>CM061041.1:31025097-31658211 GCA_030762985.1 Adelphocoris suturalis
GCAGGATGCTAAATATTATAGATAACAATATCTCACCTATGTGCCCTTGCGGACTCGAGGAAGATTCCGCAGAGCACTTTCTTTGTAGATGCGACCGGTACTGGAGATCCAGAACGGAGGCATTTGGGCATCATATTATTGAACGGGCTTCCCTCAGAGATATTGAGTGGAAAAGAATCAAAAAGTTTGCTGATCTAAGCAAAAGGTTTGCTTGCGACGACTCCAACTCGGGGTAACCGGCGGAATCCTCTTTTAAATTAAAGGGGCCTCTTTTTGAGGGAGAGTATAAGCCGTTCATGGTGCCTGACACTCTTTTCCAATGGTAACCCCGAGCAGTGAGTGAGTGAGTATAACATTTAGTCGAATTGAAACTTTTTATTGCTACAATATTATACTTTTTAAAAACAAAACTGTTGAAAAATGGCCTTATAACCACGAATTATGTTGACGTGAGACGGCAAACTTCTTGTGAGAAATAGGTTGGTTGAGTAGCGATTCATTGACGTAGGGCAGTCATGGCCGACTTTGGCTGAAACGCAAACCTACTCCAGGCGTGACGTCACGAGAATATGGGCCATATACTAAGAAGGTGGTCCTTGTCAACCTTTTCACCCTGGAAAGTTGAAATTTGATAGAGTGACTTTCTGGGTCATTTAGACACCATTGTAATTATCTTCTCTTCCCCCATCAGCTGAGTGAGCTAAGTTCTCCCTTGTTCACCCTAGGAAGTTGAAATTTGATAGGGAGACTCTCTGAGTCAAGAGACTATTGAAATGATAGTCTCTTTTCTGATTAGTTGAGTGAGCTAAATTCTCTCCTAGGAATAGAACTTAGGCTGTATTACAATCCTTTATCATGATCAGCTGAGTGGTTGCTAAAGCTACTCTTTATCCTATTAATTTTGCTACTTTCTAAGCTACAATTCGGCATATAGCCTCCGTAGTTACGAATACATGCTGGATATGGTTAGTTCAGCAGTCTTAAGTACCGACTAGCGACTACCGACTAACCTGTACCTAGTTTAGGTCCGTGCAAATCGCGGGTAACCAGCTAGTTTTACATGTATTTACAATCTTGTTAGATGGTTGCCATGGTGATTATCCTAAAAAAATTATACATGATTTGAATTTGCCTACAAATGTAGTAAGTAGGTAGGTACTGAGGGTATATAGGAACTGGGGTTGTCTTGAATTTATTATAGTAGGTACCTATTATTATTTATCAACTTTCCATGTATGTGATACACATTTAGATATTTATTATTCCATGTTAATCATGTTACAAATTATCATACATCTTACATATCTACATGTTGTACAGTAACTATAAAATTACACTTGGAATAAAGTATTTAGGTACACAGTACTGACTTACTCTAGCTTGCTGGTTATGTATAAATACCACTTCATCGTCGGTGGGTCGTAGTAATACTCCGAGTTCCAAATTTGTACCCCTTATGGGTATACAATATTTTTAGAGAGTACTGATGCGAGGGCTTGGCAGGAGAAACATCGAACATTCCAAGATTGAATTTATTGTTTGGGTAACATCTTTCTCTGCTTCTCCCAAGATATTAATCCTTGGTTTCATTTTTTGGTTCAATACTGGGGGGGTCTGTTCTGTAACTTTTCGAGGTAGACAACAGTGATCTAATAATTAACATGTTGTTTGAACATACAAAACAATAGTTGTTGAACTAAACAAGAGTAAATACCTACTCGTAGGTACTTAGTTTCAGGTTTTGCCACATCTTTTTTTACTCTAATATTAAAGGTCACTAAACTCATAGACTGAATTTATATACGATACTTGAATAACAAAAAATATAATTCAATGAATCATAGAGTTATATAGGACGAGGAAACACAAAAAATGTCATTGTAAGTAGGTACACTTACACTCATCTTGTAAATCGTAAGACCACATATGGAGGTGGTGATAAATTCAACTAGAGTGGAAACAGTAAAGAGGAAATCTTACGGAACACCTGGACATATCACCAGCCATTTTCGAGTTGGAGGCTTCCAGAATACCTAGAGAAATAAACCAAGGCAAAGATGGTGGTGCTTCTCCACTCTGGTTTGAGTTATCCAAACTAAATCACTCGCGACGAAGTTGTGGAAACCCATTACAAAACGGAAGTTAGTGAAAAACGTTGTCTATTTCCACGAAAAATAAAGAGTTACAATGTTAAATCGATTTCGACGGTTAGGCCATCATCAGTAACAAACAATAACGTTATTGTTTGTTACTGATGATGGCCTAACCGTCGAAATCGATTTAACATTGTAACTCTTTATTTTTCGTGGAAATAGACAACGTTTTTCACTAACTTCCGTTGAGTTATCCACATTAAATAAAGTCACAGAACACCCTGTGCTGGTTGGCCTACTTTTGGTCGGTAAGAAGCTTATTCATACAAGATTTGTTAAAATGTTCTGAATAGGAAGAGTGGAGGCCGCAATCCTGCAATATTTTACTTCTTTCTCTTGAAAATTTGAGTGCACTCTACACAAATGGTTCGGCGAAAACCTCCTCAGGCATTCAAATGAAACGGTAACAAGGTGAAGTTAGTCTGTTCGAGTCACGATAATCCAGATCTCAAGCTTCACCGACCGTAAAATGGCATAAGTTTACTCAAAAAGAGCTGTAATCTCTTCTATCGGCCTGTTCTTTGTTTCCGGGATTTTGATGTAGAAGTATACTGTTGCCAGCGCTTGAGACACTATGAAAATCACGAACACTGCTGGGCCCATCAAATCCTAGAATTGCAAAAGTTAATAATGTAATTTCAATACAGAGAACGATTAGAACAATTATTGTCTCAACATTTCGTAAAATCCTTTTTGTTTTTGATATATTCTTGTGGTATTAGGCACAAGTTTGAATCACTAAATCCAAATCTGGAATCAGATTTTGATTGAACGATTGCCCATAGAAAATTACGTCAACGGTACTTCTTACCAACTTTTGTTAATAATATCCTGCAGTCAAAACTTATTTTTAAGAGGTTAGCGATTTTTAAGTCACATTTTGGTGCGATAAGACGTTTAACGTTAAAATTATTGTTATTTTTTTCCAAATAGTATTGTGCTGTAGAAACAAGATTTTTTCTTTCACTTTTTGAAATTATATTTTCCTAGGGATGCTTGATATTTTGCCGAAAGAACTGACTTTTTGAAATTTCGATTCCAAGATCAGGCATCGACTGGATCGGCATCTACACATCAACAACACGCAACAATTTCAGCAATCGTGTTAGTTCTCAAAAACAGATTTTTATTTTGAAAAAATTGCATTAGTACCTACTAATTGTAACTAATACCTACTTTGAATTTACAATAGCTTAATTTTCCTTTAAAAATTCGATAATTATTCCTATACAATCCAATAGTCCCTATTCCAACACAATATTCTCACTTGAACCTAAAACAGTTACAAAGTTGTTCGTAGCTCATTATTTTACATGGGTGTGGTTCATGTACAAACTGGAACGACTACCGATCAGATTAGCATTAGATATCGAAATGGATAAATTTAAATTTGCTTGCTTAAGAAATGTTCACTGATGTCCTTTAAGTACATATCTTTAGACTAAACGATTTAACGTCCTAAATATGTACAATACGTAGGTTGTTGTCAAATTATCAGGATAAGGGTCAAAAACGAATAAAAGTCCTTATCGCCGAGCTTTCGGTTTATATAAAACCATCTTCACGGCTCAAGAATCTTCTACGGTGTCAAAATATAGGACACGGTCATGGATTTTGAGTCAATTGTCCAGTCGGTATAGGATTTGGACTGGAAATAATTCGCAACAAAACGAAACTTTTAGAGGATGTGTATGGGTGCCTAGTAGTTCAAGGTTTTCTATTAAAAATACCCTGTGGAAAATCTGAGGTGGCCGAAAAACCGCGATTTTTTTGCAGTTGTTTCAGTTTTTCGCTTATAACTTGGAAATGACGCATCCTACAGAAAATATTACTCATTCCAAAATAAAACAGCATAACATTTGGCGTCGAATGACCTCTAAAACGTCAAAATCGGTCCGGCCGTTCAGCCGCAATCGATCGTTAAAGTTCGTCAATTTTTACCAACTTGGCTTAAAAATGGGTTATCTTCGAGTTGAAGGCCTGTATCTCAAAAACGGCTAACTCAAACGAAACATGTTACTTAATGAAAGTTGTAGAGCATCAAATTTCAAGTTGGAAAACCTCATAACATGAAATTTTACTCACCCTAGCGCTGAGATACAAAGTGTAAACCAAATGAAGTCGTGCCAGTGAATTTCTGGTAAAACTGTATTTCCTAATGGAACCCCAAATCATTCATTTTTGTCCCTAACTTTCATTTTTCACCGTATCTACGTATACTATTCGTACTAATGAATACCCCTCCCCCCCTGCTCATCGCGAAAGGGGCCATTAGATGAGTAATTGTAATGTCCAGGAGTTAGAATAGGTAAAAACATACAATTTTGTCTTAGAAACATACAAGTGTTTATTATGTACAATTAAAAATAAATGTAATGAATCGTAAACAATAATTAATATGAACTAACTACTGTAAAGGAGTTAATAAAAGTTATGAGAAAAACAATTTACAACTTCATGCGCTATGCTGCTGTTGGAGATTCCTCCTCTTCGTCATCGAAGAGAGAATCAACATTCCAGCCTTCCTCATCTTCGACGTCAGAGTCACAATGTGCAAAATGATTTACCACAACTTCTCTGGCACGACTTCATTCAGTTTACACCTTTTATCTCAGCGCTAGGGTGAGTAAAATTTCATGTTAGGTGGTTTTCCAACTTGAAATTTGATGCTATACAACTTTTATTATGTGACATGTTTCGTTTGGGTTAGCCGTTTTTGAGATACAGGCCTTCAACTCGAAGATAACCCATTTTTAAGCCAAGTTGGTAAAAATTGACGAAATTTAACGGCTGAACGGCCAGACCGATTTTGACGTTTTAGAGCTCATTTGACGCCAAATGTTATGCTGTTTTATTTTGGAACGAGTAACATTTTCTGTAGGATGCGTCAGTGCCAGAGACTATAAGCGAAAAACTGTAACAACTGCAAAAAAATCGCAGTTTTTCGGCCGCCTCAGATTTTCCACAGGGTATTTTTAATAGAAAACCTTGAATTTACGACTACTAGGCACCCATACACATCCTCTAAATTTCGTTTTGTCCCGAATTATTTCCAAGTACCCCCCGTATTTCACCCTATACCGACTGGACTACAATTGTCATAACAAAACAAGAAATGGTTGCAGTTGAGGCTGACAACGGTTGGCACATGAATAGGAATAAAAAAACTAGAGGCTAAAATTGAAAATTTTTGAAAAAACACTGCTGGCAAGCGTACAGAGCTAAACTAAACCACGTAGTTTGGCACATTTACCTGTAAAGGAAGAAACGCCTGTCCCACTATGAAGTTGAACAGCCAATTTGCGGGCACAGCCACACTTAGCCCCAGTGGTCTTGCCGCTGTTGAAAAGAGCTCGGATCCCATGATCCATGGGATTGACCCAGCGCCAATCGCAAACAGTATAATGAAAACGTATATCAGTATTACTCCTATATACACCATAAACTGATATTGATCCTGAAATTGAATGTGAAAATAGTTTTAGTAGCTTGTGGGAAAAAACGCTTCAAATTATTACACAAAAGGTTTATTTCTCAATTAGATAGCCCTTCTAGACAGAACACTTGCCTACAATTATTAAACTTAAGCAATGGTACATTCATTATCACAATATAACTGCATAAACGTAGAAGTCTACCGAGGATAAATTAATTAAATAAAACTCCTACACTTTACTAGTTCCTCTGTATTTATTAACACAAGCTGACCCACCAACTGAAAATTAAATTAGGTAGTGGCTTTGAGGGGGGGAGGGGGTTATGGCTTGAGATCGTCGAACCCTTCAGTACCCTCCTGGTATGGGGCTTCGAACTAACAAGGTCCACTGATAGGAGCGCTTGGGCGCCAAGGACCTAAGGAACGTGGTAGTTGACATGACTTTCCCCCTTGTTGATACCTGGCGTCACCCTTTTTTGCTCTACAATTCATCCCCTGCACCATCAACCTCATCAATACTGTCAAACAGACAATTATATTATTATATCAAAGAAACTCAAACAAATGAACAAAAATCGGCAAAATACAACATGTGTCCGTCACGATTGCTGTCATAAGAAACAGAACTTGAGAAGAGCAAATCGGTAAGGTCCTTGTTTAAGTATTGCAGTCTCCTCGAGCTTCTCATGTTCGGAACCCCGTACGCAAACGTAAATTCCATCAAGCCTCATTTTCTCACACCCTATTCGTCTGATCTTACTCAAATTTGGAGGATAGTTGGGAGAAAACGATTTGAGCATTCCATACACATGCACAAACTTACTAATGTTTATTATGATAAACAATACATCCAGTAAAGAGTTTTGATTTGAAGACATGTTTGAATCACTCAGACTTAGGTACCCTTCTAAGAAATCCATGAAAAGTAGAATTTGGAGATATGTCCTAGGGATTGCTCAGTCCGTCAGTAAGGTGTTGACGTCTGTCTGGACTGGATGTTAACAGCTATTGAGCAAACTTAATGTTTATTGTAATAAACAATACAGTCAATAAAGGGTTTTGATTAGAAGACATGTTTTGAATCACAAAAACTTTGATGGCCTAATATGAGATACATCAAAAGTAAAATTTGGAAGTAAGTGTCCAAGGGACCGCTCAGTCCGGATTGAGCGTTGATTATTTAAAATAAATCACCTACCAACGCTTCGCAAGTCCACCTATAAGTGACAAGAGTTATGATGAACTCGATTTTTTAAAGAGAGAATTCCAATAGAATTAGATCAGCACCTTCTTAGCGCTGATCCTCAAGATGTTAGGTGTGGGGATGATCTGTCCATCCACCACTTCCTGGAGGACTGCCCTGACCTTATGGATCTCCGAGTCCAGCTAGGCCTACTCAGTGGGTTGACGTTCTATCTGGACCAGACAAGATCCAGAGAGTTGTACCTGAGAGCCATTGGGGTCTACTACGAACTGTGGTTTTCTGATCTATGTTATATTTATAAGAATCTATTCATAGTTTTTTTCGCTTTGCTCATTTTATATGCCTATAGTAACTTGTATTTAGTCTGGTATCTATCAGATCTAAAGGTATTAGTAGGTATAGTAAAATTATGATTTATGTATGTACCTTTTGGAGGAGTCCATCGAAACTAGTAAGTCGAGTACCCGGGACAAGCGCTTTCGATGTAAGATATCAACATCAGGCCATCGAAACAGTAGGTACCTACCATTTCGACAGCCTGATGATGATGTCTGTACATTGAAAGCGCTCGCTCCCGGTACTCGACTTGCTAGTGGCAATGGAATCCTTCGAAAGATACGTAAATGATAATTTTGTATTTAGTCTATATCACCTAGTCTTAGTTGTATTATTTTATTTTTGGGGTATTTCATATGGTGTAGGGGCTAAAAAGTGGTCATCGCTGTTCCCCTCGTTTTTCCCTCTCAGCTGGAGTTCATGATGGCACTACTTTTAGTGATGGAGGGTAACATGATTCCCCTTAGGATCCTGCCACTTTCAGTGTCGCTCTAGATACCTCGTTCACTGCCGCTGATGACCCTTCTGGTTGAGGATCATCAACCAAATCATTTAAATCATTAAATAAAAAATAATAATAATAATTAACCATAACTTCAATAGGTTAGGTTTATTACAGTACCTACCTTATTCAAATGATGGTGCTACAATAATTATGGTAATAAAAATGGCCTTAGAATATATTTACCATCGTAATACCAATCAAGAGGTTGAATGAAATGGCTTACCATGTAAAGGCAAATGAGGAAAAGAGTCAAATCTATGGTCATTCCTCCAAATCCTATCATCAAGAGCGGTTTCCTTCCAACCATTTCTACCAAAAATACGGAAACAATGGTGGTCAGCACATTGACCACCCCAACGCCAATAGTTGCTATTTGTGCATTCTCATCACTGAGTTTCGCCGTTTTAAATATATGCGTAGAGTAATAAATAACCTGAAAAAAATGTTTAAATCCTGTTTTATTTTTTATGTAGGTACTACTATACACTCAATAACTTCAGTAATTCAAGTTAATCAGTAGATTAGTTTTGTAAATTAAATTTATTCATACATGTTGATACATGTTGATGAAAAGATACATTTTGATTTTATTTTCATCAGTAGTAAAGGTGAGTTAAACAATTATTAGTGGATGAACATTGAGTACCTACCTAATGATGATTATGATGATGATGGTTAAATGTTAAATTTGTAGTCCTTCAGTAGTAGGTAATATAGGAAATCATACATGCGTAGGTAGTCTACTCCTACACGTGAATATGCACATATAGGATACCATTCATGCTAGTGTGATGATATTTGAATTAATAACTAATAGGCATTACCAACACAGTTTAAGAACCCCTTGGCCAATTGAAATACCCCCAGTGCTAACTCTCACAATTTTCATGTGTTTAAAGAAATTTTCTTGGGATATGTTGGTTGTATCCTTATAGATTTAAATTTCATTGCATTTGCATAAATGATAGCCTACATAGTTTATCTGCATGCACCACCCTTTTTTTTCCATTTGGGAGCTTAATTCGAAAAACCACATCAGAAATTCTCTTCAATACGTGACAAGGGCCAACCCATGAGCTTTGTAACTTGGGGCACCTTCCTACTTTTCTTCTTGGCCAGAAATACCAGACTTCATCACCTAGGCTGTATCGTGGGGACGTAGAATGCACGTCGTATCTTTGTTTAGCACTCTCAGCTGCAGAAATTAACCTCTTCCTAGCTAGGGAATGAGCTGCCTGCATCCAACTATGGAGTTCTTCTCCATAACCTGTGCGAGTCTTGAAGCCTGGAGGCGCCTCTGTAAGTAGGTGAACTGGAAGCGTAAGTTCTCGCCCTAGTGTTAGCGCAGCTGGTGAAAATCCTGTGGCTGTGTGCTCAGTCCCTCGATAAGCCAGTAACACACAGGGAAGAAATTGATCCCAATTTTTCTGATTCTCTTGAACCATTTTCGCCAGCATCTCCCATAAAGTGCGATTGAATCTTTCAACCTGACCATCACTTTGAGGCCTCAACGGGCTGGTCCTTGTTTTATATATTCCGAGGAGTTTAAGCATCTCTTTGAACACATCCGCTTCAAAAGTAGTGCCTTGATCCGTGTGTATTTCTCTGGGGACACCGAACCTTGAGAACACACTGTCCACTAGACCTCTTGCTACAGTGACGGCCTGAATATCTGGAACAGGGATAGCCTCTGGCCACTTTGTAAAGACATCAACAGCTACTACTATGTAACGGTTGCCAGCCTGTGTTGTAGGTAATGGGCCAAGAGTATCTACACAGATACGATCGAAGGGGGACCCTGTGACGTACGTTTGCATGGGTGCTTTCTGAATTGATTTTCCCTTTCCCCTTCTTCCACAAACTTGACAGGCTGCACATACCAATCTGACATCTTTAGTCATTCCTGGCCAGTAATATCGCAACCTCACTTCATTCAGTGTTCGCTTCCGCCCAAAATGACCAAAATTATGAGCTTCCCATAAAACACACTGGCGAAGTTCCCTAGGAACAATGACCTGTTCTCTGGTTCTCGAGCCATTTTCATTTTCCCATCTCCGAACTAGCAAACCATTGGACAACCCAAGAGCGTTTAGCATTGCCCAAAGAGACTTCGTTACTGGTCCATAGCTCGAAACTTCTTGCCATGTTGGTAGTGATCCCGCCTCTATCCAAGCGTACACTGGGGCAATATCCTCGTCTTTCTTCTGTTCTGCTTGCCAGTCTTTTTCCACTATCACCTTAGTTAATCGAGCGTCAACCTCTTTCTTGGCCGCTTTCTCCTCCTGACGCTGGCAGTAGTTGCACCCTTTTTCCACACATGGACGACGAGACAATGCATCTGCATTCTGATGTTGGGGTCCCGGTCGATGTTGTATCTGGTAATTGTATGGAGAAAGTAATTCTAACCACCGGGCTAACTGCCCATCAGGTTCACGAAAATTGTGCAACCATTGAAGTGATGCGTGATCTGTGCGAACCAAAAATGGCTCACCACTGCTTAGACCATAGCAATCAAAATGACGTAGGGCACATACAAGACTCAGCAGTTCTTTCCTGGTGACGCAATAATTCTTTTCAGCCTTGGAAAGACATTTGCTATAGTAGGCCAGAACAACTTCTTTCTCCCCTTGGACTTGTGACAACACTGCTCCCAAAGCCTTGTCACTTGCATCAGTGTCAAGCACAAAAAGTGCCCCGGGAATCGGATGGCCCAAAACTGGTGGATTCGTCAATGCAGCTTTAATATCACGAAAAGAACGTTCATAGTCTGGACCCCATTCAAACTCAGTCTTTGGTTTCTGCAATGAATATAGTGCAGCAGCTTTCTTGGCGAATTCTGGAATGAACCTACGATAGTAGGAGCAGAGTGACAAGAACGACTGCAATTCCTTCAAACATGTAGGTCGTGGCCATTCAACAACCCGTTTGATTGTGGCCGGATCTGTGGTGATCCCATTTTTTGAAACTACAACCCCAAGGTAACCCACCTCTCTCTGAAATAATTTGCACTTTTTCGGATTCAGTTTCACACCTGCACTTCTGAAAACAGTGAAAACCCGTCTTAACCAGTCCAAGTGGTCTTCAAACGTGCTATTGTGGACCAAAATATCGTCGAGGTAAACTTTAACCCTTCCAGAGCGTATTTCATTTTTCAGAATCCCTCCTATGGCTCTCTGGAATGTACTGGGGGCATTGCACAACCCGAACGGCATAACTTTAAATTGCCATAAGCCTCGGGGCGTACAAAAGGCCGTCTTCTCTTTATCATGCTCCTCCATTGGTATTTGCCAGTATCCGCTCAGTAGGTCGAGTGAGGAAAACCAAGAGCTTCCTTCTAAGGCCCCCACCAGGTCTGCAATTCTCGGCATAGGATGAGAGTCTCTCTTAGTAACAGCATTTAACTTCCTATAATCAATGCAAAACCTGGTGCTTCCGTCCTTCTTTTTCACCATTACTACAGGACTAGCCCATGGACTGACTGAGGGTTCTATTATCCCATTACTCTCCATTTCAGTAACCAACTTCTCCACTTCCTCCAACCGATGGGGTGGAATTCGCCTCGGAGACTGTTTTATCGGATTACTATTCCCTACGTCAATAGCATGTGAAACTCCTTGAAAACTACCCATGTCAGCACCATTCACTCCAAAAATATCAGCGAACTCCCTCAACAGTAGTCTAACTGTCCTATACTTGTCCTTTGGCAGGTCAACAGGGGCTCTCTCCATCAGTAACTGAAGATGTGTTGGCCAAGGTTCGTCATCAGTTCTTTCTTGAGATGCCGTCTCAACTGTTCCTAATTCTTGTAGTTCATCATCTTCTTCTCCCATCTCTGCGACTGCTGCATCCCACACTGTTATTGATTGTACTCGTTCACCTTCTATCATGACTGACTGGTTTGCTGGATCAATTAGACAGTGATAGGCAATCAGGAAATCTAAGCCCAGGACACAATCTTCCTGAATGTTTGCAACCAGAACCTCTTGTGAACGGCTTGATCCATCCCCCACATCAAACCAAACCATGGCTTTCCCACTAACTGGCAGTCTTTCTCCGGAGATTGACCTGATATAGGCTGGTCCAGTGACGTCGACATGGACTCCAGATTTCTTCACAACTTCTAGGCTTAATATCGTTCGATTCGCACCTGTGTCAACAATTAAATCACAGTCTACCCCATTCACACAACCCCGTAAAACAAGTGACGAGGTGGGGTTGACATAGTGTGTTGGAAAATCCTCTATTGTAGTCTGGGTAGCTACAACTCGAGCGTGGGCCTGATGCGTTACGGTCTGGCCAAGGCCCTTCAGTCGGACCGTCTGACATTTCCCGGATTCTTCTTCAGGCGGTCTGGACAATAAAAAGCAACATGTCCTCGCTTGTCACACCTCCAGCAAACAATATCTCTTCTAGGAACTTCCTTTGGATTTTTAACATTAAGAGTAGCCTGTAACGCCAATGTTTCATGAGCAGGCAACGAACTTTCCACTGCCTCACTTATTCTAATTTGATGGTGTGGTCTAGAAACTTTTAGTACAGCTTCCATACGTACTGCCTCCTCGAGTGCTTGAGCCATGGTCCTAGGATTTGTTGCTAGTACCATTTCACACAACCGTGCATCCCTTAACCCTCTGGCGAAATGGAAAATCGCCGTATCCTCTGCAGCACCCCCTCTCGCATTAGGCCATGCACGGCGAGCGAGATCTTTGATGCCCTGATGGAATGTTTTAATATCTTCAGTACGGTCTTGCGACCTGGTTTGTAGCAACGCTAGGTTTTTTGTCGTCTGATGTTTATTGCCGAATCTTACCTCAAGAGCTCCAACCAATTCAACATAACTCATATCTGGTTCAAGCTCTGTCAATAATGCAAGTGCTGGACCTTTGAGTGAGGCTCCAAGCACTACCGCTTTTTGGTCGTCATTCCAGCCTTCCTTACGAGCGATCAATTCGAATTGTGCACGATAAGGTTCCATGCATGTACACACGGGAATCTTGAGCCCTTCTCTTGTTCAATTGTCATCCAATCTTGTCCCTACTCAATTGATACCTAGTAGGTACCTACAAGTGCGATTCCAACGTTATAGCGTTTCGTTAAACTTTGTTGATTTACGGATAAATGAAACTGAGGGGTTGGCACATCTGTTAGTGGTTTTTTGGTCATTAATACTTTATATTAATAATATATTGTCGTTATTTCATTTCGTTTAGTCATTAAAGCGAGTCAGAAAGACAAACCTCACTATCATGACTGTTAATACGAGTTTTGTGAATCCATGTAACTCTTGACAATTTCCATCAGATTCCACGTGAATTTTAGTTTGGGGCGAAATTGCATATGGTTCACAACATGTTGAGAAGATGTAAGAAATGCTAAAAGAATTATGTGTACATATCATTTTGTTATATTACTCACCGCATTTATTCCTGATAGTTGTTGAGCAGCCATAAGTAGACACATGATAATCAATGGCCTCCTATACTTGGCCACATACAGAAAATCTCTCATCTTCACGTCAGGTTGTGACTTCGCGTCTTCTAATTCTTTCCTTATGATCTCAAGATTGTTTGGTCCTTCTTCTCCGCAAAGCCGCACACTAGCTTCAGTAAAATGGTGGTACTTTATTGAAAACTATAGGTATATGCACTACTTTGCTCAAAATAAGTAATAAAAATTACAGTAGGTATGTAGTTTACGTATACTTAAATGCCATTTACAGACGCAACCATCAGTTTGGTGTTTAAAGTAAGGATGATGTTTAATATGTCAATTGTTGATGTTCTCCACTTAACTATATGCTCTAGTTTCCTAAACATCCAGTAGCGAAACTCGGTACGTATTTGCTTGTGTAGGTATAGATTTTTCAGGTAAAAAGCTCATTTTCTAAATTATATTCTTTAGTAAAGAAAAGTGAGGCAGTTTTTTGTGCTCGGAAAGTGAGTGTCTCTTCAAACTCAACCTTTCATTTGGAATGTTGATTATTGTTATTTTATTTATTTTTGGTGAAAGGACGGATTCATTATCTTGAAGCTAGGGGAGGGGGGATGCAGTCTGGAATGACATATATACAGGGTGTTCCTAACCCCCCCCCCCCCCCCCGCTAAAATCGTTAATTCTGGATCAAAACAAATTTTTGTTTCAATCTTAATGGTTTTTTTTTTTTTTTTTTTTTTAGATCTCAAAAAGAGACAAAAACTTGCCGAATTGACATCAAATTCGTTATTTTAAATGATAACCCCCCATTTTTTATTGCAGACTTGAATTTTACGTGAAACTTCATGAAGAAATGACACATCACTCGATAGTTTAGGTGAGCGCAAACGGGCACAATTTTACTCCAAAAGTGCGCATTTCCGCTCTAAAAGTGCAATATTTAACCGAGTTTTTGAAGATACTCAATTGCCACATGTAAATACATGATTAATATGTATTTTTTCGTATTACACCTCGTAATGATGTCCATTTAATGATATTTGCTACACCAACTTAGGAAAACACCGAAAAACCTACATTTTAATACGCTTTGTGCTTTGTGGAAATGTGTTAGAAGAGTGCAATTCTGGTCAATTGCTTGGGGTTTTCCCTAGTTGGTGTTGCAAATATCAATAAATTAACATCATTACGAGGTGTACCACGAAAAAATACTCTAAAATCATGTATTTTACATGTGCAAGTGCGTATTTTCAAAAACTCAGTACTTTAAGAGCGGAATTGCGCACATTTGCATATTTATTGATAATTGTAACACCAACTTGGGAAAATACCGAAAAATTGACCAAAATTGCACTTTTCTAACACATCTTCACAAAGCGTACTGAAATGTAGGTTTTTCGGTGTTTTCCCAAGTTGGTGTTGCAAATATCAATAAATGGACATCATTACGAGGTTCAGCACGAAAAAATACTCCAAAATCATGTATTACACGAGGCAATAGAGTATCTTTAAAAACTCAGTTATTGCACTTTTAGAGCGGAAGTGCACACTTTTGGAGAGAAATTGTGCCCGTTTGCGCGCACCTAAAAAATCAAGTGATGGATCATTTTTTCATGAAATTTCACGAAGAATTCAAATCTTTAATAAAAAATGGGGGTTCTCATTTAAAATAACAAAGTTGATGTAAATTGCGCAAGTTCGCGCACGTGCGCAATGTGCAATTTTGTCATTTTTGAGATCCTTACCAAAACACATCAAGATTGAATTTTTTTTAACCCAATATTAACGATTTTAGTTGGGGGTGGAACGTTTTTGGGGACACCCTGTATACCAACATGTTTCAGGATGATTCAAAACGGATAACACGAAGAAAATGTCGAAAATTTTATTTTTCTGAAATTGCTAAGGGGCATGTTTGATTTGATCGATTCCTAGCTCCTCACAGATCTGTTTCACGTTCACTCTGTATACTGCCATACTAAGAATAGATCCCGTATCTGACCAAACCCTACTCTTTTGGAAATGCGTCTCTAGGTTTTGAGTCGAAATTCCCTGATATTAGCTCTATTTTACGTTGTCTCGAGCTCCAAAAGCACTCATTCCAGAGGAAATTTCTCGCAGAATCGCGTGGTGTGGCTGGAAAAACATTATTTTCGTCTGAAAATTGCAAAAAAAGGTGTAGAACATATGTACTAGGCGATTTCTTCGTATCTGGTGCACATACGAGTTTTTGTTTTGCAATAAGACCGATACGTTTTTTCACCGCTCTACGTGACGAAAACAAATTATTTTCTCGTATATGCAGGATACTAGGAGTAATAATCGTGGTTGTCAACCTCCGAAAATCGTATCTGATCTGTCAAGAGAAAATACGAGTACATTCGTATGATCAAAATACTGGGAAGAAAAATCGTTTCTGCCACTGATTCTGAAATCGTATAAGACGCCACAAGTCCTATACTAAGAAATACATTCTTATTTGGACTTTCAACAGCGTTTCAATTCGTATGTATCTGAATACTAATAAATGACGCCCAGAGGCGGGCTTTTGCTCTAGAAAAGGCCAGTTACGGAATTTTTATTAGAAAATCGAACCAAAACTTAGTAAACGCGGTAATTGTAAGCCGTTTTTGAGGCATTTCCCGTTGAGATCCGACTTTGAGACTAGCAAAATGGAAAGAAACCACCCTCCCAAACGGAGGGGTACCAATAACTCAATATGGCCAAAAATGCAGATACGGGATCTATTCTTAGTACGGCAGTATAGTAGGTAGGTACCTACCTATTCAGTACCTATCTAGGTACCTACCTACCTATTCGCTGGAGTTGGTACTTCCACTTAGCTGTAGCTCGCTTCAAAAAAGTACCTCTACTTAATATTACTGAACTCCTCCTAAGAACCTACTTACTTGGTAAATAAAACTATGCTAACCTGTTAAATACCTGTTAGAGCTTTTTGAGAATCGTTCTTTTCCAGCAAATATTTAGGGCTCTCCGGTGAAATGAGCAGTGCCAGGATTTGGTATACCGCTGGTATGAGTATTATGAACAACAATATAGGCCAGAGGGTAGCAGTGCCAAGGACCGCATGAATGCTTACGATTTGTGCCACCAAAATTGAAATCGTTATGACCAATTGATACATCGAGCCAATCTGTGAAATGAAAGCGTTACTATGAATTTAAATTGCTTTGTCGTACCTTCACAGGTTTGATATTCTATAGAAAATAATCTTCGGAAATAAATCACTGCATATATGCATTGTATATATACAAGGGTGGGCAAAAATCAAGGGGTCCATTCTACAAGTAATTTGCAACAACTTTCAACACTTAGCAATTTTTTTAACCCCTTTGAAATCTTTTGATGTATTTATTTTATTTTATTAATTTTTTTAGTAGTTTTTTTTCATGTTTTTGACCTTCTCTCACAACAACGGCTATACCTAACTTCCTAATTTTCCAAAGTGTTCCCAAATCTGAGTATACCGTTGGAAACTACGTTAAATGTCGTATAACTCGGATATAAAATCAAGGTTTTTCAATTAGTTTTAATTGGTCAAAGAAAGGTCAATGTACGAATTTAGAAAAAAAACTTTTAAAATAGACGTTATTCTTGGGTTTTTCTGCTACCAGTGTGGGGATTTTTCGGCTGGCGCTCTTCGGAAAAAACTTCCTCAAACTATCAGCTTTTGAATGGCCTTGTCAGTTTTACTTTGCTAATTGGGGGAGAAAAGTATGTTTGTATCTTAAAAAAGCTTTTTTTCTTTTTTAAAAAATCCAGGGTTTTCGTGAAAAATGACCCCCTAATTACCCCCTTAAGGAAATACGAGTTTGGGGGCCTGTTGCTACGTATTTTTCCTCGCTGAATCGAATGGTAGCACTTGCAGATCTCCCCAATTCCATTATAACCCAGATTTATACATTATCTAACCAGTTTTACCCTTAAAAGTTCGTAACTAATAAACTAAAAACTCGTGAGGTAAAGTATAAAACTCGGTTATAACGGAGTTGAGGAAATCTGCGTTGTATATATATATATATATATATATATATATATATACAACTTTTTTTATGCTCAAAGTACTGTGCACCGCTTATAAAAGTGGCTAAAATAATGACTGTAGTACAGTCCAACGTATTCCCGAGTGTCCCTTGCGTGAGGATCACACAGCAGTCTCTAAAAAGTTTCCTGGCGGTAGGTTTCATACAAAACAGGAGAAAATTATTTCAGTGTGACATCTACAGTCGAGGGCTAATACGAGGCGAATTTAAGAATTCTTTTACTTTGAGGTAAGATTAAGATTATGTAAGGTAAGATTCAATTTTATTGAACTTATTTTGATGTTAGTTGTTATTTTGGGTTCTCATGCCTTTTCATCATGAAAATTCTTCAGAACCGGAAAAAATATTGTGATTTAAAGGGTTAATTGCACGTTCACACACTGGTCTGACAGATGTTTGCCAATGTGTGGACGTCTGTTTACGATATGTTTAAGTACCTACCTTTCTTGAGCCAATTTGAACTATTTACGTACTATATTATATTGATGATGTTACCCACATTAAAGTTCCTAACTGAGAGTTGAGTATTAAATTTGAAATGGGTAGATACTCCTAATGGCTTCTCCCTCATACGAGTATATAACCCCGATTCCCACAATAGGTTGAACTAATACAAGATCCTAAAATTTTAAAGCTTAGATATTCATCGAATCCAACGATTTTTTCAGCCTGTTTGAACTTGCCTTAAACAACTTGCCCTTGCCTTAACTTGTTCAGAAAATTATTTTACTAATTAGTGGTTACTGTTCAGACTGGGAGCTACTCGTTCACGATCTAGAAATTTTTTGTTCACAAACTGGCGAACGGCTTTTTTCACAATTTGTCATTTGTATTAGTTCTGCACGCAATGAATCTGACTTTTGTTATATATAATTTCGATTCCTGAATATACGGGAAAATATTGAATAGTTGCTTGGGAGTGTAGTTATATTTATGAAGTTGAAAAGTCTACTCCTTAATCGTTCACACTCTGGAGGGGTCACCATATGGGAGTTTATCCCTCAGATTCTACACACAGTGCAGATAATAATCCGGAGGCCTTAACGGGGCAGAGTTGGTCAATAACAACTGTTGGAACATAGCCAACCTATACCTACCTTCTTCTAGGTGTGGGAATTTGAATCTGATATTGCGATCATCTATTGAAATTATTCTCTAATAATTATTACCTTTGCGCAAGTGGGTTGTGATTTGTATATTGTTTTGAGTCCAATCAAGGTCTTGCCTGACTACACGGAATAGTTCCATTGCATACGTCTGCCATTATCAAATGACATGCAATTCTTTTAAACTGTTTGCCAATCGTGTTTCAAAGCCATTACGTTAGTTTTGATTAGCTGTCGCAAGCGTATTACTCACCAACTTATCTCTGTAGCGATACAATTCATAGATAGCAAAACTTTACATACCGCTCCTCTGAGTCTTATTGGTGATATTTCCGATAAGTACATCGGTGCCACACCAGCATTTAGCCCTGCGTTCACTCCTATTATGAATCTTCCCAAAATGAGCATCCACGGTCGATCAAGATATTTTGAACATCCTGTAAAGTGTATAAAAAAAAACAACCTAAATTGCTTTTCTCTTGTGAATGCTTACAATCTTAATAATTAGGTAGTTCTTAAAGATCTCAAATATAGATAGATAGGTCCTAGTATATTATTTTTATACAAAAACATAAAACCTTTATAAGGATAAATATGTTACATGTTAAGTATCTATTCTACATATAAACCGCTGCAGATTATAAAACACAGGTTTATTATACCTCTTCTACGCAGATCACTGGTCTATAATTATTATTATCCTGATTTATTATCGAAACTCCGGGGCTTCGCGCCTCACAAATTAATGGGTTCACTGCATTACAGCACCATAACTCCAAATTTTACGCTTTTGCCTATAAAATCCTTCATTACCTACAATTAATGTACATATTTCAGTATGTATGTTGATCAGAAAAAAAAAATCAGTCTCAGAGGACCCTCAGCTGATATGTTGTATTCCGTATTTAATAACATTGTTTTCAAGTCATTTCGAAGGCGCTCTATTCCAAATTTCAGCACCGTCGGTCGACCAGTACAGAATTTCGCCTGTGAAGTGTGAGGTACCTCAGCTGAACTACAGTCTACAGTCCGCCCCTATAACTTGTAAACGTACTTAGTTTACATGTTCTAGAAGCGCTCCATTTCAAATTTCATCACTTTAAGTCGATAAGGAATGAAATTAAACTCTCAGGCCAGGCCCCTCAGCTGATCAGTGAGCCTAAATGCCTCGTACATAATAGTTTTCTAGATGTCTCAAAGGAGCAATTTAAGCACCGTAGTGGATTAGAAAAGGAATTAGCCCCCGAGGTCCCACAGCTGATCAGAGTCCCTCCATAATTTTTAATTGTATCGTATATTGTTGTAAAAGATTTACGTTTCAAGATGCATTGAATCCTAGACGCCGAACACTATCTTGTCCATAATCATTAAACAAAACCTATTATACTATATCTACATGTAACTGCATAGCCTGCTGTATCAGAGTGGGTAGATTGTATCGGGGGCCATTCAGGCCCAAAACAATCTATGCGGTTCCATGGTTTCTTCATATTTTGTGCGGCAGTAGTGGATTTTGTCCTCACTCTTTCTTGATGATACAGCAGGCCCTCCTGTCCCCTCTGGCGTTGGCCACACTCAGTGAGTGTGCCCGGGATGGACCACGTGGAGGTGCCAGGTTTTGTGGGATGCAGGTAGGTACTTAAATAGAGACAGGAGTTCATGATACCTAGGTACTAAGCCACCTCTTCTTATATCTTGTGGTCTTCCCATTTTCGGTAATCATGTTAGTGGTCCTCTTACAATGGTGTGCATTTGAGGTAGGGCGAGTACTTGTACATTCCTCCCCTCCTACTTGATTCGGATAAAACTAACTTAAATCTACTATCACAGGCTTAATCACACTCGGTTTCCCTATTTCTATGTATGCTCATTCAATCAATAAATTACATTCATACAGCATCGCGGTTACATTCGTACTAGCCGGTGGAGTTGGGGAAAACCCACACCAGTCTCCTCGAGCCCACCCTTCCTATGGATGGCCTTAGGATACTGCATAGCCGTAATCGCCTACCGAGAAGACATTAATTAAATTAAATAGAACACCTACACTTCACTAGTCCTCCTTTATTTAACAAGAGCTGACCTACCAACTGAAAATCAATAAAGGTGATCACCTACCTATGCTTCACAAGTCTATAGGATACAGAAGTTATAATAAACCCGAAATCGGGGAGTCGGAATTCCATCGGAATTTTACCTGCTGATACAATCGTCGAAGTTTTCAGGTCGATATTTGATATGTTTTACTGATTCCGATCCACTCCCGTGTTGATACTTTTTTTTTTTTCTTCTTTTTCTTTATCGACGTTTTAGCCCTTAGTGAAAGCAAGCGGATAAACGTACACCATATATACGTACGTATAGCATACTGTATATTTTTCTGGTAGTAGTGAGAAAAAATTATATTTGTCGATTTATATATATATAATATATATTTCCAAACATGTATTAATGATGGTGGCAATGCAATAGGACGTGAGGACGTGCAAGAGAAGCGAGAGGGTACGGCTTCTTCTATACCTATATAAATAACTGAAAACTGTATTTGTTCCTACTCAACTTAAAATGCTGAACCTCTTCGGAACCCCCCCCCCCCCGCGCTCTAGGTGCTGTAGTGTATAATTTCAACTTGAAGAACCACTTTGAAGCTAATTTTGTTCCTGTTCAACTTGAGGTCCTGAGATCTAAAATGGGATCTCTCTGGGTATGTTATAAAACACAACTTGAGGAACCACTACATAATTAGCAGAGTGAGCTCTGTACCTAATTGTGTTCCAATCCAGCTAGAGATGCTGACATTTGAAATGGGGCTTCTCTGGGTGGGTTATACAACTTGAGAAATCACTCTAATTAGCTGAGTAATTTTTTTCCTCTCTAACTTGAAATTCTGAAATTTGGAATAGAGCTTCTCTGGGTATCAAATTGTATAATATTACAACATGATAAACCACTTTAATCAGCTGAGTAAGTTCTGTAGCTAATTTTGTTCCTATTCCACTAAAAATGCTAAACTTTGGAATGGAGCTTTTCTGGATGTAATAGGTAGTGTATAATTAAAATGTGAGGAACCTCTATAATTAGCTGAACGAGCTCTTAAGCTAATTTTGTTCTGTTCAACTTAAAGATACCGAAGTTTGGAACGGAGCCTGTCTGGGAGTGAGAGGATAAGTAGGTACCCAACTATAGATAGCATCTCCCGGGCAGTATAGGTATTGACGCACTTGATTATAGCTGTAGATAGGTATGTGATGGAACGTTGTGATATACTCGTATCTGTCATTTCATGGACGACCGAGCGATAAGTTGTAAAATAAGAGCTGTAAATATAAGTTGTAAAATAAGAGTAAGTAAAGTTATATAACTTACCCATTATCAAACCAGCTATAATGGCCAAGAAGTTGTTCGAGATGAGAGTAAGCCGGCGGCCGATTCGATTTGAAAGAACGCTTGTGAGCGCACCTCCAAATATTCCGCCTATGCACATTATCGAAGTAGTGGCACTCCATATTACTGTCTGTTGACTTTTGGTCAGAAGTAGCGTTGAATTCATCCATGTCTCTATAACCTGTAATCACTGTATAGATAGGCACTCAAGATCTTAAAATGTTGATTATGAGGTTTCAAATCTCCAAAGAAATCATCCCTGTCCATGCCAAGATGATCTGAAGAAGAACAAACAATTGAATAAAAGATATCAGAGGATTAATGTCCTAGGAATTACTCAGAGTAGATAGGTGTCTGTTTCGGTGCGCTCATGCTTGAACACAGAACAAACCAGAGGGCTTAACCCACGAACCTGAATATTAATTATTTCAGTCCTTCACCTATCACCCTGGCTGCTCCAGATGTATTTTTCGAAAATTGTTAGTTTGACTTTTTTCAACTGAAACACATTAATCGTAACACTGGATCGTAAGAACTCGACGTTAAAATCAACTCATGTTGCGCATGCGCACGCGCTATGATTGATTCGACGGCTATGAAATTTATAGGGAAGAGCTTTCACATTTCCTGAAAATTTCATCAAATTTCATCCTTGATTCTCGGAGATTCACGCATACAAAAAAATCTGTCAATCCAAAATCTTTTTTGAATTACCAAATTTTGTTTAGTATGAGTTTATTTTGCCATAAAATTGGGTTTTATCAATTTTTTCGTACTTAAATAGCTCAAATTGCAATACAATTCAACATATTATAATGCAATAGGTGTCATTTAAGAAAATTCGGTCATACAAACATGCTGCTTGACTGGAACTTTTGGTTTATTATTTCAATAATGAACCTTTGTAATCGACCTAGAAAAATTTGTTAACCCCCCCCCCCCCTCAAAATTTGTTGGTCTACGTTTCAAGGTGTAGAATCCAAAAATCAAATAAAAAATCCGTCCGTACACCGTCCAGAGCTTTTCTCCAAAACTGCTGGACCAAAGTTTATGAAATTTGGCTCAAAAATCATACATCGACCGGGGATGTGCCAGTAACACCGGCATCAGTTTTGATCAACCCTAAAGGGTAGTAATTAAGGGCCAACATATACAAAAATCGAGATCTCAAAAACTTTCAATGTAACAGTGATGATTTTTTGCTTGTCAATGATAAATGTAATCCCTAAGATTCTATTAAAACTATCTGAAACGCTGTAGGTTGAACCGTTCGTTTTCTACGAGGGCTAGAGTCGAAAACTTCGTCAAAAAAAACCATCGGATTTCCTTCCAGGCGCGAGAAGATGATGCACTTTTAATGTTATCACAGGTGAATTGGTTGCTCATCTGATAACTTGTAAGACCTGCGAGCTGAAGGAGGCTGATGTGCAGCGACGGTTCGGTTCGAATCCCGGTGGAGGCAGTACACATTTTTTCTTCCTGGTCACTTTCAAGTTTTTTTTTAAGTTTATCATAACTTTTTTCACCTACAGATGATCAGTGAATCTTGGGTGTCTTATTTTATCTCATTGAATCAATTGAATTTATCTCATTAAATTCAAATCGATCGATGTCGATCGATTACGTTTAAAGAGGCGAATAATAATAATAACTTTCGATTAATTGAATAATATTGATTTCTCCATGTTTTGCTTATCAATGATAAATATAATCCCAAAGAATCGTTTAAAACCACCCGCAACGCTATATACGTTGAACGGCTATTTTTTCTAAATCAACCTACCAACTGAAATATAATAATTGTAAATAATGTGCAAGGAAGAAACTAAGTTTCAAAACAATATGTCAAATTTACTATAAAGCGTAAAATTATGGGGTCCTGGTGTTGTAATGCAGTGAACCCAATATTGGAAGCGCGAAGCCCCGATTTCGATAGTAAATACCTATACTATAAGCGGGGCTTAATAATTACGGCCGGTGTTCTGCGTAAAAGGTCTGACTAGTACAGAAATAATGTACCTTTGTGTAATAATTTGCAGCGTTTTTATCTTAATGCGAATATCCGAATCTCAGCCGATATAGGTATGCTTTACTTCCCTATTTGACATGCAAAACTGGAAATCGTGACTAAGTAGCTTTCGCAAAATTGGGAAAAAAATTTACCTACACTACGAGTACATACCTAGGATAATAAAACATTAAGGTTATAATTTGTATAATGGAAATTTCATTTTAGTAGGTCATATCTTTTAATCAACAAAAATTCGATGACAAGAAACTTAAGAAGATTAAGAAACTTACTTCTTGGGGTGCATTCAACACCCCAGTGTTGTAGCCATGTTGAAAACCTGATCCAATAGCGGCGGCAAGAACAGACCACACTAGGGTACAAGTCACCTGCAACAAAACAATATTAGCAAGATTGATGACGAGTAGGTGATGGTTTTCATAAAGTAGGCACCTACCTACTTAAAATAGTTTGTGTACCATCGTTGAGTAGAATTATATGGGTAGGTAAGGTACTAACTAAATCCTCTTCGTTTAGTTTTGTTGTTCATTAAGTGTAGAAGTTGTTGATTCACTTTTTGCCAACCGTCTTTTAGAATTGGACAAATTAAAACTAGTGGAACCTTATTTACATTAGAAAAACGAGTTATGAAATTCAATCTCCTAAGCACCAGAACCCGCCGAACCCCCTTATGTTCCGTTATTTATTTACCTACTTCAACTAATCTTTTTACTAAGGGATTGGCTGCTTCATGTTTTGCAATTTTGAGATGCGAGACTTTCGATCAAAAATGAGCTCTACAATCGATTCCTTGAGATAGTCCCATAATTTCTATAGACACCCTGTGTATATAAAATAAAGTCATGTTAGTTACGCTATTTATTACTCGAGAACGGCTGAACCGATTTTCATGAGGGTGGGCGCGAATTGACGTGCAAGTTCCGGAAAAGAACATAGGCTATAGTAAAATCGTCTAAACTTCCTCTTTCATCGAGAACCCGGTCTTCCTGAGGAACATTGTTTATGATTTCCAAGGCCAACATATCTTCGGTTCCATCAAATTAAAGTGACAGACATATAAAGGCAGTTTGAAAAGTTGGTAGGAGAAGAATTAGGACATAATGAGCTACGACGATGCTTCTAAAGCTATTTCCTATGATATTTACCCTATGAAGCTGGAATTTAGCATGTAGCCTCTGCGAGACTTTAACTGAGTGAGTGAAAGCTGATCTAGTGAGCTAAATTCTCTCCTGTTTACCTCAGCAAGTTGAAATTTGTTGGGGAGACTCTCTGGGACATTAAGAGGCGATTGAAATTTTGGGCTCTTTCCTGATCAGCTGAGAGAGCTAAATTCTCCCCTGTTTACCTTAGGAAGTTGACATTTGATGGGGAGACTCTTTGAGACATTAAGAATGAGTTGATACCAAGAATTCCATTGATCCCAACAGACGTGAATGAATGAATGCAAACGTCTGCAGTTTCCTATCCGCCTTGCATTTGCAATGAGAATCATTAAATCGTAAGGACAGACGCTCCAAGTCTGCGGCGTCAATTCAGAAGATTCATGTTTTTCACACGACCAATTATACGTGCCCTGTTCAGGGGTCTGGTTACCACAAAATTCATTTATTCATGCACGAGACGGAAAAAGAAAAAATATAGGTAGTTTACCTCAATGTGTTGAGATAAACAAATTAATTTTTTTTAAATCCACATAACAGATTAATTTGACTTTTCATTAGAATTATATTTTTATAGAGTGCAGCTTTATGTTATAAATGGATATGTAGTAAACAATACCGCTTGTTTTGTTGTCACTTAGTTGAGAAGTTAATCTTGGTTATAGTAATTGTAGACGCGCGCCATAACAGAAAATTACATACCTACTCTGTTCTAATTTGGATAAGTAAAACATTTATGTCGTAGTTTTAAATTTATTCGCATCTACGAATTAGCGGGAAGAAAGCATGTTCCATGTTTTAGCATTTTAGCCGAAGGCTCAAAGCGAAGCCCCCCTGGCGAGGTCAAGGGGAGGAGCCCCTTGCGAGGCCTAAAGTGTCGAGTTTTCCTCTGTAATATTAGTTTAGTTGACTATCAACAAATCGCCAAGAAACTACAATGATTGTTATGACAGATTCCTCTTTTTGTGTGTATGTGTGTGGCAAGTACAAGACAATGGGGGCAGGCAAATACTCGTAGTAAGGCGTTTAGAATATCTATTTTTGAAGATCTGACTAATGACAATTACAACTGAACGGCTCAATCCACGAAAATCGTTTTTGTATTTTTGGATTTGTAATAGGTAGTAAGTTCTAGCCATCTGATCCAATCCCAACCTCATTTGACGTGTAGAGTATGGAGTTCCGCATATCAGAGTTTTCGTTATTTACGAACTTGTTTACCGGGGCAACGTCGTTAAGGAATTCCGAGATGACGACGAGGGAGAAGTTTACTACTATTTATGTAGACTAAATGTTGAACCAGAACATTGCGATAATTTTGCAAAACCCCGCATCAAAATCGGTCTAGCTGTTTGAACGTGAATCGGCCCTAGACAGACAGACAGACATACTTCTCTCTTTCATATATTAAAGGATTGTAATCAGAAACTCTAAGACCCTATGATTGTAATCGTAATTATGGTTACGATTATGCGTAAGTCTGCGCGCAACGGGCAATGGTTCGACGCGCCGAGCTTTACTTGCTGCAAGGAGGCGGGCATTTTGGGCGACTGCTTTGAAGCCCTTTTTATCATGTTTTTTTCTCCCGCCAAATGGTATAATTTTTTTAAATGGAAGTGTTCGTTTTTATTTTATTTCAACTCCTCCATCGCCGGTTCCCAGCCCAGTTGAGAAAGGTTGAGGGGAATGGAATGGATAATAAAATTATGAAATTTCATGTGGAAACCACACGCCCAAAAAGATAATTTTTTTCAACAAAAATAACCAAATTTGGCCATTATTCCGCTAAAATCAAATCGAAAAATTGAGAGCACTATGTGAATCAGCGTTGAAAAACAATGAAAATTCATGTACCACACTTGGGGATTACCAGAATCTGTTTTGCGCAATTTTGATAGTTAGGCAACTTTGCGCGCTTACGAAACGGGTTGCGCACGGTAAAAAAAAATCCAGTGAGGGGTCGTAAATTTATAAAATTTTGCGTAGAATCCAAATACCCAATAAAAAAGGCGGGTTTACATTTGAAAGAACAAAAATGGTGTTGATTGCGCACGGTTGCGCAACGTTGTCATATTTGATATCCTTGGAAAAAATCATAAAGAATAAAGAAATTTGTTTTAAATACCCCCACGAAGAAGGATTTTAGAGGGGGGGAGGGGAATCGTGGGACGCCCTGTATAATAAAAACCATGGTTTGTTCGTACCTGTTTCAAAATGAATTTTACAGGGTGGTTTACGAGATAGGTCCCCTCCCCCTTCTTCTCTAATTGTCGGAGTAAAAATTCGGTCAAACGCTAATCTTAGCAATTTTTCGTGTAGATTTCAAAAATGACAAAACTGTGCATCGCGCGATTGACCAAACATGCGCACTTGGTATGCTTCATGAAAATTATTACGATTATGAACAAATAAAAAATATGCGAAGCTTTGCTAATATTACCTAGCTTCAGAGGGACGTCCTTAAAGCGAATTCGACGATTGGAGCGCAGCCTATTTGTCTCAAATCTATTTTAATAGGACGTCCCTTTGAGGCTAGGTAATATTAGCAAGGCTTTGCATATTATAGGAGGGACGCCGTGACGCATTTGACACGGAACCAAAATTAATCAGTAACCTTTGAAATGCAAAAAGCAAGTTGAAATTTTGATTTTGGAGGACACACATTTTTTCGACTCCAATCACAAACACAAAGCTTTCCTACCTTCATGAAATTTTACACAGAATTCGAATCTGCAATAAAAGGTGGGGGTTCCCATTTGAAAAAACGAAGTTGATGTCAAATACGGAATTTTGTCATTTTTGAAATCAAGGAAAAAATTGTGAAGAATAGTTTTTGTTCGAATTTTTTACTCCGGCATTTAAGAAAATGAAGAGAGGGAGCCTCTATCTCATGGATATTAAAAAAATATATACATAATTCATTATCTCCCTGCATATTCAAAAAATATATATGAATAAATAATATACCTACCTAGGTAGGATTTGAAAATTAACTTACCGATTTGAATGTTTGCCCCGCCTCGATGTCTTCCACTGTACCAATAACGCCTTTCATTATTCTATTCACGTATGCGCCTCATTAAAATAGCTGTGCTTAGTAGACGATAACTTCTCACAGGAACTGGAAGCTTCTTACGGATTCCACTCTCGAACTGACTGAAACGGAGGAAGTTTTCTCGTTATTTGTCGCCAAAGGGAATCCGACCCCCCTCCAAACGCATGCATATGGTTGTAAGCGCAAGCGAAGAAAACTCTACCTCTCCAACTTGGTTGAACGTCCTTGAACGAAAAAAAAGTTTTTTCTCCACCTGAAAACTGAACTGACAGTTTTTGAAGCGTATTGATTTCGTAGTGTTGAGGTTTGTCCAGTGACGTTCTCTTCTAATTAGTCTAAATAGTAATTAAGAACCTTGTTCTGCGTTTTAAATTCCTACTTACCTACAATGAGCAGGCCATTCTTACCTAATCTACCATTCTACCATTTATTATCTAAATTTACTGCGGTCACAAAATCGCTCATACATTAAAACATACCAAAGTAATTTACCTTCCACAATCAACTGGCGAATGAACTAAAAGCACCTTCGTGAATATATCGAGCGGAAACAGATTAATTGTGAGCGTTTATCTTTGGATTGCCGTATCGCTGACTTAACAGTAGCACCCACCTTTATCTTGGTGTTTCATTTTCCTTCTTTCGGCTTTAAAAATACGGATTAGTACATTTTCAAAGAATTAGTTTATTTGATTGTTTCCCGATTATTTGGATTACTCATTTTATGGGTAGCGTTAGGTAGAATCGTGATTATTTTCACGTTTGTCTTCTCGTAGCAAGGACGGCGGAAAACTAGAAACAAAGATCCAGTCAGGCAGCATGATCGTGTTTTCGTAAATTAGCGTATTACCTACCTATGTGGTTATTATGTTGAGTTATTATGAAATCTGAACATTTTGAGCGCAAAGAATAATTGAACGACAATGTTATGGGAAAAAATTTGTTCTGAATACCTACCTAATATTGTACTATTCATTAAGATTTTGGATTTTACCAGCAAATTTTTGTACTTATTTCAAGCAGTAATTCCCCGCTTGAAATTATTTTACGAGGAATCCAAATGTCACATTTTCTTGCGCCGCGCAACCCTACGCAAACAAAACCACAAAAAAAACTTTTTTTTTTCTTTTTTTTCAAACGAGAACCCCTGTTTTTTGTTGCAGATTCGGATTCTACGTACCTGTTTAATGTAGAAAAAACGACCCATCACTCGATTTATTGAGTGCGCAAAAACTGACACGATTCCGCACTTTAAAAGTGCGCAAATTGCGCATATATTCAATTGTCACGTGTGATACATAATTTTGGGGTACTTAATAACGGAAGGGAAACTAAAATGATAAACTATCTCGTATTTGGGTGAAAGATTTAGGTAATGAGCGAATTCCGTGTAGGAATTTTTTATTTTGATTATAGAATCGGATTCTGATGCGCTACATACTTCAAGTTCGTTGGCCAGCATGATCGGATTACATCTTCGGGTTGAAATTTTCAAAAATGTAGTCAAAAATTTCAAAATAGCCTGTTTTTGCGATTTGTTGTGCGAAATAATTTTTTCAGCATACTAACATGTGGTATATTCGGAATCAGCGTAAAATTTCCTATAAGAATATGTATCAAGTTTTCAGAAATTTCAAAGTTGAAAAATCAGTCAAAAATCGAATAATGCAGTTCGCTAGTTATAAAAATCGGTAATATTTGCATGAAACATTGTCCAAATTCAGATTGAACTACTCTTATGGAAGTATCCCTGTATAACCAATCCTAGAACCATGCTGTTTAAAACGTAGGTAGTAGGTGCTTTGTAGTGGATTTAAATATGTTTTACTTGGTGTAGGTAGACCAAGTGGGACATTTATATTCTGATTATGCGGGTTAGTCCCCGGGTTATTCCTGTAAGGAATGTGAGCGAATCCGTCAAGGTCAGCTTGCTTGGCGGGATGAACTGAGAGATAGTTCGTGTCGCAGCCGCGTGGAGCACTGGGCTCGCATAGTGGGTGCTGGGTTCGATCAGTTTGGTACTGAGCCGTTTTGTAATATTCCGGCCTAAGATTTATATCTGTAGGAGGAATATGTTGAGCTTGGTTGAGGTACTGAAAAGTATCCTTTGTTTTTTGTACATTTGGAGTGTATTTGACACTCGGATCGGCCGGGTAGGCTTGTGTCGAATATCGTGGGTATTCGGAAAGCTTGGTCGAATCATAATGATTGACTTCAGAGCGGGTCTGAAAGGTATCCTCGATCTTTTGTATAGGCGAGGCTTGATCTAACGTTTCCTTCATGAATACGTTAGGTGAGAAGGCTATCTCGTCGTGAGGATCGAGCCTTGCGCCGTCGCTGGGACCGGCGGATTGGCCGGGCAGCGTGTAGGTAGCGCTACGGGGGCTAAGAGGCCCGGCCGCGCCGTCGCCTACCTCCCCTTGCATGAGGAAATAAAACGGCCGACGTTCCATCGAAATAGCCGAGTTATGGAATTGAATAGATCTGATTCGAATTGTGTGCCTTGATCACTTGTGATGTATTTAGGTACGCCCTTTGAAGCCACCCAAATATTGATAAAGGCGTTTGTGATCGTGGCTGTTTCGATGTTGTTAAGAGGGACTGCCTCTAGCCAACCCGTTGCTCTATCAACCATCATTAAAATGTAACGTTTCCCTCCTTTTGCTAAAGGTAAGGGTCCGGTAATATCAACGTGTACGTGTGAAAATTTGTTAGCCGTTTCAAATTCGGAGTAAGGGAGCTTCACGGAGCGAGTGATTTTTGCTCGTTGGCAAGTTTCGCACGCTCGGACCCAGTTGGAGACATCTGCACGGAGTCCGTGCCAAAAATATCTTTGTTTAACTTTATACACTGTAGAGTGTATACCTGGGTGTCCCAAATTGTGAATTTGGCTGATTATTTCTTGCCTTATTTCGTTTGGAATATAAGGTCTTGGGTGTCCTAGGTCTAGGTTACACCAAATTTCTCCTTGAGGGAATTCAACTTGTGTGAGTTTCAATTTGTCCTCTGCGTTAGGGGGAGAACGAATTTGTGCATTTGAAATGTGCAGTAGAAGATTGCACTCTATTGCAGCCGTAATTTGCGAAATTTCGGCTATGGGTGGACCCTCGTCAGTTTGGGTTGAAATCGATTTTGTTTGAATTTCAACTGGATCGAAGGGTCTGGAGAGTGCGTCGGCGACGACGTTGTTCTCTCCGTGTATATGACGAATGTCACTCGTCATTTGAGAGATGTATGTTAGCCATCTTAATCTCATTTTAGAAAAATGTGCATTTTTCTTAAGCATCGTGCCTAGCAGAGGCTTGTGATCTGAACAAATATGAAAAGATCGGCCGTCCAAGTCATTGTGCCAATGAATGCAAGCTTGGTAAACGGCGAACATCTCTTTGTCGAATGATGCTTTATTCTTCCATTGTTCCGGAATTTCTTTACTGAAAAATCCCAATGGTTGGTAAGATTTCGAGCCGTGTTTGTCTGTAATTTCCTGCTCTAGTGCCGCTCCGATGTGTGTGTCGGATGCGTCGCAGACTAATCTCCACTCTGCTGTAGGGTGTGGATGAGCGATATTATGTAATGTAGCTTTAATCATTGCTTGTTTTAAGCTGTTGAAAGCTTTTTCTCTCTCTGATGTCCATTCGATAGGTGTTTTGTCATTTTTTTTGTTTGACTGAATGGAGTCATACAGAGGTTGTGCCGTGTGAGCGAATTTACTTGAGCATGCTCGGTAGAAACCACACATACCTAGGAATCTGCGTAGACTTCGTACGTCTATTGGCCTAGGAAATTGTTCTATGGCTTCTATTTTATCTCGTTTAGGAATTATCCCTTCTTTCGAGATAGTGAAACCTAGGAAATCGACGGTAGGTTTTGAAAAAATGCATTTATCAAAACCTACTCGAAGTCCGTGTTCCCCTAGCTTGTCAAAAATTTGTTTGAGGTGGTTCATGTGTTCTTTATAATTTTTAGAAGCCACCAGGATGTCATCTAGGTATACAAATGCGAAATCAAATTTTCGCATGATGCTGTCCATGTATCTTTGCCATGTTTGAGCCGCTCCGGCCAAACCCATGCTCATTTTCTTAAACTCATAAAGACCGAAAGGTGTAATAATTGCAGTTTTATGAGCGTCATCTGGGTGCATCGGAATATGGTAATATGCCGATTTTAAATCTATTGTCGAATAGATTCGTGTATCATGTAAATTCGCTTGGAAAGAGCGAATGTGAGGAGGAGGGTAGGCGTCTTTCTTCGTTTTCGCGTTCAGGAAACGGTAGTCGCCGGTGATTCTCCATGACCCGTCTTTTTTTGGCACACAGTGTAACGGGGATGCCCATTCGGAATCTGATGGTGCAATTATGCCTTCTGAAAGCATTTTGTCAAAAGTACTTTTGACTTGAGCCCGTTTTTCGCCCGCCATGGGTCTTGCTCGGAAGTGTACTGGTGTTCCTTCCGTGGTTATACGGTGGTAAACCCCGTTGTTTTTCCACTTTCCTTGAAGTTTGCTCATTTTATCATTGTATTTGTCAATGATAGAGCGAATGTTTTCGTCCTCCGTGATTTATACGTCCTCTGGTTGAGGGTTGTTGTCACGATGAGGTATAGTAGCTGCTATTTGTTCGTCAGTGAATTTTTTGTTCATGACTGCAGCTATTTTTTGATCGGCATAGCTCTTTATTTTATCTTTATAAATGTACTTGTGTTTGACCCGTATTCCGATATCCCAAGACTCGAGGAATGGTATACCTAGGATCGCTAGATCAACTTTCGTGATCATAAAATCGGTGGTCATGTCTCCGAGGCCGATGTTAATTGTCGTGTCAGCTCGCCCTAGTGTGTCTATAGGGGCTCCGTTAGCTGCTGTGAGCTTTACGTTGGACTTACGAATTTTTAAGCCCAATTTTTTTGTGACATTGTGGGGCAGAATGTTCACTTCTGCTCCCGTGTCGATGAGAAATTCAGTGCCATTTAGTTTGCACTTGAAAAAAAGCCTTTTATACTCAGTAGACTGCCGGTGTATAGGCTCAGATACACTGGCAGTTATTCGTTTTCCGAACTCTCTACGTCGGAGGTTGGAACGGTACTTTCTTGTACCGATCTCTGAGTATTTTCGTTTGAAACCCAGGTTTTAGGCTGGCTTATAGTCGCTGCCTTTTTGCTAGTTTTGGAAGCAGTGTTTGCCTTCCAGGTGCAGTGTTCTGGGTCTGCACATTTGCGAGTTTCGTTACCGAAACGTGCGTGGTTTCGACAGACATAGGCCGTCGTTTTGTGAGGCCTACTCTCTACTGGTTGGGGTTTGAACTCAGCTTGTTGTGAGAGGGCCTTTTTGAAACCAGTTTTCATGGGTTTCGGAGTAGATTCTACTCCTCGTATGTTTAGAGAGGTATTCTCTGTTTTGTACGCGTGTAGCGTATCAGCTAGGTCGAGCCGGGCGGTCGTGGTAGGCTGAGCTGCGACCATACCTCGTGCTTCGATGGGTAGAGTCTCGATCCACTTTTGAGTGATCAGAGCTTCTGAAAAGTACCCAACAGCTTTAGAGTACATTTCGTGGTACTTGGTGCTGGGTTTTTTGGCAAGAGATGCGGGGTCCTCGAGTGCGAGGAGCCTGTCCTGTAAGGACAACCCATATTCTCGCTGTAGGCGCTGTTTGGCCTCTTCGTAGGGTGCGTGGGGTGCCGTGAGGTAAGCTGAGTCGATAGCTTCCCTCATTTCTTCTGGTACCCACTTGTATATAGCTGAGAAGCATTCGTTCTGCGTTCTCAGGTGTTTTCGCACGCAGTATTGATCGAACTCGGCGAGTGCACGATCGATATTCTTCTTTTGGAAGATTGGTTTTTGATAATCTCCCATCTCCTCTAAAAGTGCTCGAAAGCCACTTTGTGTAGAGGGTTGTTGAGTGAGATGTGGGGCGTAGAGGCCCGGCGGGGGTCGCACGCCCGCAGTGGTTCCCTGAAATCCACTAGCTTCATAAGAGGGAACGAAATGCTCCGTGTTAAGCCTGTTCAAAGGCGGGGTCACCATTTGTAGTGGATTTAAATATGTTTTACTTGGTGTAGGTAGACCAAGTGGGACATTTATATTCTGATTATGCGGGTTAGTCCCCGGGTTATTCCTATAAGGAATGTGAGCGAATCCGTCAAGGTCAGCTTGCTTGGCGGGATGAACTGAGAGATAGTTCGTGTCGCAGCCGCGTGGAGCACTGGGCTCGCATAGTGGGTGCTGGGTTCGATCAGTTTGGTACTGAGCCGTTTTGTAATATTCCGGCCTAAGATTTATATCTGTAGGAGGAATATGTTGAGCTTGGTTGAGGTACTGAAAAGTATCCTTTGTTTTTTGTACATTTGGAGTGTATTTGACACTCGGATCGGCCGGGTAGGCTTGTGTCGAATATCGTGGGTATTCGGAAAGCTTGGTCGAATCATAATGATTGACTTCAGAGCGGGTCTGAAAGGTATCCTCGATCTTTTGTATAGGCGAGGCTTGATCTAACGTTTCCTTCATGAATACGTTAGGTGAGAAGGCTATCTCGTCGTGAGGATCGAGCCTTGCGCCGTCGCTGGGACCGGCGGATTGGCCGGGCAGCGTGTAGGTAGCGCTACGGGGGCTAAGAGGCCCGGCCGCGCCGTCGTCTACCTCCCCTTGCATGAGGAAATAAGACGGCCGACGTTCCATCGAAATAGCCGAGTTATTAGCTCGTTTCGATGCCTCTATGTATAGAAATAGAGGGTTTAGAAGGTGGACTCGCTTGACAGAGCTTCTTTCCTGTGCTCGTATGTCAGGGTCCTACCTTGTAGTCTTGAAAAAGACTTCCTTGGACGGTAAATTAGAGCGGATGAGCTGAGTAATTTATCGGCGTGTCCCAGCGGTCGGTGACGAGCTTAGTGCTACGAAACCCGGGCGACACGTCTCGGAACGTCCCAGCGGGCGTACGATCTAATGAGAATATCAATAGATGTACCGGGTGGCGTCCTGACAGATGAACTACGTTGGGCAATGAGCAGGATGAATAATCACTGGACTCGTAGATGCCAATGCGAGATCTGTGTGGAGAGAAGGTAGGCCTTGTAGAAGGCAGTAGGAAGCCGTTCTTGAGATGAACTCGGGATGCAGAAGGTTCGTCAGCGTAGAGCGTGTAGAAATCTTCGTACTTCGAGGTGTCGTCGTCGAGAGCGGAGAGTAGAATGAATTTCGGAGGGCTCCGAGCGGGGTCTTTATAGGGAGGTGGCCGCCTCCTGCCGCCTCCTGATTGGTCCGCTTAATTTCATTAATTCGACTGTGTAATCTCATTGGCTCGCACATTGTTTTCTCAGTATCTGCGAGTATGATAGCTGAGCTGGTCCTCCGGGGTGGTTTCCCCACGTCCGTCGCTGCGACGGGGTCCCCGGGGGTGGCTTACGAGCGTCCGTCGCGGAGCCGACGACCTTGAGTTTAGCCGGGGACCTCGGGTGCTTTCTCTGCGTCAGTTGTTCAGACGGGGTCCCCGGGGTGGCTGCTGGACCAGAGGTGGTTGCTTGCCGCCTCTTGGTTGGTTCGCCTATTGTCTCTCGTGTAATCAGTGTTTCTGATTGGCGAGTAGGCTTGTTTGAATTGTCCTTGCTAGTTTTAGAGGACGTTTGATTTTCTGTTTGAGTTTTCTCGTTCAAGGCGACTTGGTTCGAGATACTTGTCGCATCTCTCTCGCCCAGTAAGTGTCTAGGGAGGTCGCCTTGTATGTTATTAGTTAATATTTCACTTTTGAGAGAGAAATTCGTATTTTCTCTCTGGTGAAATATTTTGTTTGACGGAGTTGTAACTCGACGTCTTATAAATATTTTTGTGTTGTGTCTACCTCTTTTTGGTAGCCCTGAAAAGGGCTGTTGAAAAGAGGGGGTGGTTTTCACCACATGCTTTAAAAAAAAAAAAAAAAATGTAATCATAACTGATGAGTTTACTCTGTGCATGTGTTAATAATTTGATTCCATGTTTGTCTATCAAAATCATAAACCAAAATTTCTCAACACGATCAATAGCGACTGAAATGTCGCAGATTTCTTCAAAAATTCGCTCATGAGGTCATACTGCATGACTGGACTTTTTTATGTCAAGATTTGATGATATTATGATAGGATACTGTTAAGATTTCAACTGCCTTCAATACTGACCACATTGGACATCGAAATCTATGAATATTTACCTACATTTGTCTTTAAATCTACAAGATTAGTTTAATAATAATAAAGTATGAGTACCTCCTAATTATCTTTAATAATTTGATTCCATGTTTGTCTATCAAAATCATAAACTAAAATTTCTCTACACGATCAATAGCGACTGAAATGTCGAAGATTTCTTCAAAAATTGGCTCATGGGGTCATGCTGCATGACTGGACTTTTTTATAAACTTTTGTCCAGTAGTTTTGGACAATAGCTCTGGACGGTAGACAGACGGATATTTTCAATAATAAGCCTTTGTAGTCGACCAAGAAAAAAGCCCCCCCCTCAAAATTTTCATCAATAAATGCGTAACATCAAGTCAATCCCTTAGTAAATATTCGGATTAGTTAGACATATAGGTCAGAATGATGTGTATAGTTTGGTGGTCTGGTTTTCGTCTTTCTTTCGTTTCCCCAATGTTGTTCTTTTTATCTTAGACCCTTTCCCCAATGTCGTCGTTCTTTTTCCCTAAAGTAGGATCCCTCACCTATTATTCTCTCTTGTTCCCCAAAGGAACATGCTCCATGTTATGTCAAGATTTAGTGCTTAGGACTAAATTAGTTTTTTTTATAAATCTACTCTAAAGAGTAGCATTTGAAGGCATACATTCAAAAATCGAGATCTCGAAATCATTTATGGTAAGAGTACCTACTTAGTGATTTTTTGGTTCTCATTGATAAATATTAATCCCAAGGAATCGAATAAAACCATCCGGAACGCTGTACGTTAATCCGTTCGGTCTCCCTACTAGTCCAGTCGGTATAGGATTTGGACCTGGAAATAATTCGGGACAAAACGAAACTTTTAGAGGATGTGTATGGGTGCCTAGTAGTCGTCAATTCAAGGTTTTCTATTAAAAATACCCTGTGGAAAATTTGAGGTGGCCGAAAAACCGCGATTTTTTTGCAGTTGTTTCAGTATTTCGCTTATAACTTGGAAATGACGCATCCTACAGAAAATATTACTCGTTCCAAAATAAAACAGCATAACATTTGGCGTCGAATGACCTCTAAAACGTCAAAATCGGTCCGGCGGTTCAGCCGCAATCGATCGTTAAAGTTCGTCAATTTTTACCAACTTGGCTTAAAAATGGGTTATCTTCGAGTTGAAGGCCTGTATCTCAAAAACGGCTAACCCAAACGAAACATGTTACATAATAAAAGTTGTAGAGCATCAAATTTCAAGTGGGAAAACCTCCTAACATGAAATTTTACTCACCCTAACGCTGAGATACAAGGTTTAAAACCAAATGAAGTCATGCCAGTGAATTTCTGGTAAAACTGTATTTCCTAATGGAAATACTGTCGAACCCCACATCATTCATTTTTGTCCCTAACTTCCATTTTTCACCGTATCTACGTATACTATTCGTACTATGATACATACTATGTCAGAGTCACCAGCAAACATGTCGGATTCGGGGGCGTTATCGCAGGCATGGCCTGCACAGCTTTTGCAAAGGGCGGAGCACCGCAGTCCTGCTTTCTTGTAGCTGCAGGCTGCAGTGCTACACCCTTTTTTGCATTTACAGGAAACTATAGACAGTATATTGTCTGGAGCTGCATTTTTGGTGCTCCTGATGGGGACCACCCCACGTCTCGTCATGGACCACCCGCAATCTGACGAAAGGAGGTCGTTTCCTAGCCACTTTTGTACTTGTAGATATGTTCGGCGAACATGGTGCGTGCTGGCTCGGTAGTAGAAGGTAGTAGTCTGGTCAGCTGAAAGGTTGGTTTGGCAAGCGATTTCCTGAAAAACTGGAATTTCAGTGTGTTGAGACCATCGGTTCCACTTTCTCCCCCATACAGTGCCACTTGGAATCTCTGACCTGCCTCCATGATCTGGGAGTGGCTTCCTTCAGCATCTGAAAAAACAGCTGCAAGATGTTGTATGTATGGGTACTTCTCGTAGAGCTTGCAGACCTTCGTTTTTCCTTGGCCAAAGGGGGTCGAAGTTGTATCGCACCCACTAATTGCATGCAGTAACAGGATGACCTATTGGTTGATGATGCATGAAGCTGCTGAGTACAACAGTGATGGTGCTTTGCCTCTCCCACTCTTCTCAAAATCGATGTTTTTGGGTGTGCCTGGAATGGATGAAAGCCCCGTGAGTATTACAAGGAGATTGACATCTTCACCTGTAATTTAAACACTGTCATACTAAACAGCTATTGTTAGTGCTGTGCAAACAATCATAACCTCATTATCTTCAGGTTAAATACAGTTAGTGTCCTCATCAGGCCCTATTCTGTGAGTGTCTCCTCGGACGAGCTGAAAAATGAGATAAAAGCAAATGTAGACCCAGTGGGCTTGAAGGTGGGAGTTGTGAAAATGTTTGGAGTTGCCAGAGGTGGTGTAATTGTGCACACAAGAACTAAGCATGAATGAGAAAGACTAAGCAATGCTATTAATACATCGTGCGGAACTATTGCCACTGCAAGAGTAGCCAGTAAGCGCCTGCCTCGAGTGATTATATATAACGTCCCAATCGAGCTAAATATGGACAATGCTGTAGAAGTTATAACCAGGCAGAACCCAGAAATCTTCCCACAAGGCCATCTGTTCACATCAAAGCTAATTCTAAGCCCAAAACGACCTCAACAGGGCACTAGCCGAAAAAAAGACCATGCAAGCAGGCACCTCATCCTAGAATGTGGACCTTCCATAAGGAAAAAGTTGATATCATCTAGAATCTGGCCTCCAACACTCAGAGATCTAGTGACGAATTATCTGGAAGATTTCACAGTTTTTCTCAACTGCATGGATTTTGATGACATCTGACCTTCACTCTCACCCCCCCCCCCCCCCCCCCCCCCCTCCGTTCTCTTCTTTCCGTTCTCCAAATCATGATTCCAAATTTTGAAGCTTTGCTGACCAAAAATTGAATTAATTTATTTTTATTTATTAATTTTTACTTTTTTTGTTTTATTTTACATAATTTCCTGATTACTTTATTGTTTTATGTTACTGTTTGTTTGTTTTCCTATTTATTTGTTTATAGTTTATTTTACTCACTTTTGATTATTCAAGTTTTGTTATTTCTATGATTATGTCTAGTTTTTGTTTTCAGTCATGCTTGCTCATTGATTTTTTAATTTATATTTTTATCTGTTTTTAATTTATAATTTTTATCTATTTTCTTTCTTATTCCTTTTCTCGGCTTATTGTAAAATTCGGAAAGTGGAAAGAGTGTAGTTCGCCTAGAGGAGCACTCTGAAACAAATAAATTTGACATACAATAAAGAAAAAAAAAAAAAAAAGAAAAAAGTATCTTCAGGAGCTTGTTTTGCTGCAATCCCCTTGGCTGTCATTTCTTCCATCAGCATTTTTTATGAGGTTCTCTTTCTTTTGGTCATTTGATAGGAAGCTCTCTTGGCTTATAGAAACTGCAGTTATTCTTGAGAATACAAAACTGGTGGATGGGTGAACTACAGCACAACGGGATCTTTCTGCAGATTTGGTGGTTTGATAGGTCGGGTCGTTAGGATACCCATCAAACACTACTGTGGTGTTACATCCAAAGTACTTCAGCACGTAGTCCACATAGGTCTGGTACACTGAAATCAGGATTTGTAGTCTTACTCCATACAACCTTATGGAGTAGGAACCCTCCATCAATTACAGCATATTTTGTGCTGCCAAAGTTTTTCACAATACAACCCGCATTCCTTCTCTCAATAAACAAAAATGCCCATCCAGAAGTCTTGTTACCGTTATACTTCAGTTTTATTTTATTTTTCAACCCCGAAAAGTACTGCATCCCCCCCCCCCCCCCCGCCCTACCATTGCCATATCCTGGATCCGCAAATGGTCAGGGGGTATTCATAGTACAAATAGTATATGTAGTGGATTTAAATATGTTTTACTTGGTGTAGGTAGACCAAGTGGGACATTTATATTCTGATTATGCGGGTTAGTCCCCGGGTTATTCCTGTAAGGAATGTGAGCGAATCCGTCAAGGTCAGCTTGCTTGGCGGGATGAACTAAGAGATAGTTCGTGTCGCAGCCGCGTGGAGCACTGGGCTCGCATAGTGGGTGCTGGGTTCGATCAGTTTGGTACTGAGCCGTTTTGTAATATTCCGGCCTAAGATTTATATCTGTAGGAGGAATATGTTGAGCTTGGTTGAGGTATTGAAAAGTATCCTTTGTTTTTTGTACATTTGGAGTGTGTTTGACACTCGGATCGGCCGAGTAGGCGTGTGTCGAATATCGTGGGTATTCGGAAAGCTTGGTCGAATCATAATGATTGACTTCAGAGCGGGTCTGAAAGGTATCCTCGATCTTTTGTATAGGCGAGGCTTGATCTAACGTTTCCTTCGTGAATACGTTAGGTGAGAAGGCGATCTCGTCGTGAGGATCGAGCCTTGAGCCGTCGCTGGGACCGGCGGATTGGCCGGGCAGCGTGTAGGTAGCGCTGCGGGGGCTAAGAGGCCCGGCCGCGCCGTCGTCCACCTCCCCTTGCATGAGGAAATAAGACGGCCGACGTTCCATCGAAATAGCCGAGTTATTAGCTCGTTTCGATGCCTCTATGTATAGAAATAGAGGGCTTAGAAGGTGGACTCGCTTGACAGAGCTTCTTTCCTTTGCTCGTATGTCAGGGTCCTACCTTGTAGTCTTGAAAAAGACTTCCTTGGACGGTAAATTAGAGCGGATGAGCTGAGTAATTTACCGGCGTGCCCCAGCGGTCGGTGACGAGCTTAGTGCTACGAAACCCGGGTGACACGACTAGGAACGTCCCAGCGGGCGTACGATCTAAAGAGAATATCGATAGATGTACCGGGTGGCGTCCTGACAGATGAACTACGTTGGGCAATGAGCAGGATGAATAATCACTGGACTCGTAGATGCCAATGCGAGATCTGTGTGGAGAGAAGGTAGGCCTTGTAGAAAGCAGTAGGAAGCCGTTCTTGAGATGAACTCGGGATGCAGAAGGTTCGTCAGCGTAGAGCGTGTAGAAATCTTCGTACTTCGGAGTGTAGTCGTCGAGAGCGGAGAGTGGAATGAATTTCGGAGGCTCCGAGCGGGGTATTTATAGGGAGGTGGCCGCCTCCTGCCGCCTCCTGATTGGTCCGCTTAATTTCATTAATTCGACTGTGTAATCTCATTGGCTCGCACATTGTTTTCTCAGTATCTGCGAGTATGATAGCTGAGCTGGTCCTCCGGGTTGGTTTCCCCACGTCCGTCGCTGCGACGGGGTCCCCGGGGGTGGCTTACGAGCGTCCGTCGCGGAGCCGACGACCTTGAGTTTAGACGGGGACCTCGGGTGCTTTCTCTGCGTCAGTTGTTCAGACGGGGTCCCCGGGGTGGCTGCTGGACCAGAGGTGGTTGCTTGCCGCCTCTTGGTTGGTTCGCCTATTGTCTCTCGTGTAATCAGTGTTTCTGATTGGCGAGTAGGCTTGTTTGAATTGTCCTTGTTAGTTTTAGAGGACGTTTGATTTTCTGTTTGAGTTTTCTCATTCAAGGCGACTTGGTTCGAGATACTTGTCGCGTCTCTCTCGCCCAGTAAGTGTCTAGGGAGGTCGCCTTGTATGTTATTAGTTAATATTTCACTTTTGAGAGAGAATTTCGTATTTTCTCTCTGGTGAAGTATTTTGTTTGACGGAGTTATAACTCGACGTCTTGTAAATATTTTTGTGTTGTGTCTACCTCTTTTTGGTAGCCCTGAAAAGGGCTGTTGACAAGAGGGGGTGGTTTTCACCACAGGCGCCCCCCCAAGACGTCGTGTTATTAACGACGACGCCGGCTGGGGTGTTTCGAGCGCCGTCACCCACCTCTCGTCGAATTTGGTAGAGGGGACGTGCCTTCTGGCAGATTTTCGGGGAGTCTCCTCCTTATTTTCTGCCTGATTTTTGTTTAGTGACACAGCTTCGTCTGTTTTTAGAGTGTAAGCTGGTTTTATTTGCTGTTTGGGAACTTTTTTCGTATGTTCGCCAATTTGCACTGTAACCGAAAACTTATCTCTTTTAACCACTTTGAATGGTCCCGTGTAAGGACATTGCAGGGAGGTGAGCTGTGTGGGCACTCTGATATAGACATGTGTACATGTATCCAAATTTTTGGGCATGTTTACGGCATATTTCGTATTATTATGTTTAATATGCGTAGGCCGGAAGAAGAGAGGCTCCGAAAGGTTTGTAGAAGTTACGAAAATGTCTCCTGGGAGTGGTACGTCAATTCCGTAAATTTTTTGGAACGGTGTAGTTTCCGTTGCTGGGTCTACTGCCGTACGCATGGCGAGTAGAACTTTTGGAAGTGCGTCGAGCCAATTTTCGTTTTGTGCTTTGAGAGCCTCTTTCAAAGATCTATTTCTGCGTTCTACCATTCCGTTTGTTGATGGTTTGTATGGTAACGTGTGAGTATGTTTTACTCCGAGACGTTCCATAATGGAATTGAATAGATCTGATTCGAATGGTGTGCCTTGATCACTTGTGATGTATTTAGGTACGCCCTTTGAAGCTACCCAAATATTGATAAAGGCGTTTGTGATCGTGGCTGTTTCGATGTTGTTAAGAGGGACTGCCTCTAGCCAACCCGTTGCTCTATCAACCATCATTAAAATGTAACGTTTCCCTCCTTTAGCTAAAGGTAAGGGTCCGGTAATATCAACGTGTACGTGTGAGAATTTGTTAGCCGTTTCAAATTCGGAGTAAGGGAGCTTCACGGAGCGAGTGATTTTTGCTCGTTGGCAAGTTTCGCACGCTCGGACCCAGTTGGAGACATCTGCACGGAGTCCGTGCCAAAAATATCTTTGTTTAACTTTATACACTGTAGAGTGTATACCTGGGTGTCCCAAATTGTGAATTTGGCTGATTATTTCTTGCCTTATTTCGTTTGGAATATAAGGTCTTGGGTGTCCTAGGTCTAGGTTACACCAAATTTCTCCTTGAGGGAATTCAACTTGTGTGAGTTTCAATTTGTCCTCTGCGTTAGGGGGAGAACGAATTTGTGCATTTGAAATGTGCAGTAGAAGATTGCACTCTATTGCAGCCGTAATTTGCGAAATTTCGGCTATGGGTGGACCCTCGTCAGTTTGGGTTGAAATCGATTTTGTTTGAATTTCAACTGGATCGAAGGGTCTGGAGAGTGCGTCGGCGACGACGTTGTTCTCTCCGGGTATATGACGAATGTCACTCGTCATTTGAGAGATGTATGTTAGCCATCTTAATCTCATTTTAGAAAAATGTGCATTTTTCTTAAGCATCGTGCCTAGCAGAGGCTTGTGATCTGAACAAATATGAAAAGATCGGCCGTCCAAGTCATTGTGCCAATGAATGCAAGCTTGGTAAACGGCGAACATCTCTTTGTCGAATGATGCTTTATTCTTCCATTGTTCCGGAATTTCTTTACTGAAAAATCCCAATGGTTGGTAAGATTTCGAGCCGTGTTTGTCTGTAATTTCCTGCTCTAGTGCCGCTCCGATGTGTGTGTCGGATGCGTCGCAGACTAATCTCCACTCTGCTGTAGGGTGTGGATGAGCGATATTATGTAATGTAGCTTTAATCATTGCTTGTTTTAAGCTGTTGAAAGCTTTTTCTCTCTCTGATGTCCATTCGATAGGTGTTTTGTCATTTTTTTTGTTTGACTGAATGGAGTCATACAGAGGTTGTGCCGTGTGAGCGAATTTACTTGAGCATGCTCGGTAGAAACCACACATACCTAGGAATCTGCGTAGACTTCGTACGTCTATTGGCCTAGGAAATTGTTCTATGGCTTCTATTTTATCTCGTTTAGGAATTATCCCTTCTTTCGAGATAGTGAAACCTAGGAAATCGACGGTAGGTTTTGAAAAAATGCATTTATCAAAACCTACTCGAAGTCCGTGTTCCCCTAGCTTGTCAAAAATTTGTTTGAGGTGGTTCATGTGTTCTTTATAATTTTTAGAAGCCACCAGGATGTCATCTAGGTATACAAATGCGAAATCAAATTTTCGCATGATGCTGTCCATGTATCTTTGCCATGTTTGAGCCGCTCCGGCCAAACCCATGCTCATTTTCTTAAACTCATAAAGACCGAAAGGTGTAATAATTGCAGTTTTATGAGCGTCATCTGGGTGCATCGGAATATGATAATATGCCGATTTTAAATCTATTGTCGAATAGATTCGTGTATCATGTAAATTCGCTTGGAAAGAGCGAATGTGAGGAGGAGGGTAGGCGTCTTTCTTCGTTTTCGCGTTCAGGAAACGGTAGTCGCCGGTGATTCTCCATGACCCGTCTTTTTTTGGCACACAGTGTAACGGGGATGCCCATTCGGAATCTGATGGTGCAATTATGCCTTCTGAAAGCATTTTGTCAAAAGTACTTTTGACTTGAGCCCGTTTTTCGCCCGCCATGGGTCTTGCTCGGAAGTGTACTGGTGTTCCTTCCGTGGTTATACGGTGGTAAACCCCGTTGTTTTTCCACTTTCCTTGAAGTTTGCTCATTTTATCATTGTATTTGTCAATGATAGAGCGAATGTTTTCGTCCTCCGTGATTTGCACGTCCTCTGGTTGAGGGTTATTGTCACGATGAGGGATAGTAGCTGCTATTTGTTCGTCAGTGAATTTTTTGTTCATGACTGCAGCTATTTTTTGATCGGCATAGCTCTTTATTTTATCTTTATAAATGTACTTGTGTTTGACCCGTATTCCGATATCCCAAGACTCGAGGAATGGTATACCTAGGATCGCTAGATCAACTTTCGTGATCATAAAATCGGTGGTCATGTCTCCGAGGCCGATGTTAATTGTCGTGTCAGCTCGCCCTAGTGTGTCTATAGGGGCTCCGTTAGCTGCTGTGAGCTTAACGTTGGACTTACGAATTTTTAAGCCCAATTTTTTTGTGACATTGTGGGGCAGAATGTTCACTTCTGCTCCCGTGTCGATGAGAAATTCAGTGCCATTTAGTTTGCACTTGAAAAAAAGCCTTTTATACTCAGTAGACTGCCGGTGTATAGGCTCAGATACACTGGCAGTTATTCGTTTTCCGAACTCTCTACGTCGGAGGTTGGAACGGTACTTTCTTGTACCGATCTCTGAGTATTTTCGTTTGAAACCCAGGTTTTAGGCTGGCTTATAGTCGCTGCCTTTTTGCTAGTTTTGGAAGCAGTGTTTGCCTTCCAGGTGCAGTGTTCTGGGTCTGCACATTTGCGAGTTTCGTTACCGAAACGTGCGTGGTTTCGACAGACATAGGCCGTCGTTTTGTGAGGCCTACTCTCTACTGGTTGGGGTTTGAACTCAGCTTGTTGTGAGAGGGCCTTTTTGAAACCAGTTTTCATGGGTTTCGGAGTAGATTCTACTCCTCGTATGTTTAGAGAGGTATTCTCTGTTTTGTACGCGTGTAGCGTATCAGCTAGGTCGAGCCGGGCGGTCGTGGTAGGCTGAGCTGCGACCATACCTCGTGCTTCGATGGGTAGAGTCTCGATCCACTTTTGAGTGATCAGAGCTTCTGAAAAGTACCCAACAGCTTTAGAGTACATTTCGTGGTACTTGGTGCTGGGTTTTTTGGCAAGAGATGCGGGGTCCTCGAGTGCGAGGAGCCTGTCCTGTAAGGACAACCCATATTCTCGCTGTAGGCGCTGTTTGGCCTCTTCGTAGGGTGCGTGGGGTGCCGTGAGGTAAGCTGAGTCGATAGCTTCCCTCATTTCTTCTGGTACCCACTTGTATATAGCTGAGAAGCATTCGTTCTGCGTTCTCAGGTGTTTTCGCACGCAGTATTGATCGAACTCGGCGAGTGCACGATCGATATTCTTCTTTTGGAAGATTGGTTTTTGATAATCTCCCATCTCCTCTAAAAGTGCTCGAAAGCCACTTTGTGTAGAGGGTTGTTGAGTGAGATGTGGGGCGTAGAGGCCCGGCGGGGGTCGCACGCCCGCAGTGGTTCCCTGAAATCCACTAGCTTCATAAGAGGGAACGAAATGCTCCGTGTTAAGCCTGTTCAAAGGCGGGGTCACCATTTGTAGTGGATTTAAATATGTTTTACTTGGTGTAGGTAGACCAAGTGGGACATTTATATTCTGATTATGCGGGTTAGTCCCCGGGTTATTCCTATAAGGAATGTGAGCGAATCCGTCAAGGTCAGCTTGCTTGGCGGGATGAACTGAGAGATAGTTCGTGTCGCAGCCGCGTGGAGCACTGGGCTCGCATAGTGGGTGCTGGGTTCGATCAGTTTGGTACTGAGCCGTTTTGTAATATTCCGGCCTAAGATTTATATCTGTAGGAGGAATATGTTGAGCTTGGTTGAGGTACTGAAAAGTATCCTTTGTTTTTTGTACATTTGGAGTGTATTTGACACTCGGATCGGCCGGGTAGGCTTGTGTCGAATATCGTGGGTATTCGGAAAGCTTGGTCGAATCATAATGATTGACTTCAGAGCGGGTCTGAAAGGTATCCTCGATCTTTTGTATAGGCGAGGCTTGATCTAACGTTTCCTTCATGAATACGTTAGGTGAGAAGGCTATCTCGTCGTGAGGATCGAGCCTTGCGCCGTCGCTGGGACCGGCGGATTGGCCGGGCAGCGTGTAGGTAGCGCTACGGGGGCTAAGAGGCCCGGCCGCGCCGTCGTCTACCTCCCCTTGCATGAGGAAATAAGACGGCCGACGTTCCATCGAAATAGCCGAGTTATTAGCTCGTTTCGATGCCTCTATGTATAGAAATAGAGGGTTTAGAAGGTGGACTCGCTTGACAGAGCTTCTTTCCTGTGCTCGTATGTCAGGGTCCTACCTTGTAGTCTTGAAAAAGACTTCCTTGGACGGTAAATTAGAGCGGATGAGCTGAGTAATTTACCGGCTTGCCCCAGCGGTCGGTGACGAGCTTAGTGCTACGAAACCCGGGTGACACGACTAGGAACGTCCCAGCGGGCGTACGATCTAAAGAGAATATCGATAGATGTACCGGGTGGCGTCCTGACAGATGAACTACGTTGGGCAATGAGCAGGATGAATAATCACTGGACTCGTAGATGCCAATGCGAGATCTGTGTGGAGAGAAGGTAGGCCTTGTAGAAGGCAGTAGGAAGCCGTTCTTGAGATGAACTCGGGATGCAGAAGGTTCGTCAGCGTAGAGCGTGTAGAAATCTTCGTACTTCGAGGTGTCGTCGTCGAGAGCGGAGAGTAGAATGAATTTCGGAGGGCTCCGAGCGGGGTCTTTATAGGGAGGTGGCCGCCTCCTGCCGCCTCCTGATTGGTCCGCTTAATTTCATTAATTCGACTGTGTAATCTCATTGGCTCGCACATTGTTTTCTCAGTATCTGCGAGTATGATAGCTGAGCTGGTCCTCCGGGGTGGTTTCCCCACGTCCGTCGCTGCGACGGGGTCCCCGGGGGTGGCTTACGAGCGTCCGTCGCGGAGCCGACGACCTTGAGTTTAGCCGGGGACCTCGGGTGCTTTCTCTGCGTCAGTTGTTCAGACGGGGTCCCCGGGGTGGCTGCTGGACCAGAGGTGGTTGCTTGCCGCCTCTTGGTTGGTTCGCCTATTGTCTCTCGTGTAATCAGTGTTTCTGATTGGCGAGTAGGCTTGTTTGAATTGTCCTTGCTAGTTTTAGAGGACGTTTGATTTTCTGTTTGAGTTTTCTCGTTCAAGGCGACTTGGTTCGAGATACTTGTCGCATCTCTCTCGCCCAGTAAGTGTCTAGGGAGGTCGCCTTGTATGTTATTAGTTAATATTTCACTTTTGAGAGAGAAATTCGTATTTTCTCTCTGGTGAAATATTTTGTTTGACGGAGTTGTAACTCGACGTCTTATAAATATTTTTGTGTTGTGTCTACCTCTTTTTGGTAGCCCTGAAAAGGGCTGTTGAAAAGAGGGGGTGGTTTTCACCACATGCTTTAAAAAAAAAAAAAAAAATGTAATCATAACTGATGAGTTTACTCTGTGCATGTGTTAATAATTTGATTCCATGTTTGTCTATCAAAATCATAAACCAAAATTTCTCAACACGATCAATAGCGACTGAAATGTCGCAGATTTCTTCAAAAATTCGCTCATGAGGTCATACTGCATGACTGGACTTTTTTATGTCAAGATTTGATGATATTATGATAGGATACTGTTAAGATTTCAACTGCCTTCAATACTGACCACATTGGACATCGAAATCTATGAATATTTACCTACATTTGTCTTTAAATCTACAAGATTAGTTTAATAATAATAAAGTATGAGTACCTCCTAATTATCTTTAATAATTTGATTCCATGTTTGTCTATCAAAATCATAAACTAAAATTTCTCTACACGATCAATAGCGACTGAAATGTCGAAGATTTCTTCAAAAATTCGCTCATGGGGTCATGCTACATGACTGGACTTTTTCTCTGGACGGTAGACAGACAGATATTTTCAATAATAAGCCTTTGTAGTCGACCAAGAAAAAAGCCCCCCCCTCAAAATTTTCATCAATAAATACGTAACATCAAGTCAATCCCTTAGTAAACATTCAGATTAGTTAGACATATAGGTCAGAATGATGTGTATAGTTTGGTGGTCTGGTTTTCGTCTTTCTTTCGTTTCCCCAATGTTGTTCTTTTTGTCTTAGACCCTTTCCCCAATGTCGTCGTTCTTTTTCCCTAAAGTAGGATCCCTCACCTATTATTCTCTCTTGTTCCCCCAAGGAACATGCTCCATGTTATGTCAAGATTTAGTGCTTAGGACTTTATTTTTATTTTAAATCTACTCTGAAGAGTAGCATTTGAAGGCTGACATTCAAAAATCGAGATCTCGAAATCTTTCATGGTAAGAGTACCTACTTAGTGATTTGTTGGTTCTCTTGATAAATATTATCCCGAGGAATCGACTAAAACCATCCGGAACGCTGTACGTTAATCCGTTCGGTCTCCCCACTAGTCCAGTCGGTATAGGATTTGGACCTGGAAATAATTCGGGACAAAACGAAACTTTTAGAGGATGTGTATGGGTGCCTAGTAGTCGTCAATTCAAGGTTTTCTATTAAAAATACCCTGTGGAAAATTTGAGGTGGCCGAAAAACCGCGATTTTTTTGCAGTTGTTTCAGTATTTCGCTTATAACTTGGAAACGACGCATCCTACAGAAAATATTACTCGTTCCAAAATAAAACAGCATAACATTTGGCGTCGAATGACCTCTAAAACGTCAAAATCGGTCCGGCGGTTCAGCCGCAATCGATCGTTAAAGTTCGTCAATTTTTACCAACTTGGCTTAAAAATGGGTTATCTTCGAGTTGAAGGCCTGTATCTCAAAAACGGCTAACCCAAACGAAACATGTTACATAATAAAAGTTGTAGAGCATCAAATTTCAAGTGGGAAAACCTCCTAACATGAAATTTTACTCACCCTAACGCTGAGATACAAGGTTTAAACCAAATGAAGTCATGCCAGTGAATTTCTGGTAAAACTGTATTTCCTAATGGAAATACTGTCGAACCCCACATCATTCATTTTTGTCCCTAACTTTCATTTTTCACCGTATCTACGTATACTGTTCGTACTATGATACATACTATGTCAGAGTCACCAGCAAACATGTCGGATTCGGGGGCGTTATCGCAGGCATGGCCTGCACAGCTTTTGCAAAGGGCGGAGCACCGCAGTCCTGCTTTCTTGTAGCTGCAGGCTGCAGTGCTACACCCTTTTTTGCATTTACAGGAAACTATAGACAGTATATTGTCTGGAGCTGCATTTTTGGTGCTCCTGATGGGGACCACTCCACGTCTCGTCATGGACCACCCGCAATCTGACGAAAGGAGGTCGTTTCCTAGCCACTTTTGTACTTGTAGATATGTTCGGCGAACATGGTGCGTGCTGGCTCGGTAGTAGAAGGTAGTAGTCTGGTCAGCTGAAAGGTTGGTTTGGCAAGCGATTTCCTGAAAAACTGGAATTTCAGTGTGTTGAGACCATCGGTTCCACTTTCTCCCCCATACAGTGCCACTTGGAATCTCTGACCTGCCTCCATGATCTGGGAGTGGCTTCCTTCAGCATCTGAAAAAACAGCTGCAAGATGTTGTATGTATGGGTACTTCTCGTAGAGCTTGCAGACCTTCGTTTTTCCTTGGCCAAAGGGGGTCGAAGTTGTATCGCACCCACTAATTGCATGCAGGAACAGGATGACCTATTGGTTGATGATGCATGAAGCTGCTGAGTACAACAGTGATGGTGCTTTGCCTCTCCCACTCTTCTCAAAATCGATGTTTTTGGGTGTGCCTGGAATGGATGAAAGCCCCGTGAGTATTACAAGGAGATTGACATCTTCACCTGTAATTTAAACACTGTCATACTAAACAGCTATTGTTAGTGCTGTGCAAACAATCATAACCTCATTATCTTCAGGTTAAATACAGTTAGTGTCCTCATCAGGCCCTATTCTGTGAGTGTCTCCTCGGACGAGCTGAAAAATGAGATAAAAGCAAATGTAGACCCAGTGGGCTTGAAGGTGGGAGTTGTGAAAATGTTTGGAGTTGCCAGAGGTGGTGTAATTGTGCACACAAGAACTAAGCATGAATGAGAAAGACTAAGCAATGCTATTAATACATCGTGCGGAACTATTGCCACTGCAAGAGTAGCCAGTAAGCGCCTGCCTCGAGTGATTATATATAACGTCCCAATCGAGCTAAATATGGACAATGCTGTAGAAGTTATAACCAGGCAGAACCCAGAAATCTTCCCACAAGGCCATCTGTTCACATCAAAGCTAATTCTAAGCCCAAAACGACCTCAACAGGGCACTAGCCGAAAAAAAGACCATGCAAGCAGGCACCTCATCCTAGAATGTGGACCTTCCATAAGGAAAAAGTTGATATCATCTAGAATCTGGCCTCCAACACTCAGAGATCTAGTGACGAATTATCTGGAAGATTTCACAGTTTTTCTCAACTGCATGGATTTTGATGACATCTGACCTTCACTCTCACCCCCCCCCCCCCCCCTCCGTTCTCTTCTTTCCGTTCTCCAAATCATGATTCCAAATTTTGAAGCTTTGCTGACCAAAAATTGAATTAATTTATTTTTATTTATTAATTTTTACTTTTTTGTTTTATTTTACATAATTTCCTGATTATTTTATTGTTTTATGTTACTGTTTGTTTGTTTTCCTATTTATTTGTTTACAGTTTATTTTACTCACTTTTGATTATTCAAGTTTTGTTATTTCTATGATTCTGTCTAGTTTTTGTTTTCAGTTATGCTTGCTCATTGATTTTTTAATTTATATTTTTATCTGTTTTTAATTTATAATTTTTATCTATTTTCTTTCTTATTCCTTTTCTCGGCTTATTGTAAAATTCGGAAAGTGGAAAGAGTGTAGTTCGCCTAGAGGAGCACTCTGAAAAAAATAAATTTGACATACAATAAAGAAAAAAAAAAAAAAAGAAAAGAAAAGGATCTTCAGGAGCTTGTTTTGCTGCAATCCCCTTGGCTGTCATTTCTTCCATCAGCATTTTTTATGAGGTTCTCTTTCTTTTGGTCATTTGATAGGAAGCTCTCTTGGCTTATAGAAACTGCAGTTATTCTTGAGAATACAAAACTGGTGGATGGCTGAACTACAGCACAACGGGATCTTTCTGCAGATTTGGTGGTTTGATAGGTCGGGTCGTTAGGATACCCATCAAACACTACTGTGGTGTTACATCCAAAGTACTTCAGCACGTAGTCCACATAGGTCTGGTACACTGATTGAAAATCAGGATTTGTAGTCTTACTCCATACAACCTTAAGGAGTAGGAACCCTCCATCAATTACAGCATATTTTGTGCTGCCAAAGTTTTTCACAATACAACCCGCATTCCTTCTCTCAATAAACAAAAATGCCCATCCAGAAGTCTTGTTACCGTTATACTTCAGTTTTATTTTATTTTTCAACCCCGAAAAGTACTGCATCCCCCCTCCCCCCGCCCTACCATTGCCATATCCTGGATCCGCAAATGGTCAGGGGGTATTCATAGTACGTATAGTATATGTAGTGGATTTAAATATGTTTTACTTGGTGTAGGTAGACCAAGTGGGACATTTATATTCTGATTATGCGGGTTAGTCCCCGGGTTATTCCTGTAAGGAATGTGAGCGAATCCGTCAAGGTCAGCTTGCTTGGCGGGATGAACTAAGAGATAGTTCGTGTCGCAGCCGCGTGGAGCACTGGGCTCGCATAGTGGGTGCTGGGTTCGATCAGTTTGGTACTGAGCCGTTTTGTAATATTCCGGCCTAAGATTTATATCTGTAGGAGGAATATGTTGAGCTTGGTTGAGGTACTGAAAAGTATCCTTTGTTTTTTGTACATTTGGAGTGTGTTTGACACTCGGATCGGCCGCGTAGGCTTGTGTCGAATATCGTGGGTATTCGGAAAGCTTGGTCGAATCATAATGATTGACTTCAGAGCGGGTCTGAAAGGTATCCTCGATCTTTTGTATAGGCGAGGCTTGATCTAACGTTTCCTTCGTGAATACGTTAGGTGAGAAGGCGATCTCGTCGTGAGGATCGAGCCTTGAGCCGTCGCTGGGACCGGCGGATTGGCCGGGCAGCGTGTAGGTAGCGCTGCGGGGGCTAAGAGGCCCGGCCGCGCCGTCGTCCACCTCCCCTTGCATGAGGAAATAAGACGGCCGACGTTCCATCGAAATAGCCGAGTTATTAGCTCGTTTCGATGCCTCTATGTATAGAAATAGAGGGCTTAGAAGGTGGACTCGCTTGACAGAGCTTCTTTCCTTTGCTCGTATGTCAGGGTCCTACCTTGTAGTCTTGAAAAAGACTTCCTTGGACGGTAAATTAGAGCGGATGAGCTGAGTAATTTACCGGCGTGCCCCAGCGGTCGGTGACGAGCTTAGTGCTACGAAACCCGGGTGACACGACTAGGAACGTCCCAGCGGGCGTACGATCTAAAGAGAATATCGATAGATGTACCGGGTGGCGTCCTGACAGATGAACTACGTTGGGCAATGAGCAGGATGAATAATCACTGGACTCGTAGATGCCAATGCGAGATCTGTGTGGAGAGAAGGTAGGCCTTGTAGAAAGCAGTAGGAAGCCGTTCTTGAGATGAACTCGGGATGCAGAAGGTTCGTCAGCGTAGAGCGTGTAGAAATCTTCGTACTTCGGAGTGTAGTCGTCGAGAGCGGAGAGTGGAATGAATTTCGGAGGCTCCGAGCGGGGTATTTATAGGGAGGTGGCCGCCTCCTGCCGCCTCCTGATTGGTCCGCTTAATTTCATTAATTCGACTGTGTAATCTCATTGGCTCGCACATTGTTTTCTCAGTATCTGCGAGTATGATAGCTGAGCTGGTCCTCCGGGTTGGTTTCCCCACGTCCGTCGCTGCGACGGGGTCCCCGGGGGTGGCTTACGAGCGTCCGTCGCGGAGCCGACGACCTTGAGTTTAGACGGGGACCTCGGGTGCTTTCTCTGCGTCAGTTGTTCAGACGGGGTCCCCGGGGTGGCTGCTGGACCAGAGGTGGTTGCTTGCCGCCTCTTGGTTGGTTCGCCTATTGTCTCTCGTGTAATCAGTGTTTCTGATTGGCGAGTAGGCTTGTTTGAATTGTCCTTGTTAGTTTTAGAGGACGTTTGATTTTCTGTTTGAGTTTTCTCATTCAAGGCGACTTGGTTCGAGATACTTGTCGCGTCTCTCTCGCCCAGTAAGTGTCTAGGGAGGTCGCCTTGTATGTTATTAGTTAATATTTCACTTTTGAGAGAGAATTTCGTATTTTCTCTCTGGTGAAGTATTTTGTTTGACGGAGTTATAACTCGACGTCTTGTAAATATTTTTGTGTTGTGTCTACCTCTTTTTGGTAGCCCTGAAAAGGGCTGTTGACAAGAGGGGGTGGTTTTCACCACAGGCGCCCCCCCAAGACGTCGTGTTATTAACGACGACGCCGGCTGGGGTGTTTCGAGCGCCGTCACCCACCTCTCGTCGAATTTGGTAGAGGGGACGTGCCTTCTGGCAGATTTTCGGGGAGTCTCCTCCTTATTTTCTGCCTGATTTTTGTTTAGTGACACAGCTTCGTCTGTTTTTAGAGTGTAAGCTGGTTTTATTTGCTGTTTGGGAACTTTTTTCGTATGTTCGCCAATTTGCACTGTAACCGAAAACTTATCTCTTTTAACCACTTTGAATGGTCCCGTGTAAGGACATTGCAGGGAGGTGAGCTGTGTGGGCACTCTGATATAGACATGTGTACATGTATCCAAATTTTTGGGCATGTTTACGGCATATTTCGTATTATTATGTTTAATATGCGTAGGCCGGAAGAAGAGAGGCTCCGAAAGGTTTGTAGAAGTTACGAAAATGTCTCCTGGGAGTGGTACGTCAATTCCGTAAAGTTTTTGGAACGGTGTAGTTTCCGTTGCTGGGTCTACTGCCGTACGCATGGCGAGTAGAACTTTTGGAAGTGCGTCGAGCCAATTTTCGTTTTGTGCTTTGAGAGCCTCTTTCAAAGATCTATTTCTGCGTTCTACCATTCCGTTTGTTGATGGTTTGTATGGTAACGTGTGAGTATGTTTTACTCCGAGACGTTCCATAATGGAATTGAATAGATCTGATTCGAATGGTGTGCCTTGATCACTTGTGATGTATTTAGGTACGCCCTTTGAAGCTACCCAAATATTGATAAAGGCGTTTGTGATCGTGGCTGTTTCGATGTTGTTAAGAGGGACTGCCTCTAGCCAACCCGTTGCTCTATCAACCATCATTAAAATGTAACGTTTCCCTCCTTTAGCTAAAGGTAAGGGTCCGGTAATATCAACGTGTACGTGTGAGAATTTGTTAGCCGTTTCAAATTCGGAGTAAGGGAGCTTCACGGAGCGAGTGATTTTTGCTCGTTGGCAAGTTTCGCACGCTCGGACCCAGTTGGAGACATCTGCACGGAGTCCGTGCCAAAAATATCTTTGTTTAACTTTATACACTGTAGAGTGTATACCTGGGTGTCCCAAATTGTGAATTTGGCTGATTATTTCTTGCCTTATTTCGTTTGGAATATAAGGTCTTGGGTGTCCTAGGTCTAGGTTACACCAAATTTCTCCTTGAGGGAATTCAACTTGTGTGAGTTTCAATTTGTCCTCTGCGTTAGGGGGAGAACGAATTTGTGCATTTGAAATGTGCAGTAGAAGATTGCACTCTATTGCAGCCGTAATTTGCGAAATTTCGGCTATGGGTGGACCCTCGTCAGTTTGGGTTGAAATCGATTTTGTTTGAATTTCAACTGGATCGAAGGGTCTGGAGAGTGCGTCGGCGACGACGTTGTTCTCTCCGTGTATATGACGAATGTCACTCGTCATTTGAGAGATGTATGTTAGCCATCTTAATCTCATTTTAGAAAAATGTGCATTTTTCTTAAGCATCGTGCCTAGCAGAGGCTTGTGATCTGAACAAATATGAAAAGATCGGCCGTCCAAGTCATTGTGCCAATGAATGCAAGCTTGGTAAACGGCGAACATCTCTTTGTCGAATGATGCTTTATTCTTCCATTGTTCCGGAATTTCTTTACTGAAAAATCCCAATGGTTGGTAAGATTTCGAGCCGTGTTTGTCTGTAATTTCCTGCTCTAGTGCCGCTCCGATGTGTGTGTCGGATGCGTCGCAGACTAATCTCCACTCTGCTGTAGGGTGTGGATGAGCGATATTATGTAATGTAGCTTTAATCATTGCTTGTTTTAAGCTGTTGAAAGCTTTTTCTCTCTCTGATGTCCATTCGATAGGTGTTTTGTCATTTTTTTTGTTTGACTGAATGGAGTCATACAGAGGTTGTGCCGTGTGAGCGAATTTACTTGAGCATGCTCGGTAGAAACCACACATACCTAGGAATCTGCGTAGACTTCGTACGTCTATTGGCCTAGGAAATTGTTCTATGGCTTCTATTTTATCTCGTTTAGGAATTATCCCTTCTTTCGAGATAGTGAAACCTAGGAAATCGACGGTAGGTTTTGAAAAAATGCATTTATCAAAACCTACTCGAAGTCCGTGTTCCCCTAGCTTGTCAAAAATTTGTTTGAGGTGGTTCATGTGTTCTTTATAATTTTTAGAAGCCACCAGGATGTCATCTAGGTATACAAATGCGAAATCAAATTTTCGCATGATGCTGTCCATGTATCTTTGCCATGTTTGAGCCGCTCCGGCCAAACCCATGCTCATTTTCTTAAACTCATAAAGACCGAAAGGTGTAATAATTGCAGTTTTATGAGCGTCATCTGGGTGCATCGGAATATGATAATATGCCGATTTTAAATCTATTGTCGAATAGATTCGTGTATCATGTAAATTCGCTTGGAAAGAGCGAATGTGAGGAGGAGGGTAGGCGTCTTTCTTCGTTTTCGCGTTCAGGAAACGGTAGTCGCCGGTGATTCTCCATGACCCGTCTTTTTTTGGCACACAGTGTAACGGGGATGCCCATTCGGAATCTGATGGTGCAATTATGCCTTCTGAAAGCATTTTGTCAAAAGTACTTTTGACTTGAGCCCGTTTTTCGCCCGCCATGGGTCTTGCTCGGAAGTGTACTGGTGTTCCTTCCGTGGTTATACGGTGGTAAACCCCGTTGTTTTTCCACTTTCCTTGAAGTTTGCTCATTTTATCATTGTATTTGTCAATGATAGAGCGAATGTTTTCGTCCTCCGTGATTTGCACGTCCTCTGGTTGAGGGTTATTGTCACGATGAGGGATAGTAGCTGCTATTTGTTCGTCAGTGAATTTTTTGTTCATGACTGCAGCTATTTTTTGATCGGCATAGCTCTTTATTTTATCTTTATAAATGTACTTGTGTTTGACCCGTATTCCGATATCCCAAGACTCGAGGAATGGTATACCTAGGATCGCTAGATCAACTTTCGTGATCATAAAATCGGTGGTCATGTCTCCGAGGCCGATGTTAATTGTCGTGTCAGCTCGCCCTAGTGTGTCTATAGGGGCTCCGTTAGCTGCTGTGAGCTTAACGTTGGACTTACGAATATTTAAGCCCAATTTTTTTGTGACATTGTGGGGCAGAATGTTCACTTCTGCTCCCGTGTCGATGAGAAATTCAGTGCCATTTAGTTTGCACTTGAAAAAAAGCCTTTTATACTCAGTAGACTGCCGGTGTATAGGCTCAGATACACTGGCAGTTATTCGTTTTCCGAACTCTCTACGTCGGAGGTTGGAACGGTACTTTCTTGTACCGATCTCTGAGTATTTTCGTTTGAAACCCAGGTTTTAGGCTGGCTTATAGTCGCTGCCTTTTTGCTAGTTTTGGAAGCAGTGTTTGCCTTCCAGGTGCAGTGTTCTGGGTCTGCACATTTGCGAGTTTCGTTACCGAAACGTGCGTGGTTTCGACAGACATAGGCCGTCGTTTTGTGAGGCCTACTCTCTACTGGTTGGGGTTTGAACTCAGCTTGTTGTGAGAGGGCCTTTTTGAAACCAGTTTTCATGGGTTTCGGAGTAGATTCTACTCCTCGTATGTTTAGAGAGGTATTCTCTGTTTTGTACGCGTGTAGCGTATCAGCTAGGTCGAGCCGGGCGGTCGTGGTAGGCTGAGCTGCGACCATACCTCGTGCTTCGATGGGTAGAGTCTCGATCCACTTTTGAGTGATCAGAGCTTCTGAAAAGTACCCAACAGCTTTAGAGTACATTTCGTGGTACTTGGTGCTGGGTTTTTTGGCAAGAGATGCGGGGTCCTCGAGTGCGAGGAGCCTGTCCTGTAAGGACAACCCATATTCTCGCTGTAGGCGCTGTTTGGCCTCTTCGTAGGGTGCGTGGGGTGCCGTGAGGTAAGCTGAGTCGATAGCTTCCCTCATTTCTTCTGGTACCCACTTGTATATAGCTGAGAAGCATTCGTTCTGCGTTCTCAGGTGTTTTCGCACGCAGTATTGATCGAACTCGGCGAGTGCACGATCGATATTCTTCTTTTGGAAGATTGGTTTTTGATAATCTCCCATCTCCTCTAAAAGTGCTCGAAAGCCACTTTGTGTAGAGGGTTGTTGCGTGAGATGTGGGGCGTAGAGGCCCGGCGGGGGTCGCACGCCCGCAGTGGTTCCCTGAAATCCACTAGCTTCATAAGAGGGAACGAAATGCTCCGTGTTAAGCCTGTTCAAAGGCGGGGTCACCATTTGTAGTGGATTTAAATATGTTTTACTTGGTGTAGGTAGACCAAGTGGGACATTTATATTCTGATTATGCGGGTTAGTCCCCGGGTTATTCCTGTAAGGAATGTGAGCGAATCCGTCAAGGTCAGCTTGCTTGGCGGGATGAACTGAGAGATAGTTCGTGTCGCAGCCGCGTGGAGCACTGGGCTCGCATAGTGGGTGCTGGGTTCGATCAGTTTGGTACTGAGCCGTTTTGTAATATTCCGGCCTAAGATTTATATCTGTAGGAGGAATATGTTGAGCTTGGTTGAGGTACTGAAAAGTATCCTTTGTTTTTTGTACATTTGGAGTGTGTTTGACACTCGGATCGGCCGCGTAGGCTTGTGTCGAATATCGTGGGTATTCGGAAAGCTTGGTCGAATCATAATGATTGACTTCAGAGCGGGTCTGAAAGGTATCCTCGATCTTTTGTATAGGCGAGGCTTGATCTAACGTTTCCTTCGTGAATACGTTAGGTGAGAAGGCAATCTCGTCGTGAGGATCGAGCCTTGAGCCGTCGCTGGGACCGGCGGATTGGCCGGGCAGCGTGTAGGTAGCGCTGCGGGGGCTAAGAGGCCCGGCCGCGCCGTCGTCCACCTCCCCTTGCATGAGGAAATAAGACGGCCGACGTTCCATCGAAATAGCCGAGTTATTAGCTCGTTTCGATGCCTCTATGTATAGAAATAGAGGGCTTAGAAGGTGGACTCGCTTGACAGAGCTTCTTTCCTTTGCTCGTATGTCAGGGTCCTACCTTGTAGTCTTGAAAAAGACTTCCTTGGACGGTAAATTAGAGCGGATGAGCTGAGTAATTTACCGGCGTGCCCCAGCGGTCGGTGACGAGCTTAGTGCTACGAAACCCGGGTGACACGACTAGGAACGTCCCAGCGGGCGTACGATCTAAAGAGAATATCGATAGATGTACCGGGTGGCGTCCTGACAGATGAACTACGTTGGGCAATGAGCAGGATGAATAATCACTGGACTCGTAGATGCCAATGCGAGATCTGTGTGGAGAGAAGGTAGGCCTTGTAGAAAGCAGTAGGAAGCCGTTCTTGAGATGAACTCGGGATGCAGAAGGTTCGTCAGCGTAGAGCGTGTAGAAATCTTCGTACTTCGGAGTGTAGTCGTCGAGAGCGGAGAGTGGAATGAATTTCGGAGGCTCCGAGCGGGGTATTTATAGGGAGGTGGCCGCCTCCTGCCGCCTCCTGATTGGTCCGCTTAATTTCATTAATTCGACTGTGTAATCTCATTGGCTCGCACATTGTTTTCTCAGTATCTGCGAGTATGATAGCTGAGCTGGTCCTCCGGGTTGGTTTCCCCACGTCCGTCGCTGCGACGGGGTCCCCGGGGGTGGCTTACGAGCGTCCGTCGCGGAGCCGACGACCTTGAGTTTAGACGGGGACCTCGGGTGCTTTCTCTGCGTCAGTTGTTCAGACGGGGTCCCCGGGGTGGCTGCTGGACCAGAGGTGGTTGCTTGCCGCCTCTTGGTTGGTTAGCCTATTGTCTCTCGTGTAATCAGTGTTTCTGATTGGCGAGTAGGCTTGTTTGAATTGTCCTTGTTAGTTTTAGAGGACGTTTGATTTTCTGTTTGAGTTTTCTCATTCAAGGCGACTTGGTTCGAGATACTTGTCGCGTCTCTCTCGCCCAGTAAGTGTCTAGGGAGGTCGCCTTGTATGTTATTAGTTAATATTTCACTTTTGAGAGAGAATTTCGTATTTTTTCTCTGGTGAAGTATTTTGTTTGACGGAGTTATAACTCGACGTCTTGTAAATATTTTTGTGTTGTGTCTACCTCTTTTTGGTAGCCCTGAAAAGGGCTGTTGACAAGAGGGGGTGGTTTTCACCACAGTATATATTGATATGTGGGAAAATAATTTTAAATGAGCAAAATGATTTACCACAAATTCTCTGGCACGACTTCATTTGGTTTACACCTTGTATCTCAGCACTAGGGTGAGTAAAATTTCATGTTAGGAGGTTTTCCAACTTGAAATTTGATGCTCTGCATCTTTCATTATGTGACATGTTTCGTTTGGGTTAGCCGTTTTTGAGATACAGGCCTTCAACTCGAAGATAACCCATTTTTAAGCCAAGTTGGTAAAATTTGACTAAATTTAACGATCGATTGTGGCTGAACGGCCGGACCGATTTTGACGTTTTAGAGATCATTCGACGCCAAATGTTATGCAGTTTTATTTTGGAACGAGTAATGTTTTCTGTGGGATGCGTCGTTTCCAAGTTGTAAGCGAAAAACTGAAACAACTGCAAAAAAATCGCGTTTTTTCGGCCACCTCAGATTTTCCACAGGGTATTTTTAATAGAAAACCTTGAATTTACGACTACTAGGCACCCATACACATCCTCTAAAAGTTTCGTTTTGTCCCGAATTATTTCCAAGTACCCCCCGTATTTCACCCTATACCGACTGGACTATACGGGCTAGAACTGAAAAAATAAAATAAATAAAACAAAAAATAATGCCCAGAGAGTCTCCCTATCAATTTTCAACTTCCAAGTTTCTTTCCAGTTTAATAGTGGTTGCAATCATGTTTACAAAATTAAGTGAGAAAGACCACGTGTATATAATCAAGCAATTATTCAGACAACCAGGCTCATATCTCAGATTGTTGGCCACGTAATGCGCAGTGGGTAAATCGAGAGCTTTCCAATTACTGGATAACGATTTTTGTACGATGATAAATGCCTAAGATAAAGTTCCGTAACAACGATTTGGTTGTAAGCGATAACCATCAGAAAATAAAAGCGTAACACACTAAATGTCACGTAAAGGTAATTTTGTCGTCTCATTTTTGGCCGGGTTATAGTGGCAAAAACATGTTCCAAGTTAAAATAGGATTTCCAGGCATGGGAGATCATGTGCTGCTAACGCATCTATGATTTAGCGAATTATTCGCTGAATTCCATCGATGATCGCCTGAGAGTGGGACCGAAAGACAGAATTGCATTGTAAATACCTATCAGTTGACATAGATCCAATGGAATTCTAAGTTTGCAAAATCTTGTTTGTCAACTATTTTCCGTGCTGATGGGCTAATGAAGCACTGGTAGATGCTTTATTTTGTCTCACAAATTGCTACCGAGTCTATTTATTTCCCTGATCGAACTTCAGAGTTCCATGACAAAAAACATCAAATTCAATTTTTTTTTTTTTTTTTTTGTTTTCTCGTCATTTTATCGTACCTTTAATGCTTCTAAAACGAAAATCGTATAATTTAAAGGGAAAAAACATACTACTTATATGTAGTCTACTTATATTTAACAATTTCATTGCCCTCGAAGTGCTCAAATATCATAACAATTTAACCTAAATGCAATACGATAATTTACGAAAATTCACCCATACGATCATGCAGCATGACTTTTTATTTAATATGTTATGGTCTCCCGATTTGTGATCTGAAACAATTTGTTGGAGTACATTTTTCCTTACATGGATTTCTTAGCTCTGGGGATAATTCAAGATTTACGACCGACAGCAAAAAACGTCACGCTTTTTTTCACCTACTAATCGTTGCCAGAGAGAGTATAACTTCCTGATTTCCCATCCCACAAAAAACGTTCGTTGGAAAGTTGCTCTGTGAATTTGTAACACATGGCTCCACATTCGAATGGGCTAATTTCCCCCTCCTTAACCCTCCAGAAAAGTCCTAGCTTATCAAAACGGAAGTTAGTGAAAAACGTTTAACAACGTTTAAATTTATAACAATTTAAAAACGTTTAAATTTATAACACATGGCTCCACATTCAAACGGGCCAATTTACCCCTCCTTAACCCTCCTGAAAAGTCCTTGCTTATGAAACGGAAGTTAGTGAAAAACGTTGTCTATTTCCACGAAAAATAAAGAGTTACAATGTTAAATCGATTTCGACGGTTAGGCCATCATCAGGAACAAACAATAACTGTTGATGTTTGTTACTGATGATGGCAGTGGTTTCGACAACCCCCCCCCCCCCCCCCCTCCTCCAACATCTTTGAGAATCGCTGGAATGTTTTTAAAAAAAATGAATAAAAATTGTTGATAAACTTTAAAAAAAAAAAAAAAAAAATTACACCAAGTTTTCATTAAATAAATTCCCTGATATTTAGTGGTTTTCGCAAAATTCCCTGACGTTCCCCGGGGTTTTCCCTGACAATTACAGGTTTTCCCTGACTTTTCCATTTGGGAGCCACCCTGTTATAGGCAATTAAAGCATTGTTTTCGCTTTTGGGAGATGTGTAACTTTTTGTCTCCGAAATCAAAATTTCCACTCGTATCTTGAAACGTAAATCAACTATTATACCCAAATTGTCGTAGAAAAGGGGGTACAGTCGTACTATTACGACTGTCGTACGTATTACAACCGTCACGTCGGCACGGCGCACAGTGTTGCAAAACCCTCGATTTTTGGAAAAATCTTAATTACTCAAGGCTATTAAGATATTACTTTCCTCGTTTTCCGGTTGGAATGACTTATTCATACAGTCTCATAACCGTGGGGTGCTAGGTACCCATGAAATATTTTGACTACTGTTAGTAGTTTAGAAGCCAAAATATGGGAGTTTGTTATTATGTATGTTGTTTTGATACATTTAGAACACGTTTACAAGAGTGATTCACTCTCAGATTTCTTTATATACAGGGTGTCTACAGAAATCATGGGACTAACTCAAGGAATCGATTCTAGAGCTCATTTCTGATCAAAAGTTGCTCCTAGAGATTTCTTTTTAAACGCTTTGTTCTCAAGTTATTCAAGTTTTAAGATTTTTCCCTAGTTTTGTACCTTATGACATTAAAACGGTCATAACTCCCCCTAGAATCACAGTAAACTCAAAACTAAGAACGCCTTTGGAAAGGCCGTTAAATTTCCCTTAACTCTGATTCGCAAATGTCATGTTTGACAAACATGCTTGTTCTGATGTACGATTGCCATTCGTATTGTCTCCATCTAACCTTGATGGGACATACCGGCAGCGATGAAATTCATCGGAAACGATCTGAGAATTTCATCATAATTGGACTGTTATGTACTTACCTAATATGGTTTTGCTAGTTACAGTATTGCCTAGCGGACAGTCACTAAGCCAGAATTGATCAAAATGGTCTAAAATGTAAATCGAAAGTGGAAATTTTGAAAAAGATTTTTTACTTTCTTCTAAGCGGATGATCACAGTTTTCTATTACTTGGGTACCTACCTACCTTGGAAATAGCTTTGAGTACAGCAAATAGTTTAATTTAAAGCCTTAAAACGAACTTGGAACAGTAAAATTTTGTCACTATTGACTATTTTAGTAACGTTCCTACCTACAGTGACAACTGCAACAATAACCTAAAGACCAGCTCAACAATGGATAGGTAGTTAGGTACTAACTTTATTTTATTGAAAATAGAGTTTAAAACCTACCTACCTATTGTTGGTGCCTACTTTAAGCACTTACATACTTATCTAAGAATAATTTATGGAATAGTTCAAGATGGAATTCACGATATTAAGAATCCGAAGAACCTACTTTTCAGTGAAACAGAAGCTAGCAGTCGTAACTGAGGCTTAGAACCGTCTGTACATGACGTCGAATTCCGTGGAAGGAAGTGACTGAAAGCTCCTCGGAGAGTTGAGCAAAGGGGGCCGCAGTGTCAAAGGTTACAACTTCAATTGGTCAGAGATTCTCGTTCATCAATTCTGATTCTTCAGTCCCTCTTTCAAACGCAAAATGTTTCTGGGATCAAATATTCCAAACTCATCCGTTTAGACTTGATACCTACCTACTAAGTAGGCAAATGATTGAAAGACCATCTGAGCTGTCATACAGCATGAAAATAGTAGTTATAGCAGATTTTCGTAATTTTCCGTACTACCTATAGGTACCTTCAACCTCTCTTCAACTGCATACAAGTCATTATAAAAGCAATTTCAACATAATGAAACTATCAAAAGCGTTAAATACACTAATTTGGAAGGGTTCATTACGAAATAGGACCGATTTCAAACACTCTGGGGTGCGGAAGCGAAAAGAAGGACTAGATTTCATGAGCCTGTTTACAAAGGTACCGACCATACCAACAGCATAAACGTCATTATAAAAGTAATTCCAAAGTAATCCAACTATCAAATGTGTTAGATACACTAATTTAGAAGGGTCCAGTACCAAATAGGACCAATTTCAACCACCCTGGGGTGCTGAAGGCAAAAGAAGGACTGAATTTCATGAGTCTGTTTACAACGGTACCTACCTACCATATCAACAGCATTCACGTCATTATAAAAGTAGTTCCAAAGTAATCCAACTATCAAATATGTTGGATACACTCATTTAGATGGGTTTAGTATAACTAAAAGGACCAACTTCAACCACCCTGGGGTGCGGAAGGAAAAAGATGGATTGGATTTCATGGTCTGTAGGTAGGTTAGGTAGCCTATCTAATAAAATCTGATGATACTTTTCTAACTCGAACAGTTTATTGTGTTCTCAGAAATCGTCAACTATCAAATTGATGGCAACAAACTCTTTCTAAATGATATTCTGCTATACAAACCAATTCTAGGATTTATAACAGTTTGTCACAGTTTTAATTTTAGCGAATTTTCGTAAAAAAATGAAGTTATTGCAATAGCTCGGAAATTTTTAAAATAGTCTGGCAGCGCAATATAGTTTTGAGTTCTTTAGGCAGCACTTTTTGAGTACATTAAATTGCTTACATTTTAAAAGTGCTCAATTAGTCATTAAAACGGCTAAAAGGTATACAGATTTGTTTAGTCAAACACTTTTATTAATAAAGAACTAGAACATTAAAAAATCAGTCTAGTGCGAACCTTTGAACTGAGCGGACCTCTGCTAGTCACCGTCTTCTATCCAGTTCCAGATAAGCTCTATATTTCCTAACTTCTATAATTTTACAAGTGTTGCTTTAATACGTTTTGGCTAGCGATAGTCAAATCAAGTCATGAATTCGGATAGTGGAGGTACAGGTAGTACCCCCGTTAATAAATGATGTTAATATGAAATCGGTTAGTCTTACAGATAACAGTAATGATCCACCTGAGACTTCGAATCAAAAACCAATACAAACATACAGGTTATCCGACATTGGTCCTTATTATTGATAATAGAAAGTGTAAATACTAACAAAAGCGGTGTTGGACGCATCCATCCAATGGGGGTCGGGCGAATGCTCCATTCACTAACACCCTCAGTTAACGAAGGGATTACTGAGATAAAGAAAAGTGGTAGAAACAAATTACGGATTGGTTTCAGAAATGCGCCATCAGCTAACATATTATTACTTGAACATAAAGGGTTGGAGGCTGTTAAATTTCGAGCCTACATCCCATCATACTTATTGTCTTGGAAGGGAGTTATTCGAGGTATTGATCTCACTATACCAGAAGATGAGATAATAAATAACATAAGTTGGAGACTGTCTGTACGACGCATGACTCGACGTGTTAACAATCCAGACAACACTATTACCCGCGCTCCCACGTCCTCTGTTGCATTTTCACTTCGTGGACAATCGCTACCTTCTTATGTCAAACTTTGGCACTTAATATGTGAAGTTAACCCCTTCGTACAAAGTGAAGTCCAAGTGCTAATTGTTTAGGTTTTGGCCATTTCAAAGACCAGTGCAACGGTTCAACGACCTGTAGAAAATGGGGTAACAAGTGTGATGAGACTCATACATCCAACACTTCCTCTGTTGATGTTTTGAAGTGCCTACACTGTCAGGGATCTCATTATGCAACCGACAGACAGAACTGTCCCCAATATTTCATTGAAAGGTCAATAAAAGAAAAAATGTCTGATTGAAATTTATCATATTTTGAAGCCAAAGAAGCTGTAACAGGAGCAACTTGGGCAAATACGTTACCTCCAAAAAATCTACCAGCCACTAATAACTTGGATAATTTTTCACCTCTTCCTAACACCAGTTTCCTACGAGATAGGCAATTTGCAACTCCGGCACCATTGGGAGCCAAAAAACGAAAAGCCATAACACCCCTCAACCGATGTCTTGTAACATAGCCTCAGAACTGTATTTATCGTCGACAACCGGGAAAACACAAGCTGGCGGATTGATTTCTAACAATCCTCATCGTCCCCCATCTGGCATCTTTCGACGACCCGCATTATCGAATACCTCGACGACTACACGGAGTCACTTTAAGTTTGAAGACGTTTGTAATATAGCAGCAGTGGTGAAGGCACTGAGATTCTCAAATGATAGTGAATTGAGCGACGCAAATATATGAGATCTAATCCGCGAGAAAGTGGAATCCGGAAAATTATAAAAATCATGTACAATGTTGTTGTTATAGTAAACCTGACTTTTAAACACAATTGTCATGAGTACTGTTCACTGTTCATCAACTAATTCAGTCATGAATTGTATACAATGGAATTCAAGATCATTAAGTTCGAAAAAATCTGAACTATCGCAAATTTTGTATTCAAATCGTATTACTATAGCATTCATAAGTGAAACATGGTTAAGTTCATCTACTTCTGTACATTTTCATCAATTTAATATAGGTATTGAGGTATGATAGAGCGGATGGCTGGGGGGGGGCTGCCCTTCTAATCAGCGACCACTTATTCCGAGGACATCACTCCAAATTTGTATAAATTGGACGATATGGAAATTATGGGTGCTAAACTTTCACTTGGTGAAAATAAATTCGTTCATTTAGTAATTATTTACAATCACAAAAGATCCTCTCGATCTGTTCGAGAGTGGGAACTTTTTTTCGCGTCCATTCCGTCGCCAAGAATAATTGGAGGGGATTTCAATTTACACCACATCTGTTTTGGGTCAAGTCACACGTCGATCAAAGGTGTACATTTTGTAGATGCGCTATGATCATATGACCTAATTTACCTAAATGATGGATCGCCAACGTTAGTTAACAGATGTGATTCTAGAATGCAATCGGCAATAGACTTAACTCTAGCTTCTCCTAGTATTGCTACAAATTTTGATTGGAGGGTCCTTCCGGATCCTATGGGTTCGGATCACTACCCCGTTGTTTTTGGTTTAGATTCATTAACTGTTCCTAATCGGATTCGTTACCCAACCAGGAAGTGGAATACTAATAAAGCTGATTGGGAAAAATTTCGCGAATGCTTGAATGGGTGTCTCCCACTCTACTTGTGACTCCCCCTGAATCGTATATCGCCTTGATGACTGAAATCAATACGGCTTGCGAACAATCAATCCCTAAATTGAAATCTTATACATCAACGTGTACCGGAGCGCTATGGTAGACTCCTTAGTGCCAGGTATACCTTGATGATCGCGAAAAAGCTGCGATTCAGTATATAACGCATTGCCTAACCGTGTTAATTATATTAATTACGAAACTAAACATCAAACTTTCCGTGGAGCAGTCAGTAAGGCTAAACGCGAGTCATGGCAGGGATACTGTGGATCTTTTAATAAGTCTACTCCGAATAAAGAAATATGGAGGAAGTTCAAAGCTTTAAAAAATAGAAAATTGGCAAATAAAGTGTCATTTGAGCCAGGAGAATGGATCACTGACTTGTTAGATAATTACGCTCCACCTTTTGTACCAAACGCTATGTTTTTTTGCACCAGATTGTAATATTGAAATTACTCAACATTTTCTGCTAGATCGATTTACTGATCAAGAATTAAAAGTTGCCCTGAGCAAACACAATAATACCTCACCAGGTTTAGATAAAATAACTTACCCCATACTCAGTCAACTACCAGCAGGATACTTTACTTCATTGCTCAATCAATTTTGGTTGGAAGGGATTTATCCCAATGAATGGTCCAAGGTAGAACTTATTCCACTATTGAAACCTGGCAAACAACCTTTCGATTGATTTCCCTGTCTTAAATCTTTTGAACGATTAGTGAAGAACCGTCTAGATTGGTGGATTGAAGCTAAGGGTGTCCTTCCAGAAAGTCAGTACGGTTTCAGATCAAACAGATCTGTATATGATTGCATGGCGAAATTTGTTTGTAGCATACATAATTTTGTAGCATGGCGAAATTTGTTTGTAGCATACATAGTTCTTTAACAAACAAACGCATAACTTTAGCATTATTTTTGGATTTTTCACGTCCTTTCGATTGTGTACAATTTGATGTTTTGGCCCAATGTATGAGAAATGCAAATTTACCTGGACGATTTGTACATAACGTAATGAGTTTGATCTCTAGAAGAGATGTAGTGTTCCGACTCAACAATACTGTTTATGGGCCGAGAAGGGTTTACCAGGGTCTCCCGCAAGGTGGGATATTGAGTCAACTGCTGTACGCTTTATACGTTTCTGATTTGGAAGATACTCGTATATTACCTGATGACGTCCAAGTCCTGCAATATGCAGACGATGTATGTGTATATGTCGACTGTAATGTATTGCAAGACGGTTTAGACCAACTCGGTCAATTTGTTGTGCGCCTACAAACTTGGGCTTTGAAGAAAGGTTTATCTTTGTCTGAAGGAAAATCTGTATTGGTCCCATTTACCTACGAGAAAACGGAAACTCAATTTAGACGAATATGTGATTTTGTACACAGTACAAAACGAATATGTGCTGTGTTATGCACAGTAAGCCAGACTATAAAGCGACAAGCTGTGGTCACTTCCATCGGCTAAGATATCACGTCAACGATGATGCTGTCAGTCTCCTTGACGCATGTGATATCACAAGAAACAGTGAAGTGAAAAATTATCGGTCATAATGAAGTGTGTACTACAAAATTGCTCACTACCGAAGTGTGTACTACAAAATAACAATTTCCACTTGCTGATCAATTTTGGTTCCGTTGTAAAACCTTTACACACCCAAAACCATACCAAGTTTAAGTCCGATTTCGATGAAATTTTCAGGGATTGTGAGGGTTTGCTCGTAGACGATCCCCGATGGCGTCAGATAAACGCATTCTGTACGCATGCGCAAACGTGAATTTCTCATAACGTCGATTTCTCATCATCTGATTTTGTTCAAACTCGGTAGGTCGTTGGGTATATGTTCTAGTCAAATTTATAGCTTTATAAATTATATCAAGATTGGTGGAGTTATAACTGCCCCGCATGCGCGAAACTAATATCGATTGACACGGGCAAACCTCCGAGTCTAATGCAACGATTTTTATGAAATGTTCAGGGATTGTGCGGATTAGCCCCAAGACAATCCCTGTAACTTTCATTGCCGTCGCAAAAATAGTAGGCCGTGCGCAGGCGTAAATGTTAAATTTCTTATAACGTCGATTTCTCATATATTGGTCTGATTTCGTTAATACTAGAGAGGTTGTTGGGTCCAGGAATATGCCCTTTGTATTTTATCGCATTTTTTTTTTTAAATAATGGGTGACTATTGCCCAAACGCACATTAACCAAAATTGGGTGGTACTCCGAGAATAATTATTCGATTTTGTGTGTTAACCTTTAGGCAATTTCCGTACATGCAAACTTGAATTATAGCCCTGATTTGCATTCTAGTATATATTCACATGTATTAGAAAGGTAGGTACCGTTATATTTTTCATTCGATCATTTCGACTCGTACTTTTTTCTTCAACTAATTCTATACGTCCGTGTTAGAATATGTGAGGAAGCTTGGCAGATGGTTTTCATTATTCTCAATAGGTGACAAGCAAACACAAGTTCCAAACAACGCTCGGCTATTCTTTACTGCCTCCGTCCGCTGACCTTCTCGTTCCTGTGGTTCCCGTCGCATCTCTCCGTGACTCAAGGCTATTAATGGGTCACTTGCCTTGGAGGTAATTGTTATTTTTCTTCGTTGTAATTTACGATGTTTAGCGAATTGTCACGTTGGCATTAGCTTTGCCACTTTTCCTTCCCGTTTATATTCGTGTAGGATGTTGATAGATATTTTGAACCCCCAAAATAAAAATCCCCAGTTAGTTACTCTAAACAGACTTATTGAACAAAGTCGTTGCGTGTATGGGTGTCTGCGATAGGCTCTGTGACAAAGCTTAACCTCCCAACTAAATTAATGTTCAAATTCATGTGATTGCGACTTTGAGGCTATTCTTCAAACATCTGCTTTCAGCTTTCTCGGGCCATTATATCGTGAGAAATTGATGAAATTTACATTAGCGAATGGCCACCCACAATTACTGGTCCAACGTTGATGAAATAATGTATTTCAAGGGACCCCCCCACCATCTTAGAAAATGTCATCCCTACTAGTATACTTGGATACAGATGATTAGGTTGGTCCGAGAGAAGAAATTGCCTAACACAAACCGATACGGAACTAATGTTTGCTTATTTTCTAAAGTAACTGTTTATTGTTTGCATCTGATGGTGGCTTAAGTGTCAAAATCAATCTTTCATTGTAATCTTTCTTTTTTTTTTTTTTTAGGAAATAGTATTTTAGTTCAGGAACCTACGGTCAAAACATCCTGCTGATTTTACTAGTTATATAACATACATACAAAAACGTTCGTCATGCAACAAGATCGTAAGAGCGAGTTTTCGTAAATCATCGAATTAATTATGTTACATTGTTATGCAATTTTAGAACCCAATTACTTTTTCAACTAAGCGTCCCCTCAGTGTGTCATGTGAATAAAAATAGCAAAAGCTTTACAAGCAAATGCTCAAGACCTTTTGCCAGAATCAACCTGGGTAATGCTAGAAATCAGGAGAATAAAACTCACTTCTTGCTTACGTTTTCAAGCATTTGCTAGTCTTTCTTCGTTCTACTTACAGGCAACTTGTTAGTAGAAGTTGTTACGTTTTTAGAAGTTTTTCTTCTGTGAAGCTAAGTTATCCTTGTTAGAGTTAGGTATGGCCGAATTCGTGCAATCGCGTCAGAAGAAAGTGTATTTGGATCGGTGTACCAGTTTCGAAAATGACTTCAAGCAACTTTTTCGTTTCGAGGAAGCCACACTCGCCTGGCTAACCTCAACGTTCTTCGGCAAATGCTAACCTCATTATATTATAATTGACAAAAATTCGCTCACACGATCATGCTGATGACTGGTTTTATGTATCAGTGTGTAAAATGCGAATGAATATGTAGATGCAATTATTTGTAGAGCTGATAACAATAAAATCATTGTTCAGGGGAGGGAGGGTGGATGTTTATCCAAGTATAAAATACCTATACTGAAATAATTCAAATGTATTGGAGAAAACGGTTAAAATTATGGTAAATCTAGATAGATTTAAAATAATAATGATTTCTCATTAGGTATATAGGGTGTCTCAGACAATAACCCCCCTAACTTCTGTAATACATGTGTTAGAAGAAAAATTCAAATTGTAACCTCCTTATTTTTTCTGTAGGTAAATCTCAAATATAACATTTTTGCGCACGTACGCACCAACTTCGTTATTTTAAATGAGGACCCCCATGTTATTTTCTACGTGATTTTAGATTTGAATTCTACACGAAATTTCATGAAGAAATGACCCATCGCTCGATTTTCGTAATGCCCTGGGAAAACGCAGAAAAATTTACCAGGATTGCACTTGTCCTCACTTATTTCCACACAGCGCTGAGCGTAGGTAGGTACCGAAATTCCGTTTTTTCCGGTGTTTTCTCAAGTTGGTGTAGTAAACATCAATAAATGAACATCATTACGTGATTCAGCATGAAAAAATACTCAAAAATCATGTATCACATGTGAAAATTGAAAATCTTCAAAAACTCAATATCTTAACAATGTACTTATTTCAAAATTTTCGCACTTTCAGAGCAGAATTGCGCACATTTAGAGCGGAATTGCGCCAGTTTCCGCACAATAGTGATGGGTCATTTCTTCATGAAATTTCACGAAGAATTCGAATCTGCAATTTAAAAAAAAGGGGGTTCTCATTTGAACTCGCACGTGCGCTAGAGATCTACGGAAGGAAGAAGAGGAGTTACCACTTGAAATTTTCTTCTAACCCATGTATTAACAAGTTAAGGGGGGATCATTGTTTTCTGGGACACCCTGTATAATAATTATCAGAATTGTTTAGTGATAAACAGTGCAACATTTCTTTATTTGGTGTCTTAATTTTGTCTGTTTTATTAAAGTTTCCTAATAAACGTCATTAGCACCCAAAAGAAGACAGCGTATAATACAGGCAGAGAAAAAAATACGGACGCTATTTTTTCCAACGATCATTTTATTGTGAAAAATAACTAGGTAGTTTAGAATATTGATTAGTGGAATCAATTAAAATCTGAGTGCGGGCCCTTGAAGCAAATTAAACAATGGTTAGGGATAACGTAATGTTTTCTTACAAAATCAAAAAGCAAAAATAAAAAAAAAAAAAAAAAACAAAGATCGCTTACCAATTGGGATGAATAACCTAAGAAACTGCACATAACAAGCAATATGGATGAAGCAGAGGTGTTAGTCCCATGGAAACGGCCACTTGGAAATAGGGCGAACGACATACAATGCTTTGAGAGCATCATTAGCAGGTCAATACCTTATCGGCGTTCCCTCCGCCTCACCAACATCAAAAATGAAAAAGGGCCCCACGCTAAAATGAAAGTTTCAATTCTGAAAATGCGTAACAATTCATAACACTAACAATCAAATAACCTGTACACAATAAATTTTGTACATTTGACTCAAAACATTTTGATTTGAGGAGGGGGGGTTTTGATATAGCTATATACATATTTTGACGATTACATGCTCATACATACTCCAGTCTCAAGAAGTATCAGAGAACTCGTGCATGCCCTAAACTAACCTTAAAAGTTACAAGTAGGTAATTTTATTCGAGGGTTAGGTAAAATATTCAGATTTAGCTTATTTACCTTGAAATATATAAACCAAAATAAAAATTTGACGCGCAGTATTTAGAACTAATAATAAGTAAGTACCCTTGTATAAACATTACAACATAATTCGATTAATTTTTATACACCACTCGGGAATAAATTCGCAACAGCGCGTAAGCATTTCATTCGTTTAGGAAAAACATTTTCCTGGTTAAAATTGGTCAATGATCCATTCATTATGCCGCCATTTTTTTTTACATCTTCAGCAAATGAGTACGAATTTCAAATCGTGACCTAGAAATATCTTGGATCAGTACAAAAATTAAATCCTTCACGATACTCGTAAATTTGAACTGCGTATACCACAAGCTTTTACATCCAGTGCTCCGAATCTGAACTAATCAACATGCTTGCAATTATTGCCGACTTATTCAAAAAAGCAGCCTTATAACAAATTTTGAAAGATATCATTATAAAACGGAATGGAAACAACTCTATTCTCATACGGAAAATTAAGAGCGAGTTCAATATATAGTATGAGCTGTTATTCACGCACACTACACTACTACATAGTAGACGAAAAGTTACAATGTCAACCAAAAAAAAAAAAAAAAGTTACGTTCTTTGTAAAATAAATTTTTAATAATATCAAGAGTTGGTATAATTTTTGTTAGTTACCATCTATAACTACAAAACATATAATTAATAGGTCAATGACCGGTATGGGAAAAAACTTCATCAGATTGAAACAAAATAACAACAAAATAAATAGATATATGCATTATTTTTATGAACAATAATGACTTGAGACAACAAACATAACACGAATCTTCATTCACACGATAGTAATAATAGATTTAATGCATAGTTCATATTCGACTTCTCTTAACGCAGAAACTGTAAATACACGTAAAGCAGCACAAAATGTACCAGGAAGACCGTTGCTTAGGTTTATACATGTCGCATTTCCCGCTTATTGAAGTCATTAAACGAAAAGGTACAAATTTAAGTGGGAATTGCGAGGAAAGGATTTTTTTTAAAAAGAAGTCGTGAGGGGAAGTCATCATTTCCACCCATTATACGTGCATATTCCGAATAAAATCATGTGTAGATAAACATCTCTTTGAGGCCAGAGAAACAAGTTGTTTATCTTAGGTGGATTTATTTTTAGAAATGAATGGGGAAAAGGTGGAATATTAATTCAGTGAATAACAAGCGCAGTGTAGCGTGGGTTGAATTTAAATCAAAAGGTTCTGAGAGTTCTAAGAGAATTGATGTGAAATTGATGATGTTATAGGTTTTACCGGTGAATAACATCAAAAGGAAAACACGGGGAAATAATTGCTTAGAAAACCTTTAGCAAACCGAAAGAAAATGTACTTGAATGGAAAACAATAATGGAGGATTCCGAATGTTCGAGCGACAATTATTGTAATCTAGTCAACAAAATGAAAGCAGTGAATTCTAGGCTCAAGTTGTAGCGGTTTTTGGAGATCACTGTTTTTATCTTTGGATTTCATTGCAATACATCGGGTAAAATCAGTACGAATAAATTCAATAATTTCTGTTACCCCGGGGGGTTCCTCAATAATTTGTGAAAGTTTGGGAAAATGAAGCACCAAATTATGCTACCAAGGTACCTTGTTAAAAGTTTTAGTTCTTAGGAGAACACTAATATCAAGCTAATGTGAAAACAAGGGTTACATAAGTAGATATTTTTAGTTATAGGATTAATAATATATTAGAAAAGAGGGCGCAGACTCTTCAAATTCGTTCTCCTAAAATACAAAAATAAATTTGGGTGTCAACAAATTATTCACAGATTCCAGCCAGAAAAAAGCTTACGTACGTTCCATACACTAATCTATCATGACGATATGCTAAATGATACGACTATTGTAACAATGTAGCACTCCGGAGTTAAGACAGTTGTACCATTCACAACCTTTCAGTCGATGCTGACGCACAATAAATAATTTCGAGGCGCCATTGACCTTTTCGGGCCACCATTTTAAACTTTCTGACGGCTGAAACGAGCCCCGCAGGTGGCAGAGCGAGTACTAGCAGCGCTGGGGGTCGCTGCTACGTGGATGTCAATTTTCGAGCCCCCTCTTAGCTATATGTGGGTTGGGTTAGAATATATGTAGCCCTGCTGTTGAAGTATACTTAACCGCTTCTCTACAGCTTCCTTATCTGGGAACATAAAAATTACACTTACACCTTGACCAATATCTATAATACCATACATAGACATGTAAAAGAAGAGTTACAGGAGAGAGAGATGATTAGGGAGGATCCAAGATGAGAGATGATCTCCTACAATGAAGTGAAGATCAATTTGATCTTGGGTTGTTCTATGATACACCAGAAGTATATCACCATAAGTTTAATGCAAAGAAAATGCATGCAACTTCATACAGTTCAGATCCAGTTCTGATCTTACGTTCAGTCAATCCAAGAGAGAGGTGTACCATAATTTTAGAGAAGGCAAACTCTCTTTAAAAATACGAGAGGTGAAAAGACAAACTAGTAAATAACTGTTAAATTAACTCACTTGCATATTTTGAGACTGTTGTGATTTGAGCGTGCGTGATTGAGAGTGAAATTAAGCTTCAACTCCTTATCTGATAAATACCTTCAGTACTGACGTGAGGAGATGATTATAGAAGGATATAAATTTGCCCCTGAGTGCATTGTCCAGATGGGCAAGTTTATAGAGGAATTTTGATCCACGGAGCATGAGGACCCGTGAAAGGAAAATGGAAAACAAGGATCCCATCTCATAGCTTCCCCTTGGAGAACGAGATCACGCTGGGAGTAAGCAAGAATGCTGACAGCACAGAGCACGAGGTCTTCAAGGGCTGACAGCAAGGATTAAGGTAGGTAGGTTGGAGAGAGAGAGAAGTGAATAAGTCACAATTTTGCATGAGAGTGGCAATCGGAGCTTCTAAATCAGCCTTTTCATAGACCATCTTCCAGTGATGGGAGACCGGATGGTATGGTGTGATACAGGCATCAGCTGAGTGCCCACACCATGCCAGCCACTCGACTTGGCAAGACCGGAAGCTCCGATCCTTTATTTATTCGTCAAAATATGAACATATTACTACATATTTAGTCGTTTCACGACAGAGAAAATAACGTTGGAAAGCATTCTTACTATCAAGGTTATCTTTCACCATAAGTTGAGCATTGTGTAGGTGACATGAAGAGCTGCCTGCCACTCATCGCTCAATAGCATTCATCTACACATCCCACACTATCCAAACGCCTCCACTCACAAAATAGTCACTGAATAAAAAAGCCAATAACATCCATGAACCTGGATAGGAAGTGTGATCAAACAAGCTTTTTAGAGGTGCCCCTAAGGTTGTCCCAAGGTGGTAGAGAGATGCCTGGCTATGAACACCGCAGTAACTAATAGGTTGCTTGTCGTGGATATTTGTTGAACACTTGCTGCCCAAGATCTGCTGAGCACTTCATGGGTTGTGAGGGATTCAAAATCACCTGTTAGATTAGGGGGAAGCAATAGAGAAATATTTTTATAATTACTTTCCATTGCATTCCTCTTGAGTTTCAACGGAAGAAATATAACACTGAGCATCTGAGACGACTTGAAATTAATATAATGATAACACCACAAACTAAGGAGGCGTAAACGTCCGCAGGGAGAGTAAACACGGAAAATAAGGTCACGCTGTGTCATCACAACCCTGATTGTGACATCACAATGTCGATTTTGGAGAGCAGACATTCTTGGCTTAGTTGACTCGAAACCAATGGAATTAATTTAGAAGTTATGGGAAATACTAGCTGGAAGTTACGTCCTCTTCTCATACACAATGTTCTTAACCTTTTGCGTCCAAATTCTGGAATCTACTTGATTAATCAAGTACAAACTGAACTTTTAAGGTGTCTAAAGAGCTATACTAATCATGTAGTTATCACTACATTAAGTACCTACCTAAGTAGAGGTAAGTAGGGGCGAAAGCAGTTATAGTTTAATTACTTTGGCATCTTCACTCTTTTCGTTTCAAAAGTCCTGAGTTTTATTGAAACTATGAACTGACTGTAGTTAGAGGCGGTAAACTGAACGAAGTGACATTTTCATAACCCTCTTTCAACTGATTACTCCTGTCCATCATAGTGAAAAGCGAGAAAAAAAAAACGAAATGTCAACAATACCAAAATCACAAAAACAACGTACCAAATTACCAAATGACGTGAAGTGCTGCCTTGCAGGGATCAGTTGATAGTGGGCAGGGTCTGTTACTGCGGGCGTTTTGGCGGACTCTCAAGAAATTCAAACTTTAATTATTTTTATAAAATCAGATACTCCTAGCAACAACAAAAAATATGCCACCATTTTTATTTTTTTGGCTGGTTTTATTATTTCTCCTTAGACTTTGGGAACATTGGGAAAGTAAAAATGGGTCGCAGGAGGGAATCGAACCTACACCCTCTGGCTGTCCAAGCCTTTACCTTAAACAATTCACCATGCTTGCAGTTCTACACAACCTCTTTATCAATTGTACTTGCTTTGGCCACTCCATACCGACCAAAGAATCTATAGTTATAATTAATTCAATTGGTGTTTGTTCAGCAGGGTATATTTTTACTGTATTGAGAGAAAAAGGGAAGTTGAAAAGTGCAGAAAACTTCAGGTGCGAGACCACAACGCACCTTCTTTCAACTATCACAAAGGTTGCGAAATAATTAAGAACTTCAGGAAAAGCTCAAAATAACTAGATTAAACTTACATTTTGTCAATAACTGCTTGTCTTGACTGTGGGTCGTCTGTTGAGCCAAGGCATGCAGGAGGATCTGTGCAGTTTGGTATCTTTGAAAGCACTCTGCTGGATTGCCAAACAACTCATCCAATGCAGCTGATTGGCACTAAAAAAATTCAATTGTCATTATGGTTAGTAAAACCAAAATGCAATACTGTAGTCCGAATAGATTGATGCAGTAAACTCTGCAAGGAATTAGTGGTAATTACCATGTGTATTGCGTGATTGTATAAAATTTTATCCGCAGTAGCGCTTGCATTTTGAAGGAGACCAGGCGAATTGAGCTGTTTGCAATCTGCTAAACATTGCCTAAATTTGGAGTTGAGAACACCAACAACTGAAACATCCAAACCAGGTTTGAAACTATAGGTACCTCATAGTATAAATAAATAATTGACGAATTACGTAAGTCAGCTTAGCAGAGGAACTGGTAGGTTCTATACATATAAATAGGACAAGTGGAATTCTTCTCTAGTGATTTATATTCGAGATCATTGGGTTGTAGTATTATTCTTGGTGTTAGGATGTAAAATTGGTAATCAAGATCATTCTATCACATGTTGAACTCATAATTTCTTGATCGCTCCATAACTTTTAGGTAGGTATGCAAATAGTTCAGATAAACAAACATTACAACCTTCATTCACCTCTTGTGGAACCTCAAATCGTCATCAAAAAAAGAGGACAAACCTGAATGCGGCCACCCTGGTGTTGGTGGAGAACGAATCCTTTGTGGTAGTTTTACAATCAACGTCTTTAGCCTAGCGGGTTAAAATATTTTACCAAAGTTCTCATGTTTTGAAAGTAATAAATCATTTTGTTCCTTGACAGTTGTAATTTCAATGACTCTGTTATGAAAATGTAATCACCAAACACGTTTGGTTTTCTCTTTATGGGGTTTCGGATGTTACATTCAGGGGAAACTACCGCAGCAGGTTTAATTAACTACTAACTCGGTAGCCGAGTGGTTAAGGTTACCTACAAGTCTCTGGAGAGTCCTCTCTGTTGCGGGGGAAAATATATTATGTCGAATTCGCCAAGCTAACTATTCATTTTTGGATCAGCATGGCTGGTAATGTTTGGCGCAGAAAGTAGGGCCAAACTTAAACGCCTAATCCTGCTTTAAACATCACATTCCCTGACAAAGCATCTTCACACCTAATTCACTGAGTCAAAACATATCTAGCAAGCAACTTAAGCCCATGGTGAGCAGTTTCACCCCAGAATTTGACTGGCCCAATACAGCCAAGGGCAGCTGATATTTGACTCTGGGAATATGTTACAATCAGGGAAACCCCTATAGTAGAAGAGATTTAATTAACTGGCATCAGCAGCCAAGTGGTATAGCAGGTGGTCTTATCTGGGCTTCCCTCGGGAAAAGGCATGAGTTGGATTTCTCTAGGAATCTATACTTTGACCATAGCACAATGATACATCAGATCTCCTCTTGCCAGGGAAAAATTCCAGGCCAAGTATGATACTGCTTTAGATTTAGGGAACCCATATGAAGAGTGCGATTGTTGTTAAAACGAAATAAATCACTCGAGACGAAGTTGTGGAAACCCATTTAAAAACGGAAGTTAGTGAAAAACGTTGTCTATTTCCACGCAAAATAAAGAGTTACACTGTTAAATCGATTTCGAAAGTTAGGCCATCATCAGTAACAAACAATAACTTATTTGTTGTTTATAGTTTATTATTGTTTGTTACTGATGATGGCCTAACCTTCGAAATCTATTTAACACTGTAACTCATTATTTTCCGTGGAAATAGGCAACGTTCTTCATTAACTTCCGTTTTTTTGTTGTTGAAATATTAAAGACGAATCTACTCCCGTATAAAAAACAAATAAATAAATAAAATAATAATAATAAAGATAATAATAACAAGACCCACATTTTTCAAATCATGGGTAGGTGCGTATTTCTCTTTGTTCATTAGATCAGGGGAGATGAATTAAATTTACTGAGCATGCCTATCAGCACCAAACCCTCAGTTATCCATGAAATAACGCAAGGGCAATACTAGGAGGAGCCAGAACCCGCAAATTGAACCCAGTAGCACGTTTCCCGAAGTCTTCCACGATTCTTCTTCTGGATTTGAACGCAGGATCAGAGACTGAATTACAGATTGTTTCATTTTCGCCAGTTAAAAGAAAAGAAAGTGTGAGGAATTCTTATTTAGCCAGGACAAACACATGTGGAGAAATCAGTATTCTCAGAAGCTCTGAATAACGTTTTCGAGAAAGTTTTCGGATTAGCAGGGCGCAGTTTGAATAAGTGCATGAACTAATAAAGTTCCAGTCATGCAGCATGATTGTATGAGCGAATTTTCGTATATTATCGTATTGTATAATGCTCAATTGTTAGGAAATTTGTGCTTTATTATTAAAAGTAATACACAGTGGAAGCTTGGTGAAGGAAGATAATTATAATTGCCTATGAATTGTACAAAGATATTTTTGAGCCCGCAATGGTAATAATAAATTGGGGAAACATAGTAACGACGAATATTAGGTATATTGTTAATGAATAATGATTATGAACATGACAACTAGTAATGCTGAGGCGAAATATCGAACATTCATGAGGGCAAAGAAATTGTTAACCATTAATTTTAAGGCAAAAAACGTATTCTAAATAATAATCTGCTATTCACAGAGGATTTTGGAGTTTTAGTTTTTGTTTAAGTTTTTATCGACTTTTTAGCACATTTTAATGATACTCGATACATTTTAATGATTTTTGATACTTTTGTACATTAATTTTGCTTCCGAGACTGCAAGGCAGCGGAAGCTTTGTTTTCACTTTCGAAATGAAAAAATGTTTTTGCTCCAAAATTTTGCGTTTCAGAGCCTCCTGAACAAATTTGGTTCCGTGTCTGTCTGTCTGTCCGTCCACATTTCCTTGTAACAGCCATAACTTCCACAATTTTGATCCGATTTTAACCACATTTTCAGGGATCGTGCGGGTTAAGCTCTAGATGGTCCCCTATCAACTTCATCATGATCGAATCAACGGTAGCTTCTGAGCAGGCGCTAACGTGAGTCCTTGTGACGGTCATAACTCGGTCAATGTTGAACGGATTTCTGTCAGATTTTCAGGGATGATGTGGGTAAGGTCCCTTGAGGTCCCATAAGACAATCATCATAATTGCATTAGCGGTACGCTCTGCGCATGCGTGAACGAAATATTCTTGTTACGGTCCTTGCAACAGCCGTAATTTCCACAATTTTGATGCGATTTTCTTCAAATTTTTAGGGATCGTGCGGGTATAGCTCTACATGGTCCCCTATACCAAACCGTACTGTGAAGGTCACGAGGAAGCTCATGTGCCATTTCCTTGGCAGTGTATTTCAGTTTTATTTTATAGTTAATAAACTTTATTTGAGCAATATTCTGCTAGAAAAATAAATAAATTCAACAATTCTTAGCCGTTTTTAGCCATTTTTGTATAGAAATTTTTTTGTAATTTGACTAATATAATGTGTCAAAAAATATGTAGATATATATGCATGTGAAAAAGCGTTGAACTCTAAAATTCGTTGAAGAATGTCTCAAAACGAGTTTTAATAAAGAACATTATCGAACATTTTGATTTTGAAATTTTTGGAGCTATACCAATAGCTACTTACATTTTCTACGGAAAAGGGTGAACTAATTTTTGAAATAAAAAAAAAGTGTTTTATTCGTTCATTACTTTTCCAGTAATTAAAGTTATAAAGTATGTTATATACCTCATAAAGTTATAAAGTTAAACCAACAAATAATTACAAATATTGAAGTGAAATATCGTGAGGCAAACTTTCCAATATTCATTCGGGATGTGGAAAAATATCGACCCACTACCCTCAAAACCTGTGCAGCGATCACAAACCGACCCACGCGTGGGAGACTGCATGGGCAGGGCGTGGACTGGGTGGGTTCAATATGAGGCGGGCCTACTAATGATACGATTCACAAAATGTGGTTCCCAAACAAGAGTTAATGTCTTCAATAGTTACCATTCTTCACGGAGTTGGAAGGCTGCAGAGTACCATTTCTCAATTGAGTCGTAGCGAGGTTGAGTGCTGAACTAAGAAGCTGTAAGGCTCTGACAAGAAGTACTAGCCGTTCAACACGGCCCTTTGTTTCTGCTACATCAGTCACGCATTCCGTCAGCGCAAGTACAAAATTTAGTTTAGCAAGCGTCTCATTATGTTCTCGCTGGAAAAATCAAGAACGAAATCAGTGCCATATAATACATGTAAAAAGGTAGTTGACACGGTTTACCCTAAAAATACATTATCATGAACTATCCATGATACATTATTGAATTATAAATTATTCGTAATATACATTATCTTAAAAATACATCAAGTAATTGTCCAACAATTGACAACCTTCCCTAAACCACTCAAATAAGAAAAGACAGGTTTGGGGAGAGAAAAAATCCGTTTCCTTAAAAGGAGTCATTGGTTAGGTCTCTATTACATGAAGACAAACCCTTTCCGAAACTGGTTGCATGGGCAATTTCTAGATTTAATAGAAAAGTATTCAAGGAAGTCAACCACTCAATCCTCCACCCTCAGCCTTGTATACTTGCAGTTTTCACGGTTCTGTTTAATCCGTTTTGGGAGTAAATAAATAAATGAGTAATGAATTCGATTAGTTTGTTCTTTAATGAATTTGAATTTTAGAAACTTTCAATTAGGTAATTATAGAAAATTAATATATTGGAAAACGGGAGGTTTTTGATGTCTATTTCTGAACGTACGAGCGCCAACAGATGAAATAGATTATTATTATTATCAACATTATATTACCTGTCGAGCCCAACCTAGGTGACATACCTATGTAAACAAACCTAAAGGACGAGGGGAGAGTCAGGAGCTAAGAAGGGGTACGAGTCTGGTAGGGAGACCAGACCTGCAAAGGAACCCTATATAACCTTCACACTCAGGACTCAAACTTTAATTCTCTCTGGTTTACCAACTGTAATCAACAACTGACTTCGCTCTTCAAACCTCACTCAACAATTTGAGTTTTCCTTCCAGTTCCATCGGTGTTATTATACGTCCAATTATTTTATTCTTGAGTTCTTAGTCCGCTTTTTGTTATAACATAAGCTGAGGACCTACACAGTCTGGTTACTAGGATTTTGCTAGGAGCCTACACAGTCTGGTGATTAGGTAGAGCTTTGGGCCTACTCGGCCCAAATTAGCAAGGAGCAATTAGGAGTGACGGTTAAATGTCCGGCTATCAGAGAGGAAGCAACGGTGCACAAATTCCTGCCATGTGGGGTCTAACGTCCATTTAGGGTTTTATTGATTCAGATGAGTCATCCACTTTCAACTTTCCCTTTAGAGTTGATAAAAAATTGCAATTTAATAAACATTACCCACCCTCGTGAAATAATAATGGAATATAAACTCACTTCAAGAAGGGTTTCTTGGGGAAGTTCTGGAAGAACGAATGTGACAGCTGATTCCGAGTTGAAATCTACATGAGAAAATAGGGTTCATCATTCATAGTAAACAATCATGGAATCATCATCGTTATATGTACATACCCGCAAATATAAACAACAAAACTACAGTCAATAGAGTGTTACCTGGTAAGTTTCCAGGTTGACTGAAAGGAACTAAAGGCATGTTGTTAGTTTGTTGGTAGTTGGTGTTGAAGGAAGCAAGAGCCCCAGTCAAGAGAGGCGAATTCATCACTGTGGGCAAGACATCAGTTTTGAATTATTTAAAAACCAACATTGGAAACATAAATTTATTATTACTAATAAGAAATCATTCCAGGCGTGAATACCCGAATTTGAGTTTACTTTTTTTTTTTAGCTTAAGACATTTGAAAAGTTTTTGTCAACCATGATTTCTACAGCTGAAATTCAGCAACTTACCTAAGAATTTAATCTATTCTAAGGACAATGACTCTGAAAAGGCGAAAGGCCTTGGGGTGTAAATAAATAACAGGATTTATTATGAGCTCCAAGAATAATAATGTATCCTGTTTTAAGGCAACATTCAAACGAGATATTTGAATGTTATAGATGTCAGAGGCACTGCTAACTTTGTACCATGGTTTGGGACACCTGGATCAACCGGAATAAATGTCAGTACCTATCTACAGGATAGTTTCTAATTAAGGTAGCTTCTTTAATTACCTTAATTAAGGTAGATATTATCTAATTAGGGTAGCCTTCGTTGTATCAAGACTATTTCAGTTTTAAAAAAAAATAGTAGAAAGAGTGGGTATTACAGTGAATTTCAACTGTAACAGAGGCCTTGGAGACCAACGTTTCTCACAGGACTTTTCCAACTAGACTCGCTAAATTACACCATGCCAATATTCAAAATATTGCCTGATGAATACTTTAGCAAGGGTAGGCTAAACCACGTTCAACTCGGAGTTTACAAACCACTTACCATGAAAAGGTTAATAACAAAACGAGGTTGTTGGGCTGTTTTTTTTATCGACATTCGTCAGACCTTCAATACGTACATCAAGTGGGAAAAGTAACCAGAAAATGAAGTGAAACGATGAAAAACCAGTGTTTTTCTCCACGTCTAGCTACTAGGAATCTATGAGTCATCCCACACAGTACCAGTTAAAGATTTCCAGAGCTACCACTAGGCGGCTGTGTTCTGTGGTATTCAAGAGTGTATGCTAATTAGGAGGAGTTCAAGTCACGAATTCTAATTCTTTAAACAAATAATAGAGCAGGAAATAAAATAATAATAATAATAAAGAAAAATCTTACTGGATTTTCTAAGTGGCGAATTCGTAGGTGTAACGGTCCATGTATTTACAGGTGGCGGGGTTTCAGGAACAACTTTATTTCCAGGAGGAGTGCCTAGAGCGTATTGCACCTAAAACAAACATTTTAATGTTGGTGATTTAGAGTTTGTTCGTAAGTTTGATATAGGGAGCAAAGTACGGCAGCCATTAAAATCAAAACACATACTGCTGGCGGAGACATCGAGCTGACGTCAGGGGGAGAAGCACGACTGGGTATCCTCTGCATGGTGATAGGTTGAGATCTGGGGACGCTACTCTGTAATCCAGATGGACAGGGTGTTGTTGAAAACAAGATAAATTGGAAACAATATATTTCCAAAAATAGCAAGACTAAACTATAAGTAACGCATTGTTAGTATTTGAAAAATGTAGGCATACCTTGAGAGTAGGAGAGTTTGCAACAGGTGGTTGAGGCCTCCCGGCCGATCTATTGGGGACAGGAATGGGTAAGGAACTTGGTCGTGGTGGACTCATGCTCACTTCATGAGCACTAGAAAAGGGATAATTCAAAATGAATTAATAATCCATTGTTATAATAAAAGGATTTAGAAAAATAATAAGAAAAGGCTCAACATTCCAGTCGAGTTCTTAATATTGAGAACCAGATCCCACCCAACTGTTCAACGTCACATCCCTCTGCTGTGAATAGCACGGAATTGAATACTTTTTAACAAAAATAATGACTCATAGGAGTACCATTCTTCTGACCTAGGCCGAACTTCATAGCAGCAGAATTTGCCGAGATTTTCGTTAACCAGAAACCAGAAAGGCGTAGTGCTAAAAATGTTTCCTACAAGTGACTTCCCACTAGCTACTTATTTGAGGTTCCTTCTTATTATCCGCTTAGTCGGAGTCTAAATAAGCCGAGTGCTTATTGTAGGTGAGCATGGTAGATTACACACTCGTAATCAACATAAAAAATATACAAACGGAACGAAATGGAAATAAAAAAGTAATTGCCGAAAAATGGAATGAATAAAATAGCTCTTGGAGGAAACTTCACCTTTGAAGTCATACTAACATATTGGGAGTGATACAAGAGCCAAGACTCAACATGGTGGCAAATATCATGGCCAAAACTCTAACTCAACCCCTCCAATACAAGAGAGGGGGTTAGGGTGGACGAATGCTGTTCCATATATTGAGGTGCTTCTCTGGGAAAACCATGAGGAACTAAAAACAATGGATGGCCTCATAATCAGCTCTGCCCCCTTACGATTTCAGCTGCATTGCATAGAGGTCAGACAAAGTTCAACCCTGCGCAGGCAGCAGGCTACGTGAGGAGACAGATGAAACAGCATCCCCTTACTCTTTGAGTACCCTGCACTCACATATCGCAGATTTTAACTTTTTGGGGCACAAAAACCAATGAGTTCTATTTTAATGAATTAAGGGCCATCCCTCACTAGAGGGCTTAGTCTCGTTGACCTTGCTCTCATTTGGCTTTGCTCCTTACTCTTTGTTCTTGAGCTCAGGAATGCACAATATAAGCCAACATGCTTCCATGCTTGGGGCCTAAAATCTCCTTCATGACAGTTTTCCAATGCATCGACTTATCGACAATGCTTCTCACTAGCTACTTTTTCAAGTTCCTCCTTATTGTTCATAGCAAGGTTTCTAGCTCAGTGGTCAAGGTTGTCTCCACCTTAATTGTAAACTTTTCCATGGCAATGCTTGTCATCATCATCCTTGGAGACCTGCTACAGTGTGACCAAACCGATAGAAAAAAATTCGTTGAGGAGGAATTCGTAGCAAAAAATATTTTTATTGTACAGGTTATTGTAGTTAGGCAAGACAAATAACACGTCCGTAATCAACATAATTGATACAGTAACAGAATAGAACGCAAATAAAAAAGTTGTGGATGGATGGAATGGCTTGGAGGAAAATTCTCCATTGAGGTCATATTACGAGGGGAATAAGGGGAGTATCGTAATATACTGGGGGTTTTACAAGAACCGCTGCTTTACAAGGTGTCCGATATCATGCCCAAAACCCTCACTCACCCCATGGCAATCGTGACAAATTCTAAATCCCAAAACATTCTAAATCATAATTACTCAATATTTGTTGCAGACATGAAATAAATAAAATACAACTTTGATCATTTATCGCTAAAGCATTTCATAGAGCCGAATGGATTATTTAAAAAATCATACATTTAATTGAGTTTTTATAATGTAAATTCACGTTATGAAGAAGCGTTTTTGCCATAAATGACTTACTGCTTGTCAGTGGGAAGATTCGAAGGAACTAGAACGAAATCATCCGAGTCTTCAGGCGTCATACAAATAGGAAAACCTTGAAATAAATGTTTATGAGATAGAACATTGGACCACTTTATTGATTTTAGTCATAATTATTTTTATAGAGCAGACTCGTAACTAACCTGGATCTGGAGCTGGGCTGGATGATAGAGGGCTGGGAGGTTGTGATTTCTGCACTTGTTTTGGGGGTTGTAAAAAGGGGTGGGAGAAAAATGAAGGAAAATCCATACGATCGTTGGCGTTTCTCCTAAGCAATCCGTTGAGAAGATCTGTTAGTTCAGGTGATGTACCGCTGGGAATCCTGTAAATCATTACCAGGCAAAACGTCAAGGCTTTATCTTGTTATTTATAGCTTATCATCAAACATAATGTGGCAACGTATCTTACTTTGGAGCTAAGTTGGCGTTTTTCTCGTAAAACATTTTCAGGGCCTGAGGTGTTTGGGCTTGGAAGGGAGCTTTGCCAGTTAAGCACTGGAACACTATTGTTCCAAGGCTCCAAAGGTCAGCTTTCGCGTCATATTGAAGAGACATGATGACTTCAGGTGCCTGCAAATATCAATTCTTTTGTTGTAGAATGAAGCGAGGGGTCACAACAACGCGTATTAACAATGAGTTTGGCGGTATGTCTTTACAAACTTTGATTTGGAATTTCAACACCATACTTCTTAGACATACAGAATTTATATTTTCTCGGACAATCACGCTGTCAGAGAGCAGTGCAACGTTCTATTAATAAGACTAATTTTGGACCCGAATTTTGAAGTATTAAAGTTAGGTAAACACACATAATTATCGCACCTCATTAACAGATGTGTACGCGTTTGTTATGTTTTTCAGCACATTTAATTGAACATTTAAAGGTCTATAAATAACCCTTACTGTTATTTATATTAAATTGTTTATCCATATTTTTGAACAAAAAAGTAGTGTATTTGAAAGGATTTCACCATTTTAAATAATGCTTGAGCCACCTAGTTATAGGATTTTACATCGTACTAGAGAAGGGGGCATTATTGATTTTCGACACAAAATTTAGAAGCAGGAAAGTACTTCAGAACAAATTGAAAAAAAGTAGGTAGGCTAGAACTTTTGTTGTCTCTTGCTTTGAAATGGTAATTTATGCAAAGGTAAATGAAGACAGGTTCACATCAACACATGGAACAGATGCCAATGTAACATTTACTAGTCGTTCGGATTAACTAAAATTTAAAGTGCGAAGTTATTGTGACAAACTGAGATGGTTCGTCGTTCAAGAAAAATTAAAAATAAGCAAAAAAAAAAAAAGCTTTAAAAAAAGTGTGGTGAAAACCACCCCCTCTTTTCAACAGCCCTTTTCAGGGCTACCAAAAAGAGGTAGGCACAACACAAAAATATTTATAAGACGTCGAGTTATAACTCCGTCAAACAAAATATTTCACCAGAGAGAAAATACTAAATTCTCTCTCAAAAGTGAAATATTAAATAATAACACACAAGGCGACCTCCCTAAACATTTACCGGGCGAGAGAGATGCGACAAGCATCTCGAAACAAGTCGCCTTGAATGAGAAACCTCAAACAGGAAAACTCAAGGTCGTCCAGCCACCCCCGGGGACCCCGTCACAGCGACGGACGTGGGGAAACCACCTCGAAAGACCAACTCAGCTATCATACTCGCAGATACTGAGAAAACAATGTGCGAACCAATGAGATTGCACAGTCGAATTTATGAAATTAAGCGGACCAACCAGGAGGCGGCAGGAGGCGGCCACCTCCCTATAAATACCCCGCTGGGAGCCCTCCGAAATTCATTCCACTCTCCGCTCTCGACGACGACACCTCTGAAGTACGAAGAATTCTACACGCTCTACGCTGACGAACCTTCTGCATTACGAGTTCATCTCAAGAACGGCTTCCTACTGCTTTCTACAAGGCCTACCTTCTCTCCACACAGATCTCGCATTGGCATCTACGAGTCCAGTGATTATTCATCCTGCTCATTGCCCAACGTAGTTCATCTGTCAGGACGCCACCCGGTACATCTATCGATATTCTCTTTAGATCGTACGCCCGAGGGACGTTCCGAGCCGTGTCGCCCGGGTTTCGTAGCATTAAGCTCGTAACCGACCGCTGTGGGCACGCCGGTAAATTACTCTGCTCATCCGCTCTAATTTACCGTCCAAGGAAGTCTTTTTCAAGACTACGAGGTAGGACCCTGACATACGAGCATTGGAAAGACGCTCTGTCAAGCGAGTCCACCTCCCAAACCCTCTATTTTTCACACATAGAGGCATCGAAACGAGCTAAAAACTCGGTTATTTCGATGGAACGTCGGCCGTCTTATTTCCCCATGCAAGGGGAGGCAGACGACGGCGAAGCCGGGCCGCGTAGCCCCCGTAGCGCTCCCTACAGGCTACCCGGCGAATCCGCTGAACCCAGCGACAGCGCAAGGCGCGATCCTCACGCCCGGACCGCCTTCTCACCCGACGTATTCGTTAAAGAAACGTTCGATCAAGCCTCGCCTATACAAAAGATCGAGGATACCTTTCAGACTCGCTCTGAAGCCGATCATTACGATTCGACCAAACTGTCCGAGTACCCACGATATTCGACGCAGGCCTACTCGGCCGATCCGAGTGTCAAATACACTCCAAATGTGCAAAAAGCGAAGGATACTTTTCAGTACCTCAACCAAGCTCAACATATTCCCCCTACAGATATAAATCTTAGGCCGGAATATTACAAAACGGCTCAGTACCAAACTGATCGAACCCAGCACCCGCTATGCGAGCCCAGTGCTCCACGCGGCTGCGACACGAACTACCTCCCATTTCAGTCCGCCAAGCCAGTTGACCTTGGCGGATCCGCTCACATTCCTTACGGGAATAACCCGGGAACTAACCCGCATAACCAGAATATAAATGTCCGACTTGGCCTACCTACGCCAAGTAAAACATATTTAAATCCACTACAACAAGGTTAATGATAACAAGGAAGAATCGTCGTAATATCGTTGAGTTTGCTTTACAATAAGTAGAGTTTATGAAAATATACATACCATATACATAGGAGATCCGCAAAGAGTAGCAGCCATGACCCCGTCTTGGAGGAATCTTGCGAAACCAAAATCAGCTGAAAGAATAGAATGAATTTGAAAATATAACAAAACTACAACACTAATTTTAAGTGTTCGCCAAGTAAGAATTGCAAAAATTTAGGTAGCTAGGTAATTGAATTGACTCAAGATAAGTGGGTAGTTTAGACACATTAGGCTCAATTTCTGAAGGTTTCTTAAATTAATTTTTTTTAAACACAGAATGTGTTTTAGCCATGGCATCTCCAACCGAAAACGAAACGTTTATGTGTAACGAAAATGTGTTGCAACAATTTCTGATGATTTCCGCTTACAACCGAGTCGTTACTAAGGGAAATGGTATTTCGTCATTTTTCTCTCGATTTATCAAACCATATTATGTTAACTGCTGCGAAATTCGTGGCCAACAAGCTGAGTCAAGAGCATGGTTATTTGAATAATTGTTTATACACAGGTGATCATTCTCAATAATTGATATTGTGAGAATGATTGCAACCACTTGTTAATTTCTGATGATTTCATTGAGCTGGTGATGTGTCGTTGTGCTGGTGATAAATAAATAAAACAACTTGACATATACTGATAAGATACCCTGCAAAATCTGAGTCATTCTTATACGCGGGTTTTCGTGAAACGCGTGAGCTAAAACACATTCTGTTTTTCAATAATTTAATTCAAAGTATGTATTTTTATTTTATTTATTATTATTATTATTACTTTTTTTTTTTTTTTTTATCAAAAGTTGTTTGGATGCATGTAAGGCAAGAACTTGTTTTCAAAATTAAAATATCCAAAGGAGGGAATTGTTTACATCAGAAACCGATTCAGCACCCTCGAAAAAGCCACTGACTGCCAATTTTATCTAAAAACTCCGCATGGTTTGAATAGAAGTAACGAAATGTCGATGTAGCTGAAGTTGGAGGAACCTAGCTGGGAGGAGCCAAGGTGGATGCTGGGAGAATAGTAGGAAGGTTCCTACCAATTAGACCTGCTCCCAAACACAACACATCTACAATTCATTGAACAGAACAGCTCTCATGGGATCTTTAGGCAAATGAAATAAAAAGAAACAAAAAAGCAACGTACCAATTTTAAGCCTGATCTGAGAAGGTTGGGGACAGGGTCGGGGCCCAGCGTGGCTAAGAAGTATATTCTGAGGTTTCAAGTCTCGATGAACAACACCTTTAGCATGTAGCGCTTTCATAGCTCCGGCTGAAATGAGAACGCAATACGAGGTTTTATCAATTAGAAATATTATTATCGTTAATTTGGATGCCCAAGTAATGCGGAAGAAATTACAGATATAGAAATAACACAATAATGCTGCTATAACTTACCAAGTTGATTAAGAAATAGTCTGATGGTGTCTTCACTGAGAGTCCCTTTCACTAAGAACACAAAAAATCCAACAATGTTCAATAAAATTATCAAAATGGTATGTATTTAAATATCTACTAGCAAACTGGACCGAATACCTTCTTGCTGGTGCTGCACAATCAACAATGACAGTACGTAGGGAAATTTACAAATTAAAACTTAATTTTCAGGAATATCTGTCTTCACTTGATAAAAAGTTTGGTAATGATTTTTTATAAATGAAAGATTAATTTGAAGAAGTTGGCTATTAGAAATTAGTGCGCATTGGCATAGTTTTGGGAATATATCGTGTTTGGCCCAGGCCTTCTCGCAGCGAACCTGGCGAACTAATCTGAATTTTTACTAAGGAATTGACTACTTGATGTTATTTAATTTTGAGATGGGAGCTTACGAGCATCCAGACCACCAAGCAATACACACAAACTAATCTATAATGGACAGAACCTACCTCCATACTGCCAGGTTTGCAGGTAACATGGTTCCTAACATTGAAAAACTAGAGGTAGGTAATTGAAGCATTTCCAGTCAGTAGGTACTTGGGATGTAATACAGAGGCAATCCAGAAAACAATTTTACATAATAAAGACAAAAACATAAAAAAAACCATATTACATAATAAAGGCAATTTTACATAAAACGACGCACAGATGCCCGTGATCGTGATCTAGTAAAATGCAGTTAGTACAAAACCCAGCAACTCCCATTCCAAACATGGCAGAATAACGAAGGGATTCCAGGAGAGAAAAGTGCCTAACCCCTGCTGGGCTCAACAGAAAAAAATTCTGTGACACAAAAATACAACTGATTTGTCTACTCCTTCTTTCTAGAACTAACTTATCTCCAACACTTCTTCCAATGAAAAGATGACAAAACTCCCTCACTCAGAACCAACAAAACAATCTAATTATAATATTCTGTGGGTTTTAACTGTCATTATTTGTGCATTCCCTCTACTCAATAGGACTTTGGCTGCATGCAATGGACGCTATTATTTACCTATTCCTTATATTCGATTATCCCACTGAAACTTTCCCATCGCTGGTTGAGCTCATTATGCTCATTGTGGTTATAAAATGTTATATTCTTAAACTCTTCCTTACCATCCAGCAAAAAGACAAATTAATTATCATTAATAATGGTTAATAATTGATCTGTTAATCGAGTTGGCACATGAAGTAAGTAGAAAATATTACCTCCCAGATAGTCCGCCAGGTCACCTCCATTGCAGTACTAGAATTTGAAAAAATAATATAATTTAAAAAATATAAATTTTGAAAGTAAAGAAGAGGTAAAAGAAGAAAAATACAATGACAATGGCAACACTGTAGCTCTTTACCATCACTGATGATCATGGCCTGACAAGAGAAAAATTCTAGTACCTACAGAACAATACAGATATGAACAGATCGAAGACCAACAGAGGCATAATACTAGTGTTACGCTCCAGGAAAATAACTCTCACAGTCGAAGAGGTTTGGTCACCCTGGCCTCTTAGCTCTGGTCGTTAGAGCGTTGCAACTTCGGGAAATTAATAATAATTTCTCGTAGTTGTGACGACGCGAGTTCGAACTCCTGTCGAGGTAGCAAATATTTTTAGCCCGTTACAGTGGCGCAGTCGAAATAGGACCCGAAAATCATACGAAACAATAATTAATTAAATCCCTCTCGAGCCAAAAGACTGTAAACATCACATTTCCTGTTGTTATGCCTTTCATTTCCTCACTCACTTGAGTCAAAACACACCGTGACAATGACCTTGCTCGACTGCTGACTTGTTCCAGCGAGCATCTGCTGAGCCAGCGGCCTGCAGTTACACTTCGTCATTCGTCCGACCCCAAACCAGCCGAGACGGCTGGTATTTGACTCCGGGGAAATGTTACGCTCCAGGAAAATAACTCTCACAGTCGAAGAGGTTTGGTCACCCTGGCCTCTTAGCTCTGGTCGTTAGAGCGTTGCAACTCCGGGAAATTAATTATAATTTCTCGTAGTTGTGACGACGCGAGTTCGAACTCCTGTCGAGGTATCAAATATTTTTAGCCCGTTACAGTGGCACAGTCGAAATAGGACACGAAATCATACGAAACAATAATTAATTAAATCCCTCTCGAGCCAAAAGACTGCAAACATCACATTTCCTGTTGTTATGCCTTTCATTTCCCCACTCACTTGAGTCAAAACACACAGTGACAATGACCTCGCTCGACTACTGCCTTATTCCAGCGAGCATCTGCTGAGCCAGCGGCCTGCAGTTTCACTCGTCATTCGTCCGACCCCAAACCAGCCGAGACGGCTGGGATTTGACTCCGGGGAAATGTTACGCTCCAGGAAAATAACTCTCACAGTCGAAGAGGTTTGGTCACCCTGGCCTCTTAGCTCTGGTCGTTAGAGCGTTGCAACTCCGGGAAATTTGGTAATAATTTCTCGTAGTTGTGACGACGCGAGTTCAAACTCCTGTCGAGGTATCAAATATTTTTAGCCCGTTACACTAGGATAAGCTATGAAAGCGCTACTTACCCATCGATTCCAACAGCCAGATAACCCTACAGAGCATCTACAACTTCGAGGATAACAAGGAAATTTTCATGAGTACATATTTTAATAAGCGCAGGAATTCGCACCCACGAGAAAGTGGCAAGTTGAAATCATGCCTGTTCGCCTCTTCCGAATCTAATCAGAAACATAGATTGCTCATATGGAAATGTATGATTATCGATTAGTTAGATCGATTTGGTGTTCGGAAGGCGAGTTTTAGGTGACCTAGTAGGATGCAAGGGTAAGCGCAACTTTTATGTGGTCCTCCAATCACCTTACGATATTTTTGAAGTTAACACCTCACCACAAATCGATAGAGGTATCGATTTTGATCTCTTAATATTTCTGTGTTTATTGTATTATTGGTTCTTGTTCCCTTTCAGTGTTTAATTTCATGCTGCGAAGGCCACTGCAAAAAAAAAAAAAAAAAAAAAAAAAAAAAAAAAAAAAAAAAAAAAACATTGCGGGTTGTCAAGAAAATCATTAGGTTCGTGATCTTACGGAAAAAAAGATCAAAGTTTTCATCAGCCAATGTTCTGTAGAGCTCCTGTCAGGCAAGGAATGCATTGGTTATTTTCGTAATGAAAACTATACGGGGTATCAATAGTTGTCGAGGACGAGGTGAGCTATTTTTTCAAGAGCAATTATTCGTATTTAATTCAGTAGTGAAAAAAACAATTAGACCACAGTTGGTTATAACCTGAAAGGTTCCTTGAATGTGGTAAAGAGATATCATATAGCTGGCAAGTGCATAGTTGCACATATGACAGCAACTTTTATGACATTAGGAAGGTCAGCACGAGCTCATCCATTTTAAGACAAATAATTTATTAATAATGAGGGTTGCCAATTGGTCTGAAAATGTTGCGTTTATTATTTTTAAATTTTACATTCTGAGAGTTTCCTCACCATCTGCACTTGAGTTGATGAGTAAGTAAATGCTTTTTATGATTTTTCAAATTTTCAGCAAAACGTAACGTCACACTAGGCATGGGGGGGGTTTGTAGCTTTTTTCAGTACTTTGAAAAACAGTAGATAGAAAACTACTAATTCTACAGTAGTGAGGTTAATGTCTGCATTCACTGAATTTTCGAAACATATTTTTGCTCATTGCTCGATGGGTGTCTGTCTACACGTCCAGCTTTGGGGGAATACCCAGGTTGGGAGACCTCACTAGGCCACTGCCAACAATGGACAATTTCATCCGTTTCCTTTTCATTTCCTTGGCTGTAAAATCTGTAACGGACTTAGGTCGCCCCCAGAGGTGCATTGGGGCCTGAATCCGCATTCATAGAGAGAGGGGGGTGTGACAGCACCATGAGAGATACAACTCGTATTAATAGCGTATGTGCTATGTTCGGAGAAGACGATTTCCCGGTTCTCGGATCCTCATCTATCGCCAAACACAGCATTCCAAGAACTAGAGAATGACGCGTTCAACCCCGCACGAGAGCGACGGATAGACACGCATTCTCTTGAATCTGACAGTAACTGTAACAAATCTCGATGCGAACTTCCCAAAAAGGTGCAATATGGAAGGTATCACGGTATCACATGATTCGAAGTGAATGAAAAAACACCATACCAAGATCGTAAACAACAGCCAAATCACGTCATAGGGGAAGGACCTCCATTCTTCGTCTACCTGGGAGGAAACGTTAGCACTGTACAATCAGAACATAATTTAGTTTTCTTTTCCTTTTCATCCTTTTCTTTCTTTTTTTTTTCTACCTACCCATAGATATTTGACCAATCCTAGCATTAGGTACCTATTGCATTGGAGGTTCATCACCATGTTGAAGTTTCTGTGTACCATAGATATAATCGATTATACACTTATTAACGCCAAAATTAATTTCTTAGGTTGGAAAACTCTAAATAATTCAAGCATCACCAAGTTTCCTAAAAACTAGAATTCATTATATATTAACCCCTTCGCGACGGGCGTCGTTCAGCCAATGCAACGCGCCTGGCCTGGCTGCCTCGGAGCCTTCTAACCCCCCCGTGCCTGAATAATTGGCCTTCCACGCTCGGTGAACCACCTTCGCTTTTCGGAACTGGATCAAGAATATCAGAATTTGAAATTTCCCGAGTATCATGATCACCATCATCGAGAAAATCGTCAAAACTTTCGTCTTTGAGTTGATCCAAAAAGTTCGTTGAACGAAATTCAATTTCAACGTCAATCACATCACTCCCTAACTCACTGTCACTCCCGGTTATTATTTCTTCAGGAATTTCTTCATCCGTCCACCTGCAGTGTGGTCCATGGTGAGGAATAAAAACGCAAAAGAAAGTAAAAGTATGGAAACAGGTATGAGTAAAATTATGACAAAGACCGAATTCGGGCAAAAAACAAAACAGTGACCAAGTCAACGTTTTTCCTGCTATTTTGATGAGAATAGAAACTCTCAACAACGTCTTTGATCTCAGCGCATTCTATTAGATACTAGACGTAAATGTTAGTTATAATGCCTCTCAACGTATGGCATGAGAGTCAATAGAATGGAGGGAAATTCGAAAACGCCAAAATACGTCAGCAGGCGTTACGGAGCACTTGATGGCCGACGTATTAATACGTCGTTAGGCGTTTCGGAGCACATCTGTGCCGACGTATTAATACGGCGGCCGTGGCGAAAGGGTTAATGACTTTCGGTGATTGATATATACCGGTACTTTAGATTATTTATAGTATTTTAGATAGTATCCAATATTGTCTTAAATAGGAATTTTGCACTTGTAATCCAGGATCATCAGTGACTTCAAGTCGTGTTTCCACAACCATCGCAAAAGATTTAGTTTAACATTGAAGCTTGAAAATACCAATTTTTACCTCCATGACGAGGAATACATGATGGGATGTTTCCTGAAAAAGATGACAACCACACATTCAATAATCAGTCAGCGTGATGAAAAAAAAAAGTAATAAATGCTCATAAAAAAACAATCTAATGTTTGGTGGCGTCTAAATTACACAGTTTCTTACCTTGCAATCGAGAAGAGCAACAACATTTTCGTGGTGCAGCTCAGTTAACTCCTAGAAATAATTTGATTTTAATTAAGGAAAGTCTACCAATACCTGTTTCTTATAGGTGAGATAACACCACAGATCAAGGTTTTTTGAAATTAGCAGTAGGCATTAGAAAAAAAAAAAATAATGTAGTAGACTAGTACCGACCTTCAATATTTTAATCTCCTTTCCAAGCAAATTTTGAGATTTCGCCAAGTTCTTCTTGGTAATGCTTTTGATTGCAACGACATGTTTTGGGTTCTGAAAGAAAAAAATTGGTAAAGATTAATTAAAAATTATTATTTGGTTAATATCAGATTATAGTGTACCTACTTGATTATAAAATCTAGAAGCAGGAGAACATGGGGCAAAACCCAGATGTAATGTCTCATTCCCACTTGGGGAACACACCTCAGTATTCCAGGCACAAATAGTGGCAATCGAGGTTGTGGCTGGGGAAAGCATTAGGAGGGGGCCACCATGGTGTCCAAGTCCGTATTCTCTCTGACAGCCAAGCCTCGATAAAAGCATTAATGGCCCCAACCATCTCTTCGCAGGTGGTCTGGTATTGTAAGCAAACCCTCAACACCCCAGCGAAACACAACCGGGTTTGCCTGGAGTGGGTACCAGGGCATAAAGGTATTACTGGTAACGAAAAGGAGGGTGAGCTCGCAAGAAAGGGCTCCCAAACCCCTTATGTAGGGCCTGAGCCAGCAGTTGGCCAACCAAAAGATACCTTCAGAAGGATCATCAACATGTGGGTTGACCAACAGACCACATGAAGATGGTCCAATATTGAGGGAAATGTCCACAGCAATCTCATGGTGGCCGAACCCTACATCGCATAGGGGTCACACAAAACTCAACCCTGTGCAGACTATGCGAGGAGACAAACTAAACAGTATCCCACATAATCTTCGAGTGCCCTGCAACCTATTGCAGATTTGAACTCTTTGGGCCACAAACCCCAATTATGTTTATTCGAAGCGAACAATTAATCAAAGGATTCACATCCCTCACCAGAGGGCTGAATCTCTTTGATTAAACGCAAAACTCTCAGAAAAGTACAATAAGCCACCAGGCCCACTCTGCGCTTGGTGCCCAAAATAACCCCACCTTGAGAGTTTTCCTATACATCTACATCACCTACTTGATTATAAAATCTAGTGGCCAGTGTTTGTGCTGACAAAAAGTATTTTCTAGAGCTTTTCTCAATCGCATTATACTTGCTGATCCGTCCAGAATGTTGAGCCCCATCCACACTAGCGCTCCACACATGCTCTGCTCTGAGCACGCTTAATTTTTTATCAAGACGCTCTGACGCGACGCGCCCCGAGGACGTTCCGTATATTTGACGATCCTTTCACGCTCCAGTTCCACCAATGAACCAATTTCAATTCAAGATAGGTAAATCATTTATTGGTTTAACGAATTTTTATTGTTATTTCTGTCATCATAGAATTTGTAGGTAATAACTGTTGTATTGAACTGTTCATATTTCTATTCAACAATTTATTGTAATCCATAGTTCTTTTTAGAGGGTTCTTGTTATTTCAAGTATCTATTCATAATTATTTTCTACTGTATTTATTCAATTACTATTTTTTTGTAAATTCCAGGCGTAGTATTCTTGTAGTAGTGGAATGGATGGGACGGATTCCACAGCACGTACAACTGTTTATAAAATGTCAATAATGTGGAGCATATCTCCTTCTGACCATTCCATTATTTTGATAATTAAATAAATATATTTTTAAACAAAAAATAGGAACACTAACAATTTGAGAACTGACAAAATAGGAAACATAACAAGGAAACAAGAGTTGAGGACAGGAGCGGAGCGCATGAAATCTCAAATGGAACGCCAGCCATCCCAACTAGCAGGCCTCTCCGCACCCACTCCCCTGCGATGGTACACCGAAAAACTGACAAAATCTGTATTGTCGTGAACACGCTCCAACTTGGAGCGGAGTGCATATGCGGGGAGGTCCACATTAACGCTCCACCTTACCGTTCCCTGGAACGCGCTTGAAGCGCTTGAGCGCACTGATGTGGACGCGGCTTTTGACTTGTGTCTTTTTGAATGCCCACTAATCCTTGTAATGGACAAACAACATGAGTTACAGTGATTTCGATGGAATTTTCAGGGATGAATTTAATGACTGCCACATTGGTGGTAGCCTCAGAGCATGCGCAGACAAAAAAATCCTTGTAACAATCAAACTGCTACCTGATCAAGCTGCTTTAATTTTAATGAGTCTTCCTGGTATGGTGGACTTTGGTTTCTATCCAGTACCCCACGAATTCCATTACTGTCGTCTAAAATTCTTTTCAATACCTTGCTTATAATTCAAGATAAATTGTTTCCTTTAAGGAAAATCTAAGATGTTTGATGATTCTATTAGCCACATAACTCAACTCATTGGAACGCTGTTTCTAAAGAGAATTTATTCTGAAGAAATAAAGGACATGAGTTCAAACTCCAAAGAGGTCACAAATATTTTTGGTCCATTACATTTGGTGCATGCCAGTAGCACCCACACTGTAAGATCATAGTCTCTGATGTAGCATCTTTCACTTCCTCACTCACATGAGTCAAAAGACACTGTGACAATGACCTTACTCGACTGCTATTTCTTCTAGCAAGCATCTGCTGAGCCAATGGCTTGCAGTTTCACTTCATGGTTCGTCTGACCCCAAATCAGCCAAGACTGGTATTTCAATCCAGGGGAATGTTTCTAAAGAGAATTCATTCTAAAGAAATTAAGGACATGTTCGAAATCTGAAGAGGTATCAAATATTTTTGGGCCATTTCAAAATCAAATGAGTAATCATATCAAGTACCGAACCATCGTGCTACACAGTATCTTCGAGTTGTACTTGAGAATCAGAGTCAATCAGGGTGACAGGTCAATAGGTCCCATCCCTTGCATATTGCGCTTCCTCAGTTATGAACAATAAAAACACTCATAACGCCCACCAAGTGATTGACACACTGGGTCCAGGGGAGGCGATTATGGACGTTTCAGGCCTCTCCCTTATCGACTTCCTATAACCTATTATCATCCTACAATTCTTCCAGTTCAACTACCCGAATGAATATGGGATTGCCCATTGTGCCATTGCCTTCAACTCTAAGCATGGCCTCAGGTTCGACATCAGTCAGAAGCATTCCATAGAACATAGTTCAGTACATATGCCTCCAATACGGCACATAATTGAAGCTAAGGATGCAGAAGCTATTGTTACATGTAAATGCTTTTCTAGAAAAACGATTTCTCATGTGCACACTTTCTGCCACCGATAAACAGCATGTCCAGGTTGCAATCCTGGGAAACAGTCATGGGCCACAACCACATCCCCAGCTGGTGTCAGCCTTCATTTGGCAATCCCCCCCCTGATCTTCTTTCTGATGAAGTGTAGAGGATCAGGGGGCATGTAGGCTATATTGATGGTTATAAGCAAGCAAGGAGTCATGTGTACCTGCACGTCCAAAAGTTGTGGAGACAGTAGCAAGCTCATGCGGATGTGGAGGTACATATACGGTAGGGAGCGAGGATGAGCTACATTTATCCTCTCTCCAGGAGTATTGAGAGCCACTGTCAAGTACACCCAGCCAAAACCCTGCTGAGCCACCCTTGCACAGCATTGCCAAAACCCTGCTGAACCACCCTTGCACTAAATTGCATTAAATTTTGGGGGACGAAAATTAGATAACTTCCAGCAGGAATATAAAGCTTCCATAAGTATCTTCAGTAATGACGAATTAAAACTATTCTCTCTCATTCCGATAGTTTTAGTGAATTTATACAAAAAATAAAGTAATTGCGCAGGGCCAAACAATTAAATTCTGGTAACTCATTCAAAAAAATAGTCAGTGAACGAAAAGGTTTTGGGGTATCACGAACTCGAAATATTTTGTTAGTGCATAAAATGTGAATCTCTCCGTTTTCTATTGCATTGAGTATTAAGTTGATAAGTAACAGGTACGCTAGAATACTAATGGCATATAGACGTTTCATTAGAGATGGCATATAGATGGCGTATAAAGTAAAGAACCAGTTTAAAAAGTTAGGGGGGGGGGGGGGATTAAATATCCGCTTACTATGCCTGAAATCTTGAAACAACACAAACAACACCAGGGGGATAAAATTGAAGGGAGTTAGAATTTCAAAAATCAATATCCCTCTATAACTTTTCAAATAAAAAGAGTAGGTACCTAGTTTCTACGTTTGGTTTAGGGAGAATCCAGTTCAATGAATCGAATGAGATCACACAGCGATGTGCGAATCCCAAAGCGACGTTGGCAAAGGACTTCGGCTAATACGGCTCACTCTTATTGGAGAGTTCCTAGAGATCCGTCGGTCTCAATACGGTGTGCGGTTGTGGTAACGAGAAACATTTAACCTGCACCTTAAAGTCACGTCAAGTCCTTAACGGATCTAGTTGTAACGCTAAATCCATGGAAGTAGGAAATTATCCCTAGGAGTTTATTTGAGTCCATGGAAGAAGGTTATTTTAGACGATTACGTTTTTCCCAGATTGCGATCCGTTACCGTATCTGTACGGAAGGATAAGTTACCGTAAAGCGTCCCATTCATGATCCTGCTGCAGGAGGTGGGGAGTGCAACGAAGTTCCCCTCTTTGCTCTCCTGCCTCAGAGTGCGTTCTCCATAAACGATCTGTCATTCCCAGCTCAAACCGAAGGTTTCCCGCCAGTATATACGGTATTCTGAGGTTTTTTTCCCCTGTGTTGGCGAGTGATTAGAACATGGAAGGTCTTCCGGCAGCTTCACACAAGCTCGGACCTAGCAGGTTGATAGGGTGGGGGACCCCGGACCGCAGGATGGTCAGATGGGAAACCCATTCGAGGAGCTCTGCTGCAGGAAGGCATCCACACACGTCCTGCACGTCTCCCGTGCAAGAAGAGAGGGAAGTTTTTGGTTCCCCTCACTTCCTGCAAGACGATCGTGAACAGGCCGCTTAACTCATTGCGTCAGAGTTACGGCACCGGATTGTCAATACCGCACGACGTATTGTGTTCTACGGATCTACTAGGAACTCTCTATTTGCGTAAATCGATTTTTATTTGTAGAACGTAGATTAATAGAACAGCGGAAATCATGACCTACGGCGGAGAATGCAATCTTGTGGGTCCGGCCGATGAGAACTATCAGGTCCGACAGTAGGTAATCAAAATAGTACGGGTAGACAAGATAGAATACGCAGAGATAACCCTGAGATAAGGTCGTTATTACCACAAAGAAAAACAATAACCATTACTTGTTGTAGAGTCGCAAAACTGAAAGATAAACACTACGCGTTATTCATGAAAAGTGACTCATCACATGTAAATATCCTTAACTGGTTCTTTGTTTTTAATTTGTACCAAAACAGTAGGTAAATCGCAGAAATTCTGTAGCTATCCTTCTGTTATTGGAGTATTGATTGGATTCGGGTGAAATGATATCGAAAAATTGCGTCATGTCAAATTTTTAGAATTGTTCAACTTCATAGGTCTGCTTTCAACATTATCAGTCAGATTAACTACCTAGGTACTCATAGTCTTAATTTATGTCCAGTTCATGAATATCCCTCCATCAAGATCATATATCACAACTCATCTTTCCAAAATTGTCTCAGATCTTAGGTAGTCTACATTACGTTAGTTCAAGCCTGTTCAGAACTATCCGTAGAGGCATGTTCATAAGTACATATTTCTCATTAAGTATTTATAGGACAAATTAATGTGTAGGAATTAACCGATCACTACGTAACTACAGAGATTTACATCACTGCAAATAGGAATCTAATCGTCTGTACCTACAGGAGAAATTATGTGGAATTTAAAAGCTTTGGAACGACGTTTTCCAATACCTATAGGTAATCTTGGCTTTCAACAATCACCTACGCTGTCCATGAAATCAATTCGAACTTCGGAAGACTTGTTTCATAAGAAAAGGCTTTTTAAAAATAAATAATAAGAAGGAATCATGAGGCCGAGTTAAAGTCATGAATATTATGACTATTCGACTGGAAAGATGGACTCGAAGATAATATAGAACAAGGTTGGTAGGTAATTTTCCGTTGCACTCCGAGAACAAAAGGAAATATTAGTAACTCGTGCATTCCTCAACCCCTATATCAACTAATATATCGTATAGATAATTATACAGCAGAAAATATAAAGAAAAAATAGGAAGGAGGGCGACACATACCTTTCTCAGACGCCCCTTGAAAACAACGGCGAAGGCACCATGCCCAATCAAGTCCTTGCTGTTGTACTCATATTCTCCGACAAGCTCCATAATGCACGGAACGTTTTACATTACTTGGAAACTTCCGGAAAGACAACAGATTCAACTAGAACTGAAACGATGAATGCGCACTTCAAAGCACAGCAATCAAAATAAGAAATTAGGTAGTTTGACAAGATTAGTCGCATTCAACGTAGCACAGAGCACACACCAAGTTCGTGATAATCAGCTGATCAGATCAATATTTTGCTAGTTTATCCACTGCCATGTCGATTTCATTCTTGAAGGAGTGAGAAAGGAAAAAGTGGTTTTCGGCTACATTACACGTTTTGGGATTTGAAATATCTGTCACAAAAAAATTCTTGTGCAAAATTCTCGTAGACGCGTATTTATAATAGCTTTATTTCACGTGTAGGCTTGTATAGATAAACTTCAACACTAGCGCTTATGGTGAGTCATATTTAAACTTTAATTTTGCGCCTAATTCAAATTGATATTACTACCTTTGAGAAGGTATAGAATATCATAGTTGGTCACCTATACCATTTTATTATTATAAATATTATTATTTATACTCAAAGATCACAACAACAATAACAAAGTAACAACCCCAGGAAGGCACAGCCCCCAAATAATTTTCAATTGAAGTCTTGAAGTTGGTTGTCCTTCCTACGAAGGAGCTTCCCCCACTCTTTCAACCTCCACGGAGGAGCGTGTGGAGGCATTTTTGCTTTCCTTCCTTCCTACTTTTCCCTGTTTTCCCCGCCATGTGTACCAACTCCTGTTATCATCTGTTATCAATCAATTTGCAGGTAACTGCAAATGTCCTCTGCATCCAGCACACCTAAGAGGTTTTGGTGGCTGAATGTGGTCCTTTGCAAATACAAAGCTTTAGACCACAACCTCCTCTTTTTCCTTGGTCTCTGTGTAGTACTTACTACCGCGAGTGCGACCAGAGTTTGGGGTAAATTGTCAAGAGACATCAGGGAAAAATTTAGCAAAAATAAAATTGAGGCTCAAAATATAAAATTGAAATCAGTAAATCGTAATAAAAAAAAGGCACTTAGAACTGGCAACGTGATAACAGTTTGATAACCGACAGTGCTGTCGACCAAAGAACCAGGGATTTCAATACAAAATGGGAAATTTCCCCCACAAAAAGGGAAATTCCCCGCGATGGGTCACACTGAATGACCGTGGGAAGGAAATAAAAGGGTGGGAGGGACAACAAGCGTAGCAGTAGGAGGAAGGAGGAAAAATGAAGGAGCGTCTGTAAGAAACATCCTATTTGAGGAGGGTAGGAGGTAGGAAGGTAGGAAAGGAACGTGTGTAGCGGCCTTTATAGGACCTACCTATTTACAACTACATTAGGTACTACGGGTGTAAAAAATCGATTTTTCCACTTTTCGATTTATTCGTTTTGTTTGGACAAAAAAATCGATTTAAATCGATTAAAATCGTATGAAATTTAACCTCTTTAATAACAGATATCTATTATTAAACTCAATCTAAGTAATTCTAAGTGCTCAATTAGATTATTTAAAGTAATTCTAAAGAGCACTTAGTGGGATGCCCATGGATAAACCATGGTATGCCCAGTAACATCTCTACTGTCTAGGCAAATAGGGCAAGGTGAATAAAAAGGCACTCTTCAAAAATGGAAATGTCAAAAATTAATGAATATGTTAATAGGTATAAAAATTTAAAATTCTTTTTAAAAAATTGTACTAGGTTCCTAGTTGGAACTAGAAAAATATAGAAATATACCTAATAGATAAATTTTGGTTCTTCCATTCGATTAAGACAATTACTTTTTTCATTATTATTATTACATTTTTTCAACCATCATTCGCCCAGCAGAATACGCATAGATACAGCTAGATAATCACAACATAGGTATCACGCCAAGAGCCTGCTTGCTCTAGAAAGTAGGTAGGACGTGCGAAGGTAAAGATTTTCATAACAAGGATAAATTTGTAACACCTTGTACCACTAGTATCTATCCATTAGTTTAGGAGTTGGATAAACTTCGCGTCATCTAGTTCGATCATGAGTTTTACATCTCGTTTCTTCAACAAATCGTGAGGATTTACGATAAAATGTGGCTTGAAACAGTACCACCCATAAAATCCGATTATTAATCGATGTTTTCCCCGAAAATCAATTCTTTCGGTTTTCCAAAAAATCGATTTAATCGATTCTAACATCGATTTTTTACACCCCTATTAGGTACCTAATAAAAATAAGCAGCGTTTCAAACCCGAACAGCCCAAGCCCAAACCCATACAGCTTGATTTCAGCAGAGTTCTGTTCTTCTGTGATCTGTTTACATTGTCTTTGTCTGCGATAGATTCCATCCATCCATGTTAGCCATCCATCGATGTGGATCAATGTCGTCTCTTTTTCCATGGTGGAGATGTTCTACAACAAAATTTATTGAATGTCGACTCAAATTTCTACTGGTTTTTACTGATGATTGATTTCAGAATCTTTCTGCTGAGTAAAGCTTCAATAAGTTTCTTGAGCATTCTACTTCACAGAAAATAAGTTGATATTTTTAAAATCGGCGGGAGCTGGATAGAAGACGCCAGTTCTTTCTATCCGTCCGCGTCTAGCGCTAGCGCCGCATCTTTTCGTTTTGCTTTGGTGTTCGGTCTTTCCACCTTCCCGTCGTTTTCGCTCCGCCATTTTGTCACAAGCTTTTGCGTCGATTCGAGATTTGTTATGTCCGATAATCGTAAGTATTTATACACTTTTTCATGTTCTGTTGTACTAAAAGCCTTCAATTGACCAACATGTATAGCTTGAAAGTGTTTGTAGTATTGAATTTACTCTCAAAATGTTTTTCGATCTAATGATCGGCATCAGCGTTGGTAGCGGAACCGCGTGGAGCGTGGCTTTCGGAGCCGCCGCACCCGTCAGCTTGGAAAAATATCAATAATTACATGTTTATATATCTCAATTATTTCAGTTGATGGTTATTTATGGTCATCTGCCTTGGGTATTGGGTGCTCATTTTTGTTTCTGTATACCTACTTACATTAAACTTATAAGATGATAGTACTTGGGAAGTTTGAGTACTCTTTTGCACTGAGTCTGTCTGTACCACGCAGGTTCCGAAAGGAGGATGCCCCATTTAATTACTTGAAGCAGAGGATCAACACCACCCCATTTACTTGAATAAAAAATGTACTAGTGATCCTCTTCAGAACTCCAGCTATACCGTCTACACCTCGGTTGCACTTACTATTTTTGATTTCTGTCATTAGGTGCTTATTTTTTGTCTGTACTCTTTTCAGAATATGGAAGTTACGGGGGTGGAGGTGGTCAAGGAAACTATGGAAGTTATGGTTATTCACAAGGAGGCACGGCCGTAGGCTCGAGCTACGCGCAACCCCCGACGTACGACCAAGGATCTTATAGCCAACCGCCCCCTAGTCAATGGAGCCAACAGTCTGGTCAGTACGATCAGTCACAGCAGTCTTATCCCTCCGCTCAACCTGCAGGTTTGATGAGATTTTTGCTATCACACTGTACCTACTTGTTATCATGCATCGTTTGGGCCTTTTCTGTTATATCCTTGCACATATCTGCTAATTCTCTACTATTCATTCTGGCCTGTAGGTATGTTCAACTAATCTGTATTTTCACTTAGGGATTGACGACTTGATGTTATGTAATTTTGAGATTCGAGCTTGCGAGCATCCAGATCACCAAACTATACCCAGCATTCTGATCTATTTTATACCACAATGGACGTAAAAATGGTTGGGGATCATCAATCCCCATTCTATGAAAATAGTTTGTTAATGCGGGGATTTAACAGAAAAGATCCCATCCTCTTTATAGGTACATAAGATAGGCATATAAAGAGGTCAATTTACCTTCTAATAGAATTGTAGAATATAGACTACGTATGTAAGTGCTGTAGTTCATGCTGGACGAGGTATCTTAAGAGCTTCGTCCTCAGTTTTTTCCTGGTGGTGTAGTTCCAGACGCTTCTTGTCAAGTGTAATAGAGTTGGCGCTTTCCAACCCCTTTCGTTTTTAGCACGCAATGCTTAGCGAACTATTTCGAAACGGTTCTTACAGTTCCCTTTATTCTGGAAGAGTCCGAAATCAAGTGCGCCGACTATCGTCTCGAACGAACCTATGGTCAGCGGGAGAGTGCCCAAGTAGGTACATACTCTCTCCACTCCCTTCTGTAATGATGGGGGGGGGGGGTGTCGCTAGTGATAGGTACACGGTATCGTGTGGTGTTATACTCAAGGATACTTGGGTAACTATAATAATACTGGAGTCATGCTCGTTATTAGATCAGTTTCTGCGTGTGCCCCACCCTTTGGTGACACCCGACATTCCTACCGCACGTCAGATATTTGGCACACAGGCATAGGAATTATGATGCCAACTCCGGTAGTCCACTTCAGTAGTTGAAGGATCCAAACAGCATTAGAGGGAAGGGTAGATAGCTGTTTCTGCATGTTCCCTCCCTCTCTTTAGCATGGCGCCCAACATACTTATTAGGTAACCGTCGGAGTTCTGCTATGGGAATTAGGAATGACAGCTCCAACTCATTCTAGTTATGGGAACCTAACAGTCTAATGTCTCCTCGATACGTCGTCCCAAAACAATAGGAGCATAATTAGAAAACAGAAAATCGGACGCCTTCCTTTCTTTTAAAACGGGACATTAAGCGTCGTGAGCGCCTAATTCCGCCCGCACGGCTTGGTGAATAATCTGGCGACCCTGTCCGTGATTATGATTTGCACCCCACGAACGAAATCACCATCAATCTTGTAGACTATGCATGTTCGTGACTAGAAAAACTCGGGCCTCGCAAGGGGCTCCGCCCCTTGACCCCGCCAGGGGGCTTCGCCCCTCCTGGACCCCCCTGGATGTTATTACTTTGAGCCTGACTGCTAAAATGTAAAAAACATGGAATCATGTTTTAGCTCCTCGCTCTCACTTTATTATAGAAATGATCACGACGATTGAGCTCTTGTGAGATGATGATCTCCTAATAGAAACTCGCGAGTAAACATTCACTTTATTATAGAAATGATCACGACGATTGAGCTCTTGTGAGATGATGATCTCCTTATAGAAACTTGCGAGTAAACATTCACTTTATTATAGAAAGAGGATAAAGAGGCTACATACGAAATTATAGCTTCCTATAGTGTAAAGTATAGAAATTACCTATTAAAATGATTTAACCACCGCTTCACAAATCAAACCGTTCTCGCAATATTCGGATCACCTGCTATGAATCACATAATCGAAACACCAGCTCAATGAAATCATCAGAAATTAACAAGCGGTTGCAATCATGTTCACAATATCAATTATTGAGAATGATCACCTGTGTGTAAACAATTATTCATATAACCATGCTCATAACTCAGCTTGTTGGCCACGCACTTCGCAGTAGTTAATATAGTATGGTTGGATAAATCGAGAGCTTTCGAACGAATGGTCAACGAATTTTGTGGGATGAAAAACGACGAAGTATCATATCCCTAGCAACGACTCGGTTGCAAATATCGGCGAATCTGATCTGCGGTTTTAAATTCTATTCATCGTTAAAAAATACGTAGAAACTGGCCCAAACTCGTTGGTTCTTGAAGGGTAATTTTTCAAGAAAACCCACAATTTAATTGAAAAAACTACGTTTTTCATAATTAATCTCATTTTATCTCCAATTAGCAGAACAAAAACTGTAATTGACTTTACCGTTGGAAAAAGTATCTATTGAATGAAGCAGTTTTTGTGAAAGTTGACGGTCTCCAAAATTAATTTTGAGAGAGTGGCTAATTTTTACCTTAACATTTTCCCGATTTCCAAAGAATTAGCTTTTGTTTTTTAATAAATGAGTCTAATTGGTAAAAAATAAATATGAAAATCGTCTATTACTATTATTACAGATAATTTGACGCTGATTCCTGAAAAAGCGTTCAAACATGCCACTTGTCGATCCCACTGCAGATCCGCTCGTGTGTGTTGCAGCTGCAGACCGAGTTGACGAACCAGATCGGCCGATCACATTTGTTGCCGGATTATCCCATACACGTAAGGACGGGATCGGCGGATTTTTTCTGGCATCATATCGGCGGATTTCGGTTGGTCGGTTCTTCCCCAATAACGAGCGAATCGAACTGACGGATTTCAGAAATCCTTCGGCAAAAATCTGTCATCCGCCAAAAACATCCGCTTTCGTATGTGTAGCTACTGCGGTATTGGTTTTATGGGACCCAACTGACATTGATTACAAAGACAAGGCTCCGCTACGTAACGGTCAACGTGTTAGTCTTGCAAGGCTCTGGCGCTGGCATACCTTGACTGTCGTGAAAAGCTAAACCAGCGTAACACGTCCACACACTTGCTGAAGATGATGACCAAAACTACCCTGTAGCTCCACTCTACCTTTCTTCTTCTTTAGTGATAATTTCAGACTCCTAATTTGACTGACCAATGGATGGAAAAATTGCGGTATTCCTCCTCCACAATCAATATGTACTTGACGGGAAAGAGAATGTGAATTAATTACTACATAAATCTAATGCGATATGAACATAGAACTAAGAGAAACCCAGTATAGTGGTAGGTTTGCATGCCTGTATTTATTGGCGTTTGCAACACGAGCTTTTGTGAAATGGACTCGATGAAAGGGAAAAAACCAGTATGGTTTGCCTATAAAATGCATGAGTAGCATTGGCTATAGCCTGCACTTCCTCAGCTACTCAAGGTTGTTTCAGCCAGGCAATGGAGTTGAACTCTTGTTGTACTAGTGCATTCGCAATTCACTTGTCAGTGTATGTTCCTACCAGTCAACACTGTCTGACCATTTTCAACCCCACGCTTGAGTGATTCGATTAGGTTCAATCCTTATTAGAGAGTTCCTAGGATGCTTTTTGATAACGGTATGCCGTTAGTGGTAGTGCCGTTACGCAGTCTGTCTAGGGCGACTCACTCTGAAGCTAACTCGGATGCAAAATAACGGCATGGAAGGATTAAGGTGATGGAGAGTTACGGCCTTAATTTAAGTGACGCTAAATTGAAAAGTGACGCCAATTTTCCCATTCACCGTTAGTTTTACCTAGTTGATCGCTGTTTTGATTGCTCTTTCCCGTTTGAATCTCGTATTTTTTATTTTTCTGTATTTTCTATTTATTTTTACTTTTCTCTATTTTGAAGAGAACGATTTTGTTATGGATCGCTTCATGCATCTATATTCCGTGGGCCTTATCTCCGCCGAAGAGTTTATACTCGTTTTGGATAACTTCGTGGAAAACGAGGGCCGCCCCCGAATTCCTCGTCAGTTAGCTGAGGAGTTTGGAAGATTTTCACTTGACGGAATGTCGGAAGAAGATGCTCTTCTCCAGTTTCGATTTCGGAAACCTGATATTGATTTGATGTTGGTACATCTCGGGGTAGGTACCGGAAATCGTTCGATCCAAGGGATATAAAGTGCCTGGCACTACTGCTCTTTGTATTCTCTTGCGACGATTATTATACCCCAATCGTCTGACAGATCTCGAGAGGGTGGAATTTGTATGAATTATTTTTCAATATACAGACCTAGCTAGAGATGTGCAGCCCATGCGTAAAAAGAAAAAAAAACCAGGAAAAGAACTCGGAAAGTTGAGTGAAATTAAAATACATATGCTGCAAGAATTCACAAGTTTATTGAACAGGGGTTGGTGAAATCAGGTAGGTATCTTGTTTCTAGACTCAAAGGAATGAAGAACAAATTATTTTAAGTAGGTACATCAAAACGCTTTTTCACCATAGGCTAGACAGAGTGTAGTATTTACGTATGCCTCTATGCATATACATTTTACTGATTCCGATAGTTCACTTTCTCGTCATATTACGTACCTATGGGAAATATATAATATCGGTCAATGGAAAATTTGCTTGGTTCCTTAAAAGGTTCTTTGTTTTCCATCAACCCTCTCTTCATAATATATAACTTGACATCAAATAATTTTGTTACCGTTCTTAATTCAAGTTTCGTAGAAAATGTAGGTTAACTAATAGGAAGGACCGCGTTTTAAATCATAATGGATGCCAACTTGTAAACAAACAGTGGAAAATTGTTACCATCCTGTAAGGTTATTTTACCCCAACGGCGAGACGTTACGTTCATGACCGTTTTGACTGAGTACCGTTGTTTACCGGCCTAGTACGGTCTTAGTTTAGCTAAACTCACACCGTTACAATGCGCATGCGCGCACGCATGCGCAGAACATACTCACTAACGTCGTTAGCTTCGCCGTACCGTTAAAAATCGTCTTTAGGAACTCTCTATTGATTGAAAACTACAAACATTTGTGTAAGAAGCGTATTTGAATAGACCATTCAGAATAAGTTTAGAAGAGGACGAGGTGAGAAACATTCAGAACCACATATCTATAATATTACAGAGCTTTCGCTTTCTACGTGGCCAAACGGTGTTGTCTTTTGATAGATGGTGACTGAAGACTTATGGATAAACACGATGCGGCTCCCATACTGTTAACTCTGTCAAGACGGAATTGGACCTAATGACTTCCCTGACCCAATGACTTCCCTGAACACAATGACTGACTGTATAGGGCTTCCGAAGAAAGAAATCCCAGGCCTAATTTTGGGCACTCTACAGTTGTGCTATGTCCCTAAATTTGTTGCTTAGCGCAACGAAATTCTTTATCTTTTTCCGATCCAGGTCTCGAAGTCCGTCTCTTGCATAGATCTCCAGAATATAACACAGTCGCACAAAAAGTGTTCAGCTGTGTGTAGTGTATTTTCACGTTTGCAAAGTGGAGAAGGTATCTTAGACATGAGAAATAAAGCTGAAGTGTTTTGTAAGGACCATATGTTTCTCATTTGTGTTCTAGGCTGTGATATTAAGTCCAGTCTGAGCGATTCTCATCGCAGCCGGAAGTATACATTTACACTTCCCAGATTGTCTATACTTATTGACCTCTTTTCTCCGTTTCTCTGTTAGATCTTTGATGGGCCACACTCGCCATTATTGGTAAGCCTTGCAGGCATTACGCGTGATGCCTAGCACTGGGGCTGGTCCATGATAATTCTGAACGACCCCAGCATGGCAAAGTGATCTATTTCCTCGTTTTCTGTGTCTCTCATGACCTGGCACAGTTTGTTGTTGAGTTGCGTGCCTAGTTTGGTCAGTTTATCCTTGACCGCTTAGCATTTTTGAGGTTGTAATCGGATTCACCAATGCTTTGATGCAACCCTGGCTAACTGTGGTGTGTATGACTACTTGTATTTTCTCGTATTTCTCTCTAATAAACTGTCAGCACACCTGATACTGGCATACATCTCACTCTGGAAGACAGTGGTATGTGCATCCAGAGTGAAGCACTGAGCTATATACATTCTAGCACCTATCCTGGTTGAGCTTTCAGATTCCAATCTAGATAGTCCTTTGTGTATATGGGACTATCCTGTTCCAGTTTTCTGTATTACCAATAACATAGGTTGTGGGATCTTTCCACGTGTGTTTTCCCAAGCTCGTCTTGTGGCATTTTCATTTCTGGGATGTACCCTAAATGTAGCTGGTACTATTAGGGTATGACTTGGTTCTCTATTATGAGTGTGTGTGGTAATTATGTTTTTACTCCCCCCGTCCTCATTAATCTGATGGTAGCTTGCATTGACTGCACCATAGCTTGTGTGTTTATGGGTGTAAGTGCAAGGCCCAGAATTACTTGTATCGGAGGGGTCCGGAAGGCATCCGTCACGAGCAGGCAGATTACTCTTATCAAGGTTGACCAGGATGCATCCCTTCCAGATCCCTGGCCAATATACCAGTACATATCTCTGAACCCACGGCACCCGACATCAAAATTTGAATTGATAAGAGGTTCGAGAATTGTCAATGAAAATGGTCGTTTATTTGGTAGCCTTAATTACTGTTGTGTCGTTGTAATAATTATGTTAGGTATTGTTCTACTCGTTATGGAAGAAGAATTAAACGAATTGGTCAGTCATGGTAAGAAACCATGTAGGGGAGGTTACCAGGTTTGTATCCGTCTGGTATTTCCTTCCCCTGGCTTTGTGTACATGGGCAGGGACATTGTGGAAAGCAAAAACTTTCTTATATCTCTTCAAGTATTCAGAACGGATGACCTTTGGGGTACTTGAGTAATTTTCTTCATTATAGCTAATGTGTACATGTAATTTGGGCAAGTGTAGTTCGTTTAAGTGTGTTAAGCCTCGGATTTCCACTTATTATATTTGAATATTAATTGAGCTAATGAGTATCTGAGTTACATTTTGTTTTTTTACATTACAGCGGCAGCTGCACCAAACTATAGCCAACCCCCTCCTGCAGCCCCACCATCAAGTTACGGTGCACAGAGTAACTACGACTCTGGGAATAGTAATAGTGGAGCACAGTATGGTAGCTATGGCCAACAGAGCTCGGGTGGTTATGGCAGTGGTGGGGGAGGCGGCGGCGGAGGAGGAGGTTATGGCAACAACCAAGGGTACTCCGGTGAGTTTCTTGATAGAATTTCTCATTTTACTTAATATTGTTGTAATTTCAAGTGTAAAATTGAAATACTTCGTCTTCATTGTTTTGTCGTTAATTTCATTCACATTTGTAGGAGGAGGCGGAGGAGGTGGTTACGGTGGTCGAGATGGTGGTGGTGGTGGCGGCGGTGGATATGGAGGTGGCCGAGACGGAGGTTACAAGTAAGTTTATTTTGGTTGTCGTTAATTTATTATTAAAGAATTTGTTACAAGAAAGAGCTTTTGTCAAGTCTTGAGAGGATCTTACCAACTGAAATGTAATTTTTATTTGTTTCTCGTTCAATTATGTTCTCAAATTTATATGCGTACATTGCCGCTATTCTTTCATCACTTCGAAATATTATCCTCTCAAGACTTTGCATATGTTTGACTTGTACATTCAGCAAGGTTAGAAATTACAGTGAATTTAGGGTGATTCCTCCTTTCTTTTCTGTCCACAGTTAATGGTTATATTGGTACATGTTCACCCTTAACCATCTAGGTGTGGAATGGTGAAATCAGATGTTGTATGATTCAAGTTCTGTTTCTCTGAGAATGAGTGTTCATCACATTTTAAAAATTGCCCATATTAAATTTGGTAATGTTCAAGCTATTTGCAAAGCGTTGCCACCTTTAATTATTGAAAGGCTTGGTTATAATGGAATGGCGAGTTATTCATTCCTACTTTAACATCTTTGAACATTGAATTTATTGCTGGTGTGCTGTCTATTACGTTTGGAGTTCCGATGTTTGCACTAGTAGTATAATCAATTACGGTGATGTGTTCTGCAATGCAAATACTAATTTAATAGATTGGTATACAATGGGACCAGGTAGAATTGATTTAAAGTGTACGATTTGTATAATATATTAGCAATATAATTATTCTAAACCTTTTATTGAACTTGTTGATCTGATGCTTGAGAAGTTCTCTTTATTAAATTTGCACATGATGAAGTCCAAAATGAAGCTGAATGATAGCGTATGGAAATACTCCAAGAGGTATATAAGGTCAATTGTCTCACCTGAACATCCTGAAGATGGATTGTCTGATAGAAACGGTATAACTAAATCACAATTATGCTGGTGGATGGGGGGGGGGGGACATCTCTGCCGTTCTCAATATAGTTGCTTTCCTGTATTTTCGTTGAAATGAACCATTTCTGGACTGTTGAGCCGTTCCCTTTGATGTAACTTGAGAGGCTGACAACTCGAGCCTTAATGCACATCCCTGTTCTACGTAATATATCACCTTAGGTAACAGTGTGAGTGGTGGGGTCATTCATTTATGTTTTCAAGTAAGGAGTAGAAGAGAAAAGCCCCCTGTGGCCTTGAGTTCCCTATAATCTGGCCAAGTGAAAAGAAAATGGTTCAATTCAACGAGGAGGATAGGGTTTTCAATGTCAGTTACTGTTTTGTCAAATCTCAAGCGGTAAGAATATGTTTCAAATCAGTATCCCATGGTGGTAATCTGACGTTAGATGGTGGTTAGCTAAATGTAATACCATACCTATCTTACTGCGATCCTGTAAAGATAGATGATAGGAGATAGTGAACGCGTCTGACTTCTGACTAACTGAACTCTCAACCAGTGTGAAGGGGAGGTTCCATACCTCTGATAGTTGGTAGATAAGTATACATATCACTAATTGTTTATATAAACTTCTGAAACAAATGTTGATAGATGAAAAAGAAAAACAATCCAGATTGGTGATCTATAGAAAACTGGTTTACATGTCTTCCTTGTCCAGGAGAGTAGTTGACTGGACACTGGTTGCGACGTGCGACCCGTTTCCAGAGAACTACTGGAATATAGATTTTTAATTTTATTTCTCCCACAGGTTTTCATGTACATTTAATATTCAGTGAAGTTGGTAGTAAAGATCTGTCAAGTTTGGTGTGCCACATAGCTTCCTGAAATGATATTATAATATCCAAGTAGTGGAAATATTTTACGAATTTAATTTGGGTTTGACCGTCGGTGATGAGGGGGGGGGGGGGGGGTAATCATTAAGGTCTAGAATGATTAATCGTTTTGATTCGTATTTGCCCAGAAAAGCTAGCTATAATTGATCCAGGAAATCCTTAGGGGACAACAACTTGACATTACATAGTAAATATTCAAATATATGAATATTTTTCTTTTCAAAAATTAAAACAGTCATCAAAGGACCCTTGGAATTTCCATAATCCAATTTCCATGTTATGAATTACGAGACTAATTACAGTACATACTTTGCTTTCTGGGATGTAAGACGGAGACGTGGAACTTTTTAGCATGGAACATGCTTTAGCCATCACCTAACTGGGCAAAAACGTGACAAAACTGTGGAACGAAAGTAGCGCAGGATTTTTTCACTTTCCCAACATCCTAACAGAGTGAAACATCCCAACAGAGTGGAAAGTAATGTCCACTTTTACTTTCCCAACAGAGTGGAAAGCAATGTCTATTTTTACTTTCCCAAAAGAGTGGAAAGTAATGTCTATTTTTACTTTCCCAACATTCCAACAGAGTGGAAAGTAATGTCTATTTTTACTTTCCCAGTATCCCATCAGAGTGGAAAGTAATATTTATTATTACTTTCCCAACAGAGTGGAAAGTAATATCCATTTTTACTTTCCCAACATCCCAAGAGAGTGTAAAGTAATGTCCTTTTTTACTTCCCCAGCATCCCAACAGAGTGGAGAGTAATGTCCATTTTCACTTTCCCAATATCCCAACAGAGTGGAAAGTAATGTGAAAAGCAGGCCCATAAAGAGCTAAATTAAAACAACAGACAACAAATTCATAGTAAAAGGAAACAGCAAACAAAACACGGTTAAAGCATGTTCCATGTTTCTTGAATTTTAGCCGAAGGATCTAAGCAGTATTCATCCGGGGGTCCAGGGGGCTTGCCCCCTGGTGAGGCCCGAAGGGCCGAGTTTTATTCATTTTTCTTAATGAAGTATAATTATTGTTTAGGTCTATTTAGGTCTTGTCAATTGGGACTTAGTCTGAGAAGATTATGACTACGATTCTCGCTGCACGGTTTTGAAAAATACAGTCCGTACTTGTTGAACCACCCCACAAAATTAATTATTTCGGTAGAAAATAAACGGGCAGATCATAGTTACCAGTATACATTATTTCTAGTGAACAGTTTTAGATAAATCATTCTAGGGAATAGTTGAGCGGAACATTATCAATATAGCTTAGCATGCAAGATGCCCATTCCATCAGTCTGTTGAAAGTGAACCTTTGGCTTGAGCTACTGGATAGGACCCAGTATTCTAGAATAAGATCTCGAATTTTTCATGTTTTTACTTACACTAGTGCTCAGCATTTATCTCGGATTGTGCTTGAGTCAGTTTGAAGTTAACCTTTAGCTTGAGCCACCAGATGAGATCTAAAGTGTAATTAAATTTCAAGAACGTGAATCGTTGCGTGTATCAATAACAAACCCACTCAATTCATTGATAAAAATCTCGCAAAGGATCTGAACTTGATACAGAGGAACACCATTCGAACTCCATGAAACGTAGTTCGCGCTCCAGAACAGAAGACCTACATGATACTTATGGGATCAGCAATCTTCTTCATAATTGTGTGTATATCGGGATACTAAACACTTGGTAAATTGAGAGAGATACCTACGCAAGAAAAGGTGACGTGATGGAAGTGGTAACGGCTTAACTTACTTGTGCACTGTAGAAACAACAAATACTAAGGGTAATTTAGAACCAGTAGCAAGAGTTTTGAAGGGTTTGAGACAGACAGTCAGTCCAAACGGTAATCAATTGATTTTGCACGTGTTTTGTGCCTTGTCCCAACACCCAAGAGGGATGGGAACGGGTCACAATGCCCTGTATGAACAAATTATTGTTTCCATCCAAAGAGAAGAATATATGTTCCAAAGGTGTTCAACGTATTGCTTAATGCTCTAATAGTAATAATAACAAATAAAAGAAGAAAATTGGCTCTATTTCAGAAACTTTTCTCAGGTGACAGGCCTATGTAGAGTTACCGCATCTCCTCAAGTGTATCAGTGAAGAGATACTAAATTGTACTAAGCAAGGTTGTTATGATAGACGGAGAGGTCTCTCACTGTACCCTTGCTGGTTTCTGCTGAGAATGGCTCTGAAGAGTAAGGCTGTGGGGTGATACCCTTCCTCTCCTCATGCCCAATATCATATCCTCTTTCCCTCACCTCTTGTTTCTTTTGCTAAGAAACCCCCCCGCCACTGTCATATCTTAAACAACTGTTAAGGGAGACGAGGAGGACGCATATTTACACATGTGTTATCTTCGTCAGATTCAACTTCCTCCTTTCCTACCCGAAGGCAGGTAACATCGGAATGGGGTAGTTATATAAGTGTGATAGAAAATCCGGTACTTTTCCAAGAAGGAATGCCTACAAACATCGGGGGCGGGCGTGTTGAAGACAAATTGACTGTGGGGGGGTTATAGCGGAAAAGTACCGAAAATCCAAGTTTTCCAGTGGAATCTGTTTCAGAAGTATGAAATACTAGTTTTTATCCAGTTTAAACGAGTTTTAATCCCTTACAGAAATCGGGAGGGGTTTGAGAATAATGAACGTTTGTGAATATTTGGAGCTCGAACTTGAACTTCAAATAGTAGTCGTACGAGGGATCTCCGCCATATATGCTAGTTTCGAATCTACGGATTTTGGGGTCCAAGGTTGGTTAAGCTGAATTGGATTCAATATTATAAATGACCGATTTATTTACCCCCTCCCCTCCCCCCACTATATTAGTAGTATTATTGTTATTTAAATACCTTTTGGGGGAGTCCGTTGTCACTAGCAAGTCTGGAACCGGGGGCGAGTGCTTCTGATGTAAAAACGTCATCTTCAGACCGTCGAAACAATAGTGTACTGTTTCGACTACTGGATGATGATGTTCTTACATCGAAAGTACTTGCCCCTGGTATTCAACTTGCTAGTGACAATGGACTCCTTCAAAAGGTATCTAAATGAAAATTTTACTATTACGACTAGCGGAACTTTAGATTTAAGTTTATATATATATTAAAGAGGATTAGTAAAATACTATACTATTAATCTTGCTTGTTTTCGGCAAGTTAGAGTTGGCTACATGGAACGTTCGTCACCTACGGACTTGAAGTTTCACCTAGCTTCTTGAAGCTTGTAAGATATAAAGGAACTTTTTCTGTGTAATGTTGGCGTCATTAGCCTTTTAGGGACTCAAGTTTGCAATTAAAAAAATATCGCTTATACCTACACTCCATTCTTTACAACTAAATTAATTATTGCTTCTACTGAAGTTTACTTCCTTTACCTAAATGACTACTTAATCCCAGTCAGTCCCATTTCATTCATTGTTTGTCCTTCACCCCCTCCAATTCAAAAATGTCCATCATTTATCCACTAGGAGGCCTGTGAACTTTTAAATACGTGCGATCCTTGTGTGGTTAGCCCAGTCAAACCCCAGTAGTTTACTACTTACTTAGTTTACGGTAGGCCTCTCCCAGTGACAAGCAAAGTTATCTTGAGTTGAATGAGAGTTCAGTTTTTGTTTCTGTTGTGACTTACGGCTTACGAGATCATTGAGTGGGAATGCTGGGGTGTACTTGATGTTCTGCAAATACTTTATTGAGATGTCAGTAAACAAATGGTGCAAAGCTTAAACGTTTGGTGGGAAGTGGTTAATGCTCCTGCCTACTCACCTTTAAAAGTCAATTTCGAGCGGAACTCAGATGGTACGTGATAAGACTGATATTTTTGATCTTACTCAGCCCTGCTGGGTACTGTGTGTCAATCAGGATTACTTTCATACTTGTGTTTGCTGTTGAAATATCTGGGACGTTGGGTTTCATAGTAGATACCTACAATGTCTACATGCAATTATTCTATCTACCTCCTGGAAATGGTTGTTACTAATAGTGTCAGCACACCAGCATTTCATCTAATCGGTTTACATTAATCTGCATTTCATTGGTCTCATCTAGTTCACTGCTTCATTCTTCGAGTTCTCTTCCGTCAACCGTACCGACAAGTTGTAATCACAGCATTTCTGTATTACCTACCTGTCTTGAGTCCAACAATCTCACTTCCTCATTTTATCTCTCCAATTACGATTAAGGATATGCCTCCATTCATACGCAGTGAACTTGATTTGACCAATCCAAATATATCATGTTTTTGCGTGTACCTTTTTCATGTTTTTATATTGTTTTATCAAATCATTTAATTTGCTCAAAATGTTAGATAATTTCCATTGTATAAACATGGTGGTTTTTTGAAAGTGTTTCAACAGGTATTTACTCACACCTATGGCTTGTGTTACGAAAATGTCAATTGGACTAAACTTACTTGGTTGACCAATGGTCTCGGCATATTGCCCATGATAACTGCATAGTAAACACTGGTTTTTCCCGATTAACAGGGATTTATTAGGGGTATATTAATTATTCACAAAATGATTTTGGATAGAGGTTCTGGTTAAAATTTAACGTCTAATGTAATAGGTATCCTACGTTTAGCTCTAAGAATTACTCCAATTGTTGGTTGCTTAACCTTGGGTTGAAAACAAAATAAGATTTATCAAATTTCAAACATTAATTTAATATCTTCCGAGAGTTTCTACTTAAATGTTGTTGAATTGAAATAGGGGTGTAGAGGTTTATTTCAATGCGTTGTATTTGTACAAAATTAAAATGAAATTGAGGAGATGGCAACATCTATTTTGTTGGGTTAGGAAACTCATTGATTAACAGACTACTGACTCACAGACTTCAGTAGGTGACTTACAGTGGTTTTTTTCTTGGGTTACGACTGTTATACTGAAACTACCATAAGAAGAAGAAAATGGAATTGAGAAGATCGGCCTACAGTTCTTCAACTTCTCACGACTTTTTTCTCTGTTTTAGCAGTGGGGGTCGAGGTGGTTTTAACAAAGGTAATGCACCGAGTCCGGTGCTGTTATTTACAAATGATTTTCTCTATCCAGTAGATGTACATCTCACTCTTTTGTTTCAAGCCATTTGACTGTTGATTGTGGTATCTGTCTGACACTATTCCGTCTCGTTCCCGAGTACCGAGTAAGAATACAGGAACCAAGTTTGGAAAATGCGTGCCAACCCGTAAAAAACTGTATTAGCTAAGTGGAGAACACACAAATTATCTGACCTCCATTTAGTTTTCGATCCTTCTAGATTTCTGTCGTCATCTACTGTGGTTGGTAATAGGAATAAAAGAACGCAGGATTCTGCGTCGTCTGAAAGCGGGAATTCAATTATTATATATAAATCCAAAAGTTTTAACATAAATGTAACAGTAACAGAACTCCGTTCCAGCAACGTCAAAAACCTTATCAATATATTTTATTATTGATAGAAAATAATATATTTTTGCTCCTCTGGTCTGCCAGTGTATTCCAAGTAAAGGAAGGTAAATACAATTTTACTTTCCTAAAATGCAATTTTACCAACCGCACTTCCCTACGTCAAGTTAGGGGGAGCGGTCTAGCTCACAATTTCAGTTCCACTAGTCTCCGCATTGGGTAGATTATTCACAGATGGGAGGAGTGAAAAAACGTCTCAAGCTCATACAGTAAAAAGGATCGAAAAATCTTTTGTACTGTCGAAAAGTCATTATACTATTTTCTTTTCTTACTTTTAATTACACTTGTCAAAAGTAAATTATCTGATTCCATGGATTGTCGGCGAACAAAATTAATTCCACGGTACCCTCTCTTTTACGTGGTATGGAACGAGTTTTCCTGGAAAATAATTTCTCATTAAATTTTAAATTGTTGAAATATTATCGCAAATAACGAGCGCCCAATCATATCCATTGATTGGAGGATATTGGCTTTTAAATTTATTTTGAATTCCGATGGTCAGATGGCTTCTTACTTGAGAATGTAGATGCTTACTCTAGAACTGTTTCCGCACTATTTTACGCTCCATTATGAAAAAAAGTTTTATTACCATTTATGTCATGTAATATGTGTCTAATTCTCCTTTTGATTTTTTCTACTTATTTGATCGTTGAAAATTTTGAAATAAAATTAACATTCCATAAATGATGTCAAAGAAGTTGGAATATATAATTGAATAGTACAGTAATTACTGTTAGAATTGAATTTCATCATGTCCGCATTAACTTTTTATAAAAATAAAAATTAATGAATAAAAAATAAGAAAATAAATTAATGAATATTATAAAATTAATGAATAAATTTTTGTGTGTCTAAAATACAAGTCAGATAGGAATTTCGGTCGTATATTTCAAATCATACATGAATTATTATTGTTGCGAAAATTTATTAATGACTTACAAATATTTGCGTATTATGTGTGGTAACAGTTAATTCTAAATGTTTTACTCTTCATTGGTATTTTTATTGTGATATTACTGTATTTTTCCTGGGTTTCGTGTGAAGTTGATTGAAAATTATGAATGTGTCTTTATGGTTGACCTCAATCATATTATGTGGTTGATCATCCGCGGTTTTGGGAAACACGAACGTACTGGGACTGCCTCCTAATGGAGAACATATTGTCCACTTAATGAGACACTTATGGCAGCAGTTTTGGTTAGTTTCTCAATATTTTCTCGGTGGTTCGTCCAATTTTGATGAAATGTTCAGGGACTATCCTCAAAGTCTTCTGGTTGGATGTTAACAATCTATACTCAATCCGACCGACCAAAAAAAGTTACATCTCCGAACTTGAGCTGGCCTAAACCTATTTTTATTTTTTTAAGGTTTTTTTCCTCAAAATGCTCAAGCTATTGATCCGATTCTGACCGCACCATCAGTGTACCTATTGAAGCAACTATGACAGCCAACTTTTTTTAATGAAGTTTACAGAAAAAAAGTAGAGGGTTTTCTATTTTAGCAATTTTTTGAATTTTCACATATTCATCTCCAAGTTCTATGGTGTTTTACGTAAACCCCCTGCCGTAATTAAAGGTAATCACTAGAACAACATCCTCTAAAAATTTGGTCCAAATCGGATAAGTGGTTCCTGAGAATATGGGACTAATGCGCGAAGCAATTAATTTTACGAGGTTGTTGAATAATTAAAAAAAAAAAAAACGCGGTGGAGTTAGGGCAGTTGGGTTTATGACATTTTAATGGCTGTTTCCAGCCAATGGAATTGCGTTATAAACTCTCGATAGAACAACAACGATGTATATCGAATAGAAAACATCGTTTAGCTTCCAATCCTCAAAGAATGATAGCCCGCTTAAAAGTTTACGAGAGTTTTTTTTCTGGCAGCTCCAGCGTCATACTTTCTAAAACGCTCTCGTGCAGTCCCCTGCACTAGTGAATTTTTTGAAATTTCCAGATTTGATTCTAGTTATAAATTTTGGGGGAAAGAAAAAGGAGGGTCTGGACCGAAAATTGACATATTTGTGGCCTTAAATGGAATATTGAGCTCGAAGACTTGCACATTGACAAGCTGGAGGCTGTTTTGCGGAGTCAATATATCGAACTCGAAAATGGGATAGTATTCGGTCTCAGGGGTTAGCAATTCTCCGATCCAAAGAACTATGGTGTTGTGTAAACGATTCAGCAAACAACTGAGTTACCCATGCTAATTACCTACGAAAGAAATCAATCATCTACCAGATTCTTGTTCCTGATTTGCTGGCACTTCTTCATTCCATCGACGAGAAGATGTGGATTTTTTTAGAACAACCTTTGTTTTTGGTCTCAAAATGGAATACGTTCTCTCTTCACCAATGCAGTCTTGTTCATTATTTAAATTTTTCTTTGTTTATTTTCCAAGTTTTTTTTTTCGTTTACCTATAAGAAAGCGTTGTGAATGTAAATTTGGTATATAAACCTGGGTTCATTTCTTGGTTAATTCTACCAGAACGTTCATATTCAATTGAAATAGCTATTTGTATGAACGCAGAATTTTCAAAACCATTTCGTTTCCTAATAGCTCAGTTTTTATCAACGAATCTAAGAGTATCTGGAATAAGTTTGTTGTTGGGGTAAAGACTGGCTTTTTGGTTTCTCTGAATCGTTGAATTTTTGTGGTCTTGATTGGTTATTAAAATGGTTTTCAATATATTGATGACATTGTATCAACTGATGCTTGGTATACACATTTGCTAACAGGTCGCCGTGTGTAAAATAGAAAATAAAAGCCAACTGCTGTGGAAAAACATTAGGTACTGGTACTGCTGGTGTAAGCTAAAGTATAGATTTATTATGGTTCGGAAGTTGAACTGCGCTTCCTTGTGTGATAGGGTGAACCAGTGTGCCCTTAGTTATTTACTATCATATTTTTAAGTAACTGGAAAATGTCAAGGTATATAATGAAAGGTATAACACCTGTCATTCGGTTGTGTTACAAGTGTCAGACAAAGGTGTAGTGTAAAGGGTGAATTTATTCATTCCCTCAACATACATTTTACCACAAAGAGGTTTTTTGTTTGGTTGGTATTTTTTAAGATCACCGTAAAAATGAAAGATGATTTTATATATTCTTCATCTATCTATTGTGTATTTCGTTACTGCGTGCGTAATGTATCTCTTTCTGATACATAGGTACAGTTTCATACCGAACAGCTAAGCACACACAAAAATATGATCAATCGAAAGGGTTCACTTAGCTTTTACAGTGAAAAATAGTGAATTGGTAATGCGTTGGAGCTTGCAAATTGAAAATGGTGGTCGAATTTATGAATTGCATAGACCAGTGGTTCCAAAGTGTTTAAGTTCTGAATGAATCGAGTTCAATTTTTGTGGACTACATAATTTTTGGTTGGTTGTGTGAATTTAAAAAGTTAGTGGTAGTTTTAGGTGTAAAATGGTACTGCAGATGATAAAAAGTTGTGATGTTGAATCTGATTGAATGGTGATGAATGAGTGTTTATCCTGATTTCCTTTGGTAAAATTCGGTAATGTTCAATAATTAAATGTTAACCTAATAATTGTTATTATCAAATGCTAAAATTTAATTGTCTCTATGCGCGCGTTATAGGTGGGGGAGGAGGTGGCGGTTACGGGGGTGGTGATTTCATCGTTCAAGAGGACACTATCTTCGTATCGGGAATGAATCCTGCCACCTCGGAGTCTGCGATCCAAGAACACTTTGGTGCTATCGGTATCATAAAGGTACGCCGAATTATAATTAATTAGTTTTGTAAAATTTATTAATCGACTTTAATTTAGCAACGAGCAGGCTTTAGCCATTATCTCTAGGCTAAATTAAAGGTGGACGGCACGAACGCTCCGAGGGTTAAAGTGGTATGTACTAACGCTCCCGAAGGGGCACTCTCTTTTCAGTCAACCATCTACAAACACTCCCTTACCCTATGTACGAATCCTCCCGCTGAAAATTGTTACGGATTGAGCTAGGACACCGTGAGGAGGTTGCCACTAGAGCCCAAACCATCCTAGAATTTATAAAAATAGAGTTAACTAGAAATAATAAAAATCGTCAAACTTATGCCCCCTCCACTTTTGGCTGATACTTAATCGATAACATATGAATCTATTAGGTATTTCGTAGTTATAAACTACGACCCCCTCCCCGTTCTTTGATATGTATTTAGCGAATAACGGTTTAGTGTGAGAGAAAATCTCACATGTCGCCTCTGGCGAATTAATGGGAACGTTCGTGTACATTTGACTGAGCACCGAGGGGAGTGTTAGTACATGGTGAGGTTCCGTGAAAATCCCTTTCACCTTGCCGGGGAGCGTTCGTACATGCGCCCAAATTAAAGAATCACCAGGATGAGGCTGTTTCGTGTTTTTTGATTAGGTATACCTGTAGGCATACTATAGCTCCCAGGGCCGTCGCACAGTACTCGAAATCGAGAAAAACCTGGCCAAAACTCAGAAAACGAAACTGCAAGGATAAAAATTTAAGTAATTGAAATAACATCTCTACTATGTGAGGAAACCAAAGGCTAAGGTCAAGCCGCCCCAGTTTCTTAGGTTTACAGCGACTGTTCAAACATGACTAGTTTAACAATCGAAAGAGAGCGTTTTGTCAGTTCGAACCTTACGCTCTTGTGGAGAAGTTTATGTCAAGTTTTAGGGATGGATACACTCACTAGAAGTAAGTATTTGATTATATTAAGAGGCTGACATTTTCCAACCATTAAGTGTTGAAAAAATAGCTCGAACTCAACTGTTCTTTAGATGCGTTTTCTTGGGGTTTTTGTCAACTTCAATGAGTTGGGTCTTGTCAATAGCTGCAAGTTTTTTTTTTTTTTTTTTTTGTGTGGTTTACCACATTTATCAGGGGGGGGGGGGGGAAACTATTTGACTTTCAGAATCCGTTTGGATCAGCTGCCAATACGTGCCAATTGGAAAGTTATGTCGATTTTCGTGATTTGAAAACATGAAAATAAGAAGTACTGGATTTTGGAGCAATGAAATCACTCTTTTGTGCAGGTTCTGCTTCTGGTTACATTTTGCATTAGTATTACGTCAGAAAAAACGAAAATTCAGAACCTCTAGCAACCGGGTCTCCTCACTATCCTATTCTTAGCCCAAAACTAATCGATGCCATGAAAACGACTGGTCCCAGAATTTTTTGTAAATATTTTTCCCGTGTTCAGCACATCGAAAAACATAAGTTCAGGGCTTTTGAGAGTTTTGGCCAGGTTTTTTTTTTTTTCGATTTCGACAAGATTTAGTTAGCCCCCCCCCCCCCCTCCCCTACCATTTCACTCTCCCTCCCACCCAACATTTAACCAATCTGAGAATGGGAACACTAGAGAACAGCTGAGGCCTACAACACAGTGCAGTTCGTTATTAGGCTATTATAGGTATAAACAAATCCAGTTGCTCAATAGCAAATATTTATTTGTTTAATAAATACGTCCAACGTACCGAATACAGTAGGTATTCAAAATTCTGTTATACCCAATTTCAAAAAAATGAGTTATGTGCCTATAAGTTATTTTAATAATTTTTTATCTTTGCCGCTGCCACGGCGCACGATGTTTCGATCCGGGGCTTATGGTGAAAAAAAGTCTGAAACCACGAAAGTCGATAGTAATGCATATTGCGGTTCTATTACCCTATCTAATAACGGAAACGAAAAATAGAAATGAGATAAATAGAGAGAAAAAATCATTTTGAGGCCTAATTGTTTTATTTATGAAGTTATATAAAAATAATAATAAGGTTATTTTGGTCTAATAGATGGTTATTTTGTATTAATTTTATTAAAACCCACAGAATATTCAGTATCAAGAGTTATATTCACAAACTAGGAAGGTATAAAGACCGTTCTTTACTCGGCGTTCATGTTTCAAGGCCATTTTTAAATAAAAACCTTTATCAGTTTTTGATCAGCTTCCACAGGTATCAAGAAACTCATCGAAATTAAGAAGAAATGGAAATTTATAACTATTGTTCAAAAGTTGTGAATGCCATTTCTTAAAACATTCAAGAGAAACATCTCAGCCCAAGTCAAGATGATTAGAAGAAAGGGAAAAATTAAATATTGGATTTCTGAACAATAATGTCCGCACAATAGGTAGTTTTCTATTTGGTGCGTTCAAATATGGGCAGAGTTACCCAGGGAGGATTATTCCAAGTAAATATCAATTTGAGAGCATTAACTACCACCCTGGATGCTGAAGACATTTTTTTTTTCGAAAACTTTAATTTTTACTTCTTTCTACCTTGAAACCCATTAGTCGTAACACAGTGCGATCGCCCACGCGACGGCCCTGTATAGCTCCTCTACAGAGTTTTATCGGTTTTGATTCATGCCTTTAGGGCTTATAACGTTGAATGATTTCCATTTGCATAATTTTAATTAAGTCGTTTCATTTCCCCAGACTGATAGGCGAACAGGGAAGCCTAAAATCTGGATGTACAATGACAAGAATACAGGTCAGCCTAAAGGTGAGGCGACAGTGACGTATGACGATTCGAATGCTGCGCGATCTGCCATAAAATGGTTCGACAGTGAGTATCAATAAGATCATTGTATCGCCTGTTTACCATAGCTCTTGTAAATTGAAACAAACATGCATGATCCTCAGGAGTAGGTATTGGTTGGTATTATTTAAAAATAGTTTATTACAGTTTAAATTCTGATTGCAGATAAGGAATTCAACGGCAACACGATCAAAGTTCAAATGGCTACAAAGAGAGACAACTACATGGGAGGTCGTGGAGGTGGCAGAGGCGGCGGCGGCGGTGGTGGTGGCCGCGGCGGCGGCGGAGGTGAGTTCAGTCAGTATCGTTCTGTTTTCTTCATTTTATATTAATTTATTATTAATATTTATTTATTAATTTATTTTATTATTATATTAAGGTCATTTAAATAATACAAAGTCCTGGAGTTATCATATTATACGGAAGTTTTGATTGATTGCTGAGACCCCTTAATTTTTCCAGCAAGAGTTGGGTAGGATGATGAGAGGTACTGTATGTAGAACCAGACTGGTATAACAGTATGATGAAAGTAGAGATTTTTTCCTGTTAGAAATACATGCTCTCATTATTTGGAACCCAGCTTTTGTTGAAGATCATTGACTGTTCCTTCCTATTCGCTAATATTCTATTATGTTTACTGTTTTACCTAATGCAGGTTTCGGAGACCGTGGCGGTGGCCGTGGGGGACCTCGAGGCGATCGAGGTGGCCGTGGCGGTGATCGTGGTGGCGGCGGTGGTAAGTAATTAATTTTATTTTATATTTGTATGTATAATTCTCTCAATTCCTCGAAGAGGTTGAACTATACACTCATTGTTGCTTAAAACTGAGGAAGTGGACTTTTTTTTTTACCATCCTTCCCGTTATTTTGAAATGACTGTAGATTTTGGTAGTAACCATTTGGAAGTTTTTTGTATTTTAAGGATTCGGAAGTTTAATTACCTTATTACTTACCTACCTAATTAACACTTAATATTTAGTCATCATGCTAATCTCCATTAAAATACCGAATCAACGTGATTGCACAAACAAAATCTGAATCCTATGTTAATTTAGCGCTTATTCTTACAGGTAGCGGACGCGATGGAGACTGGAAATGTGGTAACCCTGATTGTGGCAATACAAATTTCGCCTGGAGGCAACAATGCAACAGGTGCAATGAAGACAGACCCGCTGGTGGCGGCGGCGGTGGAGATGGAGGACGTGAGTTGTTAAATTTCTTGAGATTAATTAGAATTGGATTGAAATAACTGAGATTCTATGGGAAATTCATGTTTATCAGGCATTAGATCATAAATTCCGCTACACTGTCATCCTTACTGTTCTGTTTTATGCGTTTTGTATAAATCATGTGTTTATTGTCGTTATTTCGTTTCACAGCCCCTAGAAGAGGAGGGATGGACCGAGGAGGACGAGGAGGTGGACGAGGTTTTGGCGGAGGCGGTGGCTTCGGTGGCGGACGAGGAGGCGGAGGCAGAGGTGGCGGGATGGACCGAGGTGGCAGAGGTCGTGGAGGACCTATGCGAGGAGAGTAAGTAAAAACACTTCCACTTCATGAATTTTGTCCGACTTTCATTCATGGAAATTTTTAAGTAGGAAAGTATTAAAGCCATAATTTAGATATGATTTTGAGTTTTGATACGTAGTTTCGAAAATCAATATCATTCAAAAATATAATAATTGAGTTGATTAGTAGCAGATATCCAGCCGTTCATTAATACTTGGTCAAGTTTTAAGGAGAGTGACCTACAAGATGGGGTTTTCAAGTCGATGTTCTGCATTAATGGGAGTTTGAATGGTTTTGGCGAGAGCTTTCAAAAAATATGCAATATGAAAGTTATTTGGGGATTATTTAGTGGGCAAAACACCTGTTAAATGATCCGTCCGTCTGGGGTGAACGGGGTAAACCTCACCACCGTTCACCTATGACGTAATTTCATTTTCTTTCAGTCCATTCCTTGCCAAAAACCATTTTAAGCTGAAAATTTGCAGTGGGGGGGTTAATAGGATGTTCAGGGATGCCTGAGGTCGAAATTGAACTGGTTCTGTATACATTCAATGCCTCACAGTTGTCCTAGGGAAAGACTACTGCAGCAGTGGAAGCGGTTGTTGGACTAGCTGAATCAAAAAAGGTCTTCTCGAGGAAAAACATTTCAAGCAACATTGTGTCCCACTTTTCTCACAACAAAAACTGTATCGGGTACTAGAAAACTCATCAAAATTCTGAACTTGATACTTTTTGATGAGTTTCCCACCTGGGTTGGTAACTCGTCGAAACTCCATGGACGAGAAACTCATCGAAAAACTGTCAAATCAATTTATCCGCGTGTAATTGGTAATGAGTTTGCATTTATTTTTCTTTCAACTGCTGTCCAGCACCGTCGGGACACTCCTCGAAAACTGGCTTTCAGGACATCCTTTAAAAGTAAGAGCAGTCAGACTCATCGAAATATAGTTGATGGGAAACTCGCCACCTTCGTGCCAACCCTGGACTACCTGCTATTATTGCAACTCAATACCACCCTGAGGACCAGTCGAAACCCCTTACCGACGCATTCGTGAAAAGTCTTTAGTTGTCTTTCTGTGCCTTTCCATAGAATCATCGGCATATTTATACCAATGGAGAAGATTATTTGTGTTACAAGTTGTAAATATTTGTTGCTCAAGATAATCCATGTATATAACTGCAAGCACAGGAGATAACGAAGAACCCATAGCAACCCTTGCTGTGTATAACATTTCCCCTCTAATAAAAAATAATTTTGATCCATGCAAACAATTGAACAATTCTTCTTTTTCGAAAATGTTAAGTTTAGAGGCGTGATTCAGCCTGCACAAAACATCTTTGCATCTAGCTACATCGATATTGGTGAATAGACTAACCACGTCAAAAGATGCAAGTTTATCATTCGGAGGCATCTGAATGTCCTTAATTTTGGAAACTAAATCATAAGAATTTAATACAGTATGTTGAGGTTGAAAGTTGATTTTTGAAATCGATTTAACTAACATTGTAACTCTTTATTTTCCGTGGAAATAGACAACGTTTTTTCTCTAACTTCCGTTTTGAAATGGGTTTCCACAACTTCGTCGCGAGTAATTTAGTTCCCATGATATGCTTTTATGAGTACACATTGTGAAACATTTGAAGCAAAACGTCTTAGCAGAAAAAGGTTCGTTGAAAGCTTTGTATTACAACAGAAACGCCTCACTCACTTGAATTTCCCCTGAAGCACTTTTTGGGAAAAAATATAGAAAAAATGAGAACTAGTTGGTCTGCGTTCCAATTGAAAAGTGGTTTATTAAACTCAAAATCACATGTTCAAATTATTCTCAAAAATGAACAAGAAAATTAATTTCATGTGGTCGTCAATAATGTAACATCCTCCGGCCCAAAGAACGTCGGCGTCGTCTCAGTCGCAGAACCCGTGCCACAGAGGTACCTCGATTGTTCGTCCATTCCGCGTTGTTGGTTGAAGGTGTACGAATTGGTTGACTGTCTCCGTCACATTCCCCAGCTGTCTGATTCGTGCCCCGAAGTTCACGAATCTCTTGTGATGAGATTTCGAGGGGGTAGAGGCGTTGTACTGGACGAATGATGACTCCCTTTGCTGTATGTAGACGTGCCACACGATGTACTCCATCTCGTCCTTGCATTAGTTCTGTAATTATAGCCAACGGTCATTTTACTCACTTCAAAGATTCCACTTGTTTATTTCTGCGACCAGGTCTCTGAATGAGTGTGGAGAGGTATTCAGTCCTGAATCTGTTCCTTAGTGCTTCCGTTAAAGTCTGCAGGTATTGGACTCTATGGACCAAACTTCTTAATTCGAGTTGGTCAAGGTCTGGTGTTTTGGCGCACCCTCCTCTGATGTCATGCAGATACAGCTTTGGTGTGATGGGCTGCAATTCCTCCGGATCTTCAGCCGTATATGTCAGAGGTTGGGAGTTGATAAGTGCCTCGACTTCACATAACACTGTATGAAGCTCCTCGTAGGACAACGCTGCCTGTCCTAAATTCTTTCTCAGGAGCCCTTTGATGATTCTCACCAAGGTGCTGCTGCAGGAGGGTTGAATTTCCAAACAATCTTGCAATCCCAATTAACTGGGATGCCACTATATTACAACAGAAACGCCTCTTCTTACTCACTCAAATTTCCCCTAAAAGCACTTGAGAATATTTTGGGGGAAAAGTATAGAAAAATGAGAACTAGTTGGTCTGCGTTCCAATTGAAAAGTGATTTATTTAACTCAAAATCCTATGTTCAAATTATTCTCAAAAATGAACAAAAAAATCATTTTCGTGATCGTCAATAATTTTGTGGACGTAACACTTTGAGTGAACTCAATCCAGATGTGCATTCCAACGCAAATGTGAGTCTTGAAATTATCTCAGATATTTCGCTGGTCGATATCTCGATCTGTATCGAAAGAAATTAAATATTAGTGCGGGGGAGATCGTGCCGCTTCTTTGCATTTCTTAAGGGATGGTCAGTGATTCAGGGCTACTAGCGTGGGTCATTTTTGAAATGTGGCCTTACTGCGCAGGTCCTGGTACAGTAGTAGAGGCCATTAGAAGAGTTAGTTCGATGACTTTCCTTTCAATTATTTTCACTTTATCAGTTTTTGATCAGATTCCACAGGTATCAAGAAACTCATCGAAAATAATTTTTTATCTTTCCAATTTATGTCCTAATGTTTTATTTCATATTTTCGACGGCTTTCCCATCCAATCAGTTTCGACTAGTGTCCCACTCCATGAGGAAACTATCAACAGGTCTCCTGATTTTTGATGAGTTTCTAGGGACGACCCACTGTAACACCCCAGGTCACCGCCCCGTTGTTGGGGAATTGTTACTTTATTGGTTTTCATCACGCATAAAATCTTTCACCACACGTTGAAAAGCTCTCAATATACCTGAAAATATCACGTTGTGGAATTCCCCCTCCCCGTATGTCCTATTCCGTAAAACACTTGGTCAATTTAGCATGTAAACAACAATCAAATGTTCAAAATTGAGAGGCCTCTCCTCGGACTCAGATTTACTTTACTAGGTATTCCGAAAAATTAATAAGATTATGGAAAGACATATCCATGATCTTTTGTATCTCAATTCCAAAGTTATAGTTTTATAATGGATACCTACGAGGTGCCAGCATTCAGTATGAACTATGTTGAATCATGCTCAACTTGAGGTGTACGACATTTACATTTATATGAACTTTAAAATTGACTTATCATTTTTCAGCGGACGAGGACGAGATAACAGGTCGCGTCCTTACTAAGTTCTTCAAATCGCGCTCTACCTCCCGCCCCGTTTTATTTAGTTATTTTTTATTCCTACTAAAGGTCAACTTTGTAATATTATGTAATAAATTATTTTATAAAACTCCTTTTTAAGTATAATACAATACCTACATACGTTACATGTGATGCACACATGAGTGTTTTCCAATAGGTATTTCATTCCCATTACCTACCTTAAGGTTTTGAATGGAACCTCATCTTCTTTTTATTCGTTTGTAATTGTTTCTCTTCCTTTCTGAGTCACATATTAATCGTACAACTTACATTGATGTCCAATGTCATTATTGAGTTCTTTACAAACAAATTTCAATTCTTGTGTTCCTCTCGAGGAAAAACATATTTCACATGTGTAATTAATGAAATTATGTAATAAAGAAAAGATTTCTTTCTACCCAAATTTCTATTATCCGTGTCTATATCATTATCCCGAGTCCAGTGTACAATCTGATAATCTATCCATTGGTTTAGGTAATGGTGGAAAAATGCAATCAATTGTCGATTAAGGGTCCTTCAAAAAAGATATGGGGTTCAGCGGAAAATGGAAAAACTCATCTCTTGTTTTTCCATTATGACCAATTCTGGACTGGTCATGAGGAATCCCACGCCGACCTGATGAATACATAGTATGTTCATATTGGTGAAAGAATCAATATTTTAAAAATATATCGTTTTATTTATTCGATATATCAGTCAATTTATTTTCGAAAAAATATCAGTCATTTTCCATTAACAAAGGCACAAACAACTTGCTGAATAAAATAAATTAAAGCTTTGTGTAAATGCTATGACCATTTCCATGACACTTATTACAATGTACAATCTGTTCTTTCTCTGCTTTAAAAGAGCAACTACATATTAAAATAAGTATCGCTAGAAAGGGCATCTACGTAATTAGACTGGATTGGGAGGTTTCGAAATGAAGGCTAGGCTCATCTAGGAATAGTTGAAGAGTGGGTACTTTGTAGAGACACAAACCAAAATCTGGGCTGGTGAAATTCAATGATAGAAAAACGAAATGAACCGAGTATTGAAGGAAATTATCTTGTGGCTTATAGGTCATTGCTCTGGACGGTTCTCTACACCGTTACACTGGAGCGACACTGCTGGCTGTATCTGGTTTAAAATTGGGCATTCCTTCATCTATTCTTGATCACTTGCTGGTGTTAGGATTCATATTTGAGCTTTTCAGGAGAAGAAAATATCGGTTCCGATATTGTAAAAATAATATCGATAAATACAACAACAAAAAATATCGATATTTTTTGAACATCCCTAATGGGACTCCGAACATGAGAAGCCGGAGATAGAGCGCAGCACGTAAACAATGATCTTATCAATTTGCCATTCTTTTGTTGTCCATAAGGTTAGTCGTGACAGACACAAATTGTTTTGTTGGTTTTTCATTTGTTTCTTTATTAATAATATAGTTCTAATCTGTGACCAGTATTGATGGTGAGGGGAACGAATTGTAGAGCGAAAAGGGGTGACTCAAGGTATCAACAAGGGGAAAGTCGTGTTAACCTCAATGATCCTTCGCTCCTTGCAGCAGACCTTTAGTTCGGAATTCATATGAAACCATGCTGCTAAGGGGAAGGGTGAGTGGGTTAAATGTTTTAATAAGATCTTTCAGCTGGTCTGAAAGTGGTGCGTTTTCTGTTTTTAAATTGAAATAGATTTCATCCTGAGTATTTTTAACCATATACACTTCATTTCGAATGAGCAATACCCGTGAACGTGAAAAAAGGTATTTACTTTTTTTAAATGGAAAGAAGATTCCATCTTGAGAATTTTGGCATCAATCCCTCTCCTACTATGAGTAGTTTTTTCTTTCCATGGTTTTTCCAAGTTTCACAGACTGCTGACGTCAAAGCACCCCTCTCACCTGGGCGGGGCGCCCCTGTCCAGTGTGATGTCACTAGTGCAGCAAACTGAAAAATCATAGAAAGGAAACTACTCACCATAGGCGAGTGCAGGTAGTGGCAAAGTTCTTTGAATTCAATCTATTTTTATTTAAAAAGTAGGTATAAAATGAATATGTTGTTAACGCTCATTGTGGTTCGCTTTTGTTGATTTTTAACGTTTTGGAAAAGGGTCGACGCACAAGGTAGTAAGGAGGAGGGTGGGGACATGACAAGTGGAAAAAATCATAATATCCAGTCTAGAAGTTTTGACAAGGAAAAAATCTGGTTGTGTTCCCCAAAGGTGTTCCTCATGGTTTTTGGGATGCTGAATCCGAATTTAAACTTTACAATAAGGCCCGGTATCTAGAAACAGAGGTAATACTAGTGGCACCAGTCCCAGGAGGTATAGTCGAGGCAGAGGGTATCTACGAGGCGTAACTGAAACACTAGGTAGGGTTAGGACTGCTGCCACTGGTATTAGCAATCAGTTTTGCCTTCCCCAGGCGAACATTTCGTAATTGGCAGGCCGGAAAACTAATTAGGAAGGTGTCAACGCTCGCGGTTTTATTGGTAGTATGAACCTAAGTTAGCATCACTCAACCACCTGTCAATTGTTTCAACTATGCCTTGATTTTACAATGGCCCTAAACAATCACAGAGCTTACCTCGGCAAACAGTGGAGGTACCCCTGCAGTCACAGCAGGGGCAGGGTTACCCAAGGTTTGAGTGATAACCTCCGTTCTAGTTAGGTACGCCTTATTAACAGGGGTAACTCCTGTCACCTGTTCTAGATACCCGGCTTAAGTGACACATAATCCAGGAAATTCAACAAATTTATAAAAATTTGGCTCATATTGATGGTTATTGCTTATTCCCTTTTGGATGTGCATAGTTGGTTTCCTCTCACAGTTTTTATGTTATCCAGAGTGCTGAATCCGAGTTTCAATACACCCTGCTCGTAGAAGGCCCGGTATCCATAAACAGAGGTAAACCTAGTGGCAGCAGTCCCAGGAGGTATAGTCCCGGCAGAGGGTATGTAGGAAGCGTAACTGAAACACAAGGCAGGGTTAGGACAGCTGCCCCTGGTATTAGCAAGCAATTTTTACCTTCCCCAGCTATAATCCTTCTTCACTTCTCTTTCACTCAATTGGTTGTACCTCCCGCCCCTTTCTTTTCTCACGACCAATGGGATTCAATCTCCAAGACCTGTGACTACATAAGCTATGTCCTTTCTAATTGTGTTCGGTTATTGTTTGTTACTGATGATGACCTAACCGTGTAACTAGACTTTTTATCGCTAACTTCCGTTTCGCAATTATAGAAGCTGTGCTAGTTGAATCTATGCATGAAACTGAAACAGAAGCTCACCCGACCTGACCAATCAGAAACGGGCTGGTGCAACAGCTCATAACTGCTCCACCTCAGACTAATCTGCATATCTCCGGACTGAGGGTTTTCAGTCTGAATTGAGGTGGGTGTGTGAGAGTGACCAATCAGAGAGCCCAAAAAGTTACAAAAGGAGCAGCCTTAGTTCTCTTCTCGGCCGCAAGGGGGCTGCGATGCACTCTTTCTTACTAAATCGGAATTCAATAAACAAAGCTGATTGGGAATTCTTGACTTTTTGTTTATTGTCCAGTCCTTGTCACAGACACAGCTTAATTTTTCTTGTTTCCGTTCATGAGTTTTCTTCTTTCTTGTTTCCTGTTTTTGAGTTTTCGATGTGTTATTAATGTAGGTACAATGAATAATTCAGTGCAGTTCATCACAAAACTATTCCCGTTTGTTAGTGGAAGACAAGAGCAATATTCGTGACATTGGCCACCCCTTGCCATCACTGCCTGGACTGCAGCAGATATTGAAAACAAAAATCGTGCAGATTCGTGCCGTAAGTTGAACGCCGAATATTATAAAAATGTAGATTGGTTTTGCGGAATTAAGTATTTCAGAATTACTTTCCATCAGAGAACATGTTTTGTGTCTATTGTACATGTTTAGTATAGTTTGTAATTTGAAGATGAGAAAGCTACCAATATTTATCCCATTTGCTTATGGTTGAAATTTCTATTTGGCTGAGAAAAGCACCTCTTCCGTCCTCTTCGCAATAGCTCCTGTGCACTCCCTGAGTTTCAGAGCAGGAGCCACCACTGCATGAAAACCAAAGTGCATTACAACCACCGAGCAATAGAATCCGAGACGACCAAAAATTGTCACGATAGGCACGGTCTTCCTTCAGTGCAGAAAAATGAAAATAATTGTTATGGGAGCTATCGTAATAGTAAAAGGGGGGACGTAGATTTATCACGATAGTGTCCCCAAAAAAATCATATTCTCATGGATTTTGTTGTATATCCACGCTAAAACTCTCATTCCATGGAGTTTCCCTGAAAAATCAATTCTATAGTGTGACTTGCTCCAATATCGACTTTGTTGAACGCATTTAGGGTATATTCAGAACACCAGTCAATCGTGGAGGTTATCCTAAAATCGGAGTTTCAAGTTCTGTTGAATATTCCCTAAGCGGACATTGAGACTAAGGTACGTTTTATGTCAGCTTCAAGCAGACAGCATACGTCCAGCTCAGGCCAATTTCATCAGAATAATTTTGTTCACAACCCTGGTCCAAGTATGTAATGTGTAATACTGACTTGGTCGAGAGGAGATGTGTGCAGAAACATAACCTGTGGCGTGGTCAAAGCCAATGAATGCGCAGTTTCTACTCATCCAGTTAGGGAAAGTTCAACATCAGTTTTCCTTGGATTAACCCAGGACTGCGAGTTTTCTCGTCAAAACGGTGAAATGACCGTACCACCAATGCTAGACTCGGGATCTTTTTAGAGAACGCACGGATTCTGGAATCCATCTGTTGGGGTGGGTTAACCCACGGATCAGCGGTGATCCGCAAATATCTCACAGCCAGCCATCTTGAAAAGTTGTGTATCTAACCTAAACAGGGTTAGATGTTGCGGACATTTTTCCTTATGTTTCTTCATAACACAACCCCACCGTACTTCGGTTATTATTTATTCCCTATTCCATCGTGTCAATGAAGAAACAATTAATTTGTCTTTGGAAGACGGTGTTTTTGTAGATTTAGACCAATTCCTCGAATGGGAATATTTAGGGAAAGAGTGGACCACTTGCATTTTTCACATTTTTTACTTTGGTACACAACAGGAAAACCGACAGTTCTTACAGCGTTACTTTACTACAATTTAAAAATTTTTTCCCAATGATTTTCACTTACAACAGAGCCATTCCTGAGAAATGTAGCTCCATCAGTTCTTATCCGACGGGCATTGTTCTCCACTCATTTACCAAATGTTGTTGCCTACACCGCACGGCTCCAAATTTTAAAGCAGCTGTGCTACATACAAAGTTATTGATTGTTGTGATAGCAACAATCATGAACTTTTGAATTTACCGCCTATCGTGTTTCGGCAGTTATGCCAACCATTTTCTACTTAATTGTAATGGAACGATCTGTGAGAATTATATTTCAACATGCCCGAATGAGCTCCTTTACCGTTTTATTTAAATTCGTATTCCCCCAACATTTCAACTTTGATGAACTATTAAGTATAAACAATGCTCAAGGTACGGCTATAATTTGGTAAGTAAGATTTTATAGGTAACCTTTATAGGCTTACTACTTCGGTATTTCATTAACCAAAAGAAAAATGAAGGCGAATGTGTTTGATCGTTATACAAGGGGGCTATTCATTTTGTACTAGACGATAGCGGAAAAAGTTTCGAACAACACAAAAAAATTGGTCGATGGAAAATGTACGAAAATTCGCTCATGCTGCCTGACTGGAACTTTTTCTTTTAGTCGGAAGCAATGCTGTGTTTTGAGTTGAGATTTAGAGTTTGTGACAATGGGTGACCATGTAATGGACTTAGGTCGCCCCCAGAGGTGCAATGGGCGTGACATAGAGAGGGGGGGGGGGTGTGACAGTCCTATAATATTCCCCTACTAATAACAACGTAATGAGCTATGTTCAGGGAACATTGATTTTCTGGTTCTCGGATCCTCATCTATCGCCAAACGCAGCATTCCAAGAACTCGAGCATGACATGTTCAACCTGGCGCGAGAGCGACGGATAGACGCGCATTCTCTTGAATCTGACGGGAACTGTCACAAGTTACTGTATTGTATTTATATTATTGAGTACCTAACTATTTACAGGTAAAGAGCCACTAATTGTGAAGACTAACAAATACATAATTTAAAAATTGAAAAAAAAAGGAAGAAATAGTTGAATAATACAAATATTTATCCATAAAGAATGATATTTATTTAATTTTCCAACAAATAATACTGAATCACAGACACCAATAATGTGCAATGTACAAATTTCAAACAACTAGTATATTATATTCAACACTGAATTTAACAGAAACTGCATGGCTGGCTGCTCTTTGTATTTCAAACATTGGCCTGATTTAATATTGAAAGGCAATAATATATTAGATTTCGGCTAACAGGTAGGGCGCATCGTATGAACCGCACCCTCCTGTTTTATGTCGATTTGAAATTTAATCATAACCCTTATTTTTCTTTAGCAAAAAGAAGTATTGTAAATATTTTTATAGTTCTATAACGGATATTTTGTATATTTTCGTTAGTATTCAATATTATAGGAGATTTACATTATGTACAATGTATCCTTTTAAAGATAAGTTGAAAAATTATGTTTACATACTTCCTTACCTTCAAACTATAAAAAAAAGGAATGAAGAAGTAGGTAACGTATACTAACGAAGTAATCAAAATAACTCGAGCTCGATTTTTCAAAATATTTGGGTGAGTATGTGATCGGGGAACAAGGAGAGCTAGTGAGTAGAAAAACGGAACTTGTCAGGTGAAGAAACTGACCTCATGATCTCGTTTAAATTGAGTAGGTAGTTACATATTTGTCAAATAATCATTGTAACGACACCAAAAAAATATAAGGAGCCCCAAGAGTACTTCCAGTAGACACATGCAGGTATGAGTATTGCAAATGCTCGAGCGAAGATAGGTTCCAAATCATCGAGGAAACTCCATTAAACAGCAATCATACTGAATGACTTCTAACTTGCCATACATTGCCTAGAACATTTACTTATGGGCCAGTATTTATAGAAGAAAAAATCGACTATAGGCTATTATAAATATTAGGTAGGTAGTATAAATGAAGAGAATGAGACTTTCACATAACTACTTATATACAATCGCACACCTCCGTTTATACAATACTATTTTGGAACTAACATCGAAAAATAGACCTGTTCTAGCTTTCAAAATAATATACTATACTTAGCCAAAAGAAAAAAATCTTGTTTCGTTCGATACACAGTCCGAGCAAAACTTATTCATTTAAACCTAGCATACTAGCAATCAGCGTCCCGATATGACGAAACCATTAAATTGTAAATAAAATTCAATGATGATGATCCTTTTCGGCTAACTCATTTTGACAAAATAAATCGATATTTCATTCAAAATACACATCATAACAAAGAAAATACCTTTCCTGCAGTAGTAACCTTTGAATAATAACTGCAGTGATAAGTTATGTATATGGCAGTATAAAAAAGTATTACCTACTCTTATTTACACCATCTTGCACAAAGAAGAATATTGTAGGTAGATAGGTACAATATTTTAATAATTCACCTCTAGATTTGACAGTTTTTTTGAAATTTAAAAAGGAGAAAGGACACTATGTGTATGATAGGATATGCTGCAACATGGGAACCTATAGGGTATAAGGATATCTATAGGTACTGTGGAATCTCCATTTATTTATTGAGGAAAAAAGGTTCTTCCATAAATTCACAAGTTGTGGAAGTTTGATGGAGTCATTTAAATGTAGCTAACAAATGATTTCGTCGAAGAAGATAAAAGCAAAATACTGAAATGAAAGGCATGAGTAGTTTTATCAAGTAATTGTACCTAATTATTTCAAAATTACTAAACAGTCCTATAAAAAAGTCCTTGGACATATTATCTGTGACAGCCAAATCAGCCTAGAAAATTTATTCGTGTAAGATTTTCTTTAAAAAGAAATGGGGGGGGGGGGGGGGGGGGGGGGGCACACGAATAAAAATCAGAATATTTCGAACCCCATAAAGTAGGTAGGTGGGAGCTAAAAAGGGGAGAGTGGACTTGATTTCGACCGATGGATTGTGTCAATGAAATCCATCTGAATTACTTCAAAACTTCAGTGCTTTATTGGAATGTTTCCGACAGAGCTGTTACGGAGAGAAAACGCCGTACAGGTCTACGGACGGGTAACATGCCAAGGAACCAGTGCTGCCAACGCGGGGGATTTATACCCACGTGGGGGATTTTTGAGCTTCACTGACAATACTTGATTTCTATTATTTTTTTACTGCCTTACATATGAATCAAAGGTGAATTTCACCATAAATAGAAATGAAAAAATGATCCCTTCACTTGGATGTTCTCAGAAGAAACAACAAATGACACGCGTGGACAGTGTCAGGCACGAACGTCAGGTAGCCAAACCAAATCAGACGAGAGTTAGTGAAGATGTAGGAAAGGGAAGGAGTTTGAACCCCAAGAAAAATTATTTTCTCCAAAATTTTAGAGGACAAATAAATGGATCTTTCTACATCATGTATATTGGGTGTATTTGTATTTTTTCCCCCATTTTACTTACTAGTCATACTTATTGGTTTACATTTTTTTGGTGATCCATGTTATGTGGATGTTAACCTATTCAAATTTATTACTCGTGAGAAAGATACCCATCAAGTTTTTCTTTTATTGACAACATGATTCACCATAAGTACCTGCCTACTGTTGGTAACGAAGTTTCTCCTTTTTTTGTAATGATCCGCTCTTTAATTTCTTTCACATTGTTTTCATTGTTGTATGACCTCTTATTCCTACTTAATAATTCAATTTGTGATCAATAATTGTGTCAAAAATCGCTTTCAACGGCACCTTAAATTTAGGTGATTTTTTGGTTCTTCCTGGGGTTTTTGGGGATTTTTTCGTGAATTTGGGGTTTTTTTTTCGCTGAAACGGGTTGGCAGCACTGCAAGAAACAAAAATAAGCAATTAGGTAAACACAACCTTCCTAGTACCCAGTGTTATTCCATCATATATCGCCTAAGTAACAGGAAAATTGCTGAAGACAGCAAACCCTCCCCTCATGAAATGAATTTATTAATTATTTTAAACGGAATTTCGGTATTTTTTCTTTTTTGATACGAGTAAAGACTTGTACAGCTGAAGAAAATAAAATAATAATAACTTTTTACATGCGATAGTGAGAGGCATATATGGTAGAGCTAGATATTCAATTTATTCATAACAAAACCTCACGTAAGACCCCAATGCCTTGCATTCAAAAACTTTTCACAACGCTTCCTTAGTTACGAACTCGGTAATTGTTTACTAGATAGATGAGCGAACCGACAGATACATTTGTAGATTTGTTTACCTATTAAGAAAAATAAAAATGGCTCCTGTGCAGGTGAACATTGAACAATGTTTATCTCCTCAAGGTTATAATGGAGGCAGATAAATAAATAAAAAAACAAATAAATTTCCCCTTATGGTACAATGAAACTATTTAAATTACGACAAGAAATAAAAACGCACAAAAAGCCCGACTGACTTTTTGTCTTAAGGGCCATTTCCACTGAGCGTGCACCGTTCTCAATCGTTTGCAAACAGGTCTGCGCCGCACAGAACGTTTGCAAACGCCAAAAAGGGGGTTGCGTTTCCACAGCATGCGACGAACCAACCGAGCAGTTGTTCTCGCGCATTTGCCTCGATCCGAAAGTTCCTTCCACGTGCTCCCTGATCATGGCACCCGCTTTATCCAAGGTAGCGATATGTGCTGCATCGGTAATTCTTTTATCGGAACTTCAAGTGAAGCTGAAAGTTGTTGAAATGGTATTTCTGGTCGGCTTGCCATAATTCCGGCTTTTGCTCATAGAGAGCTATGAGAGCTAGACACTTTTCGTTGTCCCACTCCATTATTAAAAACACTAAAGAAACGCAAGACTACAATGAATTATAAACAAAATAAATAAAAATAAAACAAACAAAAATAAAGGCACAGAGAAACACGCAAGTCTGAGCAAATGGGAAAAGGAGACTGCAGACTGGAACTGAAAAGGCTTGCGCCGAGAAGCTGTTTCAACGGGACGCGCAAAGAACACGAGCATTCCCGGAAAATCCGAAGTCGATGGAGCAAGCCCGCGCACGAACGAACGCTGCTCACAAACACTGCTCGGCGCGGCCGAGTGTTTCCACAGCACGCGCACCATGTTCAAGAACGTTCTCAAACCCTGTCTGAGCTCAGTGAAAATGGGCCTTTAGGTAAAGTATAGTTAAGTCTCTTAACTCAGTGAGGTGGTAAATATGGTGGGTCTCAAAATAAATGTGAATAAAACGAAGGAGATCCGAGTAAATGTGACACTACAGGACGACCTTGAGGTAAATGGGGAGGTTGTGGAGCGGGTCGACTCTTTTCAGTACCTCGGCAGCATCGTGGACGCAAAGGGAGGAGCCGAAGAAGACGTGAAGAGCCGAATTAGAAAGGCAAACGGCGCTTTCGTTCAGCTTTATCCATTATGGAGAAATAGAAATATTTCTCTCGGAACAAAGCTGCGTCTCTTCAACACAAATGTGAAATCGGTCCTCCTCTATGGCTGCGAGACCTGGAAGGTGACAAGCTCAATCACTCAGAAGCTGCAGGTTTTTATCAACCGTTGCCTGAGACGGATCCTTGGCGTGCGCTGGCCAGATGTCATTTCCAACGATCAGCTCCGTGAGAGAACTGACCAAAAGACAATCTCATCTGAGATTATGAAGCGGAAATGGAAATGGGTCGGCCACACACTTCGCAAGGACGAGCCGTCCATTGAAAAGAAGGCACTGGACTGGAACCCTCAGGGTTATCGAGGAAGGGGGCGACCACGTACGACTTGGAGGCGGTCTGTGGAGGCAGAAGCTGGACGCGTGGGGAGGTCGTGGCAGGAGGTCAAGGCTTTGGCATGCAACCGAGAAGGATGGCGAGAGTTCGTAGCGGCCCTATGCTCCCCTTAGGAGTTACAGGAAATAAGTCAAGTAAGTCAAATAGTTAAGTCTAATGTAAAAATATGTTCGTCTGTTGATCAACACGAGTCCACACATTCAGGATACTATCAATAACTTTTGAAAATAATGTTGCAAGTCGAACCGTTCTTCAAAATGCCAAGGGGAAAAAGATCTTAAATTGACCGAGCAGCACCTATTCGTTCGGATTGCATCAAGTATATTTTGGGACATTTAACAATAGTACCTATCTATAGTAATGCAAGGACACCTATAATGCATGCATATATGTATTTTCTCTTTCCTAATGGATTAATATAAAATCGAGAGGAATGTGTTACCTTTCGAACCAAAAGTATCTATAACTAAAAGGGAAACGCTAATTTCTTTAAACTTATTAACACTAAGACAACTTAATTCAACATAAAATTTACATAGATATTTAGGCCTTATTAATCACCTCTGTCAATCAAACAGACATCTGTTGTTTATGTTTATTTTAGAAACATTTGATTTAAACTGAATATACAATAAAATCATACATGAGATGAGTTAGGTATGAGAGAAGAAAATCCAAGGATGATACAGAATCGTATATAAAGTTCAGAAATTCCAAGAGACGTACCTAATAAATATTGGATAGGTAGGTCACTCCTTCGAGAAAATTGAAAATCTGGGAACCAGAGTGTAACTATTCCCCAAAATAGAATGAAAGAAATTTCGGAATGCTCTTGCAACTCACTAAGCATAAAATGCTGATTAAACACAAACCCGACAGTTATATTGCAGTGTAAGTGTTCTACAACAGTAAAATTCATTCAACTACTGAAAATGCAGACATTCTGGCGAGGACAACTCGAAACCTACGAGAAGCAGTGATTTTGGGCCAGAAATGTCTTGGAAAATCCTAAAATCAATAAATTAATGTGAAGAATAAATCTAGATTAAAACTACACTTCAATGTGTGTAGGTACATGCATTTCCTCAGTCAATCCTCTACAAATTAATACATGCAGAAAGACACACAGCAAAGAAAATCTAATGCCGAACATTCCATTCGTCAGAAAAGGAAAGTGACGGCAATGAAAGTGGCCATGATTACAATAATCTAATCTCTATAATATCCAATGTTTCGAATTTAATAAATAATGAATACTACAACGTAGAAGTAAAATCAAACACCCCAACTTATAGACCTAAATATTGCGCCTCACCTACAACTTGGAGAGCGAGTTGCAATAATAATTTCTAGTTGTTTCGTTTTTTATTTTCACTGCTTCTCTCACACATAATTTAGTAGGATGCTAATGGAATGAGGAAATACACGATGAGGATAAATCAAGAAGATCGGATTTAATTTATGTCTAATCCTAGACTCAAGTTTCCAGCGCCAACGTAAAGTAGGTACAGTTCGTAAGTAAAACTCACACATCTGCCATTAACACAGAAATTCGTACTTTTGCAAGAACATCCCAACATGTTGATATAGGAATACTCCAAACGAATGGACAACACCAATAATCTAGCTATAGATTAAAGACAAGTTGGAGACTTAAACGATATTATAACGTCAAGACACCGAGAGAAGTTTTAAAAATGCAAGATTATTTTTTAAAGATAATAAAGTCAAAAATGACTAGGCTTCACGAGAAAAGATGTTAAAAATATAATTCCTAATGCATTCAAGAGAGGGTGAGGGACTGAAAGACACATACATTTTGATAACCTCCATTTGCTTGAAATGGAGGATCAAGGTGAAATTGACCTTCTTTCAAAATGATAATGGTAAAGATAAGGGGAGAAACATCACAAATAAATCGGGTTGAAAACAACCAACCTCTAATAACAGTAAACAATGAATACACTTAGAATATTGCAGAATACAGTGATAACAATATTAGATAAGTAGAGTTGTTCTTCAATAAAATACCTTGGAGTCTCCGTTGACTTGACTAGGCTGGAAAAGGTTAAACCAAAAATCAATATATTAAAAAAAATAGTGAACCATATTAATTCATCAATTGTTTGAGCTAGGAAGTATTAGAGTTTTTGTACTTCTCGTATTCGTAGTTCTCGTAAACACAAAAACAAGCTGTTAGAAAACGGAAGTTAGTGAAAAACGTTGTCTATTTCCACGAAAAATAAAGAGTTACAATGTTGAATCGATTTCGACGGTTAGGCCATCATCAGTAACAAACAATAACTGAAGACACATTAGAAAGGACACAGCTTATATAGTGGCAGGTGAAGGGAGATTGAATCCCATTGGTCGAGAGAAAGGGAAGGGGCAGGAGGTACAACCAATCAAGTGCGTACAAAGTGAACGTATCTGTTCCAATGAGTGAACGAAATTTATCAAAAGAAAAATCCATTATCAAAAGCATAGCGGCTAGTAACGGATATGGAGGAGATCTCGTTGATACCATATGGGATAAGGTTCTTAGGAAAAAGAGTAGGGAAAAAGTTTCCAATCTGGCTTGGGAAGATGTAACTTTGGAAGAAAAACAATGGATAAGGTTACATTATTTTGGAACAAATTTCTGATAAAATTGGCAAAATTCTATCATCGAGAGGTTATAAAGTAGGTTTTAAAACTAAAAATAGTCTCAAAGCATTACTAGGATCCGTTAAGGACAAAATTAGTGTTCAGGATAAAGGTGGGGCTTATAAATTAAAATGTTCTTGTGGCTAAGAATATTGCGGTCAGACTGGTAGGAAATGTAGGGAAAGAATAGACGAGTATCAGGAGGATTTCAGGGAAAATATGGGTAAGTCTATGTTTTCAAAACATCTTAAGGAATCCAATCATAGTTACAATTTTGATCTGACACACAGTTTGTAGAATTTCTTCATTTTTGCCCAAAGGGAGGTATGTTGAATGTACTAGAAAAATTCGAAATTATCAAAAGTGACAGGTCTGGTAAATGTTTAAATTAATGAGGATATACCTAAATATATTTCACCACTGATAGGTCCATTTCTGTAAAGCTTGGAATTATCCCTTCACACTGTTGAAACCATATTTAGTTATTTCCCCCTTTCACTTCATCTGATTAGCTATAATCCTCCTTCACTTTGTATGCACTTAATTGGTTGTACCTCCTGCCCCTTCCCTTTCTCTCGACCAATGGGATTCAATCTCCCTTCACCTGCCACTATATAAGCTATGTCCTTTCTAATGTGTCTTCAGTTATTGTTTGTTACTGATGATGGCCTAACCGTCGAAATCGATTCAACATTGTAACTCTTTATTTTTCGTGGAAATAGACAACGTTTTTCACTAACTTCCGTTTTGAAATGGGTTTCCACAACTTCGTAGCGAGTGATTTAGTTCGTCCAAGCTGTTAGAGTGAGCATGTTGAATGCTAACCTTTTTCCATTGAGGAGAGAACGAGAAACGTTAATGTGACTCTTGTAGTGACTCACTGCTGGAAACTCACAGAAAACAATATTCAAAATATCACAAGTGGTAAGAAACAACGACGACTTACCTCTACATCATACAAAAAAAGATTCAAACTTGAAGAATACAAATCTTTAAAACGTGTATCTTGAGAATAAAAAAGCTGGACTCATCGCGTTGAAACGTCGAAAGCACAAACAAAATGCCTCTAATGACCCACGTGGAAAAAAGACAAATACAAAGGTTAAACCAAAAACATAAGACAGCATGAAAGCACGAAAAGTCAGGCGATTTTGTGTGTCCATACTAAATGCATGTGGATACTAAGTTAGGGTTATCCTGGAGAAAGGTCACGTTGTCAAGGCATAAAGGATACTACGGCAATGAGAAAGTAGATGAATTAGTGGCAAGGAGCACTAAACACATTTTTGGGACTGGAGCCATTTATGGGTATCACACTCCAAATGTGCAAAACAAAAATAAATAGCCTTATGTGGGAAAGGGTCACTTCCGAAATGATGGAAACAGAAAGTCTAAATAAACACTCAAAAAATACCAGAACAACTAAATATAAATCTACTTACACTAATTGGCAATTAGGATTAAGGGTGGAATTAATAGACGGGAATTGAGTCTGAGTGGACCCCTAAATGTATCGATAAGGGAGAATTCTTTTGTCAGCGAGGTACTTTCCTGCTGACACGAAAACGCTTTAAAAATATTTGGTAGTTGTAGGTATCAACGACTTCTAGAAATCCCGTATTTTTAGAGATATCTCTCTCCGTTAGAAGTAGCTCCTATTCCTCGGAGCTACTTCCAAAATCCCTCTCTTCCCATCTCCCGAAGAATCTCCAGCCACTTCCTCAATTAAAAAATCGAGATCCATCACTTTACTTTGGTAAAACTCAGAATACCAGCCTTTTAAATATAAATACCAAATGATAAATAGAACTAGTGAAGAAGCTAGAAGAAATTACGGAAAATAGTGCATAAACTGGATAGATGTGTTTTAAAAATTATTGAAGAAGCACTTGTTGACAGGGGAGAAGTCAGCAAGTAAATGAAAAGAGGGAAGGTTACATGTCTCAGCAAGCATTATCTTTTTCGTGCTCAGTTCACAACCCTGCCTTCGTTTCGGAGCAAGAAGTTCATGCCCAGCATAACAACTCGGGGCATTGGAACACTACAGGGTCTACACAGTACAAGAACTCAACCACGCTGGAACGTCACACTAGCTCCGCAGAGTGGAAAAAAACCTAATAGATATATGATAAGAAATCCTAACAGGAGATAGGACATGGGCCTTATCAGGCAAAGACGTAAGTTATTGGTCCTCCGGACTGGATCGGGCTCCCACAATTGAATTGAATTGAATGAAGGTCACGTTGTCGTCTCGAGACATGCGACTCCAAAAAAGTGAGGATGAGTAGAGCTGGATCTTCCCGTTCCGAAAAATGTTTCCACACAACGAAAATCACTTCTCATTTGGGAATGGCTATTTCGTATACGAGAAAATGAATACGAACAGTACAAAAAACTCTCTATTATCAAATAAATTTCAAGTCATGGTAACCAACCCAAAGGAATACCATAGTTCAATAATCAAAATATGTATTGTATAATAGTAAATGAGTAAGTATAATAGTTACCAGTCTATATATTTGGATTCTTCTGCTTGAAAAGAACAGTTTCTTCGAATATATATTTTTTCAAGGTCTCTTTCGGTAAGTCGTCAAGTTCCATGGCTAATCGGAAAGGCTCTTCTGCCACAGGCTGTAAAAAAGTAGGATATAAAATGTTATCCGAATTGATAAAAAAAATACTAGCATAAGGGAAACCAGTTCATAGGGTATATAAGGTAACATGAATGCAGATCGGTTCGCACAACTGGCTCCATCCAGAAATTTTTTGGGCTTCTTTCCAACATCTGCATCTCTATGAATGCCACGCCAGCAAGAAGAAAATTAAAAAATCAGCCACACGTCCTTTATAAACATTTTATAGTCCAAAGAAACTGTCAATACAGACAGACGCAAATGCTTGTTACCTCTCCGTCTTAAATAGTAATCCCGGCTCATTTCTAGAAGCAGAAACTCTGTTAAGGCCGCTACACACGTTCCTTCCCTTTCTTCTTCCCTCCTACCCTCCTCAAAGAGGATGGTTCCTACAGACGCTCCGTCCTTTTTCCTCCTTCCTCCTACTGCTGCGCTTGTTCCTCCCACCCTTTTCCTTCCTACCCACATCAATGTCATTCAATGTGACCCATCGCAGGGAATTTCCCTTTTTGTAGGGGAATCCCCGGTTCTTTGGTCAACAGCACTGGCGGTTATCTATATATCATCTCATTGCCAGTTCTGGGCGCCTTTTCTGTGATATTTCGTGTGTTGTTCTTCACTTTTTTCCACAATGTTTCTTGACAATTTACCTGAAATAGGCCATGGCACTTGCGGTAGTAGGTGCTACCCAGAAACCGCGGAAAAAGAGGAGGTTGTGGCCCAAATCTTTATACTTGCAAAGGTTCAGCCACCAAAACCTCTTAGGTTACTTACCATATAGTGTTTGATGCTCTGATCCCTCGAGATTATTGCTTTAACATGTCAATAATTTGACTTAGCACTCCTTTTTCATCAAACATTTCAAAATAACGGCATATTGACGGGGAAAAAACACAAAATTGAATGATGAATTTCAAATTCAAGACACCAGATGATTGATAACAGATGATAATTGGAGTTGGTACAAATGGCGGGGAAAACAGGGAAAAGTAGGAAGGAAGGAAAGAAAAAATGCCTCCACACGCTCCTCCGTGGAGGTTGAAAGAATGGGGGAAGCTCTTTCGTAGGTAGGACGGGCTGGACCTTCCTTCCTTCCTACGAAGGAGCTTCCTACTTTCCTCCCTCCTTCATCGCTATACACGTTCCTTCACTACCTCCTATGTGGGTGTGGCTCTTTTTTGAGGAGGTAGGAAAGGAACGTTTGTGAACCACAGTTACTACACGAGAATAGAGACGCTAAAGGAGCTTCATGGTGTACTCACAGACTGCTTTCCTCCCATTCATTTTACACGGCCATTTCGTTCAAATTCTTTCATTATTCTATTCTATAGCTGCTTTCCCCTAATCCACGAAGACAACGGATATCCAAACTCCCTCCTGAAAGGGAGTTTGATTTCTTAGGTTTTTGGTTTTAATGTCGTTACTTTATTTTATTTTATTTTTATTTTTTTTTAGGTTTGTATGTACCTACATACTTTTTCACGAATTTTTTTCACCCATCTTGATAACATTAGAGAAGATATTATTCACTCGAGATTGTTGAGCGCTTCGTTTTGATTTATTAGACCTAGACAGTTCCCATAGGTATGCACTTTCCAAACTGTTGGATGTTTTAATTCAGTAAAATTGTCGATAATTGCTTGACCAAAAGTCACCCAGCTTTCATAAAGATGCAAATCACCAATTTGTGACAAGAATATCAAAATCAAAGAAAATTGGCCGTAATCTGTCTTAACTAGTCACTATGACATTTGTAGAATGCTTAATATCATAGACAACATATTACTCATGCGTTGGATGGTCTTGAAGACAATGCCAAATATTTGCTATGTAGACGCGACAGTTGCTGGAGATCAAGAATGGAGGCATTTGATTATAACATAAGTAGAACGTACTTGTCTTTGAAATATATGTATCAGCAAATTTGCTGATTATACCAAAGATACTTTCGATGGCTCCAACTTGGAGTACCTGGTTGAAAGAGCTTTTTAATTATGACCTTTGGACCTTTTCATGAGAAAGTGTATAAGCTATTGTACCAGAAACTCTCATGCAACGGAAAAACTGAGAAGTGATAGTGAAACATCTGGTGCAGCCCATCAGGCCCAGCTATGGCTTGGAAATGTCCCAAATTAATGCAAAATCCTTTGTTTATTTTCATTAGTATTGCTAATGAGTAAGGCTTGTGCGGATGAGGTAACATAATAGGACACATCCGCTAACAGCCCTAAAGTTTTTCCATGCGAATCTCCGCCTCCATAACAGCATATTATATGTAAAACATAAATAAAAGCCATAAAAAATGTAAGTACATAAAAGCCAGAGAAAGCATATGGAAACTGGGTTTTTAATTGGGATCCTCTAATTTTCTTTTAATACTATAAAATTAGTCAAAACTCGCTTGAAAACTATTGAACATGATGGCACAACACGGAACACCAAATTGAAAATGTGTCTTCTCGTGATATTGAGAATGCATGTCGTACCCAATTATTTAAAGAACTTGTGATTTCCAAGAGTACCAAATAATAAGTAAAGGATGCAATATAAGTTTGGTTAATTTAGGCAAGTTTGGCAAATCCGGCTTTATATTTAGGTTGCTAATCCTAACCAGGATAAGTTCCCTTTGTTTGACGAGGGGCCTTCAAGCCAATTTGAAACTCAAATCTTAACTTTTCATTTTTTGAGTAAAAAAATATGTAAAAACTCAATTTCTTATAATCAAGGAGAGTTTCCTAATTCCCTTAAACACGATAATATTGCAAATGTATACCTCATCGGCGGGATCGTAGTATTGCTCCAAGTAGGGGTGCGCTAAAGCGTCATCGACAACAATGCGGTTATGAGGATTGAAAGTCAACATTTTATCCAGAAGGTCGAGAGCTTTGGGATCGGCATTGGGGAATATCTTGCTCCATGGCACCTTTGGTTTATACGGTAGAGATTGAAGGTAACTTCTTGCCTGAAATAGATTAAATAAATTATACATGTGTTTCAAACGGGCAATAAATATTTTTAAACTCTAAGGATTCAAATTTATTTTAGACGTGATTAGATGTAACTGGGCCCATACACAAAGAATAGAAAAACGATGTGAACAAATTGAAATAAAAAAAACTTCCTCGTGGTAAATGGAAGGAAGTTGCAGACTTCCCTCATAACGGCTTAGTAAATAATGAGTCTTTTAGTTAGTCAATAATATTCTAAACATTTTCTTGGAGACTTTAAGGTACCTAACTATATTTCCTGAAAGTCTAGGATTACAGAATAATGTCTTGAAATTGATAGGCAGTCGAGAAATACCCGCAAGTGGCTATTCTGACAAAGACACTTTAGTGGAAATTGGCACATGTGTAGTATTATGAGTACACTGCACCGCGAAACGTCATATAAAAAAAGTAGTTTTCAGCAACACTTAGAAGAGAAGCAGGTTCATTGTAAGTGCTTTTGTAACTGCCTAAACAGTTAGGGGTCTTGGGTTGTAGACAAACATGCTAAATACGACCAAGCGGCCAAGTAGGTTCCTATACTCCTATATCCTAGACACTCCACTGGTGGTGTCTGGCATTCACGGCCTAGGTATGCGATTTCTTTTAACGAAGGTGGCCAAGTTGAAATCACATGCATGTATTCAGGATGATAGCCAAAACCATTCACCGGCTGGTTTGCTTCTGACTGAGGTAATCTGGGCAACAGATCAGCCCTTAAGGATAAGTAAATTGTTATTTAGGACATTATTAGTAGGAATACATCTATCTAGGAATACATCTACATACACAAAACCATCTAGCAAAAGGTCAGCTTAGCGAAAACTGTTCTGGAAATGACTTTCCATGATAATCGCATATATAGATTACAAAGAGATTACAATAGGATAGAAAGGTCAGGTTGTGGAAGGGGAAGAAGCCACTTGTGACTCCACCCAAACGGGGAAGAACCTGGATAGCCAATGAAAAAACAATAAGAGTAACGATATTTGAGCATCGAAAACTACTACCGATTTATTATTTAGTTTAGGACTACGGCTTTGGAGCATCGATGTACGTTATAGAAATCTCAAATCGAATTTATTCTAATTAAGTTCGCTTATTCTCCCTGAACCGTTCACTTCATAATATATTTAAAAAAATTATTTTATCTGTTATTTATCCCATGATTATTTAGGGTCTTCTGTTGTTTCTTCCCTCAACTAAGAGGCAACTTTCAAAATGAGGTTTTATAACAGTATTGGAGGTCCCCCCCCCCCACCATACGATTATAGGCTCCGCCCATTCGATAAAACTGGCTTCAGGGCTCCCTATAGCTTAACGTACACATGCCCTCTCTATCCTATTATAAACTCTTTGATAGATAAATGCCACTGTTTTGCACGAATGTGTGTTCCTGACTACTTACAAAACTCCCACAATTTTCATCAGATCGCTACGAAGTTCATCGAATTTGGTAATGCGTTTGACTTCGCTTTCTCCTATCCTAAGGATTAACACTTGTTATACTATCTAATGATCATGATATTTGATGATCCCAATTTTTACAACATGTGTTCACAAAGTGGAGGCGGACAGATTTTGATTATCTTTAGAAGATTAAACCTGTTCTCCCCGTCCACTTTGTTGGCCTCTTCGAAGCTTAGCACAAAAAGGATAATACTGGAGGCAGCAAGAAATAGAACGTAAAAAAGAAGAGCAGCAGTAATAGTGTGTCCAACTGCCAGACATTAGATGAGCCTGCTCAAAAGACGAGGAGAATTTTGCCAGATACATATTTTCTGTTTCTTCTCTCAATGTAAATGTTTTATAAACTGTTTAATAATATCATTCTTTCAAAGACTTGACGTTCAAAAATGTATATTATCTGTCTATCTACACCAATATTTTCATTTCGGAATGAAGGTTTTCATCGAGTCCGAGTTTAATTAAAGCTAACCAAATTTATTTAGGGAAAAAATTTTATTCCATAGATCACCATTATTAGTTTACAGATATTGAGAATAGTGTTATATTTAGTTGGTGAATAATTCACGGAGACGATACAACACAATATTACGGGATCGAACACAATTTATTGTGATATTACAGCGGTAAATTGTTTATAATTGGGAGAGCAAATACAACGTATAAGACACGGGAACTAGAATGAAAAAAGATTACTCCTTCTTCCGCAACTTGCGCCGAGAGCGCCACTGTCTATACGACGTAGCTTCGCGTGGAGCTCTACCATCCCAGATAGTGAATGACTCACTATGGTGGACTGAACCGTAATGGACCTTACAACTGATGGTTTCCTTCAATGCCTTGAAAGCTTCATGGCACGTCGAGGAGTGCCCACCACCATCTGGTCCGACAATGGCACCAATTTCGCCGGTGCCGCCCGACTATTTTCAGAAATTCGCAAGGCCATGGATTCGGGTATCTCTGAGAGCTTACAAGTGCGTTTAGCCGCCAGGGGAGTTGAATGGAAATTCATTCCACCCAGAGCTCCCCACTTCGGGGGCTTGTGGGAAGCCGCAGTCAAGTCAGCCAAACGGCTGCTGATCCTCACGTTACAATTCCATACCCCTAATTTACAAACGTTCACCACAATAGTGTCTCGTGTCGAAGCAATTCTAAAAGTCGCCCCCTAGTTCATCAATCAGAATCACCTGATGACTTCTTAGTTCTAACTCCGGGTCATTTTTTAATTCAGAGGCCTCTCACTGCCCTTCCCGAATCTTCGGTCGCTGAGTTCAGCTCGCGTCTCACTCCCAAGTGGAGATTCGTTAATGCTGTAGTCGAGCAGTTCTGGAAGAGATGGAGAACTGAGTACTTACTAGATTTACAGTCCAAACAAAAATGGAATACCCCATTCAAACCAGCCAAGATAGGTGATGTTGTTCTGATCATGCAAGATAATGCTCCCCCTCTCTCTTGGCCAAAGGGCATCATAGTTGAGTTGATCCCCGGCAAGGATGATGTCTCCCGCGTCGCAAAGGTACGCACTAGCTCCAACATTATTGATCGACCAGTACGAAAACTGTGCCCCCTGCCTATTGACAGTTGAGATCCCATGTTAGAATTCCACTGGAATTGGGGGGGGGGGGGGGGGGGGGGGGGGGGAGGATGTTTGGTCGTGACCAAAATTCATAATTCCCGCCTCTAACCAAATTCATATCTCCCGCCTCGGAGTTCATCGAACTCCCGAGTCGAGCGCTAGTGTAGCTGTATCTGAATGGAACAAGGAAACTACTACCCAAATGTAATTAAACTAATTAAACTTGATAAGTGATCTGTGCTCCAGAAATTGTATAATGTAATCAAAGGCTGTTGTATTCATGTTAACCAATTTATGTATATTAATTGATATTCATCAACCAGTGTATAGACCAGTGTATATACTTAAGGGATTCGAACTTCACGGGATCCGGAAGATGCGGTACGTTATGTACTGCGGAGTTAAAACTTCTGATAAAATGCGCAAATTTGGTGATGTCTCCATCATAAGTCGGAACGGATGGAAGCAAAATATGCATGACTTTCACTGCTTCGTAAGGAGTTTTAACATCATGGAACGAAAACTCACTTTTTGTGCGCGTGGCCGCGATGGCTACCTCCTTTTCTGCTATCAGCCCTTTTGCTTTTCGACAACCTTCGATAATATACGGGATCCAGGCTAATCTTAGCTCTTCCTTGATGTCAGAACCATTTACTTGTTCCAAAAGTAGTTCTCCTTCATTGAGGATGTCCGTGGTTACTCGAACTGCGGAGTGAGGTTCTTGATTATCGTCATTTAGGTTCTGATCTAATGCCATGATCCATGACGAGATTTTGCGGTATATAATCTTGATATTCTCCGGTAATTTATCTACTTTGCCGTGCTCCATGCGGAACCCCTTTGGCTTGGCGTCCGTCATGGTTAGGCTCTCCGCTGACGGCAACGATATCGGAGGTGAAGGTTGACGGGATCTGCGCTTTGATTTCGGCATCCTGATATTACGAATTCTTTTTACTGGATGCGGAATTCGGACGGAAATGAAACACGATAATTTCACTGCGGGATCCAAACCGAATAAAACTCACGGTTTTCAATATGGCGCACTCGGCGTGCTTGACGAAAACGGGATCCTGTTACACAGACTGGAACTAATGCTCAGCTGCTAAATAACATGTCAATATTGTCTTTTTTACTAAACTCGGGATCAGCTAACTGTGATCTTAATTTTCCCTCTGCCCTTGGTATATTGAAAGATCGACTCGGAATAGGTATGGTTAATTTGTCGATCACCGAGGCTCCTACAGTTAAGAAAGTACCATCCTTAAGATGCAATACTAGCGAGGTCGTAAACCTCAATGATTGTCTAGCTTCGCCAACGCCACAGATCTCAGCGCTCGACTCGGGAGTTCGATGAACTCCGAGGCGGGAGATATGAATTTGGTTAGAGGCGGGAATTATGAATTTTGGTCACGACCAAACAGTTGGTGTAAAACATGTACCTTGATTGAATCAACTTCCGTATCTCTCTGTACTTCATCCAACATAACATTATATTGAAATTGTATTATTCAACTTGTAATCAATAACTTCGACACATCCCACTAATTTTGAAATGAATTTTGCCCAACTCTGCAGTAAACAATACTGTCATGGCACATGTCATGATGGTCGTATACTTAAATTTATTCTCCTGTTCTGATAATAAAATAGATTCAAAATTGTAAACAATATCTTACTTTTTCGTTGATGATGCTTTCCAAGTCTTCAGGAGTTGGCGATCCCAACACGCCCAGAATATGGTTCAATTGGTCAAGGTAGTGCTTTCCAGGGAAAATTGGACGGTTTGATAGCATTTCAGCGAGAATGCATCCAACAGACCATATATCAATTGATTTAGTGTAGCCCTAAAAAGAGAAAAAATTATTTATATTAATCGAATTTTGCTGGGAACATTAATTCACTCCTCACAGCATTATTTCTCGGATATGGAAGGTATGGGATTTCATTTTACCTATCGAGGAATATCATCAAAACAGTCAAAGTACATGGGAAAAATGTGAAAAAACAACACAAAGCCACCTTTTATTCAAACCTTCTTCTATCTTCTTAATTAAGATTTTGAGAGCTGATTTTCTTGAAAATACATCTAACCAACCCCGACATTGAATTTTCTGATTATCATTAAATAGTATGTGGAAAAAGTATGTTAACTCTTCCCTTCAAATTCCTCTCTCTTCCTTTTTTCCTATAATGACCATTTAAGTAACATTGGTCATTTTTATGCAACTTGAATGAAAATGATTATTAAATTTCCAATACAATTTTAACACATAGTCTTCTCAAGAACGGTAGGTAATCAATGGTTTTACGGGAAAAAAAAAAAAAAAAATAAATAAAATAAAAATACACCTCCCCCTTGTTTTTGACTCATAGGTGACTAGAAGGCAAATAAGTTTTTTTTTTGCTAGGAAACTTATCGCCCTTTCCATTGCACTGATTGCATTTTACTTAAAATAGTTCGCTGACACGATAATGCAGCTCACTGACTTTTTTAAGAATATTCCTTTTCTAATTTTGATTTCAGGTTTGCAGTTTTTGATATAAGGAGAGGAATAAAATATGATATTTATGGGAAACTGCTGGGTGCTCTTATGTACATAATTTAACGAAACCTCGGGGGGCTCATTTCAGCTGAGTAAATAAACGCTTCGTCTTAAATCTTCTTTATATCAGAAGCATAGCGTGTTTCTCTTTCGTCACATTGAGCAAAAGCTGTTCGGCCATTTTTTCTTATGAATCTGTATGGATGAATCTCAAGGTTTGAATCTAGGATTTCTCGAAGGTTGAATACGAAAGAAATTATCCTCAGCCTGATCACGTAGGTTTCAATCAAGTAATTATCTAGCACTATGATAGCGGCTACATTTAAAATGTCAACATCAAAGGCTGACTAGTTAACGTTTGAGACTCAGCTCACTGAACTGATTCGATTCGTTTTGTACCTTCTTATTGAGACATATCAACTTGAACGAGACTGTATTTCAAATTCTGGTGTGGACCGCTCATCAGTCCTGTTATATTAAAGGAAAACTCCCGTAGCTGAAGAGGTTTAATTAAATCAGCCTCATAGCTCTATTCGTTGGAGAGCTGTTTCTAAAGAGAATTTATCCTAACGAAATTAAGGAAATGAGTTCAAACTCTACCAAGGTATCAAACATTTTTGAACCTTTATATTCGGTGCACTTCAGTAGGACCCAAACTTTAATACGAAATAATTAATCTCCCTCGAGCCAGTCTGTAAACATCACATTCCCTGACTTAACATCTTTCACATCCTCACTCACTTGAGTAAAAAAAAACACTGTGACAATGATATCGCTCGACTGTGACTTCTTCCAGCGAGCATCTGCTGATCCAGCAGCCTGCAGTTTCACTTCGTCGTTCATCTGACCCCAAATCAGCCGAACTGGTGGTATTTGAATCCAGGGAAATGTTGCATCCTAGGAAAACTTCTGCAGTAGCAGAGATTTGATTATATCAGTCTCGTAGCGCAACTCGTTCGAGCGCTTTCCAAAAGGAAATTTCTCCTGAAGAAATTTGGGACATGACTTTGAACTCTGTTGAGGCATACAATATTTTAAGAAGGCATCGGGTCGGTAGTGGGGAGAGGTCGGATGTGGAGGTATGTTTTCGTAAAACGTGCAAATGCTTAACATTTCCATTTCAGAAATTCTCACAAAAAATTAAAATAAAATAAATAAATAGAAAAAAATAAAAATAATAAATAAATAACAACATAAAATAAATAAACCCCCAATATAAATAACAATATATTATCAATGGAAAATGCAGTACCTACCTTTGAATTGAGCATAATTTCAGGCGCTCGGTACCATCTGGTGGCTACGTATTCCGTAAGAAAACCTGTGTGGTCGTGGTCGGGATCAGCGACTCTCGCCAAGCCAAAGTCACAAATCTAAAACATAAATATTAATAAGCCAGAAGACCATAACATTTTTCCATCTTATAAGGTTACTGACGGTAATGGAACTATAGCTAGTAATACGAATGTGAATATTCAGTCTCGAATAATTTCGATTACCATTGAGGCGACAAATTCCTTCAATAATCAACTCAAATAGAGACTATACCTAGGTAAGATGATAAGAACCAATCAAAATCTCCAAGAAAGTAGAAGATGCGTTCACGATCAACATCAGTAGTTGAGAAATGGCTTAGATGATACCGAAAATGTAGAAATAATACAGAAAAATGGGGAAAAGGGCCTCAAAACTCACCTTTAAGTCGCAGGTAGTATTAAGAAGTAAATTGCTTGGTTTTAAATCCCGATGCAGAACGTTAGCAGAATGTATGTATTTCAAGCCTCGGAGGATTTGATACAAGAAGTAGCAGATGTGATCGTTGCTTAACCTCTGAAAAAGAAACGTAACATATATTGCATACATTTATAATTCTCATTTATAACTTTGAAATGGTGAAGTAACGAACCCGGGAGGAACGAGAGAAAATAAACAGAATTCTAGGATGGAGTAACTAGCAAGTAAACTTTGTTTACCTATTAAATAAAACTGAAGTGAAATACATTCATTAACGCCTCTGATAAAAATGAAAACGCCTTTAACCTACTTGAAGGAATACATAGTATCATACACGATAGAGGGTTGACAATTTTTTCTCATTGAGAAGTAGGTATGAGGAATGTCGATACATCAGAATAACGCAAGATATCGATGTACAGGATTCTGCAAGAGATATTTCAGACGCTTCCTCGTTGGAACCGTCAATTTGAAAGGTGAAAAGTTCACGGTTATTTTTATAAGATCAAAGATCTGAGCGAGAGCTTTCCAAAAAGGTGCTATATGATGGGTCTGAACGATGACGTCACGGCTAGCGCACGTCTGGGGGGGGGGGGGGGGGGGGGGGGTTGACTACGTATCGGGCGGTGACTATGTCTCGTGTGATCTTCTTACCTGTTTATAGGCAAAAAAGGTTTTTTGAGCTGACAATGGCTACAAGGGGGTTCGCAAGTGCGCTGAATCCGAATCTGATGTCAAAAGTGTGAAATTCAATCAGATGAAAGTTGCCCATTGAGCTTAATCACTGACCAAGATGGAGTTCGTAATTTCATGCGACCCATGTCCCAGAGAGGCTCTCTGTCAAAATTCACATTCCTAGGACGGAGAGAATTTAGCTCACTCAGCTGATCAGGAAAGAGCCCATCATTTCAATCGTCTTTAATTTCTTTAAGACATTAAAAGAAATTTACAAGAATTTAGGAAATTAAAAAATGGTAAGAAAATACAAATAAGATTCGATAGCGTATCTGACTTATGTAACATTTTTATTATACCAATTAATTTGTGTGCCAAATTAGCAATTTTATTTTTAAAAGAATTATATTTTGAAAAGCGTTTAATTATTTTAAGAAATCAAGAAGATATATAATATTTATTTACGTGTTCAGTGCATCATAAAGAATAATACTGGGTACAATTCGCATATTACACATCAAATCCTCCCCACAGCACAAGACTGTTCATTAAGTGGGGAGTAGCATTTATAATAACACATTATTGCTGTAAAATTATTTTTCTAAATAAACGCACTTACTAAAAAAAAGTCTTTAAGACATTTCCTATCGAACTATAACTACCTAGGGCGAATAGGAAAGAATTTAGCTCACTCAGCTGATCTGGTAAGTTCTAATTGTCAAATGATGGTCTCTAGATGTCCCAGAGACCATCCCTATGAACGCTCTCATTCCTATAGAGAAATGGAGAGACTTTAGCTCACTCAGCTGTTCGTGAGCCCGTCATTTCATTCGTTTCTTAATGTCCCAGAGTCTCCCTATAAAATTTCACAATCCTAGGGTGAAAAAGAGAGGGTTTAGCACAGCTGGTCTGGGAAGTACCCATAATTTTATTTGTCTCTTGATGTCCCAGAGAGGCTCCCTGCCAACTGCTTCAATTTTCGGAGAGGATTAGACAGCCACTGCTATCCTACTTTCGTAGCACTTTTTGGCCAAAGTCTCATTTTTTTTTAACATAGGTCCTGGTAAAAAAAAGCGTGTTCCATGCTAAAATTTATTCGTTTAACTACTTTGCCTCCTTTCTGCTGAATATATTACCTAATGAAGCTCCACCAAAACTCAACAATAAGTCTTCACAAGTTTTACTTGTATATTATAGTAGAACTTCTAATTTGGTTCATTATTAATTCTTTTTTCAATCATGATTCAAACCTATCTATGACATTAGGTAATTAAATTCAACTTGATACCTTATGCCTAAGTTGGCAGATTCCTTTACACCTGCTGTATACATCGGACTGAATGTATATTACAATATGCAAACCTCTGTGTATTCCCAAAGAATAATAAGTATATTCACCAAGAATCTTCAGAAATCATCTGTATTGATATATAGTACATAATTGGAGAACAAGTTTATTGCCATCAATTCATTGATGGCCCCCATCCATGTATGGTAAACAAAAAAAAACTGGTTTCTTGATAGGTCCTGTTTATATAGATTCCACTCAGTATTAATTGCAAAAGGCGCAAATGATTGAGCAGAAAGTGATAGTGTATTTAACCCATTTTCTGTTAACTTTCGCCTTTTTCAAGATTTGCAAGTGGGATGGGAAACCATATTCAATTAAAAAAAAAAAAAAAAAAAAAAATTTAAGAACTGAAACTGAATAGTACGTAAAAAAGCTGCTACTGGTTATAACTATGTTCCCTGAGTTTTACCTGATCGATTGTTTTATGTAACATCGAGAGTTGTAAAACATAATTTTTTCAAGCTTAACCAAAACTTAATAATACGATTTATAATTAGCGTAAAAATAACGCGATTGGCCGAGGTCAACATTCAGAAATAATATCGAGCTAAAAGGGATATCATAATAAAAGATTCAAATGTGAATTTCTCAATTAATAATTGACGAGATGAGGAACCCCTTGTTTCAGTATTTTACTCCATTGGCTGAGAACGACGTTATTTCAACCTGAATTATTTATTCTAATTTTAGGTCAATGTTATGATGGACCACCCTTTCAGTTTTTTCTAGAACGCGGCTTTGTGAGTCAGCTTTGTTACTCCAGAAAGTTGTGACCATAAAAGAACGGGTGAGGAGTTTAGATAGAAATATTTTTGTGAAACTTCAAAGTCAAACTCTCGTCAGGTTTGTCAGAGGAAAAAAAGACATAAGTTGAGAGAGTTAGGAAAAAAGGTAAAGCACAACCTTCTAACAAGCGACAAAATAGTTATAATGATCGTGAATAAATTGAGAATCTAACAACAAAGTATAACAATCTCTACAATATTTTCGGGACATTTATCAATGGACATACGATTCGACTTACTTGAGTTTTGAGCAATTTGTATAAATCCGTCTCCATGAGGCACTGTACAATGTAGACATCTCTCATTTGGTCTATAGATTCAGCCCGCAAAATGTCACGAATGTCAATAATCTGAAAATGAAACTTGGAATAAGGAATGGCAGGCAGTATGAGCTCATAGTGAATTTTCTACCCCTTTTCTTTTAATACGGACAAAGGTTAACATCCAAAAAAGGGGAACAAACTTTTCTAATTGATACTCTAAATTAAAAACGGATCTTTTCCGTTAATTCACTACCACTACTTTTATCATTATGATTATTATTATTTTATTTTATTTATTTTTATTGCAATTCCGTTTATTCATTAGCAGAACTAAGGTAATTCAAATAAATTGACAAATAGATCATAATGATTTGTGGCTCGAAGTTAGGTTACCAAGGTCCCCTACAGCATAGGGCTTGCGTAAACATGAAAATGTTCAAACTTTTATAAGAACATTTTCGATACATCATTCCCGAATTCGGTATTCATGCTGAATATAGGTAAGAATGATGTGTGTAGTTGGTGGTCTGGATGCTCGCAAGCTCGCATCTCAAAAATACATAACATCAAGTAGTCAACCCCTTAGTAAAAACTCAGATTAGTTGGACAAATAGATCAGACTAATAAGTATTAGTTTATTCACTACCAGATAAGGAATACCACAGTGGATGTAAAAATGATTGGGGAACAGTTTTTAGAACAACATAACACAATATATCAAGCGGTAGTGAATAAACGAAAACCAAAAAATGGGTGGTAGTGAATTAACGGAAAAGGTCCTTAAAAACAAATTTTCAGGATTTTGGTCACGCCACCCCCTACTACTGGCATCCAAAATTAAATTCTCTGACTTTCAGTAGATGAAGAAATACAAATATCTATTAGGATTAAATTCCCTAACATTGTTCCTTCCATCATACAGATGATATATTAGATTTAAATTTTTAATTAAACTTTGTTTTCGAAACATATTGAGGAAAAATATGTATGACTAAATATTTTGCAACATTCCCCATTTTTTATCCTTTTTACGGAAATTTTCAGACTTTCCGGGTTTGTAAACACTTCTCCCTCCCCCCCTTTTTTAGGACGTCCCTAAGAAATTAGGCTTAGTCAATAGAATGACGAACTATTGGAATTGATCCAGCGGGTGTGGGACAACCCAAGCATGAGAGAGAGAGAGGAGAGAGGGAGGGAGAGAGAGAGAGAGAGAGAGAGGAAACAATAAACCACATCCTCCCAAATCCGTTTCAGACCATTCTGATTTGCGTACGTGAGTGTGAGACAAATTTTGTCGACGCTACCGAAGACACAATTCTCAACAGATTTTCTAGATTCTTCCTTTGTTCTACCCCAATTTTAGTCTAGTTGTGGGGGGGGGGGGGGGGGCGGAAATTTTGAATTTCACGATGGAAGAAGGGAATGGAGGGGAGTAAAACCTAAAAAATAGTGTTTTTTTTTTTTTTTTCGTAAAATTTTGTCGACGCCACCAAGGCTACAATGTTCAACCGATTTTCCAGAGTTCTATTTTGTTCGATTCAATTTTAGTCTAGTTGTGCAGCAAAACTTGGGGATTTCTGGTTCAATTACGATTGGGGAGGGGGATAATTACCGATTCTTTCAACCGCTGCCTAAGCTTACAAACTCGACCGATTTTTATGATTATTATGATATTCCATTACGAATTCGATCTAGTTTGGAACGCATGTCAAGAGTTTCAAATTTCATCGTAGGAGGGTGAATGAAGCGGTAATACGGATAAATCATAATGTTTCAACTATTCACGTCAGATTTTCGTGATTCTTTTTTGTTCAGTTATGAATTTGGTCTAGTTAAAGAAAATATGGCAGGAGATCCAAAGTTCACCATGGAAGGGAGTGAATGGAGGGGGTGATAGCGATAAATCGTGATGTTTTTACTGTATTCATCTGATTGTATTTGTACAATTTTTACTGTATTCATTTGTACGATCCAGATTCTAATCCAGTTATTCAACGTTGGGAGTTTCAAATTTACTGTCGGTGGAAGGTATGAACATTCAATATTACATGAAAAATTTCATTTATTAGACTCTTTCGATTAACAATTACAACAGTATGTTATTTTATCCAATTGTTATCATCATTGTTATTTTCAATTAAAGTAGAAACAATACCAGCCGCGCAGCATGAACTCATAAGCGACTTTTATTACTATTTTTTCAACGGTATTTTATTTCACGTCTTTCTTGATGAATTTGAGCACTATTAGATACCTAGTGCACAAAAATCTAATGTTCAACATTTTTTATATTCTCATGTTCAATTTTGCAGCAAAAAACTAGTTATATTTTGCAAAATATAAAGAAAGTTTAGAATTTTAACCACTTTTGTCCAGGTTACTATTTTTTTTTTTTTTTTTTTTGTACCAAATTTTACCTAAGTTGAAGCAGATTTACTTATTGTTGTTGCACTTCCAATCTCTACAACATATATCGTTAGAAATTAATTTAGCAGAGCAGTAAATAGAAAAATTGTATCTCTAAACTAGACCACATAGAAAGTTTGGCTGGAAAATATGTTTACATTTTACGAAAACGTACTAACGATTTCTGAAAACCCGTTACTAAAATCCAAAATTGGTTTCATTAGCAGTATAGTAGAAAAGTAGAAAAAGCAGTACAGTAGAAAAGTATTTGATAGTAAATAATATCAATTTGTGAACACATAGAGCTCATATTTTAAAAACATTTGACATAAACATTTAAAAAAAACCCCACATGGTCATGCTCAACAACTAGAACTGCATCTAGTCTTTTCGTTGATACACCAAAATATTTCGTACTGATAACGATAAAAATAACATTCAAAAACATAGATAAATGTAAATTAAAAAAAAAATAAATAAATAAAATAAATAAACTTACGTTTTCATGTTTGAACCTCGTTAGAATTTTTATCTCCCGTAGCGTTCTTTGGCAATACGTTTGGTGTTCAAAAGGCGAGATCTTCTTAATGGCTACCTTCGTTTTGGTTACGTTATCATATGCAGACCTGCAACAAAAATTGAATTTAAAAGCATGGCAAAGTTAAAATATGGCAAAGTGCGTGCAGGGAAACCATACTTTCAATGTACTCGTATTCAGTTCATATTGCAGGTACTCGAATACAATTCTCATGTAATTAAGTAGGAGAAGAATTATTTAGAGATGTGTTGATAAGTGTTGATGTGAAATCAATATTTCGTTATTGTAATACTTTAGTGAAAAGAAAACAGGTTGATATTTTTATTTTATTGGTCAGTTTAAATACTGTACAGGTCCTGTGATATTATCACAATCTAACAGGTACTCATGAAAGATTTCATTTGAGTTGGTACCTAAGCGGTGGAGATTCCAGGCGGAACTGTCATAAAGCCATTAAGCGGAAATTTAAAAGTTGGAGTAAGTAATATCCTCTTGATATCCCACGTTCCGCAAAGTTACGATCCGAGGGGAAATTCATTCCATAAACTACCTCTCAGGGTAGATGGAGGTAGAAAATCCACTCTATCAATTGGTATTTTCTATTTGTTCTGTACACTTCTATAGCAACAGTACACTAGACTACTTGACCTATTTCCTCAGACATATTTTCTAAGGGTAAACATTTTCCGTCAGGCGAAAATCGTTCACGGACCATAATAAGTAAAGAAGTACGATGTTTGGTTTCATAAGAGTAAACTAAACTAAAAAACTAAATCACTAGCGGCGAAGTTGTGAAAACCCATTTCAAAACGGAAGTTAGTGAAAAACGTTGTTCATTTCACAAAATTCAAGAGTTACAATGTTAAGTCGATTTCGACGGTTAGGTCATCATCAGTAACAAACAACAACATTGTTGTAATAATAATATTTGTTACTGATGATGGCCTAACCGTCGAAATCGATTAAACATTGCAACTCTTTATTTTTCGTGGAAGTAGGCAACGTTTCAGCGAATTTTCGTAAGGAAATGAAGCTCTAGCAATGGCCCGGAAAATTTTAAAATCAAAATTTTTGAAAAAACGTTTTGAGGCATTCTGAAACAAATTCTAGAGTTTAACGCTTTTTCATATATATACAAACACAGGATGTCTCGCATAAGGTAGTCAGTACTTCAGGGTGTGATTCTAGATCTTATTTTTGATCGAAAGTTCCTCCTAGAGTTTTTTTTCCCCCCGCTTAGTTCTCGTGTAATTCAATTTCTGAGATTTTCCCCGTGTTTTCGACCTTAAGTCATAAAAATATCAATAACTACAATAATTAAAACAGGAAGTAAAAATTTGAGGATACCGTTGGAAAGAGCGTCAAATTTTCTTTCTATCTAATACCAAATCCAAATTTTTCAATAGTATTAATTTGGCGAAAAAGCTGCCTAAACATGACATTTCCACGAATATGAGAAATTCAATTTTTTTTAAACACGCTGTGAGTGTCCCATTTTTAAACTGTTTTTCGCGTACCTAATCTATAAAAACTGGCCCAAAATCTCAGCTTTCTAGCGGTATAATAAATTTTTATTTCAACTTACTAATTAGAGGATATAAATACGTTTGTATGTTGAAAAACACGGGGTTTTCTATGAAATTGAGGGTTTATGAGAAAAATGACTCGCTAAAAAAATTTGAGCTTGGGGCCGGTTTCTACGTATTATTTCACGCTGAATCGAATGGCAACACTAGTAGATCTCCCCCAACTCCGTTGTAACAGAGTTTTACACTTTAGCTAACAAGCCTTTCCCTTAAAAACACATAAAATTGAGCATAACAAAGGAACCAAAAATTCGTGAGTTAAAGTGTAAAACTCCGTTATTACGTAGTTGGGGGAGATCTGCAAGTGTTACCATTCGATTCAGCGTAAAAAATAGTAGAAACCGGCCCCAAACTCGAATGTATTAGAGGGTAATTTTTTACAAAACCCCTCGATTTCATAGAAAAAACCATGTTTTTCAACATACAAACATACTTTTATCCTGTAATACTAAAGTAAAATAAAAATGTATTATACCGCTAGAAAGCGGAGATCTTGGGTCAGTTTTTACAAATGAGGTACGCGAAAAACAGTACAAAAATGGGACACTCACAGCTGGTTTAAAAATAGGAATTTCTTATAAAATTGGCAGTTAATGATTTCTTTTCACTCAAAGTGCAAAAATTTCAAAACAATGTAACATAACATAATAAGATAATTTACGAAAATTCGCTCATATGATCATACTGCATGACTGGAACTTTTTTATACAACAAGGTATATACGAAAAGTGCCACATTATCAATAGTATTACTAATATAATTTTGTAATTTTATTATCAATTTTTATCCCAACATCTAACATTAGATTATAACGTACATTTAAGTCAAATGAGGCAAGGATTGGGACATCGATGGCATGGTATCATAACATGATCGACGGTTGGATCGGTGTATGCAAGAACCCCACGAACGCGAATGGCGGAGGTGATCAGTTTAGAGCGTTCCACTCCCATCACAACACATCAATTACTCAACTAAGCTATGGAGCAACGTGTCCCACCGGCACATAGCGTTATTCAGCACAGCACATTGCGGCCAGGATTCAGTCAATATTATCGAATCAGGGAACACGAATGGTAATTATTTGATCGCGTAAACTGAACCAAGCTCCATTAACAATCAACGAACCGTTGGAACAGAATAATGCGTGATACATTAAGGCAGAAGGCAGTAGAATGGCTATTAATGACGTCAGTAACGGCGACATTATAAGATTCAACTTGAAGTAATTACAGTCAAAGGGTGAATGCAAAGCCGGATGATGGAGGTGTTGAATAAAGTAAAGAACGGGCGTTACAGCGTTGAACTCCAATGCAGTAAACTAGACTGGAAAGAGACTGTAAAGTCACGGGCATAGAAATTCAAAACGAGGTAAATTCATTTAAGAGCTACTCATCATAATCAAGTTCATTAGCATAAGAGTTATTGATGATTTCTTGAACTTCGAAATACCTCAATCGATTTTGCGTCTATGTGGATGTACATGCGTGCGCATAATCTTTGTATCATGGTGCGTAGGCCGCAAAAATTTTCCATTTACACCCGAAAACCTTAATAGGGATGTTTTATAGCAAATTTTCGTAGAAAGTTTAGCTATTGCAAAGAGTAAAAAAAATTTAAAATAAAAATTTTCAAACATTTTCTTCATTAAAACCTATTTGAGGCATTGTGAAACGATTCCTGAAGTTTGCGTTTTTCATTTATACAGGGTGTTCCATGGAAAGGTTACACCCCCCCTTCATTTCCCCTGAATTTTTTACGTACATAGATCTCAGGGAGAATAGTTTCGCGTGCGCCACTTGCGCCAGAAGAGGTGAAAACGACATAAACTTTTTTTTTCAAATGGGAACCCCCTCATTTTTTATTGCAGATTCGAATTCTACGTGAAATTATATGAAAACATGACCCATCACTCGATTTTTTAAGTGCGCGTAAACGGGCGCAATTCCGCTGCAAAAGTACGCAATTCCGCCCTAAAAGTGCAAAAATGGTGATATACTGAGTTTCCACATGTAATACATGAATTTGGGGTATTTTGTCGTGCTGAACGCCCGTAATGATGTTCATCTATTGATATTTGCAACACCAACTTGGGAAAACACCGAGAAAACTACATTTTAGTAAGTTGTGTGCTGGGTGGAAATGAGTAAGATAAGTGCAATTCTGGTCGATTTATCGGTATTCAAATCATAAAAAATGGCCAAAAATCAATAAATTTATCATTTATAGCAGAATTTTAGTCAAAATATAGTCATCAACGATTAACTAGGACATTAAAACATTTTGGGTAAAAAGTATGCTGAAATACGTCCATAGATGTCATTAATATTTGCTGATTGATAAAACTGCAAAAATATCTCTTTTGAATTGCCGAATTTTATTTCGTACAGTAAATAATGATTTTTTTTCTTGTCATAAAATTAGTTTTTAACAATTTTTTGTACTGAAGTTGCTCAAATTTCTACACAATTTAAAATATTTTAATTCGATAGGTAATTTAAGAAAATTCGCTCATACGATCATGCTGCATGGCTGAAACTTTCAATAATTATATGGACAGGTAGATGGGAACAATATCCAGCTAATTTATACGGCATGTGATATCCGTACAGCAAATCGAACAATAACAATCAGATTTAATTTGATTGAAGTATGTGAATTAACCTTTGTGTGTGTTTATTTATGGTTAGTAATTACACTGATTAATAAGCAACGGGACCCATTGCATTGTATTGATTTCAATCATCGAACATCGAATTGGTTAGATGTTTGATAATTGTGCCACAAAAGGGTGTCTAGAAAGTTTCATACATGTAGCACGATCGTATGAGCGAATTTTTGTGAAATATGTTTCGTACTATATTATGTTACATTGTTTTGAAATTGAGGCAATTTTTTTGCAATGAAATTGTTAACTACCAATTTTATGGCAAAACTATTTGGAAAGTTTTTTTATCCCGATTTTTTAAATATTTCAGCCATTGAATCTGCTCTATAAGGTTGATCAAGTTCCAGTCATTCAGCATGATCGAGCGAACAAATTTTCGTAAATGATCGTGTTTTGAAATTCAAGCACTTTGAGTGCAAAGAAATGATTAACTTCTTACCAATTTTATGGCAACAAAACTCGTTCAAAACGGATTTCAATTAAAAAAAACATTTTTCGAAAATTTTGATTTTGAAAATTTCGGAGCCTTTTCAATAGCTTTATTTTCTACAAAAAATCGCCAAAAGCGTCAGGAAAGTACCTTTTAGATGAAAGTCTCGAAAATAGGGCACTCGGGTCTGCTGAGACGAAAATGGAGACAGATCATCCACGTCAAATTACATGACTACCGGAGTCAAACTACTCCCGTATAACCATATATATAGAAGTAACAAAGGTTTTTGGTACATTAAACCAAAGGTTCCAAAAAACTGACTGGCTTTCCAACTTTTCAAAAAACACTTCCAAGTTTTAAGAGGGAACATAATGAACAAGAAGACTGAAAAATTAATAAACTTCAGAACATTTCATCCGATTCGGGAAATTGTTCTGGAAATTAATTTATTTGATAGTAAAATAAATCCATATATAATTATTAGTTGCTAAATGTTTTATTGTTACTTTGCAGAAGAAATTTACTTAAAAAATTAAAGGGTTCGGGTTGTTGCGAATTAGACCTCCAAAGCTGAGCTTCAACACCTCTCCTCTTGAAAAAACATTGAACGCAGAATAGTTGTTCTTCATGGCGCATGAATAACATTTTATTATTATTCTCTCTTTACGGAGTCGGGAACCATACGTTTTATAGCACATGTTTTATTTATTTTTTAGTTTTATTCATTTATTTTTTAATGCAGGTTAAGTTATTGTTTGATACTGATGATTACATACCTAACCGTCGAAATAGATTCAACATTGTAACTCCTAATTTTGGTTTATTATTTCCAATAATAAGCCTATGTGATCGTGTAGCAAAAAATGTTTATAACCCCCCTCAAACTTTGTCACTTTACGTTTCAAGGTGCGTAGAATCCAAATTTGAAATGTCCATACGCCGTTCGCCGTCCGCCGTCTGGGCCATAAAAGGCCAAAGAATTTACTTAAAAAACCCGTTCTTTCGCACATAGACTCCATTTGGGGTCTAGTTGGTCCTAACGTTTAACCATCCCGATCGCTTTACTCGCATAGATGCTATGGGCCAAAAACGGGAGAAAAAGTGTATTTTTCGAAGTTTTGAGTGTTAGACGTGTTAGACGCACGCCTGGCACGTTCGGCAGGGGGTCACGGTGGGCGGTGAGGGGGGTGAGCGGGGGTGGAGTGAGAGGAGGCGCCGCGGCACCTTGTGGTGGCTGGAGTGACCAGGGGCGTAGCAGAGGGGTGTAGGAGAATGTATGTTTATTACTTTTACGTGTTATACCCATATAATACACCGCGGCACCATGAGGTGGGTACAGCGTTCCTTCGAGGCATGAATATATGTTTTTTCTAGGTCATATTTGTGTGTTAATACCAATGCTTTTCCTACGCATATTTAATAACATATCCTCTCGACTTTTCGTACGTACTTAGATAATGATATTATTAAGGCAATAACTATTTGAATAGATAGGAGCTCAAATCGAGAAATATAAACATGCGTATATAATTATAGAAGTATAGGTTGTGGCAACTCGAAATAGGACATGCCGAGGAGTCTGGACGGGCCTTATGACGTACGCAAGCCAACTAAAACTACGATCAAACAATTGAAAAAATAATAAACCTTCGTGAAATAATTTGCAGCGTTTTTTGTGGAAATAATCGACATGAATGCCTCAGGTTGCTATTTCAATAAACGGAATATTGAGAGAGAATAGAGACTCGGCTGTAAGGATTGATGAAGATGGGTTTGAAGAGTAATTGAATCTCTGAAATAAGAACAATTGATGAAGATGAGTTCAAAAAGGAAATGAACGAATTGGGCTGAAAAGGAATGTTACGTATAAAGCTATCGTCATGACAACCTAAATATTTTTGTTTAGTTAAAGTAAGCTAGTAACCACAAAAGAGTGAATAATAAGAATGTAGTTTGTAACAGCTATCGAAAACTGTCACGGTGATCCGTTCAATGGAACAGCGTGTCCGTTGGTATCCAAAACATGCACGGGTCCGCTTGCTCTTAATCGTTGTTCAACCTTCAGAACGGTGAGTCTTCCTCTCTCTTCCATTTGCGTTAGTATTATATAAACTCCCAATGTTTATACTAATACCTAATCCATTGCTATGCCGCAAACCTCTCTCTCTCTCTCCCTCTCCTGCGGTATTTCTTTCATCTTTAAAAGAAGTGAGTATAAGAAACTAATCAACCGAAAGGCTAGATAGAAAAAAAATCCCTGATTACCTTTCGTTTGGAGCCACATAAAGAAAAGCGTAATAAATTACCCCAGTGATTGAAATATTGTTCTAATTATTTCACCCAAGTTCCAAAATTACATCGAAAAATTGGTTTATACTATAGAAGTCCAAGAATTTTGATCACGACAACAGGAAGATTGTCACAAGTTTTACGTCGAGTAAACATATTTTGAGTTTAATTGTGGTTTATTTTCAATAATGAACCTTAAGTAATCTGCAGAGTTTACAAACCCCCCTCCCTCCTCACCCCCTTCAAAACATTCCTTGGTTTACGTTTCAAGACAATGTAAATCTTAAGAATGACAAAATTTGGCACGAGAATAATTACGCAAGAACGTACAATTTAAAAGGCGAATCGTTGAAAATATGTAGCTTAAAAACTTTCTGAATAACAGGGAGGAGTTTTAATTTGATTAAAATCTAACTCAGTTCAATGAATCAAAGGAGAACACTAGGGAAATCGTACGACCAACTGTTTGTGCTCCAGAAAAGCCTTAAAAAAAAGAAGGATCAAAATTATAAAAATAAATAAATAAAAACTTATTTATCAACAAGTCTATGCATCGCAAAGTGACTATGGCATGTACGAGTATGCTGCACTTCTACTAATTCGTAACCATCTTATTAGGTTTCATATAATTTAATAATTCAGAAATAACAAGACTCTGCGTAATAATTTGCTGCGTTTATCGTTTATTGCTTAATTTTACATTCCAAATTTTACCGGTTCATGATGTACAACATTATATACATATCAAGTTGGAGGTTTTACACATCAATTTATAGGTTTACATATTACAGGGTATCTACTAGATCTGTAAAATCAAAATCGGGGACTTTTTGGGTTCTAAATTTTAAAAATTGGTGACCTTTTTTTACAGGCTTCAATTCCTTTAGGGATAGCGTACCGAAATACCACTAGACTTACTGTAATCATGAGTAGCCTATATAAAATTAGATCTTCATAACTTTTTTATTGATTCTAGCCTACTTAAAAAGTACAGAAGTCTAAGACTACTTACAGAATATTAGTAAAATACAATGTACAAAATATTTAATATTATAGATTCAAAAATCTTAATCGATTCTTTCGTATGTTTTGTGAATCCCGGTACTGGCATTATATTATGATTATTTGGTTACCGACGCCATAAAAATCGGTGGCTTCTATATTAAAATCCGTGACTTTCGGAAATATCGGTGCCCTACTATTAAATCCGAGATTTTTCCGGGAATCCGTGACCTGTAGACTCTCTATCAATTCGGAGGTTTTACACATAATTTTTAGGGTTTACAAATCAATTTAGAGGTTTTACACATCAATTTAGAGGTTTTACAGATAAAATTAGAGTTTTACAACACATCAAACTGAAGCATCGTCAGGGATGGAAACAATCAGTAACGGAATCGTGGTTCTCGAAGCGAAAAAGATGAGGGACAAGACCACAGAAGCTGAGCTACGTCAGGGAGTGAAGTTTGAGTGGGCTTTGACAGCAGTTCAAACGACCCACCGGTACCAGTCCCTGCGTGGCAAGCTGACACACTAGTTTTCTCTCTTTCCTCCTTTTATTTGAGCCCAAAGCCTTCTAGTTGAATTCCTAATGCATTAATTAAATACCTATGATACAACTTTAGAGAGTTTTTGCTTTCCACGGTGTCTCCCGCGCGACACTGCCCGTGAACGTAAGCGGGTTACGTCCATAGTGAACCGCTTCCCGATTTATCGCGGCAAACTCGCTGGGAGAAAATGCGTGAGAAAAGGTACGCGTGTGGCCATAGTGCACCTGCCTGCCTGCTTTTACCCTCGTCCACCGGAGTTAATTATTATTTCCCCGCTTCCTGCTTCACCCGCGTCTGACTGTCTCCAAAAAGAGCTCATTTGAGGTAAAATGTGGACCGCTGACGTACTCCAGTTTGGGTGTTTTAATGTATATAACGACGATTTCTCTCTTCCATCCCATTTTATGACTATTTTTTTACTTTAGAACATTACACCTAACCACATTATACCTAACCAAAAACTATGAAGGAGTATTTACTGAGCATTTACTACATCTTGTGAATTTTGTATGAAACCTTCATATCAGCTGTAAAAGTGTGATAAACAATGTATCTATATGCCATTCAAGCTGAATATCAACCATTTTGTACAAATCCACGTGTTCAAAGTTAACGATTCACTAAAGGTTTCACTAAATATCCACCGTATTTCTGGTAAAACTTAGACTTTCGGCGTCATTCAAACTTGAGTGTTCGTTATAACGACGATTTCACTCATATCGATTTATGACCCTGGGAACATTTACATTATGCACAAAAATATTGAAAGAGGATTTACAGTGCATTTACGAGATCTTGTCAGATGAAAAGACGGCTCGAGAATTTTCAGCTCGCTGGTCGACTACGACCACCACCTGCTAACATCGCGCAGGTTTACGAAGCGGGCCGATACTACGTGGGAAGCGGTGCACTATGGACGTACCCTAAATCTAGGGAAAACACCAGGTGGATGCTAACCTGATCGCTAAACTATACGGTCACGAGACCTATCTGGGCGGCGTCTTATCACAACCTGATACATTCATCCAGCTCCCAATAAAACAAATAGAATAAAAAAAAAAGAACTAGCCAAATGATGCGCCTCCATCACAATTATGATGGTATTAGGTTTGGAATTTAGGTAGTTAATGCTATCGGCGTACCGTCCGGCAAGTATACGATAACGGACAGAATGCCCAGCGAGTAGGGTTACAGGCAGAACTTCCAGCGAATAATACCTATAAATAGGTCGTTAGACTATTAGGTAGGAGGTTACTGTTTAGCGCCCGCCAATTAGGGTTATTGTCAATTTACAGGCTTAATTAGTTCAAATGATAAATCCACAACTCAATGTCTTTTGGAGTCATTAAATTCATTCACACAAGTAGCCACAACATGCATCACATGGGAACGGCGAATTTCCTACTACTCTAATTTTCCACGTTGGTGCTAAGAACAAACACCCACCATGAAAATACACAAGTTATTACGTTTTTGATGATCGATAGCTCAAATAATGCCTGACAACGGTTTTTCAACAAAGAACTAGCAGCTACGTTTTTATAATCCAGGTAGGAACATTGCAAGGCTGGGGTAAATTTCGGATGTGGACAAAAGAAATGTTATCGTTTGGAAGGCAGGAAAAGGCAGTGAGAATAGATAAGACAGTTGCGAAGTAGAGGTGGGCTGAGAGGTCTCACCTCGGTCAATTTCGAAAGGAAGATCGGATGGAGAATGTAAGGTGTGGGAAGGAGAGGAGAGATCACTAATAAAACCTTCCACTAATGCTTTTAGACGGGGCAAAGTTTTAACGGAGTAATTTTGCTCCGAGAATATTGAGAATTACTAAGTCCAGTCGGTTTTTTATTCTATCTACAAGAAGATTATTACGGCACAGAAAGGTGGGTATCTCATGAAGTTAGTCTCATAATCCTCATAAATTTGGAAGCGGAGCAACGGAACATTGTTGGATGATTCTCTCAATAACGAACCTCCGTAATTTGTGCCAGAAATATTTCCAACTTCTTCGGACAAAAGGCATCTTTATGCTAAAGTTGTTTTGAAGAAGAAGAATTGGATCAAATTTTCCTCACGCACCTACTTAAGGTAGTGGTGTAAGTGTTTTGAAAATTCCATCGAAAGTGGATGCTAATAAGAGAAAAGGGCTTCGAACTTACAAGATTCTCCACGAGGTGCACTGTAGTATTGCTTCACTCCATGTACCAAAGTCATTACATTTTAATTTTCAACAACATTATTTTCTAATCAAGTAGTTCGGAATTACAATGTCTACATATTGGGTACATGACTATATTACCACGGTAGGAGCAGTTTCCCCTAAAGGATGAAAATTTAGGGGAAATAGATTATTGCCATTGCCACCATACATTGAGGATGAAAATATTTTGTTGGAAGTAGGGTAAATGTGTGTTGCGAGCACTTACATCCTAACGGCTTTAATGCAGAATGGTTACCATTTTTGTAAGTAAATATACTCGTAGTAAAAATGGCTAACTCATTTCGTAAATTATGTTCTTGCGTTTCTATAGGAAGAGTTGTCCACTGATCTAATGGCATTTCCGCCCGAAGCAAGAGGGGGTGTAGATGGGTACATACGTACGTAAATATTGAGATAACTGATTGCGATTGGTTTTTGAAAGAATATTCAATCCCATTTTGGAAAAATCTTCAAGAAATTCGAAAATCTGCTGTGCTGAAGACTTTTGCGAACAGTCTGACTGTACTGTCAACTACGTAAAGAAAAAATCAGATAATATGAAAAAACGGAACTATAGGTAGGTTCGAACTATAAGCAGTTGCGTGGGACTTGCAATGATTGGTATGTTTGCAGATATCTACTCATGATTTCTTCAACCATTTTGTCGCGTAACTGTGAAATCCATTTCAAGTAGGGTAAGTAGATTCTAAAAGGCAATAATACTTTAGCAATGTTTCTAATAATTTAATAATAATTTAGACCGTAATGGCATAAACAAGGTAACTGGGGATAAGTGGCTTCAAACAGACTCTAAGCTCTGGTCTGCTGCAAGCTGCTGCATTTCAGAGAACGCCCCATGATCCGAGATGTGAAGGAATTGTTGATAGGTATACAAATATAGCTATACAAACTAAAATGTCTGCCAGTGAATCAAACGACCAAACTAAAAACTGTTCACAAGGCACGGAAACGAAAATAAGATTAATGATTTTAATGCAGAAGACAAAATATTTTGGTTTATCATTTTCAATTATGAAGCTTAGTAATCGAAGACAAAAACCGCCTTGCACTAAAAGGCTAAAGAGTGACAAGTGTTGAGTACGTTTTTACATTTTCGACGTAAAAATTTCCCATTCATTGGTTGATTGCAAATGAACTAGCTTCTGAGCTCGCTCAGCTGCTCTAAGGGGCATCAGACCTTATGATTCGTTTATAGATATCCAAGGGGTCTCGATTCCAAATTATAGGATATTGTGTTGAATAGTAAAGAAATTGGCTCCGGATCTCACTCAGCTGATTTGGGGGGCTCTAGACTTTATGATTCGTCGTAATTTCAACATAATTTTCCAACCTTTCTAAGTAATTTCAAAAAGATGCGGTAACGACTGTAAGACGATTCTGTGGGTCCAACGAGCTATACTATAGGGAACAGTTTCGGTGTCGCTGAATACGAAACACCCACGTGTATTTGAAAAAAGTCAAAACCTGTTTCGTGAAAACTAAGGAAACTCGGCGCTATGCGCCTCGCAAGGGGCTCTGCCCCTTGACCGTGTTGAGGAGGCCATAGATCCCATTTTTCGTTCACCTTAAGCCTCCGCTAAACATTGGCGGAATGAGGAACAAGTTTCATTTTATGAAATTTCGCTCATAAGATCATGCTGCATGACTGGAACTTTCACTCGATATGTAGACTTACCCTGTATAATTATAATGGACTCTTACCGAATCTTGTCATTTCGCTCGAAAAGGTTTTATGTATGGCATTCTCAGAGTGCGAAACCCTGTTCAGTCTGTAACATCTTTAGCTGGAGTACTTTTTGCTTCAGCATTTTCTTTTACGATTATGGTATTTCTTCGCTTCTATTCCACCTGGGAAACAACCCCTGTTTCAACTCGGTTCCTCTCGACTTCTCTGTTAGGACGATACCCACTCCTAATTCCGATTTCACCCCAGCAATTAGAGACCTTGATGTCTCCAAAGTCGGAGGACCTTTTCCCCTCCTTTTCCGTTCCCAGGTTTGGTCCAATCAACTCAATGGGTTTTGATTCTATCGACTTTCTCAAAATAGGGACTTTTTCGTATTCTCTTCCCCTATCCCCCGACTGCCCTTTTTCTGGCATCGCTTTTAATAACCTGCGATCGGACTGTGAATTGGCTTCCCCCTCGTGAAATAACAACTAACGACCACTTTATTCCACTGAACCCCGACTGGTGTCTTCTCGAAAACAACGTACCTCGATTCACCAAAAAATGGTTTCTTTGACTTAGCTTAAATTCAACATCGTTGTCAGGGAAATATTTTGTTTAGTTTCGCCAATCTAAGGCTTAATGATTTGTGTGATTTGTACCGAAATAATCGTTTTTAAATTAGTATTTGTGGATTTGCAAATAAAAAGCAAGTTGAACGTAATTTACGAAATTATTTAATTTCCTCCTCAACGTATGGTGGCAATGGCAATCCACTATTTCTCCAAATTTTCATCCTTTGGGGAAACTGCTCCTACCGTGGTAATACAGTAATGTACCCAATATATATACATCGTACTTCCGAACTACTTGATTAGAAAGTAATGTTGTTGAAAACATAAATGCAATGACATTGGTATTTGGAGTGCCAAGAGAAACAACATGTAACAAGAAACGACAAATGAAGGTGTAGGTTAGAGTTTCTGGATAAGTTGTTGGGCTGGAGATGTGCAGTGGGAGCTTTTTTATTCCATTTTCAATTTGAAGTTCTCGAAAGGAGATACAATTATATATTTTTTGGTATGGAAAGTAGATGATTTTTTGTTTTATTGTAGTTTGGGGGTGCTCGGGCGTCCGTTATTGGTCGTTTAGCTCGCTACCATGTGATAGGTAGATACCCCTTCAAAGGGGAGAGGCAGTTCAGCTGCTACACCCAGAGGATATCCTGAAGATTGAATAACGTCAGGAATATCCCCTATACGTAACATTTGCAAGAATAGAAAAGGATAAACAACCCAAATGAAACATCCCATGCATCCATCACAAATGAAACATTAAATGCATATGTAAAAACCGTACCATTTACTATGAGCATAAACAAGGTTGAAAAACAACATTCACACGAGCAGCAGATGTTTAAATCAGTTGTGATCTTCCACGGGAACAAACGAATCTAATCGGGAATTTGAGAGGAAATGGATTTTCCGACAAGAGAACAAAAGAGAGGTTGTCTAAGAGAAAAGCTTAGAATACCTACTAGGTTTATTGTTTGACATCAAAAGGAGGCAGGAAAAAAAAAGGTTGTTCAGTATTAATGAACCCAGAGTACAAGCTCAATCAAGTGGCAGGAGGCCAGGGTAGGTATCTGAATAGGATCAAAAGAGCGAAAATAATCAAGAAAAGAAATAGCGAACAGAAAATGATATACCATTCAAGAGATTATCGAGTTGAGGGAGGTCATACAACTGCGTTTGAGAGGAGCTCTGAAAGGATATTGTACAAACGCAGATCACAGAAGAGATGTATAGCGATGGTTTAGCGAAAAAATTCTCTCAGGGGATGTGAGATTCATCAGGATTTTTCCATGGTCGAAAAAAAGCGGCTTTTTCCCAAAGTGTTTGTAGAAAAGGGAGGGAAGAAGAAGTGTCGTAAAGGGGCAGCGGCCAAGGGTAGGTCACAACGGCATTATCATCGAGTCAATGAGTAGTTTGAGAACCGCTCGACCGTCGTTTTGGTTGAGAGAAACGAGCCTGAGGCAAAAAGTATAACGACAACTAATAATTTTCAAACAACGTATACGGTGCTATAGCAACGAAGAATGACTAGAACACAAACAATAAAGTTCCAGTCATGCAGCATGATCGTATGAGCGAATTTTCGTAAATTATCGAGTTATAGTTATGGCATATCGTTTTGAAATGTGAGCATATTGAGTGCAAAGAAATTATTACCCACCAATGTTATGGGTACATACAACTATTTTTAAATTATATTCTAGATTCAAAACAGACATTTCTTTTTGCTGTTTTTCAGCAAATTTTTAAAGCAACTTTCAGCTTTAAGTAGGTACATTATTCAGCATAATATAGTGAATAAATTCTTTAATGTTTTAGTTCATCGTTGATAAACTTCTTTTGACAAAAATTCTACTAAAAAATATAAATTTAACAATTTTTGGTATTTTTGAAATTTTATCAATTTAATATGCTCAAAAACTGCTGTTCAACGAACTCATCCTTTCTTTTAGAATGCCTGATGTTCTGGGGAAAGAACGGATTTTGTTATCTAAATCTCAAGGTGAGTTGTCGTCGTACAAATATGTATATAAATATAAATAAGTATACGTTTGAGCATCCCTTTTGAGGCATTCTGGAACGATTCCTGAAGTTTGCACTTTTTCATATGTATATATAAACGGATTTCCAAGAAACAAATTTAGCAGATTATAATTTACAATTTTTTTTTGCCCGTTTCAATACCTTCATTTTCTACGAAAAATTATTAAAACGTACGGTCGAACGTATTAACAACAAGAGCGAATTTTTTTAATTTTCACGTAAATTCATCAATTTTGGATAATGGGGAACTGCGTGCACAAAATGGTTATCTATCAAATACACGGAAATGAAACAGTTTCTAAATAATATACGATCTAACCCAACTTTCGGATTCTAAACAACTTTTCGTACCTAGTTTTTATTAATGTTTCAAGCTCATTTATAGTTTATTATAGTTTATAAACTTTTTCTAAGTCGGTAATATTCTGCTAAATATATGATTTCAACGAATTATAGCCGGTTACCGCCATATTTGTTATTTTTGCACACTCTTTTAGGATATTCTTATGCTCAAAACGTTCTGTCCAACGAACTCATACTTTTTTTTAGAATGAATGAATTTTTGGCAAGAGAACGATTTTTTAAAGTCGCTTCTGTAATGACACACATTTTATATAGTATACCTACAATATATTATAAGAAAAAAGTATTAAACTCCAGGAACCATTCCAGAATGCTTTGATGCGTTTTTCCACGACGAAAATTCAGAAAATTTTACTTTAAATTTTCGGACTCATTGCAGAGGTTGCTTCACTTCCTTCGAAAGTCCGCTAAAAGTATTCAATGAGCATCAATGTACCTAATAAGTATGTAAAGGAGGGTAAATAAATTAAGAATGAAAAACAAGAGAGGCTACGAGAGAGCACTGAAAAACCTATATTATTTTACACGCCATCAAATGTAAGGCAACCATCTTTTCATCAAAAGTAAACCGGATTCCATTTAAACACCAGATTAATAATAATAACAACAGTCTGATCCATAACAAAGTACTCGTAATAAGATGACCTCCCCAAAAAGACGTTACGCGAACAAAATATGGCAAGCCTAAAAATCCATGATATCCAATTTGGGCCAAGCCAATAATCGGATCGCCGCCGTTTCCTAGTACAGCCCCCTTCACTCCTTTTGACTGCGCGTGAAGCGAGAAGCTTCTTCAAGTCTTCAGACTACGTTCCAAATTTCATCAAAATTGGCTGAGGAGGACTGGTAGAAGTGGGTGTTAAAGAATCAGGTGAGACGAAAAAAAACAGGAAAAATGAAAAAGATTCCAAAAATAGGAATTTTGACGCCGCGTTTTAGTTTAAATAGAATCGATCTACCGGTACATATCTGGCATCAGGAGACTCAGGAGGCTTGCCCCTCCCAGGATACGCAAAGAAAATGAAGTTTGATCAGACAGGGTGAGGGAGGTGATGTTTGAGGAAATTCTACTTTGTTACTCATCTTGGCGCCTCTCGGAGGCGGCTAGTCGGTGTTTTGAAGGCTTGGCAATGCAAAACAACCGTCACGCAGGATGACGCATGGAGATGACAGGGAGCCGAATCAAGGCTGTGGATACCTGCCCGCACGTCCTGGCGGTCCTGCGTTTTATAGCATAACCAACGAGCTCCACGATCACAATTTATTTCAAGATGGAATTCGAATCATTGTTTCTAATTGAAGGGTTCATAGGAAAAACGAGAAATGTTCGCTCATTTTGGATTTTTAGCAGAGCACACCTGCCGATACTTTCTGGTGACCTCTCTCTGCTAAACTGGAGTTCCAGTTAAAAGAAGAATAGTCAGGCTTCGAGAACGCTTTAAAGTGTAGACATTTTTTTCTTCCATATTAAAATATGATCACGACTTAATTAATTTTTTACTGGGATTTGATTTACTATGTAACATAACTAATAAAGTGCTGATTGTGAGGTTTTTATTTACTAGGGGGGATGAGCATGAGCCCCTGTCCCTTCTATTTAAACCTCTTTACCGTCACGAGGGGTTGTCAGCCTCCGGACGTGTGATCTGTTCAGAAAAATATCAGCCCCTCTGTTTTTCCCTATTCCTGCACTGCTTTTAAAGGAAGAGTGATAAAGGTGGTGAAATGATTATTGAAGCATTGGGCAGTTTCGGGAAAAGTTAATCAATATTTATTATTGTAAACATTCTCAATCTTGCGTATACTTATGAGCTTAATGTTCAAAAACTGTTTAACTTGTACTTAACACAACTGTAATTCTTTATACTCTAACCCCTACAATCTAGGTCCCTACCTAATGCCTCCAAAGTTACCCTAACGCTTCGCGGGTGACTTTTCGGAACGCGACGCGACCGAGGAATGTTGCGGAGCGCTCTCCCGGAGTATTAGGCGGCTTGAAATGGGAGTCAGAGAAACTACTTGGTGTGTTTAGAGGTTGAAGGCTTACCGTGCTGGCCAGGTGAACGGCTTTTCTTTCAGATCTGGGAATTTCCCTCCAGCGGCGTGGTCCAGGGCTATTTGGTCCGGGCTGGTCTTCGATCTCCCTTCCTTGGGGGATGGTAAACTGCGGGCGTCGAAGAACAAGGGGCTGCAGTTGATCGGCTTCCTAGACTGCTCCTCACTTAGGCCTTGTGTACTGGGCAACAGCTATTACGGCACGACCCCGAGCTCCGGTCGTCAAACGGTTTTGTATTTTTCTTGTGGGCGTGCACGAATCCCCTAAATTTCTAAATCCAATCGTTGTATTCGATTCTCCCTCCAGTTAGTCCTCGGTGATTCGCTTCGAATGTCCATTGGCTACGAGTTGTGACGTATGCATCAGGGGTTTAATTTTTCTCCTTCCCTCCTCACTGGTTGCGAAATATAGTGGGGGAATTTAACCTCATTTTTGACATCACGCCATTCCATTTAATTTGCTGACAATCGCCTTTGCACGTGTCTGCGTTCCCTCTGGGAATGGGGTCGCAACTGCAAGCTGAAACCTCGGCTGATTCCTTTTTCGGCTGTTCTCTATTGTCAATTGTAAACTGTCAGTTTTCGATTTGACAATTTCCCCCTCCTTTTTGAAATTTTGCGTTCGGAGCAAAATTTGGACCGTTAGCAATCGCACGTTTGGTTCCGGGTTGTCGGCACTGGAAAAATGGGAGGACTTTACACTGGGAGGTCTTTTCTGTTAGCTGTTTATCTTGATACAAAGATACAAAGTTTTAGAATGTTACTTTACAGTATTAAATTTTGACATTTTTTTTTTCTTAATATAAACTTTTCCTTTACATATATTTCAACATAGGTATCATAGTGAGTTCTTATTTTCTGCCATAAATTAACCTAATATTAATTCCCTTTTTATTTACTCTATTTAAATCTAGTTTATTTCTTGTTACCCACAATGGATATAAATCCTAATAAATGCATATTTACTGCCATATATTACCCTATTATTAATTCCCTTTTTATAGTTTATTCTATTTAAATCTGGTTTATCTATTGTTACCAGCATATAAATCCTAATAAATGCTTATTTACTACCATACATTACCCTATTATTAATTCCCTTTTTATAGCTTATTCTATTTAAATCTGGTTTATTTATTGTTACCAGCAGTGGACTTCCTGTCTGTGGTCGTGCGTGTCTGTATGTCATGGTCTGTAAAATTAAATGTGGGTAGCTATGACTTAATCATTTTAATTTTTCTAGGCTTCTATTGCCTCTATCCGTCTGGTTACTTGTATGATCTGTGGTTGCTGGACCACGATTGGCTGTGTCTGATTGGTCTGAGATTTGTTGCGTTTTAAGTAAATAACTATTGCCGCAACTGCGATTAGTGTAATAACCAGTATTCCCGTGTTTGTTTTGGGTAAATGCTGGCTGACTAAGGTATCCCACGTTATGTCTACTGGGTTTTGTAACGTTGGTATTTCATTAATTGATTTTGCAAAGTGTTCAAATGGGTCGTGATTTTCCGGGTGATTGATTGAGTATTTTGGTTGTTGGAACCTAATTTTTGTGAAATTTAAAGGTAATTCTGATATGTTTCCTTTTATGTACGTGAAGCTTTTGATGAAATTTGCTCGAATTAATTGCTCGTATGGTTGGAAAACTTCCCCATTAATGTTCATTTGGCAGGTTGCAAAGCATGTTATCCTATATGTTCCTTGGACGTCAATTGATTTTATTGTCTGCTCCGTGTAGACTGTTATTCTTGAGCCTAGTGGGGCGTATAGGAAAAAGTGTGTTCCTTCATTGATTATGGAATGCAGGTATGGTTTTTCTAGTTGGAAAAACTTTATTTCCGTGTCATTTGTCATTGGGTCCCCTCTTTGGAAATAGTTGAAATCGGTGTGTAGATTACATATATAATTTTGCTCGTGTGTGCGTGTACAGTGGCGCTCTACATGTTGTTCTGAAATTCCCATGTAGGTGTTATCTTTTTGTCCTAGATTATGGATATATAATTCGTGTTTAGTGACTTTATATTCAAAGATCTCCGTGTTGTTTTGGTACTTCGTAGTAGTGTGAGCAATTGGGGTGTATTGTACTAATTTTAATGTTGATTCTTCGACGATGATCGGCATTTGGGCTTCTACATAAATTCCGTCGCTGGTGTGTGCATACGATACTTTCGCTATTCGTAATAACTGCATTATCTCGTGGTCTGTGTTTAATATTATGTACGGTAGTGTTAAATTTTTATGAATTTGGGTCATAATGTTTCCTATCTGCGATTTTATGTTGCTAGGTTGAATTAATTTCTCTCCTAGTGTGTTTAATTTTGCGAACGTGAAAAAATCAAGAAATTCGTCATTGTTTTCCCTGATGTTTTGTAGTGCAATAATTAATTGATAGTAAATTGTGCTGATCAATGTTTTTGTTTCAATGTACGTCGTGTCTTGTTGCAATTGTTTAATTAATGTTTCTTGATTTGAGTTGAGCTGGGCGTAAGCCGCTCTCGCGTCTTTAAGCATCACGTGCATCGTTGAATTTACGTATCCTATTATGTCGTGTTCATGTTTTAAAATCTGATTTTGTTGTGCTGTTAGTTTTATTAGAGTTCCATTTATAAATTCGTAATCCGACTGTGCCATCGTTCCGAACAAGAATTTGTCTGCTTCTCCCACCATGTCTATTAATCCACGTTTTTGTCTATTTTTCGTAGGTGCCGTGAAGCTGTTTAGTATAATTAATTGATCTGTGACTTTTGTCACTGCTGTGTTCAAATTTTGATGGTTAGCAAACTGTCTTATGTTTTCCGTGCATTGTCTTTGGTTGAACTGATGTTTTGGCCGGATTTGATCATGTATTGTTGAACATATTTTTCGGAAGTCTTCTGTCTGTTGGACGATATCATCGGCCGCTTTTATTAAGGCTGTGACGTTTAGGAAGGTTAAGAAACGCGCTGTGCCTTTTTGTTGATTCACTTCCCCTAGCGTTTGTTCGTGAGCTAAATTTGTTGTTGATACCTTTTCACATGTGAAGTCTGCCTGAATCGTCCTGAAGTTCATGCATGCAAGGATCACGTATGTTGAGAGGTGCCTCATTTCGTGATTCTTTCTCTCTGTCCGTCCTTGTATTATTTCTGTCCTCTGTAACAGAAATCCATTTTCTGTTACCTATCTCTATTGTTCGTTTTGCTAGTTTACAAGAATTTGATCCTCCCAGTCTTGTGACGCCGTAATTCGAATTTGGAGATGTTAACGCCTCAGCGCTTACTCATTTTTTTTTCTTTGTTCGTTACTGTTGCTTGTCTCCTTTTTTTTTTTTTTATATTGTCGCCTCCTAGTTGCATCTATGAGGGGGGATTCTGAGAAGCTGTTTCGCTGATCTTTGCGGTTCGGCTCCTCGTGGAGCTGGCGAGTTACAGTGTTGGTACTTCAGTTGTGATCCGGGCGCGTTGTAGTTAATGTGTACTCGTGAGTGTGGGTGTCGTGTGTGTACCATGTGAGGTTTGTTCCTAATAGAAGCTCTTTATGGCGTTTTTGATATTCATTGAATAGTTTTATTTTGGTAGTCGTCTTAGATCCTGGGTTATTTTCTTGTGTTTCGGTTGCGCTGTTTTTGATAGTCGGAAGCCCATTCCTGCGTTATATATCTCTTTATCTTGAGGTTATTTCTAATCCCGATTGCTATTTCTAATTGCCCTCAGTTGTCTTATATAATTATTATATGTAGTCCTTTTTTTATTCCACACAATTCGTGGCCCTCGACATAATGTCCTCTATCTGATATTTTCATGCATTACGACCTCTTTATATACCTAATTTACTCTCGTATATTTTCCTCATTGTCACAAAAATCGGTTATCTCCTTGTTTCCGCGCATTCTTCCCGCGTGATACCCCGTCCATCATTCCTTCCTCTTCACTGATTCCTTTGCTCCACTCATTTTCTCAGATTCTCAAGTTTCTTTAGACGTTCATTACTCGTTTTCCAGCGCAATATTCGCGCATTTTTCGCGCATTAATTCTTAATCTTCTTTTTATTACTCCATTTTTGTATTTTTCTTTATCTGTTCTCACTTCCTTTTTGTTATCTTTTCTCTTCCGCGCATTAATTAATTATTCATTATTCTTTGTCAATTATTATTATTTATTCTCTGTCCGCGCATTCTTCGCGCATTTTACATTACTATCTCTTGATTTCATGTATCCATGTATCAAATGATTTTATTCATCCATTCGTATCTTCAATGATTCGCTCTCTCTTTTCATACAATTTCTTCCATTCGTATCTTCAATGATTCGCTCTCTCCTTTCACACAATTTCTTCCATTCGTGGCTCGTCAGCCTTTCATTTATTCTAATCCTGTCATTCTCATTTGCCTCAAAACTGATTCATTCTCTGATACATGCATATTTTTCTTTCATTCTTAGCGCTCCATTATTCTATCTTTTGGTATCATTGGACGTTCATAGTATCGTTTTAGCTGAGAGGTATGATAATTTTTGATTTTTGTATCTCCACGATATGGCACTATGATTTGGTAATTACATGGTCCCGTTTTTCGATGTATTTCGAATGGGCCTTCGTATTTTTGTGCTACTTTACTTGTTTTCGGATCGAAACATGTTTTTTTTATAAGGACTAACGCCCCGTTTTCATAATTTGTGTCGGTCCTGTTTCTATCGTGCATTGATTTTAAACGCCTGAAATTTTCGTGATGCGTTTTGGGTAATTCCAGTTGGATAGAATTCTGGTTTTTACGTCGTTCTACTTCATTTGCTGGTGACATATTGTCTGGGAGACCGCTGCGCTTATGTTCGTTCATCCCGAATATACAATAAAACGGTGTTTTCATGCGTAGGGCTTTCGTGGGCGTTGTGTTAAGTTCCTTTTGTGCTTGTTTTAATAAAATTTCATAATCTGTATGCCCATGGTTCATGTGAATTCGTAGGTATTGTGCTATTCGTTGATTTGATCTCTCCACGATGCCTTGAACCGATGGCCGATATGCGTTTGATCGCACATGTTTGATTGCGTTTGTGTTTAAATATTCTATAAATTCTTTGCTAGTGAATGCAGATCCGTTGTCTGTTTGTATTATTCCTGGATAGTCATACGTAGTTGCGAACTGTTCTACCGCCCTTATTGTTTCTTTGGACGATACGGTTTTTTGATAATGTAACGATATGAAACGCGTTAGTGTGTCAATAATCGAGAGAATCCAAAATTTTCCTCCCGAAGGTTTCTGAATTGGTCCGAAATGGTCCATTTCCACTCTGTCAAAAGCTCTTTCACCTGGTTTTATTTCCTGTAGTAATCCCGGCGGTTTGCCTCCTCTGTTTTTATTTTCCATGCAAATTTGGCAACTTTTTACGTATGCCTCCGTGTCTTTTGTTAAGGTTGGCCAATGGTAATCCGTTTGAATTTTGTTTCTGGTATAAATTCGAGAAATATGTGCTAAGTCGTCGTGGTTCTGTTTTAATACCTTTTCTCTATAAGCATGAGGAACGTATATTTTCGGCGTGGAGTTCCGTTTTTTTGGATGGTAATACAGGTAATTTCCCTCGAATTGGTAGTTTTTAGATTGTTTCATTATTGATTTTGCCGATCTTTTGCCCATTTCTTTTATTGCCTTTATTTCTTGATAGAATGGGTCGTTTTCTAGTGAATTCAGGAATTCAGTCTCCCATTCGGGGACCTCTATATTTTGTTCAACGTTGGGTTCGTTTTGTTGGAAATTTCTAGTTCTTGATCTAGTCAGTACGGCGTTCATACTTGTAGTTATTGTTTTTGTCTCTTTATAAATTTCTGGTAATAGGTACGGCGGTTCCAATTCCCTTTCATCTAAAATTTGGTCACTTATTGGGTTTCTAGACAAATAATCTGCAAGTCCGTTGGAGCTCCCTTTTAGGTGTCGAATTTCTACATTACCGTGATTTTTTATAGCCAGTATTAATCTCAGTAATTTTGGACTTTTTTCGTTGAAATTTTTTAGGTATGTTAAAGAAAGATGATCTGTGTATACAATGACCTTGCGTTCGAATAGGTAATGGTGGCATTTCTTCAAGCTATTTGCTAGTGCTATTAGCTCTATTTCCGTTGCAGTTTTAGGTCCCGTTGTCTGATCTAGTTTTTGAGATATGAATTGTATGACGTATAATTTTGAACTGTCTGGGTCCTTTTGTGCTAGGATCGCGGCTACATTGTATTTACAACCGTCCACAAGGATGATGTCCTGCCTATCTGGTCTCCATTGCTGTAATGCAGGGCTGTGTATGATTGCTTTTTTCAAATTTTCGAAGCTTTCCTGCTGTACGGTCGTCCACTTGATTGGTGCTGTTTTCTCTTTTAATCCTCTAGTGGCATCTATGAGTGGCTGTACTATCTTTGCAAATCCATGTATGTGTGCTCTCCAAAATGAAAATGTTCCTATTAGCGAACGTAGTGCTGTTAGTGTTTTCGGTACTTGCAATGCCTGTATCGTATTTATTGCTGCCTGATCTGGGTGTAGTCCGTTTCTTCCGCATTGTTTCCCCAATATTAGTGTCTCGTACATAGCAATTTCTGTTTTGGTAATTTTCATTTTGAAGTTGAATTGTTCCGCTTTTTTCAATACCTTTTCTAATCGGTCCATCATTTGTGATATATTTTTGGCACTCATAAGGTAGTCATCTGCATACGTGATTAATTCCTGGTTTTTTATCATATCTCCAAAAATCTGTTGTGTTGCCTTGTAAAATTCGTAGTTTGCTATGGCTATTCCCATTGGGAGGCTTCGGAACTGATATTTTACTCCTGTTGGTCCAAAAAATGCGGTATACGGCCTTGATTCTTCCTCTAAAGGTATCGAGAAATAAGCTGATACTGCGTCCATGCGGCTTATATAAGGTTGATTTGTTAGTAATGCGTGTACCTGATCCATGGACGGTAGGTTTATTGTTGGGACATATATTTGCTGATTTAATTTCCTGTAATCTATCAGTAATCGGTATTCAGGTTTGTTTTCGGGTGATGGTTTTTTTATCAAAAAACATGGTGATGCCCATTCTGATTCTGATTCTTCAATTATTCCCATATTTTGTAATTTGGTGAGTTCCTGTTCCAAAATTTTTTCCTCCGCCGGCGATCTTCTAAATGGTTTAACTTGTACTGGATTTTCATTTGTTAACCTGATTTTGATGGGTTTTACCTTCGCGATCGTGAAATCTTCAGGTTCGGTCAAGAATACATGTTCGTATTTTCTTAATAGCTTAACTATGGCGTTGTGGTCTTCAACTGATAGATCTTTGTTGATGTTCGGTGCATTTCCGTTTTTTAGCGTAAATTGTAGTTTTCTGGAATTTGGGTCTTCTTCCTCGTTCGCGGCTTCCTTATACGTATTTTCTGGTATTTTTGCATTGATTCTCTTTTCTTGCCTTTTTGAAATTTCCTTGGCGATTTTTTGCGTAATTTCTCGTCCCTGTCCATTTTTCGTCGGTCTTTCTAAATCCGTGTGTTTGAATTTTACGGCTCTGACCACCAGGTCCCTTTCTGAAGTTGTTGTAATTGCCCAGTAGTTATGATCTTTTTTTGCTAGGTCATGTAGCAAGTAGATTGTTGGTCTATTTTTCCTATTCTTGAATTTATAATAATATGCCGTTTTTGGCTGTGTTATGATGATGGCTAGGTTAACTCCCGTTTTCCGGGCTATTTGAGCTATTTCTAGCGGTGTCCAATATTCTTTATGTAGTTCATTTACGATTTGTAGTTCATCCATGATCTGTCTATAATTTGGTTTGATGCTCTGTTTATTTAAGGCTTTTTTCAGTGCTGAAATTCCACTTTGTCCCGGCTGTTTGATTATCTCCTGGTCGTAATTTGGTACATAAATGATCTCCGGTTTCTTTATATTGGGTTGGCCTATTTGGTTTGCCATGAGGTGTCCCATATCCTCTTGAAATGTGAATGTAAGTTCCATTATGGGATTAAAGATTGTTAGTGTTCGGTTTTTGTAGTTAATTAGTGCTTCTTGTAGTATGAGGTAATCCGATCCCAAGATTAGCTGTGGTCTTTCTTGGTCAGTCGTTTTTTTTACTACATAAAACGTGTGTTCAATTGTCCGATTATTTTCCATTACTGTGAATGGGTGTTGTACTGTACCTAGGACGCTAATTGGTTCGTTGGTGACTGTCCATAAAGTGGTCGTGTGGTCTGGCGTAATAATTAAATCCTTGTTACATAACTCTTCTGAGATTATGGAACCTCCGGCTCCGGTGTCGATTAAAGCATGTATTCGACCTTTATTTATTCTCACCTCTATTTTCGGTTGGTTCATTGTTATATCTATGTTCTTTGTAGGCTTTATGTTATAGAGAGGGATATATATTCGTTTTTGTGACGATGATTCAATGTTCTCTGGTTGTGTCTGCACGGGCGGTCCTGTTTCAGTGGTTTTTACATCAAGATCGCCCTCTACGCGTTTTTTGGGGGGTTTGACGAGAATGTCTTGTTGTGATTTGATGTATTTTGGTGGTATAATTGACGATTTTGTCTGTCGTGGTTGTCACGATAATTTCTGTGCTGCCCGCGGTCAGTGTTGGTTCCCCTGAAAGGGAATCTTCCTCTGTCACTCCCTCTGTGGTAGGTGTTTCCCTGATTTTGGTGTCCATTCCCGTGGTATCCGGTTGTGTATCCTCCTCGTGGATACGAGTAGTTATATTTTCTTCCTATATAGTTTCCTCTTGGTTGTAATGGTCCTCTTCTGTAGGAGGTGCTTCTGTATGTGTTGTTCTGTGGTCCATTGTATGGCATGTTTCCGTCTCTATGATAATTGTTGCCTGTTCCTCTATATATTCCTCGATGGCTGAAATTTTGTCCTCTCTGGTGTATCTTCCCTCGTGTGTTGTTTTCTAGGGTTAGTTGGTTTATTTGTCTCTGTAATTTGTTCACTTGTTGTTCGAGATCAGTAGGGTCATTCTTATTTCTCATGCCAAGGTACTGTAATGACATTTCCGCTCGCTGAGTTGCCTGTTCTATTGCATCAATAATTGACTTGTCATGTCCTGCTATTAGTGCCGTGTATTGTTCTGTAAGCCCCATTTGGATTATGCGCGTTATTTCTTCGGCCGACATGGCTGGGTCTACCTCATATGCTAGTTGTCTTGTTTCCGCAATGAATGTACGTGGGGATTCATTCGGTTTCTGACGTCGTGAGTATAGCATAGTTCTTAATTTCTCCCTGTACATTGGGTCTCTGAATCTATTTATGAATGCTTCTTTCCATGCCTGGAAGGTTGTGGGCGGAGTTGTGCTTGCCGCTAGCATTTCGTAGTGTTTCTGTGCTGTGTTCAGTAAGTAGCACGGTAACATGTCCAGTTTTGTCCTATCGGTCCATCTGAGTGAATTTGCTATGCGGTCGTAGTGGCAGAAATAGCTTTCCGGGTCTTCTCCCTCTCCCGAATAGTATCTCGGGGTGAGTTTCGGTCGAATTTCCTGGGCCATTTCTTCTGTGTCCGACTTTATGTGTTCTTCCTCTTCCAGGCTTTCCTCTTCCTCTTCGGAGCTTATCTCGTTATCCGTACTATTTTCTGATCCAGTTGGGGTGTATTTATGTTGGTCTATTAAGCAATTGACGTAAGCTTGTTTGGTGGCTGACCACTCGTCCAATTGTGTTTGGGGTAGATTGGAGATAACTAAGTCTGTGTGTCTTTCCACTAGTAATTTTGCTTCCGCTAGCTCACAGTCGTACCTTGCAATATTTAATGTGCGGTTGATTTGTTGTAATGTATCGAACTTTGGGTGGTTCCACCAGCTTTTTATTGTGGCACGTACGTAGTCCCTGGTTTTTTGTGTGTCTTCTGGTGTTAAAATTCCGGCGAATAATGCAAATTTGGTAAGGTCACTTACTCGTTCGTGGCCTATTCTGCCTAGTTTTGTTGTTGGGTCGCTATGTCGTTTTATGAGTTTCCAAATTAGTTGGATGAGAATTGATGTTTTTTCTTTCCCTTCTGACGATTTCGCTGTGAGTGAATTTTGACCTTTGTCTACGGATGCCGTCGGTAAGTTATTTTGCATGTTTCATTGTTAATTTGTCGTTATATTATTGTCCCAGTCCTCTTATGTACGTATAATTCAATTACCGTTTCCAATTTATGTGTTAGATTAGTTTTATTTTATTTTTCTCAATACCAGCGTTTTCCCAGGCTTTTGATTTGTAAAAGTTTTCTCGGGTGTTTCGTTTTGGTGGTTATATAATGTGGCAACCCTAATGTTTGGTATGTTTATGACAACAAAAACATGTGTTACTGACAAAATACAATATACATATATAGGTAATATTTCGGTTAATGTTCATGCAAAAATATCTTATTGTAGATATACCTTATATTAGTTGCTTACATACGTCTTATATTATTAACATACATCTATATTATTAAGTTTATCCTCTCTCGCGTTACTTGTTGATTAACTTCCTAATTTTTATTTTGGGGATAAGAAATATGGTTGATTGTAATTAGGCTGTTTTTTAACCTACAATTACTATTGTTGGGTTTCAACTTTAATATTTCGTTTAGATTTTTCAATAAATTAATTATGTTTGGGGCCTAACTCGGTCGAAACCGCGCCTCCACCACTTGTGAGGTTTTTATTTACTAGGGGGGATGAGCATGAGCCCCTGTCCCTTCTATTTAAACCTCTTTACCGTCACGAGGGGTTGTCAGCCTCCGGACGTGTGATCTGTTCAGAAAAATATCAGCCCCTCTGTTTTTCCCTATTCCTGCACTGCTTTTAAAGGAAGAGTGATAAAGGTGGTGAAATGATTATTGAAGCATTGGGCAGTTTCGGGAAAAGTTAATCAATATTTATTATTGTAAACATTCTCAATCTTGCGTATACTTATGAGCTTAATGTTCAAAAACTGTTTAACTTGTACTTAACACAACTGTAATTCTTTATACTCTAACCCCTACAATCTAGGTCCCTACCTAATGCCTCCAAAGTTACCCTAACGCTTCGCGGGTGACTTTTCGGAACGCGACGCGACCGAGGAATGTTGCGGAGCGCTCTCCCGGAGTATTAGGCGGCTTGAAATGGGAGTCAGAGAAACTACTTGGTGTGTTTAGAGGTTGAAGGCTTACCGTGCTGGCCAGGTGAACGGCTTTTCTTTCAGATCTGGGAATTTCCCTCCAGCGGCGTGGTCCAGGGCTATTTGGTCCGGGCTGGTCTTCGATCTCCCTTCCTTGGGGGATGGTAAACTGCGGGCGTCGAAGAACAAGGGGCTGCAGTTGATCGGCTTCCTAGACTGCTCCTCACTTAGGCCTTGTGTACTGGGCAACAGCTATTACGGCACGACCCCGAGCTCCGGTCGTCAAACGGTTTTGTATTTTTCTTGTGGGCGTGCACGAATCCCCTAAATTTCTAAATCCAATCGTTGTATTCGATTCTCCCTCCAGTTAGTCCTCGGTGATTCGCTTCGAATGTCCATTGGCTACGAGTTGTGACGTATGCATCAGGGGTTTAATTTTTCTCCTTCCCTCCTCACTGGTTGCGAAATATAGTGGGGGAATTTAACCTCATTTTTGACATCACGCCATTCCATTTAATTTGCTGACAATCGCCTTTGCACGTGTCTGCGTTCCCTCTGGGAATGGGGTCGCAACTGCAAGCTGAAACCTCGGCTGATTCCTTTTTCGGCTGTTCTCTATTGTCAATTGTAAACTGTCAGTTTTCGATTTGACACTGGGAACTTGTGGCTTCGTGACCCCGCACAGTGGTTCCATCCTGGGGTTTTGGTGGAAAAAATTCGGAAACCACGAAAATCGATAGTAATGTAGCGGTTCTATTACCCTAACTAATAGTGGAAACTAATATAAATAAGATAAATATAGAAGAAAAAATCATTTTGAGGCCTAATCGTTTCATTGATGAAATTTGCTAAAAATGATGAAATTGATGAAAATTGATTTAAAAAAAAAAAAGATTTTAGACTAATGGATTTTAATTTTGCATTAATTTTATTAAAACCCACTGAAAGGTATAAATAACCGTATTTCACTCGGCTTCCAAGTTTCACGCTCATTTTTAAATAAAAACTCACTGCTTAAAAAGATGCAAATTCCTACCGAAAATTGAAAAAAATCAATATTTGCAGAAGTTTGCGGAATAAACGGGTTGACAATTCTAATTTTGCATTAAATTCTGTAAATAATGCTTCTAGTTTCGAGACTTGACAAACCGGTACCCATATTGTTTTACATTAACTACTTTATACCACTCGTTTTCAACATCCTCTTTCTGATCAGAAGATACAGAAATTAAAAATTAATATTCAAAAGTTGAGAATATTATCCGTTAAAACCTTCGGGAGAATCATTACAGTCCAAACCAAGATGATCAGAAGAAAGGGAAAAATTGAATATTAGATTTCAGAGGAATACTAATGTCCTTAGGGGTTCCACACAGTAGTTTTTTATTTGGTGCGTGTGTGGGCTCAGAGAGGGTTATTTCAAGTAAATATAATCGATACGAGACCTTTACCTTCCACCCTGGACTGATGATGTTTTTTTCCACCAGAAACACATTAGTCGAAACACTGTGCCCCGTACGGAAAAAACGCTTACAAATTTTCTACACATTCATCTGACAGCATTCCGGCAATACTTCATTAAAAAAAGGAAGAGAGCCTAAAAATATGACTTTCAGAAATATTTTCTTGGTTCTAATTCAGCATTTTATATCATGTTTGTTTCCTTTTCAGCCAGTTCTAGGAGTCTAACCGTATTTTTTCCAATCTAGGTCATTGTATGTGTTATAGTAGGTAACTTAGTACAAACTTCCATCGTAAGTGATAAGTTCATAACTTGAAAGACAAACAGCGACATTAGCCACCGTCTCGGCCGTTCCACCAACTTTTTTCTTCGGGCTCAAAGCCGTAGGCGAAAAAAAGAAGAATTTGAACATGAAACCGCGGGATTTAATCACCAAAATCAGTCTTTGCAGACTTTCAACAGGAACATTTTATCACTTCATGGGCTTCCCAATTCTAATGCAAATTCATTAGAAAATAGAGCTATATCGATAGGTATAGTATTTTTCTATCTAATTCGACCATTTTCACAATGAATTAAACCTTTTTCACATAGAATACAACTTTTTCCCTTTCACTACCTTTTTCACAATGAATACGTTTTCCCTTTCAGTATAATCATTTAGAGTATTTTTGAAAAAAAAAAAAAAAAACACTATTGCAATGGCTCCAAAAATTTTAAAATCAAAATTATCAAAAGTTTTGCTTCATTGAAAGCCGAAATTCGTTTTGAGGCATACTCCATGGGGCGATTATTCAGCCGTTCGGAGGATGTAATCACTTGATGTTATCACAAGGAGTTTGGCATCCGTCACCCCCAAAGATTGTAGAAACCACGTAAGCGATATGTTAGTCGTGCAACAAACTTCAGCCGTTGGTCAACCTTTGCATTGAATTCCTGAATTTCGTATCTGAATATTACATTGCAATATTTGATTGTTGAATTTTTATTGAGTATCTAGTAATTTATTGGGTTTATATTTATTACAATTTGAAAATTTATTGGGTCTCTTCGTATATTACTTGAAAACTTCCCACTAATTTATTTCAACATCAGGATAACAGTATATTTCCGTCTTGGACTCAATCTCGTCAACGCGGTGGGCGAACATCGACGTGTTTGTTCAAACAATATTATACATGCACTGGAGGTTAGCAAGCTTCGTTCTCCTATGCCGTAGTGTTTATTTGCTTCCCAAATAATGTTGTGGGCCGCCATATGCACGTAAGTAGACAAATACTCTGCATACAGACCACTTTAGAACGCCGTACGCTTAGGCGATAAGTATTCTCCTATGTATGATCTTTACAATACCTATAAGGATCCTTCAATAAATTTAGCTTCTGTGATTTGTGTGTTAGTCATTTACCTTGTTACTTATGACTCATATTGAACTCAACAAATTTTAATGAATATTACCTAGTCTTGCTTCATCACTACCGAAGGTAGGGAAGCTTTGTATTCGTGATTAAAGTCGAAACAATTTTTGTTCTCCAAAATTAAAATTTCCACTCGGTTTTTGCGTTTCAGAGCTTGCTGATCAATTTTGGTTCCATGTCAGTCTATCTCTAAATCCTTGTCACACCCAAAACTATTCCAAGTTCCAGTCCGATTCCCATGAAATTTTCAGGGATCGTGCGGGTTAGCTTCTAGACGGTCGCCTATAATTTTCAAAGCCGTTGAATCAATAAAAGCCTGTGCGCATGCGCAAACGATAATTTCTCATAACGTCCTTATCTCATCATCTGTCAGTCCGATTTCGTTCAAACTCGGGGAGTAGAGAGATTTATGTTCTAGAAAAATGTCCCATAAATTATAACGCGATTGGTAGAGTAGCAACCTATGCGCATGTGCGAAACTAATATCGATTGACAGACAATACTCGAAGACTAATGAACCGATTTCGATGAAATTTTCAGGGATCGTGTGGGATAGCTTCTAGACGGTCCCCTATAACTTTCATTGCCGTCACATAAACTAAGTCTGTGCGCATACGCAAATGTTAATTTATTATAACGTCGATTCCTTATCATCCATTGGTCCGATTTCGTTCAAACTCGGGGAGTAGATAGATATATGCTCTACGAAAATTCCCTATGAAATACATCGCGATTGGTGGAGTAATAACTATAGCGCATGCGCAAAACTAAAATTGATCGACATAGACAAAACTCCAAGACTAATGGACCGATTTTTATGAAATTTTCTAGGATTGTGCGGTTCAGTTCCTAGACGTTCCCCTATAAATTTCATTGCCATTGGAGTAATAGTAGTCTGTGCGCATGCGCAAATATTAATTTCTTATAACATCCACTTCTTACCGTGTTTTGGTCCGATTTTGTTCAAACTCGAGAGCTAATTAATTCTATACGAGCTAACTCTTGTACTTCCATGTTATAATGTGTGAGGAAGCTGTAATGCCCATTCAACTTGGTAGACGTGTTGGAAATAGGTCAACGAATTTCAGTAGGCATTTTTGTAGCTTCGATATCTTAGAGGTAACGACTAGAAGCCAGTGGTGTCGGGCAATGAATGAGAATCCCTGATTAGAGGGAAGCTTTTAAAGGCCTTTAAAGAAAACGTCACAGAAAAGTACACTTACAACGAAAATAGTAAGTTCGATAATTTACATAAATTCGTACTATTTTTCATATAAATCGTATCAAATCTTAGGAATGAATTATATGGATATAACAAGCTCATTCAAGTAAAGCGCTGATAAAGTGAAAGCGGAGAGTCACTTAGCCCATGAATGATTAAATGCTCGAGCTGAAGGCTGCGGCTGTATTCACCTGTTACACTCTCCCCACAAACGGTTAGGAAAGTGAGAGGAGGTAGAAGCGTTCAGATTTACCAGAACAACAACAACACAGGATAGCTCAATGTACTATGAATCTATATACAGAAACATCAATTTATTGCAGTAACTATTCGACTCGACGCGGTTAAGTACTGAATAACAGTACGGAGCTTCTGGAGAGGAAAATCTCGGAAATAGGGAAATCAGGGATATAGATTATAGCATTTTCAAATTGAATTCGTACTTTTACACTGCTATAACTACCAAATATGGAGCTTTTTCCCCCCTACCATTTAGAACTAATCCAACTATGACACACGAAGGTAGCTAAGCTATTTGTAGCGTTTTGCTACTTGTGTCTTTAGAAATTTTTGTTGCCACTAGGGTCCACACGTGCCTGTGTTCCACATCACTGGTCGAAACAATAACTGGACCGAAATCGTAAAAAGAAAGGACGGACATTTATACAGAGTCATCTCAGGGGTGCCTTTTATAAAGGAACCAAACGAGTAAGGGAGCCGGCAAAAATTTTTCAGAATCCACTGGGAAATATAAAAAGCTGTGGAACCAACACTCAAGGCCGTCCTCGAGAAGACAAGGGATGATTGAACGATCAAAGAAGCCGAGCGGTGCTTGTTATGAACGAGCCAGCGAGCTGACAAATAAATTGAAGAGGTTGTTAGAGGACCGACATCAGGTATAGCGGGATGTGCAAGGATACTTACTAAAACGTAAGAGGAGATTCCCAAGGGCGTGTTTCTGTCGTATCAAACTAATCCACACAAGATACGGTCCAATTAAGGAGCGGAACGAAATAAATTGTTCATAACGAGTCATGGATTCAAAACCATATTCATTGAATATTCAACCAGTAAGCCGTAAACGGCATATACAACAATGGGGTGAGAGAAGTACTGCAATTTATTACGCGAATTGTTGATTATTTCAACTTTTAATACTCCTTCAGTACAGAGCACTGGGATACAACAATTACCCCCAATACCTGAGAGTAAAAAAAGCATATAATGCGATTTGCATGCAGAAGATTCCATTGATCCAGAATATACAGGATGTCCCACGGAATGGTTACACCCTCTTTCATTTCCCCTGAATTCTGCGTAAAAAATTAGGTCCAACGCCATTCTTCCTATTTTTTAACGTAGAGCTCAGGAAAAATACTGCCGCGCGCTCCACTTGCACCAGAAGCCGCACAAATTTTGTTTTTTTTCTAAAGGAAAATCTCTTTTTTATTTAAATTTGAATTATACGCAAAATGCCATTAATTTACGATGCATTTTTTCTTAATTGGGTGTTGTTTGTTCATTGTGAATTCTTTAAAATTTATTGTCTTCGAGAATTTATTCAAAAATTGATCATCTTGTGAAACTATAACTTTTACTTTTCTTTAGTTCCCTATGCCTTCGATTTTGAAGTCAGAGTGGTACACAGCATCCTTTGTGGCAGAGTGAGGTAATACTGAGTTCTGGGGGCTATTATTCTCATTATTATTATCCCTCTGATGTGGTAGCAGAGTTCACAAGAGTCCGTTAAGAATGGGGAACTTTCATGTTGGACTTTCACACTTTTGACCTCAGATTCGGATTCAGCGCACTGGAAAACCTCCAAGTACCAATTTTCATCTCAAAAGACCGTTTAGTTTTCGCCTTCGCCTTTTCCTTCTTTGAGATAGAAGTTAGTTTTCAAGACAAGCAAGCTCTTTATTAACCTCCACCACCAATTGATCAAACCTTTTCGACTGCACGAGGTTTCCTTGGACGTAAAATTTCCCCAGAGTCAAATACCAACTGTCATCACTGATTTGGGGTCGGACGAATAACGACATGAAACTGCAGGCCGCTCACTGGAAGAAGTCACAGTCGAGCGATACGAGATCATTCACAGTGTGTTTTGACCAGTGTTGGGTATAATCTTATCGTCGAATACGAATACGATTGTAATCGCGATAATTATTCGTTGATTCTGAGTCAACTACGATTATTTTAGTATTCGTGTAATCGTATTCGTCTGTCCGCGATTAAACGAATACAACCCATAAAAATGCGTCACGGTCATCTCAATTTCAATAGGGCGTCCCTCTTATAATATGCGAAGCCTTGCTAATATTACCTAGCTTCAGACGGAGGTCCTATTGAAATAGATTTGAGGACAAATAGACTGAGCTTCAATCGTTGAATTCACTTTAAGGACGTCCCTCAGAAGCAAGGTAATATTAGCAAGGCTTCGCATATTATAGGAGGGACGCCCTATTGATTGATGACCGTGACGCATTTTTATGGGTTGTATTCGTGTAATCGCCGACAGACGAATACGATTACACGAATACGAATATAATCGCAGTTGACTCAGAATCAACGAATAATTATCGCGACTACAATCGTATTCGTATTCGACGACAAGATTATGCCCAACACTGGTTTCGACACAATGAATGAGGTAGTGGAGGATCCTACGTTAGGGGATGTGGTGTTTACAGTCTACACGAGTGTAGTAGTGGAAGGAAGCTGAGGATTTCCCCCTGGCGGGTGGGGGCCGTGACGTCATCGTACAAATTAATTTCAAGTGTCGTATTACTGGTTAGATACCCATCACACAGCACTTTTTCAGAAAGCTCTCATTACGATCTTTTTATTAGGAAATAAAAAATAACCATGACAATTACCCATAGTGTCTCGTGCGGCGGACACCTTACAATGCCATAAATCGCTCCATATTCCTCGAGTTTTAAGGTGTTTTCTCTGGGAGTTGTTCAACTGCACCGGTGGTCAGGGATTAGCCCCCAAACGGTATGTCCAACTGCACCGGCGCCCCTTTTAGAGGGTATGTCAATTGCACCGACGGTCAGTAGGATGTGTGTGGAATGTGTGGAATGTGTGTGGGATGTGTGTATATGTGTGTGGAGTGTGTGTGGGATGTGTGTGGAGCGGGTGTATGTGTGTGGAATGTGTGTGTAGGGTGTGTATGTGTGTGGGATGTTTAATAATATTATAATTTCAAACATTTTTCTTTAGTTTTATTATTATGAAATTATTATAATTTCAAACATTTGTCGGTGACATCGAGCTGGTAATCCACAACACTGTTCACAATGTACGACCCACTTCAAAACTCACTAATATTATGTAGTGGTAGACAAGATCACTAGTGATGTGATATAGGGAAGTTCAGTTCAATGACCGCAAGTTGGCCGGCCACTTTCATCCCCTTTGTCTTGAGCTGCCCCCCCCCCCCCTTCTTCTACGCCCTTCAGTGTGTTGTCATATCTTGCAGCAGGATGAGTGAAGTTGTGTCGGATGCGATAGTTATGTTAAGTCAGAGGGGGCGGGAATTGTTGGTTTTTAAAAATCATAAATTCTACAAAGGTGATCTAACCCAACAAGGACAGAAATGGAGGTGCGTTAAGAGGAAGTGTACAGCTAAGTTATTTGTCGATTCAACAAATGATGTATTACCCGTTGGGGATCATAATCACGAGATATGTGAAGTATTGGCGAGACAGTTTGTTTCGAACAGTGTTAAAAGAAAAGCGGTAAACGAACTATCAGCTACGCCAGCGAAGATTATTAGGAAAGAAATTACAAGTGTTCCGCGGGAAATGCAGCAAAATTTAACTCGGGATGACGTGAAATGTATAAAAAGGAATTTGTACATTAAAAGAAGACAGCAGTAGCCACCATTACCAAAAAATAGAGATGAGTGTCATGACGCATTGGAATGTTTCAAAATTGAAAGTAACGAAGATGAAAATATGCTCTTATTTAATGATAGAAATTCGAACATCGTAATTTTTTCTACAAAGAAGAATTTGAATTACTTAACAAAGTGCAAAACTGTTTTTATGGACGGGACATTCTCATATTGTGCTAAATTCTTCACGCAAATGTTCACAATGCATATTGTGGAAAATGGAAATTATGTGCCACTAGTGTTTTGTTTGCTGCCAGACAAGAAAACTGAGACGTACACAACGATGTTCAGAAAGTTGTTGGAGCTATGTCAAGAAAGCGGGGAAGATTTTTCTCCTGAAACATTCGTCGTCGACTTCGAGCAAGCAATCCACCACGCTGTTTACGATGTTTGGCCTACTTCAAAACTTACAGGTAAAATTAACATATTTTACCTTTACCATTGAAATTTGGTATATAGGTTCAGTTCCCGAATATCCCCAGACCATTTTTCCATTTTTTTGAATTTTTTATTTTAAAGGGGCATTAATGCTAATCAAATGGGAAAACAGATTTTTGCAGATTTGACCCCTAATATTTTGAGTAATCCAATTAAAAGTGACATATTAGTTTTTAGCTTAAAAAAACGTTTAATAAAATATCAAGAAGTACTATGTTCAGTACAACAGTTGCGAAGCAGCATACAAAACAGTTTTCCATGTTATTTAAATGGGAAAATGGTTTTTTGACAATTTATCAACCAATTTTCCAGATAATCCAATTTATATGGTTAGCATGTTATACAGCTTAAAAAGACCTTTCTTCCAGTATCAATAAGTAGTATCATAGGTGCATAGTGTGCAAAGGGGCTTAATTTTAAAGATATGGCTAATCGCAATGATTTTACACCCAAATACGGTAACCTGTTTTCTGACCTTAGATAAAGTTGAAAAAAACATTTAAACCCCATTTTAAAAAATTATTTTGACAACTGCAAAATATCCAATGTATTTTAAATGGGAGAATGGATAACAGGTTTTTGCAGATTTTACCCTTAATATATTAAATAACCCAATTGAGAGTAACAAAATAGTTTTTAGCTTAAAAAGACCTTTATAAAAATACCTAGTAGTATGATCTTCGTTACAATGGTTGCGAAGCGGCATACAAAACTGTTTCACATGTTAATCTAATGAAAAAATGAATTTTTGAAATTTTAACCACCAATTTTCTAGTTAATCTAATTTATATGGTTAGCATCCTTTACAGCTTAAAAAGACCTTTTTTCCAGTATCAAAAAGTAGTATCATAGGTGCATAGTTTGCGATGGTGCTTAATTCCGCAGTTATAGCTATTTGCAATGATTTTATAGCCAAATACGTTAACCGGTTTTCTTACCTTATTAACAAATGTTTTGAGCTAATTTTTTCAGGCTTAGCTCTTTGCATCTGACAGTTATGAAAACTGCTTTTATAAAATTTTAAAACACACAAAACCCTTATTTAAAATAACTATATTAACAACTAAAAAAATTCCAATGTATAACTTGAGGGACTATGGTTAACAACCATAACTACATAACTCTAATATATTAAATAGCCAATCTTAAAATCCATTTATGAAAATATCAAGAAGTATTATCTTGTACAAGTAGTACAATAGTTGCAATAGAAGAACAGTAGTTGCAAAGCGGTATACACATTTTTTTTAATTTTTTTTTTTTTTATTTATTTACAATTATTTAAGCTCTTTCCACAAGTGCATTAGTTGTGAAAAAAACTGTACCACTATTGTATTTTAATACAAGAATGACTTTCACGTTCTTTTCCAAAAATCTTTTTAAGTATAAAGTTTAAGTATAGTTAAGGTTTTGATTACAATTTATAGCTGACAAATACAGAGTTTTCCCAGAGCTAGACTTATTTTCCTACAAAACTCATTAAGTTGTTGTGGAAATTCGCTCAGTACGCAGGTCTGCTGCGACGGGTGTATTTTCAATATTTTGTTTATAAGGGGTACTATCCCCCCCCCCCAAAAAAAAAAAATCATAAATCAAAATTTCTTAAACAGACTCTAACTAGAAAAATGGAAATATCAAGTAACATAGGATTTTAAATATTTGTCGTGTGATATGTACTGGCATCGAATATAGATTCAGCTAGACTGCTAAAAGCAGTACGTTGTCCAATGCTTTTCTTATGGAGAATAATTAAATTATCTTTTATCTTGTTAAAAGGTTATTTTTCCTACAAACCAATAAATACAAAAATATAATTTATATGTATTTAAACCCAAATTTTGTAAATATTATAATACCAATGTTTGTATACTCGTCCCCCTTAATATGTTTATTAAATTATTGACTTAATAATAAATTATTATATGTTTCGATAAATGAATGTAGCTTTATAAAGAAAAGTAAAATCAGAACAAGTGTACAGAACGAGCTGGGAGAAAGTATGTGCCAGATATCTGGTACCGTTTATTTTGCTTATAACTCACGAACGGAGTATTTTTTTACAATAACTATCATATACTAAATTAAAGTACACTAAATTGACATAATTTAAACTTGGTCCGTCTGGTGGTTTTTGCGTGGTGGACGCACAAAACTCCATTCTTTTATCCTTTTAATATTCAGGATTATGCAGGGCCTATTTGTTTTTACAGGGTTTCGTTTCCATCTTACGCAGTCTTGGTGGAGGAATATTCAGAACCTCGGTCTGGCAAAGGAGTATAAAGACAAAGACTCCGAGTGTAGACGCTGGTTGCGGTGGATTTTTGGTCTGTCACTTCTACGGGCGGAGGACGTAGAAGACTGCTTCATTGAAGACTTGATGACCGTGATGCCTCCAAAAGCTCAACCCTTTGCAGACTATCTAGTGGATACGTATGTCTCTCAAGACTCCCTCTTCCCTCCTCATCTGTGGGCTTCTGAAGAAGTGACATCCGAGAGGACCACAAACGCCTGTGAAGCATTCCACTCTAAGTTTGCTCAAAACTTTAATTCTTTCCATCCTAATATATTTACCTTTGTTGAAGTGCTGGTTGGAATTCAAGTTGATGTCTATATCGGGTTAAGAAGTTTAGGGAAACAGAGAATGTCAACAGACAAGAAATATCTGAAATCAATTGAGAATATCAGAGATGCGAGAAAGAAACTTCAAGAAAATAGCATTTCCAGGCTAGATTTCATAAAAAGGGCCTCCTTCCATTATAAAAAGTAAATGTGATTTGTATACTGAAATTCGTATAAACTTTGTAAATAAAACCATATTTTCTCTAAAGTCATTTAGCCTACTGTTTTTTTCCTACCATATCTTTTATTGTTATTGTTTTTGTTATTATTATTATTATCTATATACTTAATTCAATAAGGGTTTTCTCTGTTACATCCCTTTTTCACGCGTCCTACGTAACCGATTTTTACGATTGAGGTGTCATTTTAAAGCTTACGATCTAGCGCACATGCTAATGGTAATTAAAAAGGTAATTTCGTTTACGGCTTCGGCCCCCTAGCCTTTAATTTATTTCTAGAAGGCGCTTTCAAAGGTCCAGTGCTGACCAACTTGCATTATAACTGTTTAAGTATGATTGTAATTTAACAGCTGATTACTTTCAGATGTATTTTAAACCAAAGACAGATTGTAAACAAAAATAGATAGTTTTCAACTGTAAACAAGAGAAGAAACAGCTCATGAATATACATTTTTCAATACGTTAGTATTTGTTCATTAATAATTGTGATGTTAAACAAAAAAATAATACAATGCGCAATTTGCGCACAGGCCCCCTCGTTTAATACTTATTACCATAGCCTACTTTTTAATAGTGGGAAACTTTTAGGTTTGAACTAAATTAAGTATAGTTTAAATAATAATTACATATCGCCTGTAAATAAATTATTTATTGAACTATTATAATCCTCGTTATTAATTAACGAGGAAGTGTGGGACGAGGAAGTGTGGCAAAACGTTTGAAGATACGCGATGTTGGGTGGGGAAGGGTAACAGAGCGGTGAAGTCCGTTAAGTTTGGAGCGGGGAGGGGGGTAGATTTTGACCGCCGGTGCAGTTGAACACTTTTCGTACGGAGGGATGTTTCGACCCTTGCAAATTCCTTCGACCGCCGGTGCAGTTGACTATCAGCCGTTTTCTCTACCTGCCCAGAACCAGAGGCATCGAATTAGCTATTGACTTAGTCGAGTCGAATACTGGATGACAACTGCTCGAGTAATTTAATAGCGACACGCCCCAAATATCTACTGGTGTTTATTATCCGACTGGTACTGATTTACTATGAGTCTGCTTCAAATTCATTTCCGGATTAAGAGCTATTTCTGAACCCATCACGCACTTTGAGCTTTGGGACCTAACTTGGGTGGACAGTATAGGCCCGTAAGTGTGGTAAATTCCTCGGATACTAATCTCCCCTTCACCTCAATTTTCCGGATCGCCGAGCTGAATGGATTTCATTCCCGGTTCAGGAAAAGCAGGGAAAACCGTAGGTAACACAAAGAGGATGAGCCGCTATGTAATGTGAAGAAGCATAATAAATCGCAAAGGTTGATCATTGAAATTAATTAAAGGTTATATCGTGATAGTAACCATTGAATATATTTATAAACGCTAGATTGTGAGAATTTTCCACATTCGTTGAATACAGCTTTGTACATTATTAACGGAGCATTTCAACCATAATTTAATCGGAAAGTATTTATGGCTAATAAGTGATCCCCGCCTATTAATTTTATATTTTCGAATGAAAGCAGATGTCATTCTTAAGAATTTGACATCAAACGCACCCTCCTACGATACTCAATGATAATTGAAAATATCACCACTGGTGGCGTCAAAGCACCTTTCCCGACTGGACACTACACAATTTTTGAAACTTGAACAATTTAATGAGCTCTAAAAGTGCTAGCCAACGAACTCATCCTTTCATTTGGATTTTATCATTTTTTATCCCCTATTTTTTATCCTTTATTTATCCTCATTCATGATTTTGTGGCGAAAGAACCGATTTTTCAATCTCAATCCTAAGGAGAGTTATCATCTAAAATGAATATATATATATATATATATATATATATATATATATATATATATATATATATATATATATATATATATATATATATATATATATAAATGTTAAAATTCAGGAATCGTTTCAGAATGAAAACATTTTTTTTCGAAAAATTTTATTTTAAAATTTTTGGAGCAATCGCAATAGCTTCATTTTTTTACGAAAATTCTCTAAAATCATAGAAAGAAAACCACTTATTGTAAGAGAATGACGTTGATGTCAATCTTCTTAGTATGAAATCATGCTTCATTTAAATACAGTTATGGTACGATTTTCCCACACAAGCCGGTTCAATCCGGCTTTCCATAAATGTGGTGAATTTCCATCAAAGCATCAAAAAGTACTTTTACACACAAAGATTGCAAGCTGAAATCGAGTAAAAGAGAGGAGGTCGCAATGTGTCGAGTTTCCGCCTAACTGATGACGTCACAGGTCTGGCAGGAAGGACAAGCGAGAAATTCACTATCAGTTGTTTACTTCGTCTCAGTTCAAAGCATTTCAAACGTTCATATTTCAAAATAGAAGAACGGAAAATGTCCCCTAGGGAGTATGTTACCTTTAAAGGCCTGAAACGCCGAGTTTGCACTAAACATATGCTTCGATTCAGATTAAAATCTGTTAAAATGTAAAACGCGAGGATAGCTGAAATAAACATCAAAAAATTATGCACAAAAACTACTTCAATTGCATATTACGATAAACAAACTTCGGTTTAAAAAAATAAGCGGAACTTACCACAATTCATTCAACTTGCATTCACCACGATTATCTTCTTTTCAACTAATTTTGATAAGACTTGACGGGAAACAAATATTCAATTTTAACTCATGTCTTTGAGACCATTGAGGAAAATTTGCAACACATTTCTTCAGTTTGACCACCACGACAACACGTAAGTAAATCAAGCCAATAATGAGGCAGGTTACCTATTGATCCAGAGAAGGGCGACTTTAGTGCACAGCTGCAACGGCCATAGATGTTCAATATTGTTGCACATTTTGTTTTGTGCAATATTATTGATGGTGGCTATGGTGGATTGGTGGTCACTACTAAAAGGTTGTGGACTGACTATGTATGTCATACTCCTCCAATAAACAAGATACGACCTTCCTACTTCAACCCAGTAGAGAAGGGAGAGTACATGCACATACCTAACCTGGAAAGGAAAGATCCCAGTGGCGACTAGATATAAAAGTTCCAGTCATGCAGTACTCTAGGTTCGGACATTAAGCTCTAGGATTCGTCTCAGCAAGGTCTCAAACCGGATTTCAATGAAGGCAATTGTCGAAAAATTTGATTTTAAAATTTTTGATGTCATCGCAATAGTTTCATTTATTACGAAATTCGCTAAAAGTTAAAAATTCGAAATGTATTTTTGAATAGCAGAATGTTATTTGGAACGAGTTTTTTGCCTTGGAATTGGTAATCAACTATTTCTTTTCACTCAAAGCCCTCAATTTACAAAACAATGTAAGAAATATAGTATGATAATTTACGAAAATTCGCTCATACGATCATGCTGCATGACTGGAACTTTTTCAACATACGATGTTTTGCAGATTCACTGTCGCTTTTCTCTGATTACACAACGATATCTTTGATCTGCGATTTCCTTCTTTCTGCGAATTTTTGTAGAAAATGAAGCTATTGCGAGGGCTCCTAAATTTTCGAAAATTTTTTTCATTGAAATCCGTTTTGAGATATTCTGAGACAAATCCTATGGTTCAACGCTTTTTCATCTATGTATATATATAAATCACTAAAAATGGCTAAAACGGCTAAAAATGTTAAATTTATATGTTTTAGCAGAATTTTAGACAAAAGAAGTTTATCAAAGATGCACTGGACTATTAAAAAATGTATGCTTAAAATAATGTTCAAGAATGTACTCGAATCTCAATAAAATTTGCCAAGAAATCGATAAAAACGAAAAAAAGATGAAAAATTCAAAATCCGTAGACTATTATTTAGAAGAAGTTTTTCCCTTTAAAATTGGTAGTTAATAATTTCTTATCACTAATAGTCCCGAATTTTCAATCAATTTAACATAATATAGAACAATAAGTTACGAAAATTCGTTCATACGATCATGACTGGAACTTTTTTATTGTTTAGAGTCATTAGTTCTCAGTTAGTATCTTTATTTAGATTATTAAGCTACGGTACTTCAGATCCAGCAGTTAGGTAGTTAGAGGTATAGGCCAGCTATTAGCGCTACGGGCTTAATGTCCAGCGAAAATTTAATGAGAGCTATGGTGGTTAATGGCTATTAGAATTAGCTGAGCTACGGTTTAATGACCGGCTATTAGAATCAGAGCCAGCTGATTAGTGTTCTCGTCCAGTAAGGGCTTAATTAGTTCAGAGGTTCCACACTGTATCAAACGCCGCAATCTAGAGTCATTTTCATTACAGATTGCATGCAATTACAACAATGTAAGTATACTACGCGAAATTGAAATTTCTGAAAATATATTGCACTAACAGGAAAACATTGTACCATCTGTTACAGTATTGCGTAATATCCGATCTGTAGCATCTGCGGAAACAATGGCTAAAAACTTCTTGTCTTCAAAGATACTCCCAGTATTCAAGTTTTGAAATACTTGTAGGGTTGATATTGCTGAAATATCATTTGCGTGGTCGTAGTCATTTTTGCTTCCGAGTCTACCTATAGGTAGCCGAAGCAATGTTTTCACTTTCGGGAGAGAAAAAAAATTGTTGGTCTCCAAAATAAAAATTTTCACTCGCATTTTACGTTTTAGACCATTCTGGACAACTTTGGTCCTTGTTCGGATGATAGTTGAGGGATGACGATTCGATCATTCCTCATCAATTTGAACGTGATTGTATTTGTATTAATAGCTGCTGCGCATGCAACAATGTGAAACCCTTGTAACTCTCTTATTTTCCACAGTTTTCATCCGATTTTGAAGAAATTGTCAGTGCGCGGGTTAGGTTGTAGAGAGTTGCGTACCTATTGTATTGTTCTCAACTCATCAATTCATTCTGCGCATGCAAAAACGTAAATTACATTGAGTATAATTTTTTCATTTCTTAATTGACCAATTATGACATTTCACGCTACTTATTGATTTACTATTTTCTGCTACAGAATTTTTCAAGATCTTATAAAACTTTTCAAAGATCTATACATTCATGATACGTAAACGAGGAAGCTATGTGCCTCACCCAACTTAGAGACTATTCTATTTGAAGAGATACCAAAGTGAGGTGTTTGTCAAATATTTATTCATCTATCTACAAAAAGTTGCGAAAATCATTAGGTTCAGTCATTCTCAGCACATTGAGTACTTTTTCGAGGATGTATATTTCCCAATTCATAAACCACTGTTTGGCCCATTTCTCTTCTTTCCTCCTGCCTTACTTTTCGACAGTTCCCCTGTCAGAGACAGTTCAACTGGGAGAGTGCGCACTGCGACCTATCGTGAAGTTGAACGCGCTTCCTTCCCGTTCATCCAAAGCGGTCATTGGGAATATTCCGAACTAGAAGGTCTGAAAAAGTTTCCCCAGTACAAATTGCTGCTTATAATGCACTGTTAAGGGTAAATTTACCTGTCACACCGACAATAATGTCGAAATTGACGATGTAGTCCCCTTAGTCCAATAAAATTCGTCATATCTTACACCCACATCAATAAACACACAACGAGTTTGGTTCCACTCCACATTATGGCAAAATTTGATTTTCACCAGAGGGACTGATAGGTTACACAATGCATTGCAAATGAGGATGTACGTTTGTGGTCGCGATTGAGCAAAACTGATCAACGATTGATCAACCAGCCTCACCAAACGATTCAGTTTTTCGCACAAATTCAAAAAGTATCCAACGATTTGACCATCTATGGGCCGGCATCCAAATATTACAAAAACATATTAGGTATTTAATTTTTTCTTCTTAGGTCTCTTGTGTAGCTACCGATTACTTAACCATGCCATTAACTCAATTTTGCACAATCAAACTCAATGTGAAACACATTTGTGACCACATTTTCAGAACCGAACCAATTCTACTAGACAGAAAGTGGATAAAGGTAACCGGCGAGGTCAATTAGGTTTAGATTGGAAGCGCGAATGGGGGCAAAAGGAGGGTACTCGGAACAGTTCCAAGCAACACAGAATCCATCTCACCCGCGTCTCAGAAAACAAAAGGTAGCCCATTAGAGCGATGGGACGCTGAGTGTGTTAAAACAGACCGAGGCATTGCGGTTTTTATCCAAACTCCCCCAAGGATCTTTTCACAAAATACAATAGCCAGCGAGGTGGCCCAGTGTTTGTATTTTAGCATCAACCAACTCATTTTAAAGAAGGAGACTCCAACAAATCGATACGGCTGCTAGCTCAGAAATAGATAACTAACCACGGCAATAAAACTTTTCTGTAAAATATTTAAACCACAAATGAGTCAAAACATTTAGATGCTTACCTAATTAGACTTGTAACGCAAGAAATTGGAAAAAGGTGTAAGGTCAGTGAGACACTACTTAGTTTTAGCATGGTCGGACTACACAGAATGTTAAAACCGTAATATATGAGTGTAATATTCAATGAGGATCTATACTTATTGGTCCATAAATGTTGCGTTTACTATTTTTAAATGAGAGTAGATTTCATTCTAAGGATTTTGAAATCATCCTTACTTTTTTACGATGAGCAGTTTGATTTTACAAGGTTTCGGAAAATTGTGACGTCACGCCAGACAGGGAAGTTCCACAACGCGACGTAGTTTTTTACAAAAACTTTGAAAAAGCGTAGAGAGAAAACTGCTTGTCGTAGTGCAGTAAGTGTCTTCATTTTTAGAATTTCACTCGCTTTCATAAAAAAGAGGGAACAAGTAAATTAAGATTTAGCGTAAAATTCATAAATCGGCCAACGTGAAAAACGAGAAAATGTTTCTTGGTGCAATTCACATATGGGCACGCGCAGAGTGAAGTATCGATTTGGAAACAATGAAATTAGTTCCCTCTACAGCCTAAGCCGAAAATTCCCAGAAATGTCATCAAAATCGGATGAAAACTGTAGAAATTGAGCTCGTTACAAGGATTTCACATTTGTACATGCGTAGGCGCTAATACGATCATGTTAAAATTTATATGGGATGATCAAATCATCTTTTTTTTTAACTATCCTTCAAATTTGGGCGAGATTTGACGACTGGGGTGTGAAAAAATTATGCTTGATGAAATTTACGTTTGCACATTGGCGGAGTGAAGTATTGATTTGGGAACAATGAAGCTGATAGGGGGCCATCAACTCTGCCCTACCTGGAAATTCCCTGAAAATGAAATAAAAATAAAACGCTGCAAATTATTACACAAAGGTTTATTATTTCTGTATCATACAGACCTTCTACGTAGAAAACTGACTGTAATTATTTAGCCTCACTTATAGTATATTTCTAGGTATCGAAACTCGGGGCTTCCAATATTTGGTTCACTCGTTCATTGCATCACAGCTCCAGGACCCCATACTTTTAACGCTTTATAGTAAAGTTGAGGAAAAAAAAAAATAAATGGGGCCGTCTAGGGACACCCGAAGGAAGCGAAGCTTTATATCATAAAGCGTAGAATAGAATTATGAGTATTTTCATACTCATAAACAATCTCTCTCTCTCGCCTTCCCTCCCCTCCCTTCCATCTCCCCTCCCCTCCCTTCCCTCTCACTCCCTCCACCTCGCCCTCCCTCTCACTCTCTCCCGCCCACCCTCTCCCACCCACAAGGCGTGCGCGCGTTCGTCAGTCTAACACTGACACTTTTACTCACTTTTTCGCCCGTTTTTGGTCCATAGCATCTATGCGAGTAAAGCGATCGGGATGGTTAAACGTTAGGACCAACTAGACCCCAAATGGAGTCTATGTGCGAAAGAACGGGTTTTTTAAGTAAATTCTTAGGCCTTTCAAGGCCCGGACGGCGAACGGCGGACGGACATTTCAAATTTGGATTCTACGCACCTTGAAACGTAAAATGTCAAAGTTTGAGGGGGGGTTAAAAAAATTTTTTGCTACACGATCACATAGGCTTATTATTGAAAATAATAAACCAAAATCGGATGAAAACTGCGGAAATTGAGCTTGTTACAAGAATTTCACGTTTGAGCATGCTAAGGTGCTACTAGTGACACGATCATGTTGAAATAATCCTAGAGCAAAAGCCAAAAATGGGTAACTTCAGGAAAAATTTGGTAGTATATTTTTAAAACTGAGTTCTTTCTGAATGAGAAAAATCATTGTTTGCCTTTTCAAAACAGTTGCAATACAAAATGGAGGCATCATACACACGGCAAAAATAGCAAATAATCCCGTTTCTTACCAATAATCCCAAACCGTGCGTCTTCCATTGATAAATGCACTAAAGTCGTAGAGCACGAACAAACACAACGATCTGATCCCAAGAACTATGAATTATCTCCTAAAATTAATCAAAGTCCAGTCATGCAGCATGACCCCATGAGCGAATTTTTGAAGAATATTACCGATTTTTACAACCAGCGAACGGCATTATTTCGATTTTTGACTGATTTTTCAACTTTGAAATTTTTGAAAACTTGATACATATTCTTATAGGAAATTTTACGCTGATTCCGAATATACCACATGTTAGTATGCTAAAAAAATTATTTCGCACGACAAATCGCAAAAAACAGGCTATTTTGAAATTTTTTACTACATTTTTGAAAATTTCAACCCGAAGATCTAATCCGATCAAGCTGGCCAACGAACTTGAACTTTCGTTTTGTGCCCTTAACATTTTAAAATTTGTTTGAAGTTTCTAGCACAATTCTACGGACAGTTATCGTCTGGAATGACACATACATATATACATACATACATACATACATATATGCATACATACATACATACATATATACATACATAAAAAAATGCGTTAAACTTCAGAATGTGATTCAGAATAGCCTGAAACGGATTTCTGCATAATTTTTTTTCAAAAATTCACATTCTACAAATTTTGAGGCGAGAGCAATAGCTTTTACAAAACAAACAATTACAAATCGGGCTGATTTTGGGTGAGTCCTCTCCTCCACCCGTCTAGATTATTGCCTTTCAAAATCATCTAGCAACCTTATAATTGTTAGCCTGCCAAAGCTCATTCGACTAAACTTTCCAAGGTTTATATCGAGCTCATTATGCTCAGAACCTTATTTGTTAACTTACAGCTTAATAGTTAGGTATGGTTTTTATTTAATTTTAGATGATACAATTCGCAGAAACGGTGAGTCGAATGTGTGTACTCAAAAATATTCTCAAAACAGCTGAAGGTCAAATTGAATGTGCATCATGGTAGAATGTTATCATCTACCTTTCTCTTTGCTCTAAAGCTCAAAATAAAAAACAACTTCCAAGCTTCCTAACGTATTGAAACATGGACGTATTGAATTAGCTGAACAAAAAGTACGATTCGAAATGATTTAATGCAAAATATAACAGTATCTAATACATGTGCATACATGCTAGAATGCACAATTGTCTAAAGGTTAACCCAAACAATAATTGACAAATTAATCAAAATCGATCCATTAGTCTCGGACCGTCATCCAATATTAGCTTTGCGTATGCGCAAAAGTTATTATTCGAGCAAATGCGATAAAATACAAGGGGCATCATCCAGACCCAACAACCCCTCGAGTTTAAAAGAAATCGGACCAATAGATGGTAAGAAATCGACAATATACCAATTTAACTTGTGCGCATGCGCACAGACTAGTATTAATCCAACGACAATCTAATTCATACGAGCTAAACTGAATTTTTCATAAAAATCGGTCCATTAGTCTCAGTATGGGTCGAAAATTTTTAGTTTTGCACATGCGCTATAGTTATCACTCCACTAATCGCGATATAATTCATAGGGGATTTTCCTGGAACATATACCCATCAACACCCCGGAGTTTGAACAATTCGGGCATATAGATGTTGAAAAATTAACGGCAAAAGAAATTAACATTTACGCATGCGCACAGACTACTATTTATGCGACGGCAATGAAAGGCATAGGGAACGGTCCAGAAGCTAACCCTCACATTCCCTGAAAATGTCATTAAACTCGCTCCATTAGACTCGGAGTTTTGCCAGTGTCAATCGGCATTAGTTTTGCGCATGCGCAATGGCTATTACTTTCCCAATCGCGGTATAATTTAGAGGATATTTTCGCAGAACATATACCCAACTACTTACGGAGTTTGAACGAAATCGGAAGAACAGATCATGAGAAATCGTCGTTATAAGAAATTCATGTTTGCGCATGCGCAAAGGCTACTGCTAATCCAACGACATTGAAAATTATAGGGGCCCATCTAGGAGCTAACCCGCATAGTCCCAGAAAATTTCATCGGAAGGGTCATTCCATGTCAATTCAACACACCCAATTTACCTCACCATTTTAGATTTTGCTCAAATTTGGTATACTCATAGTAGGTGTTGAGACTAAGAAAAATACCAAATTTTAAATTTTAATCTCAAACCGTTTCTTAAATATGGCTATGTAAAACTTACAAAATCTCGCCAAAAAACCATGAACGGATTTTATACTATTCGCTCTACGAACTGTCCTAATTGAGCTAGAGAGCTGGGGGAGGTCTCATTTTGCAGCTTTTTGTATGCTCTTTCCAGTGATATACATATCCAGTGAGCTATTTAATTAAATAGCTCACCTCTTTGGTAAAAGTACGTAATATGTTTATTATTTAGTCAAAACCGGGCTATTAGTGGAAAACTAGTGTCAGGAATATTTTTTTTTAACAATGAACCCATCATCACCCCATATTTATATTTTGTCACATTGTTTACAACCGTACTAAGTATTTATAGGAATATTTTGAAAATTTTAAATTATGTACTTTTTGGAAAAAAATTAAATCAAAATTTTAATTTGTATTTTGACAAAATTTTTGTTATTAGAACCTATGTCCTGTTGTATATCACTGGAAAGAGCATACAAAAAGCTGCAAAATGAGACCTCCCCCAGCTCTCTATCTCAATTAGGACAGTTCGTAGAGCGAATAGTATAAAATCCGTTCATGGTTTTTTGGCGAGATTTTGTAAGTTTTACATAGCCATATTTAAGAAACGGTTTGAGATAAAAATTTAAAATTTGGTATTTTTCTTAGTCTCAACACCTACTATGAGTATACCAAATTTGAGCAAAATCTAAAATTTAAAGTGTGTTGATTTGACATGGAATGACCCGGAATCGGACTAAAATTTGGTATAGTTTTGAGCGTAACAAGGATTTACCATGGACAGACATCTGGCAGACAGACAAGAAACCAAAATTGGTCAGAAAGCTCTGCAACGCAAAAAGCAAGTAAAAATTTCAATTTTTGAGGACACAAATTTTTCCGATTTCTTTCATGAACGCAAAACTTCCCTACCTTCGGTAGTGAGAAAGCAATAACAAGTTTCATTTCATTAGACAAGTTAGCGGGTCAAATAAATTCACCAAGCAAAGTAACTACAATAACTTTCATTAGGGAGGTTGGCTCCTCCTAGGTTAACGTTAATCTGAACGGGATTTGCGCTAAGGAAATTCGGAGCGTCGGGAGCTTGTAAACTGAATATAGGCGGCACATCCGGCGAAGACAAAAGGACAGTCTGAGACGGTAAGACGGGATTCTATTAAACGAGACAATACGGAGAGTTTAACACGACCGGGGAACATAAGGCCCAATATCAAGGTCGGCCAAATTGAATGGACTAAGCGACTGCGGGTATAAATAGGATCTAAAATTTACATTAAGCATCAATTAGGGCAGTAAACAACCTCCTTGCAATACAAAGAGGGATATGTGTAAAACATACAAAATGCACAGATACAGGTTGGCTCACGGGAACAGGACGTTTTTTTTTTTAAATCAAAAAAATTCAAATAGTGATTAGAGGGGGGGGGGGGGTTAAAAAGTTCCAGTCATGAAGCAAGATCGTATGAGCGAATTTTCGTAATATAATGTATAACCTGCATTATGTTACATTGTTTTGAAATTTGAGCACTTCGAGTGCAAAGAAATGGTTAATTACTAATTTTGTGACAGAAAAACGTAATACTAAATGATAATTTCCTATTCAAATAAAGGATTTGAATTTGTAGCTTTTTTGCCGTTTTCATTCAATTTTTTATCAAATTTTAAGAACATTTTATTGGAATTTAAGTACATTTTCTAGCACAATTTTGTACATGAATTTTCGAATGTTCCATTTTATAGTTAATAAACTTTATTTGAGCAATATTTTGTCAAAAATATAAATGTAACGATTTTTAGCCATTCTTAGTCATTTTCAGTAATTTGTTCAGAACATTTTTTGAAATTTGACCAATTTAATGTGCTCAAAAAGTGCTGGCCAACAAACTCATCCTTTCGTTTGGAAAGCTTGATTTTTTGGCGCGAGAACGGAATTTTCATCTCAATGCAATTTTCATTTTCTGAAAGGAATCCTAATGTTTAGCGCCTTTTCATATAATATATATATATGAAAAGACGGATTTCAATGAAGAAATTTTCCAAAAATTTTTCATTTTAAAATCTTTATTCTGGAAATTGTAAGTGGAATACTTATAAGGAGAGTTATTGTCTGAAACGACGTATATGGGTGAATAATTATATATATATATATATATATGTATACATATATATATATATATATATATATATATATATATATATATATATATATGTATACATATATATATTCCCCCTAAGCAACCCACTCCAGCCACGATTCTGGGAATGCAGCGTAAAGTAATTTAAAAAATAAAAATAATGTTGTGTGGACAGAAATATCCCGAAATTTTGAGGAGACAAACAAAACCGGACACCGAATGAATTTAATATCATACTAATGAATTAATATGGTACTCAGCAATTTTATCTAGAATTATACCAAGATATCGTGAAAACACGTTCGACGAGTAAATAGTCCAATTTGGAACTAACTATATAAAGCAACATTTTCATTGTTGGGTGTTCTTTGAAACAATAAAATGAGAAAAGAGAAGAACAGTATTGATGCTGAGAGAATGCAGTGAAACTTGGAGCGGGCGATGGATGGAAAACGAGGGGGAGTCAGCGTAATATCTGAAATGAACATTTCGTGCGTGCACGATGTTTACAGTTCTCATTTCTTCCCGGGAGAACCTTTTTTCTTTCTAGGGAGCTCTAAGTATAATCTTTAACCTGCTGGATTCAGCACGATGATTCACTTAAAAAGCAAAGAATGGGCGGGAGGTTAGGATCTCAAACATTTCATCTACAGGTAAATCTTGAACGAAACCAGAGTCAACGAGACATCGGATCGCGAGCCCAGCAGCGAATACTGAATCAATTCGCAATGGAGTTCAAGGGGTGCGATCGGTACAGGTATTGCACAAACACGGGCAGAAATTAATACACCAATAAAATTTAAATATTGGGAGGTTTATGTTGGAAATACCTATTCAGCGGCGAACGAAGCCTATAAAATGAGACGGCGTTCAAGAGCACCGTCATACCCCCCACCACCAGCCTCCGTATGAACATACATAGTACGCCACCGGCCACTATGGCCTCCCTAGCCCATCAACCTCCGTATAATAATCAGCCTCCACGTATGAAACAGGCTTCCGTAATAGATCAGACTGATTTGTAAAATTAGTTCGTCCTGGATGCTCGCAAGCTCGCATCTCAAAAATAAAAAATATCCTAAATCAAACCTTTTAGTAAAATACAGAATAGTTGGGCAAAAAGATCAGAATTACGCCTAAAATTATGTTTCCGAGGTCGAATATGAAGAAATATTGGCACTGGGTGAAATCTAGATGGATGGAGGGGGGTAAATTTACAGATAACATCGCTGATAGTATGGCAGCCCTTGTATGATGGTAGCTGTACACAATGGCGACATCGACCCATCCGACAGCACACTGTTCGATGGATACGCCAAGTTGGTATTGAACGAAGAAGCCTCCTTGCACAGCGAGTTTTTGAGAAATAGGCCAACCATTGCTAGATTCCAACTTCTCTATCAGCATCTGAATCTCGATATCTAGTATTTACCGACAAATATTTTCAGCGATGCTGTAATAATTATGAAATGTAAAGCAGAAACGCTGGACTTGAATAGGAAGCCGTGGATCAGTGAAAGAATTTGTCTCTGCACTCTGTGTATAACAGAGAGGTAAACCCTAGCTTAATCGTTTCTCTGCCTCTCTCAAAGTAAGAGCTTCCACTCTCTTTTGTGCGTATAGCAATTATTTATTATATAAACCATTATTGATTTATACACATACCTCACCAAATTGATATCCTCACATACCTACACCCTAGTGCGGTATCTCATTTACCCCAATTGGATTGTATTTCAATAAAATATACCCTGACCACAGCTTAGTCAGATCTCCTCCCTTTTATTGGAGTACCATAAAATAAATAGATATTTAAATATATCAAAAAATAGTGGGGACAATAAGAAAATTAATCAGGACAATAATTAGATTGTCGCATGGTAGCGAGCTAAAAATCCACTAACGGCCGCCCCAGCATCCAAACTACAACTAAACAGAAAAATCTACAACTCCCGTATATCAGAAAATTTCTATTTCCATATACAATCAAGAACCTAACTTGAAACTCGAATAAAGAAGCTACCACTGCTTTCTGGCATCCATCTATCCAAAGACCTTAACATATCCCACAACATGAACCTACAGATCCATTTGCCTTTAGTTGAGGCCTGATTTGGTGTACTATCACCCCAACAAACAGTTATGAAGGTCGACAGGACAAGAAAAACGACAGTAATCGAAAAAAAAAAAAAATGAATTGTTAACAGACCTTGAAATTGAAACATTGAAACCTTGAGTCATGTACTAAAAGCAGAGAATATGCTTGTTCATTTATTTATATTTATTTAAGTTATTTAAATTTGTAAAATTAAAGTTTACTTAATGGTAATTTAATGTAATGAAAAGGTTTTACCTAAATGTATATAGTAAGTAAAACATTTACGTTCGGGTCCCTCCATACTTGTTTGTAGAGTGCTCTCGTGCTTTTGTAATGTGGATCTCCCGCTGACGGTTTTATAACCAAAGCGGTTCACGAGTTTCTATAATAAAAATAATATTGTGATATTGAAAAATTCGTAAATAAACGTGTTTATAATATAATATTGTAATGATAATGTTCTACTCACTCACTCGTCCAATGGAAAAAAGTAAATCACAGTGTAATATCATATATTTTTAATCAATCGTGTCAGTGCTGCCAGGATAAAAACAGGATTGAGTTGCAAAAGTTTCGCACTAATAAAATTTGTTCGAGCTCGAAATAGTAGTTGTTATCAAGAGAAAACTGAGAATAAAATATGTGAACGACAACGCCATATTTATTGCAAGGACAAGGCGACATAGAGATAAAAATTAAAAAATAAGTTTTGTGCTTTTATGTTACATTGTAGATATGGTTACTTCCATTTGTATAGGTACCTATCGAGAAATTAATATTGATTGAATACGTGAATATTATTATTTCATATTCAAAAATAATTGAATAATAATATGCACTTCTATAAGTACTGAAATATTCATATTCTTTGAATACAATTCCTATATTCATAGTTTCGAGTATGCATTTTGAATATTCGTAGCCAAAATATGAATAAAAATTTATTAATATAGGTACCTACAAAGAAATTCAACTATAAATAATAAAAAATAAAGGATAAATACATATTTGTATTTTCGGATATGTGTTTATTCATCTCTGATTGTAGGTAGGTAGGTACGAGGTTGGTAGATACCTACCTAATGAATAATACGTTCAGTGCGTCAAACTGCTCCAGTTGTTTTCACACGAATACAAAGGTTCCAACTATACAAACTAATTATTATCATGGACGTTCCTATAACAAATGAAAATAAAACCCCACCTAACACTTCGATAAAGTATATTTTGATAAAAGTGGAAGAAGCAGTCAGTACAAAAATTCGAGAGACGGCTCGGTAAGCGGGTTCGTACGCGCGCGCGGATGAGACCAGTTGCTGGGCGTCGCCAAGGCACGCGCCCCTCAAATACACTCTATTTTTCCTGGAACCACGTTTTTCGCTCCCAATTCTCACATGCGGCCACTAATTTTCAGAATCAAAATTTCATGCCTATGCCATCATACACTTGAATTGTTTCCAAACACGGGATATTAGCGATTTGTTTAATTTAAAAAAAAAAATTAAATTAGCAATTTAAATTATTTCAACAACAGAAATTTTTTTTGGAAACTTTGTTATGTTCGCTCGATATCCTAGGATGAGACAAACTCAAACATATATTTAGATTTGAAAATTGATTGACTGGTGTGGAGATAATCAAGATTATCTATTTGTATCTTCCCTCTCTCTCTCACAACATAATGAAATAGGTTGAAAAACCTCCTTTGTTTAAATGAAATAACAAACAAAAACGAACATAAAATTGAGGATAAAAATAATTTCTAAATTTTTGCTAATGTTACCATTCGATTCCACTAGAACCCTTGGGTTCGTAGGGATCAGTTACTGTCGTCCCCTTTAGCCTTAATAGAGTCGAATGAGAAGATTTCAGATACTTACATTATCCATTTGTCGCTTTGAACAAACACCAATTCGACGCAGAGAGTGGGGAAATAGAATGGAAAAGTGAAGGCTGTGGAATGAAGAGGGAGGATTTCCAGAAAAACAGGATGAAGGTAGAGCGATTTATCGGCTACAGAAACGGGGGCGTGTGTGCCTTCCCGTCAAAAAGGTTAAAGGACGAGGGAAATGAAGTGGGAGAAGACGATAACTGAGAGAGAAGCGAAAATGCAGGAAGAAGAAAATAGGCCAGCAGAAGGGAAGCTCTCGATGGATGGATGATAGATCATCGAAAAGGACGAAGGTTACCCAAGCTCTACGTTCACATCAGCTAGACCTCATCCATCGAAGGGCCCAAGGGAAGATGAAGGATATGGCAGCAATGGGTTATTGGGAAAATATTTACCGAAATTAACAAAGTTTGAACAAAAGCCAGAAAACCAATACTGCTATAGTCATTCCAATTCCACATTGAATATTATTGTTAAATATTAATATCTATATGATTACTGTTGAATACAAGCTATTTTCCCACAGGAAGAATTGAACCTCCACTTCGCCACACCCTCATAATCACACAGGACCGTGGAGAGAAAATCCAGGCCCGGGGACAAAAATTCAAGGGTCCCTTGAAAAATGCAAATTAGCAGGCACACTCTATTCCTGCAAATTATATTATTGATGTATTAGATAGCTTTTCTGTGTTGACTACTATGTAAACTCGCACAGTCGGGCATCACACATACATAGACAGTTATAAACAAAAATACTGAATAAGATGGAGTCAATACAGCAATTATTCAGCCTACTCCTGTATGCGTCGCTTTGCGTTTTACAGTCTTGCTAGTTTTCTTTCTTAAGTTGTCGAGGATCTAGTAGCAACTAGGGTCCCTATGTGATTTTTATTCCATAACAATTCTTGTTTACCCTAAAAAGAAAATGAAATAATAAACAAAAACGAACATAAAATTGAGGATAAAAATAATTTCTAAATTTTTGCTAATGTTACCATTCGATTCCACTAGAACCCTTGGGTTCGTAGGGATCATTTTTCAAGAAAACTCGCGATTTATTTTATGAAAGTTTTTTACCATTACAACAGATTGTGCTCCCCTAATTTGTATTAAAAAACAAAAAATAAATAAAAAAACGCGGCAGGCCGCTCGTACTTTCTCTCTTATGAGAGAAGACCTATGAGCATTGAAAATGTCTCAGTAATTTCAATGCTAGTATACACAATCATAACAAACCTAACTTGTTTATAGGTTGCTCAGTAATTTCATTGCTAGTATACACAATCATAACAACACCTAACTTGTTTATAGGTTGCGTGACGTTTTTTTCTTTGAGTAACAAAATTTCCGGTTGACCCGTCGACTAAGACATTTTCAATGTCAAAAAAACTACAAGTTTGGAAAAATTAGTTGAGAGTTGAAGTGTTTTCCGTCACCGGCAAGTAGAACTGAAGATTACTTTTCGAGCTTAAAGCGTGATAACATTGTTGTAACATTTTTTCACGAACGATTCAAAGCCATTTGAAGATTCTTTGAAGTATCTTGTTTCTGAAAGGAAATTTAATGCGCTTTTCAATGACAACCACCAGTAACTTTTCAAGATTAAAAATTTATATTCTAGCCAATTTCGGATTAAAAACCGTGATTTACGAGAAAAAAAACATGAAATAAAGGGTTTTCAAGAAATTATCTACGAGGGATGATCTCTGTGTAAGGCTTACTTACTGTTCCGCTTTCAGTATAACTTTTAGTTGAACAATTTTCTGTTCAACTCAAAATCAATGTTGTCTTTCTAGGAAAAAACAATGTAAGTAAATGTTTTAGATCAGTAAAAGAACGAAAATTGAAGTGTTTAAATGTTTTGAAACCTAAAAACTTTTGATATAAGAATTTTCTTTCCCATGTAGGTAGATAATAGTTCAGTTTGACATGTTTCCTCTTTCCGATTCTCCTTCTCTTATCTTTTTGATTAAAATCCCGGGCCCCCTCACCATGGCCGGGCCCCGGGGGTAATGCACCCAGTACCCCCACCCTCTCTACGGGCCTGCATCCACATAACCACTTCATCTTATGGAACCGAGAGCCCGCATTTCACGGAGAGTGTAGACTCTATTTTATGATTCCTTCTCGTAGTTACTGAACAGATTAAGTTGTACAGTCAGTCTCATACGACTTTTCAACGGGCAAAGTAAGGTCATACAACAAGTTCCAGTCTTGCAGCATGATCCTGTAATCTTATTTTCATAAATTATCATATATTATAACATTACATTGTTTTGAAATTTAAGCACTTTGAGGGTAAATAAATTGTTGGAACTATTAATTTTATATGCTACACATTAGGATTGGTCGAAAAAGCATATAAGGTGATTTGCGTAAAATGGTAACCTATAAGAAAATTTGCCAAACAGCAGCTTTTTTCGTTTTTTGGAATCTACGCATCCAGGAACGTAAATTTTGATCGGTTTGAGAGGTTAATTTTTTCAACTTGGAGGTGACGCCTTGGTTGGTGTGTACAAGCCCTTAGCACTTAGGTTTAGGAAACTAGAGTTTGATCGCCAAAGAAAGAAAAGAAGACAAAAAGGCAGCATAAACTCATGGAACTACAAGGGTAACATCGTTCGTTTACATAATTATGAAAGGGGAAGCGAATAAGTTGGTTTCTGATGTTATAATCAGTACTATTCTTCCGTGTTCGAGTTAGTTAGGAAGATCAGCAATTTTCTATTCCTTGAATCGTTCTTGCAATGGTAGTTTTCTCATTCGACTGAATATTATCTACTTATTTTATGTTATCAAAAGGTCCTATTACTTGTTGAAATTGCAGGGAAAAAAGAGAAACAGATTTCAGTAAATATGATGAATGTATTTTATTGCACTTCGCTAAAAATCGTTACTGTACAGTAGAAAACAGAAATACGGATGCTGTAACAAGGTATCAACATGAATGTAATTGGAACTAATAGTTGCAGAATCCAACACTTCTTCTGCAATAATTTTCGAACTGATTTGGGCCTTCCTGGAAGATAGGGGCCTTGAAAACACCTCCGTCGATTGCACAATACATTCTTCATCAGGAATATCTTCAGGTCTGTACTAATTTTTTTTACTCGGTTACCGGAGTTACTCGGTAGACAGATTCTCCTCTAAAAATCCGTAGAACTGAGTTTAAACGGCCCTCGACGACAGTTAAATTTAAGCACAGCTTAGCTCTTATCACAAACTATGCGTTTAAGAACTTGCGCACCTGGCATAAACTACATTCTCCGTTTAAACAACAGTTTAGACGTTGAGTGAGTTTTAAACTGGTTTTGTACCTCTGGCCCTAAGGAGCCCCACTACAAAATTTCCAGTTTATAGCTTCAGAAATATTTATTTTTTAATTGGCAGTGACGCCATGGCGCCACCAGTTGATACCGTGGTGCCACTAAAAACTATAAAGTAAGCCGAGTCAAATACAAGTAGATACTTGTACGTGAATTCCACCAGCCGAGACAGATAATAATATTGAAACACATGATCCAAGTGTTTATTGGCAGGTTCATTAGCACACTAAACCACAATTGAACTCAAATAGAACAAAGCTATTAAGCATGACGAGATTATAACGCAGGTATTGCATCCTTTGTTCCAATACTACGAACCCACAGAATCCTCTATACCGAGGAAGGAGGATCAGATGGCGTTGATTCTGGCGTAATCCTCTTAATTTTCCAACCAGCCTGCACTATACGGACGGTCCGCCGATGAAATCCGGCCTTTTACGATGGGGATACCTTTTACGACCCGAAACCACTAGATTAAGACGTAATTACCACAGCGGCCAACGGACGCTAAACAGCGAAGTACGTTCATAACGTTGACAAAATAATATCAACCACGTTGGTTTCTCATGCCTCCTGAATCGTAATATGTAAAGTTGAACGAACATACACGTAAATATACAACTAACTGCAATGAAGTGTCATCATAGAAACTATATTTCAATCGTACAATTCACTCAATAATTTATGACATATTTTATAATTACTCTCCCAACGTTTCGGAGGGTCAAAGATAAGTTACATTGCCGGTCAAACTCCTCAAAAAACGGTAAGTGCGGAGATAATATTGCATCACCTCTCATGCCAATTACACTATAATGGATCCCATGTGTGACACATTCAATTTCATAATTTTTCAATGTTTATTCAAGTTGTGCTACCCTTTTCAATATGTGGATGTTTTATGGGCATTGTTAAAAGTTTCAATCAAGCAGCATGATCGTGAAAGCGAATTTTTGTAAGTTACCTAACTATATTTATGGTAAATTGTTTTTGAAATTTGAGCTGTTCGAGCACAAAGAAATTGGTAGCTATCTATATTATGGCAAAGCGAAAACTTATTCTAAGTAAATAATAATCCGCTATTTAGAGAGATTTTGAATTTTTAGATTTTTTCAGTGTATAAAGATTTTTTAGCACATATATAGAAATTTAAAAATATTTAGCGAATTTTCGTAGAAAATGAAGCTATTGCATTGGCTTCGAAAATTTTTAAAATCATTATTTTCGAAAAATTTCTTCGTTGAAATTTGATTTGAGGCATTCTGAACAAAAAAAGAATCACGAGAATCGGACGAGAATAGTAAAAACATCATTGCGTATCAATGTTATCCCCTCTCTTGATGAAATTTGAAAATCCTGACAAACTTTCAATAACTTTATCGAATTCTTAATGGAACAAAATAAGAATCACGAAAATCGGTAGAGATTTGTACCTTTGGCAGCGCTTGACAAAATCGGTAATTATCCGCCCCCTAGACAGCAAATTCGAAATTTCCTAGGTTTGCTGCACAGCTAGACTGAAATTGGAATCGAAAAAAATGGGAATCACGAAAATCGGTTGAGTATTGTAACAATAAACTGAATTTTGTTGACAAAATTGTCAAAAAACACGGTTTTTTGACTTTACCCCCTCCATTCCTCCTCTTTCATCTTGAAATTCAAAATTTCCGAGGTTTGTTGCACAAGTAGACTGAAATTGGGATCGAACAACGAAAGAATCTCGAAAATCGGTTAAGAATTGTGGCCTGGGCAGCGTCGACAAAATTTGTCACACACAATTCGGTCTTAGAATGGTCTGAAACGGATTTGTATGCGGTTATTTTTTTTTTTTTTCATGGGTTCTCCCCTACCCCCCTGGATCAATTCCAATAGGCGTCCCTCTTATTAAGGAAGCCTTGCCTATAAGACATAGCTTCAGAAGGACGTCCTAAAAAGTACATAACTAAACCCTAATTTGGGATTATCGTTAACATTCAACGCAACCAAGATTCACCTGTGGGGCGAAGAGCTCGGGGGTGAGTCGACCTCGGTCCTATGGCTCCGACTCATTCCTCCCCTAGTTCCCACCTCCACGTGACTGACCTTCATTTTTTTTATATTTACCAATTTGCGCCCGATGTCAGATACGATTAAAACTTTAACGGGAATGAAATAATAAATTAAACAATAAACTGAAAATAAGTAAACGAAAAATAATTGTTCGACCAAAAGCACATCATTAACCGTAACGGGAATGTCAACCAATACCTTCTTTCATTAAAAACAGACCTAACCCAATTAAAGAAATTTTAATGGGCCGAAAATTTCCATCAAATAGTCTACTTGTGAATTATCCGCGGGAAAAGAAATATTTTCAAACGTTTAAATGTAGATCCGAAATTTCTCATTTTCATACATGCCATTCATGCGTTTTTTGTCTGTAATAATGCAATTTCGCGCGTCGAATATATTTGAGGGCATCCGGTAGGAGGGGGGTAGTTGCCGGGTACTGGGTGTAGTAGTTACAGCTCTTTCGCCCTTTCTGGTGGAATGGCCCATATATGTAGCATTTTCAAATTGAAGTCGTCCTTTTTCAAAATGAATTCGTCCTTTTACAAAATGAATTCGTCCTTCATAAACAAGGACCGAATCTTGAAGTTATCTTAGTAACGGCGGTGTCTGGGGTGGGGAAAACGGTGGCGGTCAGAATGCAGCCTTTATGCAAGAGCGTGAAAATCTTCTCTCCTACCATCTACGCACATCAGACAAAAATTACTGTAGGCAGCAACTTTGAATATTGCACATACTTTCCCTTTTGCCTAGAGCAGCGTTAGGGCTGCCTCTGCATTGATGAAAAAAAGGAAAAGAAACCGCTGCAAATTATTACACAGGTTTATTATTTCTGTATTGAATAGCATTTCTGTAGAAAACCTGTCTATATTATTGAACGAATCATTATGTAGGTATGTAATGTGTCTGCATAGGTGTAGACGCCTACTGAACAGAAATTAATAAAATTGAATAACACAACTAATCTTTCCTTACACGAGCTGATGATGCAGTGCCGTGAGTTAGCGAAACTGCGGTGGCGGCGCAAGACTCGCTTGCTGCAAGCCTAACACTATCTAGCAATCTTTGATGAAACTTAGTTGCCCCAAAAAATTATTCGGTCGCTGCTCCATTATAGCTTGTAGTGAGAGACCGGAAAATCGTACAGCTTTCCGGATGATTTCATTCGGTTTGCTGGGAAAATATATGTAAATGAAATCCAAAAAACATTACTGTTAAAGTTTTAGTTTTAAACATTACTGTTAAAGTTTTAGTTTTGAACATTACTGTTTAAAACCAACAACACCACGCCAAGTGGCACAGCACAACCCCTGCCAATGTATGAGTTTTCAGTTAAATTTCATAACCTTTGGTCCAGTAGTTATGGAGAAACGCTCTGGGCAGCGTACGGTGGACGGACGATTTTTTTTAGTTATGTTTTATTATTTTTTTTATTCCATGCATCTTGAATCGTAAACCAACGAATTTTAAGGTAGGTTATATTTTTTTCTCCTTGGTTGATTGCAAAGGTTCATTATTGAAAATAATAAACCAAAACTCTAAAATTAGTGGCTTTGTATGAATGTCTTGGAAACTTTTTGCAAATTTCTTGTATCAATTCCTGGTAAACGTTGTAAGTTTATTCTATTACATCTTTATCAACTATGCAAACCACTGTAATAAATTATTTTCCTTCGAGAAAAGGTATCTGCATATTACATTTTGGTTGCCTTCAAGATTTGGTCCCTCTTCTTGAAGGACGAATTCATTTTGTAAAAGGACGAATTTAATTTGAAAATGCTATAATATAAACTACATTATGATTTCTGGATTTTAACGGGGGTCACTTGTTGATCGGGGGTCAAGCTGTGCGGGGGTCACTTGTTGAATTTGTCACCATTTTCGTGTCACTTTTCAAACGAACGAGGGAAATGGCTAATACAGCGGTGTAAAGAAAGTTGAATGACGTCATAGGTGAGAACCCTCACCCCAATCCATTCATTTTTGTCACAATAGACCAATAGTGGTCCCCGTGACTAGGGGCTCGCACCTATCCCAAAAAATCTATCGATTTCCATTCTATAGGTTTTTCGCCAAAATGATATGAACTTTAGAGTTGAAAAAGAAAAATCCGACACTTAAATCTAAAAAGAAAAATTCCAACACAAGTCCCATTAGTGAAAATCAAATGATCCGGTTGAGACGGGATATCCGTCACAAGTTTTTGCTTCCGAGTCGACGTATAGGTAGCGGAAGCATTGCTTTCACTTCTGGGGATGTGCGGATAAGAGCCACCACCTTCTGGGGTGTGCCGTAGTCCACTATCAATTTAATTTTTTCCAAAAAATATTTCACTCACCGCATGCGTAAAAGTGAATTCCATCAAGCATCATTTTCTCAAGCCCTAGTCGTTTGATCTCGCTCAAATTTGTAGAATTGTTAGGAGAAGAGGATTTGAGCATTCCACATCAATTTCAACTGCTGCGCGTGCGCTAATGTGTAATCCTTGAGCCGAGCTCAAATTCCACAGATTTTCATCCGAATTTGATGAAATTTTCTGGGAATTTAAAACAATTTAAAACATGTCGATGGTCTATACTATTATGTTACGGATAAGAGGAAGCTACGTGCCACATCCAACTTGGGAGTTTTTTTTTTTTTTTTTTAAGTAATTTTTTAGTTGCCATTAGCTCTTTGGAGTGTTGGGGAACTAAAAAGCGCGGATACATGCATGTTAAAACGTAATGACAATAATAAAGTAAAGTAATAAGGTCTAGTATTTTCCAAGATCAAAGAAAGAGTAGAACTAAACTTATGAATGTACTCGTACTTTTGTTTAGGGTCGAACGTTTTATGGCTAGGCTACGTAAGCAGTTTGATGAAATATTCAATCACGTATATGTGAACAGAAGGTGGATTTATCCAGTTACTTGGTAGTAAGATACCGGACCCGTTGTTCAATTATTCACGGCTCCGAAAGACCTTCGGCTCTCCAAAGAGACATTTGGGAAGCAGAGTTGCACGCCGTAATACCGCAACTTCACATTGAGTTATACGAATAAAAATCAGAGTTTTTCATTTTCTACATTATGTACACAGAACTATTCTTGAATATGAATAAACAAAACGAAAATAGCAAACAGGAGTAAATGCAAGGGAAGTGCATAAAGGTACCCTCGAGTATTGTCGATTGAGAAACATGAAGAGAGTCGGGAAATAATGCAAAAGGTTATATTTTTCGTGCCAGAGGAATCTATTATAAAAGATAGAGACAGTGAGGATCTTGTCTATACATAAATACACATTCAACATGAATATGTTAAATTTTCAATTTCACCCTAGGAAGTTGAAATTTGATGGAGAGCATCTTTGGGGCATTAAGAAACGAGTGATATGATGGGCTCTTTCTTGTTCAGCTGAAAGGGCTGAATTTTCTCCTGGTCACACGAAGAAGTTGAAATCTGAGTGCTCCTTGAAAGGTACAATGGAAATCATAAATGATTTCATACACCGTGAAACATATTAATGATTTTCTTTTAGAGGAGGAAATTTCTGAAAACCTATTGCAAATGGTTTGATAAAATGGACATCATGTGTTAGCCCTTCTCTTAAGCTCCATATGAGGGGAAAAAACGAGCTCCTTGCAAACAATGTGAGTTTGAGAAATACAGGCCTTTAATAAGAGAAACTCAGAGTAGTATACAATTGAATGCAAAGACATATAAGAATAGAAACCTCTTCATATATAACGACGTTCTGAAGTCATGGCGATGCTTTAGTAATCATTTACCACATTCTGTCCTTTTAAGTTCGAACACATTCTTGAAGATATTTTAGACTCTCTGTGATCTTCTGAGGATTTAGGAGAAGATATCGTGAAAGGGCTGCGACGTAGTGATTTTTGGTTTATTATTTTTGAAGAATGAACCTTCATAACCAACCAAGAAAGCGACCCACAACATCTTACCCAAATATTATTCAGGAAACACAAATTTAGGTGTTTCCTTTTGAATTATACTTTGATGATTCAATACGCATGCTCTTATCTTAAATTATTTAGCCTAAAACAAACGATTCAGACGGATCATAGCTGATGGAAAAATAAGGCAAAATACAATGCAGTGCAGGAAAACAATGTTCAAACGCAAATGCATGTGAGATGTCTTGGAAGCTTGAAGCTTGCAACTCGAAGGATCTTTAGACGTTGGTACGCCTTCTAAAGGATAATGGGATACCCGTGTCCGCATAAGATGTAAGTAACTGAACAGCCCCCCTCACCAACCACCAATTAACAGCAACCTAACCTAACCACTGCGCTGTCTGTTGGGAAACGGCTGGAGCCAAGATATATTCTAACACTCCTTTAACAATATTTATAGTTATTAAAGTTGTTATTTAACAGGGATATGTTTTTGGACTGAGGGAGAGGAAGGGAAGGGGGTGTCAGATGAAAATTTTTGTCACGGTTTTTTAAGATCAAAACACCTAGAAGCAATTAGTAAGTAATCGTTGCTAAGGCGTAATATCTTCGTTAATTCTCGACGAACGAAATGAGTTATCCAACGAAAAGAAGGAAATATAGTAGGGTGCTATTAAGAAGTAGATTCTAGAAAACCTACTATATAGGAATCGGGAATTTGATAACAATAATTTCTGGGATATTAAGAAACGACGTGATCCCTCCTGATCAGCTAAGTGAGCTAAATTCCCTCATATTCCCCCTAGGAAGATGAAATTTTATAGGGTGCTTCTCTGGGACATTTAAGAGGCGATTGAAACGATGAGCTCTTTCCTGATTAGATGAGTAACTTAAATTCTCTTCTGTTTGCCCTTGGAAGTTGGAAATTGATAGGGCGACTCTCTGGGAAATGGAGTGACGAATGAAAATACGGGCTCTGATCAGATGAGTTTTAAGCTATACTCTCTTCGGTTCTCACAAGGAAGTTTACATTTCCAGGTTTCCCGAAAGGTCACGAAAATCTCCACTTTTCCTTATAATGTTGGCGTGCTGGGAAAGTTATGCTTCATTTCGATCAAGCCCTCCCAACCACATGTATATAAAAATCTATGTAGGTACTCATAAGAGCAAGGTTTGACTTCCGTCGAGAAGAACGGGAAAACATATCAATCCTTTGGTTGATAATAATGATAGTGCATCAACTTTACTGCTTCCATTGAAGAATATAGTCGAGGAGGAGCTCAAATAAAGAGAGCTGGTTCCCTACGGGGAAACTCAAGGATGAACGAGAGGCAGGGACGTAGTTTCCCGTTTTCCATTCAATCAAAGAGTACTGCAAGACAATGGGCGGTATGCATAAAGGCGAAGCAAAAGCTTTTACTCCGAAATGTGAGGAACATGCTTCGTTTCCTAAGCATAATAAGCAAATGCTATAGCACTTGCTACCTCCTTTTACTTCGTAGTAAAGTAAGTGAAGCTAATACTATAGTATCTACTCCAAATCTTATGCATAAAAAAGAGGTAACTCTTGTAAGTGAAGCTAATACTATAGTATCTACTCCAAATCTTATGCATAAAAAAGAGGTAACTCTTGTGGCCTGAAGGCAATGCTTCAAAAAATTGTAGCATGTGTAAGAGCAGACTACAATCCTCAGTCGCCTGTTAGACCTGTTTATGCGAGTGCGGAGTGCTAAAGTGTACAAAGAACGGAAGCTATATCGGTTTAATGATGAGAAGAGGCAGCTATGAGTAAACTCTTTTTAGGCACACAAACGGAAACAAGAGGGGGGGGGGGGGACTTTCGCCTGACGAAAAAATGAAAATTTTCCTGAGGTACATGGCTGACCCTGGCTTCCTGATTGGGGTGGGGGAAGACACCGGTGTTCACCAGAGTACTTTGCAATTTATAGTATCCATGCTGTTTCATGGCTTGGACGTATATCATTTTGAAATTTCAGGACAGACATTTGTACAGTGAAAACGGGAAGAGTACAGCCTCTTGCCACCAGGCGCCCTTTTACGCAGGGACGTCCGAAGTTTACGCCAGCGCAAGAATCGATGTGCTCGAAGCCTATACAGAAATAATAAACCGTTGTATAGTAATTTGCAGCGTTTTTATTCTCCTTTTGCATTGTACACATCTTGCAACTTCCCTAGAGGGGGATGCATTTTGTTCATGGTTGATTATGAGGTTAATTATTGAAAATAATGAACCATAAATGTTACATTAAAAGGGTGAACAATTCATCTTTATCATAAATATAAGATGAAAATAAAAATGCCGGTTAAACTACAAACTCACGAATATGAAACCATTTATTGTATCATTACATGATTTTTAATTTTTTTCTAATTTTGGATAACTATGGTTGTTTCCCAAACGAGGAATCTTTTGGCCAGTCTCTTGCGTATCAAACTATGACAAATCATAAGAACACTGCTCGCTACATCGTCGAAATTAAAGGTTTGGATGTTGTTTCATCTAGAAAAGTGAACTGAACGGGGGAAAAACATAATTTCAGTCGATTCGGTCGGACATTTTCCGACACATCGACTCAACCGTCGGATCTACCAATGAAATTCAAAAGTGCCTCGGGCAACATGTGCGGCAAGGCACTTAACTTTTCCTACGTTGGGACAAATTACGTCGAGTGGTTCGTGAGGTATCACAGGTGGAAGGGATGCGAACGCCTGCGCTCCCGCACGCACACATTCACACGAGAGTGGAAATGAATAACAAACACGGAGTTAAGCCCAACCCTTCAACAAAAAACAATAACTCTATTCTGAAAATCCACAGGCATACAGTGATCGATTACTCAGGGCTGCGAAGGATTTGAACGAAGGGACAGGTCCCGCATCACCAAATCCGACATTAGTAATGGGTAGGAATGTGACAGCACCATTTAAACCTTTTAAAACGTCTGCCTGCCAAGTTTGGTGGGCAGTATAGCTTCCTCTCTTATTGTGACATAGACGTATAAAATTTGTTGAAAGAACCAATTCATGGTTGCGCAGGCGTACATGGTACCATTGATTTGACGATAATGGAACCCATACGAAACCATCTAGGAGCTAACCCACATATTTCATGATATTCTCATCATAATTAGTGCATTCGCCTCGAGATGAAACTCAAATGCCGCATTTGTGAGACCCTTATCCATCCACAATCCGAATTTGAACAAATTCGGATTGATAGATATAAGAAAACGACGCTACAAGCAACTAACATTTGCGCATACGCACAAGACATAATTGATCGGCAATGAAAATTATTGCAAACTATCTAGAAGCTGATCCACATAACCCCCGAAAATTTCATCAAAAGCCGTCCATTAGTCGCGGAGTTTCTCTTGTATCAACGAACTTTAATGCGCAATAGCTATTACTCAATAAATTACAATACAATTCATAGGGCATCTCTTTGATACCTTTCTCAACTACCCCCCACCCCCAAATTTGAACTAAATCGAACAGATAGTTCATGACAAATCGCAGTTGAAGAAATCTACGATTTTACATGAGCACACACCATTATTGATTCGATGAGAGTGAAATTTATTGCGAACCATCTAGGAACAAACTCGCATAATCCCTGGATGTTTCATCAAAATCGGACTAAAACTTAGTATATAGGTAGTCTTGGGCGTGACAAGGAATTAGCACAGACAGACAGGGAAGAGGGTACCAAAATTGAGTAAGCTCTAAAACGCAAAAAGAAATTAGAAATTTCGATTTTGGGGGACATTTTTTCGACTTCTTCCACAACAAAGGTTTCCTACCATAGGAAGTGAAGTAGCGAAAAAGCATAGTGTGTAGCAGGGTTGTTAAAAAAGGAGTCTCCATTCACATAACAAATTCCCATTCCTTTAGAAGAAATGTAATTGCAATTACCATTTCAATTCCTGGAATGGTAATAGTTTCTCTTATCACCATTACTTGTAATCAGAAAAAGTAATTGCGATTACGATTACCATTACGGGAATTGGAATGGAGTAATTCCGTTACACGCCTGTAATCGGATTACAAGTATGGCAACTGTGGGTTAGAAAAATGGGAGTTTTCGATGGAAAGGGGGAAGGGAGCAGTGTTGGGAGAAAGCTTATTCTATCATTTTGCATTTTGATTGGTCTATCTCTATATCTCAAGGGGTCAAGATTATCCTCGGACTCGGATTCAGCACAACAAATAACGTAAGAAACCAACAAGCTCCGGCCGGATGCAAGACCACCCTTAAATTCTATAAAGTAGTGTTATGTTGGTAATGATACCAGTTCACTAGGATCGCCTCACAGTTCTATCGGTAAATCTTGCGGACAGTTCAACCTACAACGCAGTAAAGCAGTGAGTGGTTGCCTAACCGGGGTAATTATACGGCGCAAAATTCAACTCTTGACCCTTCAAGAATTATATTGTAGGGGGTCGGTGATTTCTGGTTTGAAAAAAGGATGGAGGGTTTTAAGAGCAGGTGAGGGTCGTAAAAAGAGCGGCCGTTTTCGTTGTAGATCTAAGTTTAGATGCAGTACTATTAACGGAATTTTCTGATGAGGATATGGTAGTAGTAGAAATTACATCGCCGACTGGACTTTCTTTTCTAATTGTTAGCGCCTATTTTGATGGAAATCGTAACGTGGAAATTGACTTTCGGAAGATTTCTACAAACAGCAAAACAACAAAAAGTAATTTTAGGAATAGATTCAAACAGCCGCTCAATTTCCTGGTTCGACTCGAAAACAACACGTAGAGGCGAGGATGTAGAGGAGCTCATATCAACGCTAACATCAAGCAGATATTTATTAACACCAGTACACTTATTGTCATAAACACCGAGAGTATGCACAAGTATGTGATAAAACTCGTGAGATAAACTTTTGAAACGCGCCAATATCTGACGAGCAAAATAAAACCTGTCCTCACGTCTCGAGCGCTGGACCTGAACTCATATCAACGGAATCGTATCTAATGAACACCAACGACGGGACGCCAACTTTTGAGACTAGAAACGGGCGTAGCTGGAATGATTCGAACATCTGCACTGCACCTTTTGTGCCATACTTGACCAACTGGGTGAATGAAGATGAAGATAAACTCTGATAAACTTGACATTCAAAATCGGTTGTGGGGAGGAGATGGTCCGTTTGGTTGAAACCTTTTGACACGTATTAGTGTCAAGGAGGTTGATTGGCAGAGATTTGAGACGGAGCTTTTGGAACGAATGATGGAGATTTGTGGAAATCATCACGGCAACAGCTCGGGTGGAGGGGGGGGGGGTGATTCCCGATGATCGGATGGCGGCTTGGTTCAGAGCGGAGGCTGAATTGGACGCAGCAGTGGGAAGGTTTGTAGATGAAGTTGTTGATGTTTGAAGGTCAGCTATACATGCAAAAGCAGCTGGTGTTTTCCCTTCAATGAAGAAGTCGGTGCCATGGTGGTCTCATGATTTGACAGTATTAAAGAGAGAGGCGTTGGGTGTCATCTATAGAGGGGCGATTGTCCTAATCATCACCTATGCGGTCCCCATTTGGGGTGAGGCACTGGAAGTCCGCCGCAACATTGATACCCAACGTAGATTTCAGCGATTGATGCTACTCTGGTTGATCAAGGCAGTTAAAACAATTTCCTTCCACGCTTGTGGTGTGGTTTCTGGGAAGAAGCCTATCGAAATTGAGGCGAGGGAGATGGTAGATGTTCACCACGGATTGTCAGTTAGTACAGTGGAGAAACCCCTGCCCTCTGAAAAATGGCCACATCCGGCAACAGTGGCTGATGCGGACATAGAGCTGGGAGAGGATACAGATCTAGCCTTAGTCATTTATACGGACGGCAGTCATATGGGTGATGGCAGGGTAGGCTGTACTATTGTGGTGTCCGGCAGCTTTTCAGGCTTGGCGAATTCTGCTCTAACAACCAACCTGAGGCAATGGCGATTTTGAGGGCCCTGGAGTGGCTGGCACGGCAGATGGTGAGGGTGTCAAACCGTGGGGCCATAGACTACATGGACAGGCAGGTTTCCTTGGCCAAGCTGGCCGATCATGGGAATCATCTCCAGTTGATTGAGCAAATAAGGGAGCTCATATCCCATCTTAGGGAGGGAGGGGGATGGAAGGTGGGCGTGAAGTACACTCGAGCGCACATTGGAACTGCAAGGACCGAAGAGGCAGACTCCAGTGCAAAGGATGCAGCTATGAGCAGAGACCTTTAGATTGCCAACTCCCTTTTACCCAAATCCAGAGTGAAGCGAGACTGCAGTGACACTAGTATAAATCTATGGGATCAGATGTGGAGAGGAACAGCAGACGGCAGAAGAACAAGGGCCTCCAACGGTGGGAGATCACCTGCGCGTCGCCCTTCCTATGTTATGGAAGCAAGCTGATTATTAACAAGGCATGGAAAAGTTCGGGAGTACCTGCATCGATTCAACCTGGCTGATGATGCTTCATGCACGTGTTCGGGTGAAGTGCAGGACTGGGAGCACCTCCTGCTTCGTTGTGGATATTTTGAGCAGCACAGGTCTCGTTTGGAGCGAACGAGTGTGTTAGGGAGTGAAATGTGGCCAATGTCAATGAAAGATTTAGTTTCAGAACATCTACAGGATATTATTATATTTTTAAACTCCATGGAGTTGTTGTAAGTGTGATTAGGTTTTGTATTTTCGAAGTGAAGACCTCGTCAGGACTAGAATGATGGAATTGTGAATATAAACTCGTACTAATGATAATACTGCAGTACCTACTACTCCAGTAATATATTGATTGTAATGCTGTAGTACAATTACCTATACGCCTGTAATCTAATGGGGAGCAGGCCCGAATAGATTCCCTCAAGCAAGGGTTACTAGCGTGAGGAAAACTAAAAAAAAAAAGCACGCACACATACACACACACACATATATCATGTATACATAATTTTGGGAAACCTTCTTGACTAGCAGAAAAATTCGAAATAAACCAGAGTGTTCAGGTAGTGACCAAGCTAGTCCTAACTAGATATAAAAACTACATTTAACCACAAGACTAGCTTGTCACTACCCGAAAACTCTTTTTTATTTCGGATATAAATATATAATGTTATAATCCAGGAATCGTTTCAGAATACCTCAAAACAGATTTCGACAAAGAAAGTATTGAAAAATTTTTATTTAAATTTTTTTGTAGAGATTGCAATAGCTTTATTCTTTACAAAATTCGCTACAATTGTTACGGGACAAAAGTTGTAGCAAATTAATTGTAGAAACGACTCCTGCAGTTTGGCAGATCTGTTTTGGATCCACCCTGTATAGCCTTCGCGGAAGATGATCCTCACGTTCAAACCGGAATCGGTGAAAAAGAGCCCCCTTACAGGCGAAATGACAGCATTGATCACTCCTACAGGTGCAAAAATAGAACGGAAAACGAGAAAAAGGAGGCGTTCGGTTGCAGCCACTTGTGGATTTGAACCACGTGGAAAATAGGAAGGTGGGTCGGACAGAAACGTAGCCAAGAAGAGGGAGAGGATGGGGGAGACCACGCCCCGCGAATCAACCCGTAGTGGCAACGGGGGTATCGATTGAAGAACCACGGTAGGCCCCGTTCTGGTAGGACCGAGTGCGTGAGGGGTGGAAGGGGCGACTGGTCTTGGGACAGCGATCTCGCGACTACCGCTACGCCTTCCACCGTGAGCTGTTTACTCACCCCAAAAGCGAAACGGGGCGCCAGTGAAATGTGATAACAGCTTATTAATTTGTTTTTTCTTCTGTTTGTGTTTTTTTATTTTTCTAAAAACGGAACCCATTAATGCTTCACCTTGGAACAATATTATCCCATTTTCTCGAAAGAGAGGAAATAACTTTGAAAATACAACTGTTCGGCACGGTTTTGAATCACAGAAGGGATGGGGTCCAGACGATATTCCAGGACTTTTGTAACATTAAAAGAGGATGAAATAGTATTCCCAATAGAAACGTCGTAGGCAAAAGAGGACTATTATGTTACTGGGTGCAATTATTGTAGAAGGAAAATGAGAAAACAACATGATGAAGTGATTATCTTCTCGAGTTACTTATTACTTGCTTTAAACTGTTGCACATCAAGTTGATTGAAGTGCATCAAATTACATATTCCTGATAGAACGGGCAGTTAATAAATAATAATGAGAAACTCAACGATTTCTCTACCTTTAACTTTCATGGAAACGGTTGAAAAACTATACACACGAGAATATTTCAATATCTAACAACCACTCAAGCATCTGAGGCAGCCTATTTTATTCATCTCAGTTTGGCTGTATTCGTGAGCATCACAATATCATAGGGTTTGTCTCGACATCTGTTGCTCGACATATCATGAACATTAAATATACGCCATCTTTGTTTGCACCTTTGTGACCGTCTTGACCGCGTGATGTTGACATTTTCTTGTCTTTACTCCAACACACAACCGCGAAAATCGTTGCTTTTGAGGAACGATAATTTATTTGTAGCGTAATTTTCTGATTCTCGTTTTCAACCAAATCGTTAAAATGGAACTGCATCTTTGTCATTTTTCATCGAAAAAAAAAATGTTTGCCAGTCGCTAGAAAGATCTCAATCAATGTAGTATTATATCAATATCTCTAATGGTGTCTGTCTGTGTGTGTTACTCAATCGCGTAAAAACTACTGGACCCATTTAGCTGAAATTGTACATGGAAATTCTGAAGGTCCCTGGGCAATACTTAGGCTATAAATTACATTCCTCTAGACATACCTTGACATGCATCGAACTTTTCATGTCAAATGTGGATGGGGTGGGTACACGCATAAAGAACTTCCGATAGTAAATTCAAAGACACCAAAACGTTTTTGGTGGGTTGAGCCGAGCAGTTTTTATTTGCAAAGATAGATCTTCGATAATTGATATTCAAAACGCCCTGAATAACTGCAGCAATGTTCTTCGGAAATAGTTTTAACGTAACTAAGGCTATATTGAGTTGGTTATATTGAGAATAACCGGCTAGTTTATGCTACATTCTTAATAGCAACTGCCAGCAACTTCCAAAATAAAAACAGCTGAGCAACAGTTATTAATTAACTATAAACAATCCTCAAGGTACGAGTATAATATCGTGATTTGGTAGTAACCAGGCTGGCTTACTACGTGTCGTGCGCAAGCTGATTTCTCAGTTTCTTTCCTTGAAGAACCACACCTTTTCCTCTCATGTCTAACTCCTGAGCAAACCGGGAAAGATTGTTTGTTTCCAGGTTTAATGTGACATGTCTATTAAGAAGTCGAATATATTACCAAAATGGAGCCCATTCGTTTGTGTAATAGTAATAAATCAGTCTTTCGAAAGATTATATTGAGGTTAGGAGTTATTAAATGAGACACGAGATTTAATCAACAGGGAATTTTAATACCAATATCTTTAAATGACGCCTCGAGGAAGAGATAATGAGGGAGGATTCTCTACCTAATATGATGTCGAGATATATTGAATACATTTCAATAGTAGTTAAGAAGATAGCGCAATATGGTGAGGGTAGGTGAGGATAGCAATTGGGTTATAGATATAAATCAATGGGGCATGAATAACAGTTACCTAATTGCTATACACACAATGAGAGAGTTTTTACCTTAGAGGAGGTATGATCTGGAAGGCGAGTGAGATATGACGGACTCGGCGTTCTTTCGAGAATGTTCGAGTTCCTTCGACCGGAACTGTTACAAACTAGAGAAGAAACGGATATGCTTGCACAAGGTTTATGACAAAGAGTTATGCCTTTCAATGCGTATTGACTCTGTGATCTGGACTCAATCCAGGAGTCATCCCACCAGCTGGTGATGTAGAATACATGGAAATTCGCTAAAAAATACTGTGTTCAAATGTCTGAAAACCAACAGAGAGACGAAGTATTTAGTAGGTACAATACCAGTATTTACAATTAAAATACGGAAACAGTGCAAATTTGTGACCAACTCCGCGTTGAAATTTGTGCACACGCAGGTTAATTTTCAAACAGAATACTGATTTTATAGACATTAATTACAAGTAAATTCAGGAAAATTCATATAGATTACGAGTCGTTCCAGATGCCTGCTAAGGACGTAGGTTATCTGCTATCTCCCAAAACCTGCAATAACTCGGTGGAGTCAATTTCGTCGCTCACCTCATACCACGTGTAAACGTTCCCAAGACCATCAAATAAGATAAAGCGGCCCTTACGAACAGCGATTGACGAGATAGCGGAAAGGGAAACGACAGAGGGCTCTGTGCTTCTAAGAGGTTCTTTCGCTGAAATTGCCTTCTATTGGAATTTCAAAGGCTACGTATCACTCGAGTGAGCACATTTTTACACGAGCAGTACCGCAAATAGCTCGAAAATGAATAAGGAGAAATTGACGTGGAAGTACTGGGACATGATTATGATTACGGCAGCTTATCTTTCTATGCCATGAAACAAGCACACACGATAAAGCTCATTTTACGAACATTCCTTAGAAGACAGTCTAATCTTGACAAAACTGATTTCCATCATGTTTACCCTTGAATAGATGAGATACTTGAATGTATTTTTCTAATCATTTGATTTTGACTCTTACATACTGCACAACAAAATAATGTAGAGTTTTGCCTTCTAGGTGTAACTAACGGTTGAATGTTGGCCCTACACCCAAAGGACCAATATGTCGACTGACTCTGCTCAATTTTCAATGAGTAGGTAAAAATTATAGAACTAATCATTGAGTTGCTTTGATAGGTCAGGTAACATTGAATGAAAGAGGAATTATCAACTAGAGATTCCAGGGATAGGTTGAAAACAAATGTATTTAACGAAAAGAACTAGAATCGGAAAAATATCCTTGATCACGTGAATCGAGGGTATTCTTCGGGGAAATTCAGATTCCATTTCTTTTCTATTTTCGAGTTTTCGTCTTTGGTATTGACATCTATATAAGCCCATTTGTAGAGGAGAGCACCCTTCAAATCCTATCAGGGTTTCTGCGCTTCGAAAATGTTTGTGGGTTCCCCGAAAGCACAAGCTACATACTAGCACGTGGGACCCCGAAAGCCAATCTTGTTGCCAACACTAACTTTTCATGTTGAGTGTTAATTGATCAAAACGATTCATCCAATTTCACCTCTAACAAGTAATTATGGGAATAGATAGAACGCATGTGTGTGTGTGTCATTGTAAACAATAACTCTCCTTAGGATTGAGATCAAAATTCCGTTCTTCCTCCAAAAAAATCAAGTTTTCCAAAAGAATGGATGGGTTCGTTGGCCAGAATTTTTCAAGCACATTAAATTTGTAAAATTTTAGAAAGTTTTCTTTAAAAAATCAATAAATAGCTAATAACTGCTGAAAATTGTTTTATATTTTTCATCAGACCAAAGAAGTTTATCACCGATGAACTAGAACATTTAAAAAATGTAAGCACAAAATTATGCAGAAAAATGTACTTAAATTTCGTTGATATTTGCTAAAAACCGATAAAAACTGGGGAAAAAAAACATAAAATCCAAAATTTTCTTTCTTTACAATCTAAGTGCTCAAATTTCAAAACAATGTAATATACGATAATTTATGAAAATTCGCTCATATGATCGTGCTGCATGACTGGAACTTTTTCTGCAGATTATTGTAGAACCGATCCCTGGATTTAATCACGCCTCAAGCGCTGACATCTTTGTGTATCTCAACCTCCATAACCTGTATAGATGTATTTTGAGCAAAATTTTTGAGTTACTTAACTTTAGCCTCCTATCGAAACCAGTGAAAAAAATTATTTTGGGCCCAATTCGAATGTGTAATTATTGTAGTCGACAGAATTCAATAAGCGAGGTCTAAAGTATGAAACGTGACACACAAAATCGCGTTACGAAAACCCGTCACAAATGTGCATTACGAAAATCCGTCACAAAGGAGCATTACAGAAATCAGTCAAAAATCGTCATTTCTCTTCAGACCAAAGTTTGACAGACAACTGGAGCCCTGAAATCTGACACACAGCCTCTTCGGAACTTTTGGAAGTGATCGATTATTGATGTTTATTGAAGAAATCGAGCAGTCTCCCAATTACAAATTAGTAAATATTATTACATAACAATGATTACTTGGTATGGTAATTATTGGTATAGAATATCATCGATGAATAACTTAGACGTAAAACGCATGTGGTAAAACAAAGCGAATTATATGAAAGGGACAACTTATAAGTAACAATACAAGCATGAAACACTTCTGTGACTCAGGCAGCGGTTCACAAATAATAAATATGAGTGGAGAGATAAGAAAAACATCAATTTCAGGAGGAGGGGGGGATGACTGCGATAAAGTCAGATCAGATGTGTGAGCGATAAAGGTAAGTAAGAATCTCCTGTACAGCCTGTAGTGCTGAAATTTGGTACAAATCATCTTGAGGACCATTAGAAGTGATTGGAAGCGAGCCAGCTGTGCGAGCGATATTGCTAATTTCTCTCCTGTAATACATCCTAGAGCCATGCAATTTGGTACAAAGCCTCTTGGGGACCGCTGGAAGTGATTGCGAGGAAGTTAGAACAGCAGGATGGGCGATAAAGATAAACTTCTCCTCTGTACAGTCTACAATACTGAAATTTGTTACAAAGCACCTTGAGGACCATTAGAAGTGATTGGGAGCAAAGCAGCTGTGTGAGCGATATAGCTAACTTCTCTCCTCTTCGGCACCGCTAGAAGTGATTGCGAGGAAGTGAGATCACCTCGGTCTTCTTTTCCTAATAATTTTGCTCTTACATACATGGAAGGTTGATGCTATTAAGGTTGGACACGAGAATGTTAGACTCGTGGAGGTTTTTGGTTGTCTTCCCAAAATATATAAGTATTAGAACATGTGGAAACTCCCAGGATATTCATATAAATTACGACACACAAGTTCATGTTTGTTGACATTGTTGGCGCCCCAATAAGTTAGCATTACCTGCTAATTTAATGAAGAAATTAGGTAGGAACATTGATGTTTAGTAACTCGATCGGCTAGGTATGTAGGAATCGAAGTAGTTAGAGAGATTAGGAAGCTTTTAATAGCACAACCTACGTGCTCGCCGCGAAACTATGAAACAAACAACCCCAAGTTCATCATATGAGCTCACCATCACTATCAGCCGTCTTCCGCTTCGCAAATTCACGTCCACTTCATCATTCCGACGTCCTCAATCTACCACCAGTATCCATGAAAACGGAAATTGAAGAACATCTTCTAATTCCACGAAAATAAATAATTACAATGTTAAATCGATTTCGCTTTGAGCTATCAACAGTAACGAACTATAAATTTAGTCAAGCTGTAACTTTACACATCGCTTCCCACCAAATTGAAGGAAACCACGCAGTGCAAAATTTTGCACCAGTACCTACCCCGTGCACACTCGGACAGTTTCTTCTACACCTCGTTTCTTTTGCACTACTCAATAGTATAGCAATCCGCAAAAAGTGCTAGTGAGTGGTACTTTTAACTTTTTTATCATCCCAATTCGAAGACAAAAGTAGAATCAACAACCATCCATTCTGGAATACACTGCCATCTTATCATTTACACATTTTTCGAAGGAGTCCATTGTAGCAAGTCGAGTAGGTACATCTAGTCCAGGAGCCAAGGCCGAAAATAGGTAATATTTGAAGAGAAGGTTTGAGATTAGATTTTGAAAATTTAGTCCGTTTTGAGTGAGAAAATCTTTGTCTGCCATCAAAATTGGTGGAATACAAAATGGCGGCCTCAAAAAGATGACTTAATTTGCCCATACTTAAACCGTGCATCCTACAGAACTTTTTATACGTAGCAAAGTTGTAGAGCATAAAAAAAAGATTAAATCTAAAAACTATAAATTATCTCTAAAAATAAGCGAATTACTAACAATTGAAAATCGGGCCGATTTCGAGCCACTCCTCTCCACCCCCCGTCTAGACTTTTGCCCTTCAAAAACCCCTAGCGACCTCAATATTGGTCTGATTCAGGTCTGCCAATCCCCATTCGATCCAGGATTAAATACTTTCCAAAGTTTGTATGGAGTAAGTTTTAACTGAGACCTTTTCGCATTGACTAACAGCCAAACTAATGAACTTTATGTCGTTTTACACAAAGTTCGCAAAAACGGCCTTTTACTTTGTACTTTAATGGGGAACGGTCTGACCAAAAACTTGCCCAAAACGAACTTATTTAATCCTGAATCAAATAGTCTTAGCCAGACCTGAATCAGACCAACATTGAAGTCGCTAGAGATTTTTGAAGGGCATAAGTCTAGACGAGGGGGGGAGGACGGGCCAAAAGTAGCCCCATTTTCAATTGTTTGTAATTCACTTGTTTTAAGAGATAATTCTGAGTTTTTGATCGAACCGGTTTTTTTTTTTTTAATGCTCTACAACTTTGCAACTTATCAAAATTTCTGTAGGGTACACGGTTTAGGAATTTTAGAGAAAAACTTTAAAATGAGCAAAATAAGGCATGTTTATGAGGCCGCAATTTCGTATTCCACCAATTTTGAGACGGCAGACAAAGATTTTCTCACTCAGAACGGACTAAATTTTCAAAATCTAATCACAAACCTTCTTCTCAAATTACTACCTGTTATCGGCCTTGGCTTCGGGACTACGGGGTCGAGCGCACGTTATCATTCCGTACTCCGGTACTGTTTCGACGGCCTCATGATGTTGTCCTTACATCGGAAGCATTCGCCCCCTGGTACTCGAGTTGCAAGTGACGATGGAGTCTTCCGGAAGGTGCGTAAATGATAATTTCACTATTGCTACTAGAGGAAATAACCCATTAGGTTAAATGCCACACCGCCATCTTGCCATCGACACCAATCAATGTGACACTTTTCAAAAACTCCCAATGGGGAATTTTCGTGGTTATTTTTCATTTGCTCAATAGGAAGAGCTGAGCGAGAGCTTTCCGAAAAGGTGCCATATGATGGGTATGTGACCAGTAAAACGGCTTTTGAAATTCACTTGCCCTACGACGTCATAGCCCAGCCCACCAGGGGGACCCTCAGGTCTCTTCCACTACTGCGTCACGCGTGATCTTCCTACCAGTTTATTGGCCAAACTAAACGGTCTTTTGAGCTGAAAATTGGCACTAAAGAGTTTTCCAACAGACGAAAGTTTCCCATAATTTCCTGATCAAAGTTGTAATTTTTATTTTATGTTTCACATCTTTGTAAATCAACGTAGTATTTCCTCGGCATGCCCTAGGTAGATTCTAAACCACATATAACTTTTTTAAATAAACTCATTAATATTTATGTTCACAATTTGAATTTCGATTTTCATATTTTCCCATTAAATACTAACGTTAAATTAACATAAATTTTAGTAATACAGTCCACCAATATTTTATACCAATTTGATTTAATTTACAATGGGATTTTACGCGCTCAGAAGAGAGCCACAAAAATAGTTTATAAGTAAACCTATAACCATCACAATGTCGTCTTACGTCTTGCTAACTTCTAAAAGTGCCCTGATTTAATATAAAATATTATCATAACTTAACGAAACAACCGGTACGAATCCGCGACTTCATTTAGTAGTAATAGTATCAATTTTACGAACATATTGATTCAATATTTTTGTCTCGCTTCGGAATTCTTATTATGTGAGAAATAATTATTACAACATCGGACTAAGACTTTCTCACCTCCCATCGGCCAGAATCGTCGTCTATGATGGTAACGAGAGATCCCAAGACCGGAAGGGGTTTTTGGTCACGCGGCCGCTAACCACCTGTTCTCTCCTACCCCCTACCAGAGAAGCGAGCAACAGACAACAGTGACATGGATTCGTGGGAGAAAGGCTCTTGGAGGCCAATGTTGTCCTTCGTGTCAAATAGTCGTTACTTAGCCTGAATCATCTACGACTGTCAGTAATTCAGTAGACGAAAACACCCAAAATAACAATTAGAGTAAGAAACAAACAACAAAAAAGTGCCTAAACAACTAAAGCCAGTGTGCGAACCAAAATCCTTTAATTGTATTCAACGAGCGTTACCCAAGTATTCATTTTATCTTACCCAAGTTTTAGATACCCAAGTATCCTTGGAAACGATATCTCCAGATGATATTTCCAATATGGCTCATGCCGGTCTTCTCCGGTTTGCTAAAGCATGAGCATGTGGGAAAAGGTCTATGAAAAACCTTTTTCATTGGGATAAGGAGAATGCAGCCTGGGGACAATCCACAATAGATATCCTCTGGATCGCAGTGGAGGGTTTACTGAAATACAGTGCCCAAAGTACCTCTAACACCTTAAAAAATGAATAAATTGTACTTAAAATACAGGCCTAAAATAACCATTGCTCCTGGTGTCATATACACATGTCTCTAGCATAAACTGTTGTCCTAGGTCCACAATCAATTTGCCCAAATTCAATAAACTGACATCAAATCATACTATGGGTAATTGAACACCACCAAGTAATGAATGTAAAGATTTACTTGTGTATGCATGTGTAGAATAATAATACGCGCATAACGACAGATTAAAAATGATTAATTGATATGTCAGAACACATAATACACGTCAGTCTTCATTCACTCCAAACATATATCTAGTTAACCAGCAACACACTGTTTATAAGTTGCGTAGGAGTCACAGCAAATAAAATAACCATTTAATCCTTCAGATAAAAATGAGAGCATTTATTTCTTTAATAAGAGGTTTCTTTACTGAAACAGATCCAATGCAAAAACATCATGTATGCATACCTAAATGTTAGTTGAAATTCTAAACAGTAAAACTTGAAAATGAGTTTCTTGGTGTTCACCTTCACTGTATCTGCCACTCCCACTGAGAGTCTTGTTTTCATATTCCAAGGGTTTTGCACCGGTTGATTAGATAAGATCCACGACGTTGATAGATGGGTGGTGCCCGTCACTGTAGTTGACTAACGTTAGTAAACAGAATTCTTCCAAAATAATCTCCCATACTGGATGGGTACTTCTTGCCTGTCTGCCGATGATATAATATCAATATTCTCTATGAGAAATTCAACGCTCTTCAAATTTCCGACGGCTGTCTTTATAAACAGAACAGTTTGATTTTCCAACACGTCACATGTCAAACATCATATATTTATTTTCGATACTCAACGGTTTTGACGTGGGTATGTCTTACCAATGGGGGTCAGCCAAATTTTCCGTCATGCTATTTATGAGACGCTAAACACACTCACGTTAGCAAACTTTATGTACCACGGCTCTATTGCTAGGAAAGTGTAACTCCTTTAGTGTTCATCTCAAGAAAAACGTTCACGTTGCGAAATTCCCCCTCCACTTACTCCGCATTCCACATAACGTAATGATTCAAGCAAGTACCTACATATATTTTAAATTATAGTGAGAAGGCGTCAACGGGATAAAGAGGCGTATTTCTCTTGCCTCGGAACATAGTATTACCTAATAGGTAGGTATTCGATGGCAGAATGAAGCAGATACAAACCAACGGAAAGGCATATTCATGTCAAAACTACCTACTAAGTAATAAGGCATTGATGACACGTTTACCGCGATCCATCACTTGTGTGAGGTAAATTCTCTCCTGAACGTTGAAATTTAATATTTATAGCGCCTATCTGGGATATCTAGAGACGAATGAAATTACGGACTCCGTCCTGATCACCAGAGCGAGCAAAATTCTCTCCTTTTAGCGAATTTTTGAAGAAAATTAAGCTATTGCTCTCGCCTCAAAATTTGTAGAATGTGATTTATTGAAAACTCGGCGCTCCGCGCCTCGCCAGGGGGCAAGCCCCCTGGACCCTCGGTTACCTCTATTTACATACTTCGGACGAAATTATTGAAACACAGAATGTGTTTGCGTTGTCGCGCAACCAAGTGACAACCAAACAAGCGTCATTGTTTACTATTCATTTATAACATCAATTTATATAGTTATAGTATGAAACTACGAAAAAAAATACGAAATAAATTCGTGATAAATCAAGAGCGATTTATCAAGTAAATGTCATAAAGAGGCTACATACGAAATTACAGCTTCCGAGAGTGTAAAGTATAGAAATTATCTTTAAAAGCCACTCATCTGATCCGGACCCTGGACATCGTCAAGTAAATGTCCTAAAGAGGCTACATACGAAATTACAGCTTCCTAGAGTGTAAAGCATAGAAATTAGCTTTAAGAGCCACACATCTGATCCGGACCCTGAGCATCGTCAAGTAAATGTCCTAAAGAGGCTACATACGAAATTACAGCTTCCTAGAGTGTAAAGCATAGAAATGAGCTTTAAGAGCCACACATCTGATCCGGACCCTGAGCATCGTCAAGTAAATTTCCTAAAGAGGCTACAAACGAAATTACAGCTTCCTAGAGTGTAAAGTATAGAAATTACCTATTCAAATTATTTAACCTCCGCTTCACAAATCAAACCGTTTTCGTAATACTCAGATCACCTGCTATGAATCAAATCATCGAAACACCAACTCAATGAAATCATCAGAAATTAACAAGCGGTTGCAATCATGTTCACAATATCAATTATTGAGAATGATCACCTGTGTGTAAATAATTATTTATATAACCATGCTCATAACTCAGTTTGTTGGACACGCACTTCGCAGTAGTTAACATAATATTGTTGAATAAATCGAGAGCTTTCGAACGAATGGTCAACGAATTTTGTGGGATGAAAAACGACGAAGTACCATATCCCTAGCAACGACTCGGTTGTACGTGAAAATCATCCGTCACACATTTCGTTACCATCCCGCGTTCCATTTTCGGCTAGTTAGTCCATGACTAAAACACATTCTGTGTTAAAATTTTATGCAGAAATCCGTTTCAGGCTATTCTGAATCATATTCTGAAGTTTAACGCATTTTTTAATGTATTTATGAATATATATATATATATATATATGTATGTGTCATTCTAGACGATAACTGTCCGTAGAATTGTGCTAGAACTTCAAACAAATTTTAAAATGTTAAGGACACAAAACGAAAGTTCAAGTTCGTTGGCCAGCATGATCGGATTACATCTTCGGGTTGAAATTTTCAAAAATGTAGTCAAAAATTTCAAAATAGCCTGTTTTTTGCGATTTGTTGTGCGAAATAAGTTTTTCAGCATACTAACATGTGGTATATTCGGAATCAGCGTAAAATTTCCTATAAGAATATGTATCAAGTTTTCAAAAATTTCAAAGTTGAAAAATCAGTCAAAAATCGAAATAATCGAAGATTTCTTCAAAAATTCGCTCATGGGGTCATGCTGCATGACTGGACTTTTTGCTTCCGAAAGTTGAAATTCAATAGGGAGTCTCCCCGGGACAACGAGACGAATGAAATTAAAGGCCCCAGCCTAATCAGCTGAGTGAGCTAAATTCTCTCTTGTTCACCCTAGAAAGTTGAAATTTACTATGAAGCCTCTCTGGAATATTTTGAGGCGAATGAAATGACGGACTCCGTCCTTATCAGCTGAATGAGCCAAATTGTCTCCTTTTCAGCCCTGAGAGTTGAAATTTGATACGGAGTCTCTCTGGAACATCAAGAGACGGATGAAATGACAGAATCCAGACTAATTAGCTGTGTGAGCTAATATCTCTCCTGTTCACCCTAGAAAGTTGAAATTCCTGGAACACCAAGAAACAAATGAAATCATGGCTCTGCTGAACGAACAAAATTCTGCCCTCCCCACCCTGTGGGTGTATCGAGCTTTCCAAATAATAGGATGAGTTCGTATCCCAGCCATTTTTGAGTACATCCAATTGGTCAAATTCGAAAGAAAATGCTACAAAAATCACTACAAATGGCTACAACTTAAATTAATATTTTTTAACAGGGTTTTAGTTGAAAGAAGTTTATCAACAACGAACTAGAACATTAAAAAATTTATTCATAAACGTATGCAGAAAAGTGTACTTTAATTGCATCAAATTTGCCGAAAATAGATAACAACTGCAAAAAAGCTAAGAATCTAAAATCGTTTTTGAATTGCAGAATATTATTCAGAACGAGTGTTTGACATAAACTTGGTAGTTGATAATTTCTTTCCATTCAGTCCTGTATTTTCAAAACTGTTTAACATAATACAGTACGACGAAAATTCGCCCATATTCGACCATTCAGTAGGACTGGAACTTTTTTTAATTTGCTTACAACACAGTAGCAGGCATCTAAAAAAACGCTCTTGAAATTTCACTTCTATATCTCAAAAACTGTGGAAAAAATGTGGGTTACTTTTGGGAGAACCGTGGATAATGAAAACCGGTTTATCGTGAAACTAATGTCAGATCTGCGGACCAGATTGGTCCCTACAAACTTACAGCTCGAACGTATCAAAGAGTTGACCAAATTCAATACCTATTGAGAAACTATCAAGTTACATCTAATTATAATGAGCCATTAACAGCAGGTTAGAACTTGGAAATTACCTTTCAAACCGAGGAATCTAGCCAACAAATCCTGAACCAATTGATTACAATACAAGCCAATGACCAGGACCACATGGTATCGTGATTGGTTTTGCGGGAAAACTAATCAATCCGCAATTAATTTGACACCCAGGAAACTTCATGAACAAAAGGTCAAATATTGAGTGAGCTTCTGAGAGACCAACGATTCCGTTTGTATTAAGAGCACGCCAAATTGAAACTGGATGAGTTGATAAAGGACAGTAAAAGAGGTTCAACATATTTGAGATCATACCAACTCAATAAGGCTCAGTAGCATTACAAAACAGATCGGTTTAATGACAAAGCGAGCCGTCCTCCACTCGAGTGGACAAATAAAAGGGCATTTAATAGGTCAAGCACCAGTAAACTGCAAATGAGAAACTCACTCTTTCGTGTTTGGAATTTCGAGATAAAACGCAGCTGTGAAAGGGTAACATTAGACAACAGCAGACTGTTAGGAGTTACATCGCTAAAGAGCTTTAAGGCGGGTGCTCCCTTCCTATGGATTTTCCTACTTACTGATAGATTCTGGAGCTCCTATTGCCACATCCCCATCCCCCGCTTTGCATAAAAGGCGAACAAATACACCATTTCAAATTCTATCTCCAACTTTGCCTTCTGATTCAATATACCTTGATCATCCATCATATTGGTGAACCTCTGCTACTGGGAATCAGAATTAGCCGCAGGCAACATATCCTTATCACAATTCCATATCATTCATTGGATTCTGACGGGTGCCGGTAACTAAGATACCGTAATGTTGGTAACTAAAGATACCGGTATGGAAAATACTAAGCACTCATACATGTTGAATGCCTGCAGTGGAAAAATTCAGAACAGTATACCAATAGAGCAAAGAAAATCGCAAGCTCGCATCTTAAAAATTGAAAATATTCTAAATGTAAATATTCTTTTAGTAAATATAGATTAAAAGGACAAACAGATCAGAATGATGGGTATAGTCAACTGCAGGTAATATTATCTGGGACAGCAACCAAGTTCTGAAAGTGCAAGCCGCCCGACAGAGGGGCCTCTCCCTACCACGGGCAAAGCTCAAATCCATAACTTATTCCGTATATTAGTCAGTTTTTATCCGATTTCGACGAAATTCTCTGGGAATATGCGGCTGTAGATATGGCAAGGACGAAAGGATGTAGTTGGTCCCCTATCAGTTTCATTTCTCATGAATCAATACTTCACTATGCGAATGAGCAAACTTAACATCCATTAGGTAAGCATAATTTTCACACATTCTGATCGGCATCTCTCAAATTTGGAAGATAGACAGGGAGAGACGATTTAATGATCTTACAAGACGATAGTATCATTATTAGTTGCTGTGCACTATCGAATGTGAAATGACTACTAACAAGCAATATCGCTCCAGTTTTCTTTAGATTTTGATTACATATTCTAGGAACGTGTGAGATAGGATTACGAGGTCTCATATGAATTTCATCACTCAAAAATTAGTAGTTCTCCCTGCGCATGGGCAAAGGTGAAATCATCAAGCGCCAATTTCTAATGGTAAGGTCTACCTGTCGATACAGGTTGTCCCAAAAATACCCCCCCCACCCTCTCCCAAACTTTTCTCCAAAATATTTGATACATCGAAGAGAAACTTGGAGAGTGTTTTCGGGATGCCTAAAACAAAGTTTGAAACAAATAAAAAGCAGACAAAATTCAAAAATTTGTGGACTACCAAAGGGGGAAGGGGAATTGGGTCATAGACAAAAATTGTCCCAGTTTTTGCCGCGAGACACGACCACTTCTTAAGGATTTTTCAGTGCTGAACACGATGGTGAAACCAGAATTGCGATATCTTACCCCACTCTCTCTTTTTTCAAGAAACTTTTAGAAAGAACATCCCCCCCCCCCTCCATGGGTAGTCCAAAAACTTTTGCTTTTTTTCTTCTTTTTTTGTGTTAGGCAGGATCCTCCAAGTTTCACTCCAATATCTCAAAGTATATCACAACTCGGCCCCGGGTCACCTTGAGACTTCCGGTCTTCACTATATCGGTTACCAACAGGTGAGTCGCGACCCACAGGTGAGTCGCAACGTCCATAAAAAGAAAAAAAAACGTCAAATGGGTAACTCCAAAGAATATTGGCTCTTTGTGAACAGAAAAAATGTTCTTACCCTAATAAAATCTGTTCGTCTTAATAGGCAGAAATCGTTTTGGTCTTGTATTCGTGGCGTAAAATTCCTTTCAGTGAACGATACTTTGCAAACATTTGTTACAGTAAGTTTTACCACCGAAATTGAATATTACAGAGTTGTTTACTTGGACGACATAGTTAGGATTTTACGGGAGGTTTTGGGGATTTGAATATAGTCCATGTCAAGAAATCTCTGATAATTTTGGGATAAACCGCACTGAAATCAGCCTAGCCGCTTTGGGCTCTATTGTGTACACAGTCGTGCGCGTGATTGACTTCAGCCAATCGTCTTTTTCCCCAGAGGAAAGCAACTTCAAATGTCAGCTAGGTAGGTAGGTGCCCAACTGTTCGCAGTTGATAAATCGACGGAATAAATAAAAATCACCCCTCAAACCATTAATAACGTTACACCACATGAACCCAAGGGGTAAGCGGATTCCCTTTGATGGTATTTAAATGAAAATGAAGTACCTGCAAGAAATGCTCCAAACATCGTTCCTTTTGAGAACACCGAACGGGTATTCCAATCTCCGCAGAACGAAAGTTTACAAGATGAGTTCCCAACACAATAAGTAGGTACCCCATCTTCATCCTTTTACAAACACCCTGGGGCTGATGGAACATGATTAAATTGCCAGTTTTCCAAAGGTAATTAGAAGGAAAAGTGGTCGGGGGCAAAGCAAAACTCCCCTTCCTTTGATGTTTGCAGCGGAAATTTCTCCGTTTGACGCGACACACAAATCTGTCGGTAAATCGCGCAATTTTATTATTTAGGTTGTGTGTCGTAGAAAGCAGGAAAACGGCTGCAGAGTAGATGAGGATTAATAAACTGCCTTACTTTCAGTGAACATATCAACTTGATTTTGGTTTACCTTCAGGATTCTTAAAAGATGTACTGCCGGCCATAAACAAGTTTTGAAATAGTGTGTGTGTGTGTGTGCATCTGCATACATGCATATTCTACGAGAGGCCCGGTGCAAGGTTCTGACTAAGGGGTGAAGGTGTGAAGGGGTGGAGGTTCTGACTAAGGGTGCAAAGCTATTGGAATTGTTTCTGCGTTTTGACATTTTCATGTCTTTCATATGGCACATAACAAAAAAATCGTCACGAAAAAAATTGTCCCAAGTGGCCACAACGATGATTATGACCATCAGAAATGACGTTGACCATTCATAGGTAAACACATGAAAATGTCCCAATGCGTTGCAGACTCGTATGCAAGCGTTAGGAAATTAATTTTACGTAAGATATGGATTATAACTACTTGATGTTATGTATTTTGGAGATGCGAACTCTCGAGTATCCTAACCAGCAAACGATAGCGCGGGCCAGTGCCCAGACCAGGTAGGGATTAGTAAACCCTTTTTGGCTGGTACCCAGTTCGAGTACCCTACCTGGTCTGGGCACTGGCCCGCGCTATCGTTTGCTGGTTAGGATACTCGAGAGTTCGCATCTCCAAAATACATAACATCAAGTAGTTATAATCCATATCTTACGTAAAATTAATTTCCTAACGCTTGCATACGAGTCTGCAACGCATTGGGACATTTTCATGTGTTTACCTATGAATGGTCAACGTCATTTCTGATGGTCATAATCATCGTTGTGGCCACTTGGGACAATTTTTTTCGTGACGATTTTTTTGTTATGTGCCATATGAAAGACATGAAAATGTCAATAATCGAACTTTCAATACAAATTTCGTGAGATATTGAATCGATCACTATTTTCTCCTCATTTTTAAACATATTCGAAAAATAATAAGATAGGTAATAAAAAATCAAAGTTAACCAAAAGAGGAAAAAACCAAAACGATCAGTTAATAGCAGACATTTTCCTTCATCCTTTCGTTAGATCTTTTTTCCGTGAAATTTACATTACCTTACCCAAATTTATTGAAAATTGATCCGAATGAAAGCTATGGCGAAAGCTAATGCCAAATGAAGAAAAAAAAAAACACTCAAAATTTGGTATGCACGAGCAGAAATGCAGAATAGGTACTATTGATTATTATTGATATGATATAGGCTGGTTGAAATACAAATTTGAAATCTTTGTCACCTATGGCGAGACAGTTATTACCATTCGCTCCACTCTGCGCTATTTCGGCATCTTCCAGGATGTACTTTAGTCCTGCCTTCTCATTTTCAAAACGAGATTTTCCCACTTCAGACCATCCTTTCCTAATTTTGAAAATACAATTCGGAATCGTAAGACCCCCCTCTTCATCATAGTTGACACTTGAAACATTCTAAAAACGATTCACATTAATGAATAGTGGTTTTAAAAAGTTTTGAGGGGGGGGGGGGGGGGGTAATCAAGTTTTTGCCCAGTCAAAAACTTTAGTCCTGCTTCCAACTATTCAATCGGCGGTAACAACTAGATACTATAACACACTATTATTAGAAACTATGAATGATGACGCAGATACACACTTTGATCGGAAGTTGCGGGGTATAGATGCAATAATATTGGAATAAGTAATCAATCACTTAACTAAAAGGGAGATATTGGACTCGTCTCCGTTCAGCAGTTAGTCCCCGTTCGATCTCTGGAGTTCCCGGCCGTGGGGGGGGGGGGGGGGGGGGGGGGGGGTTGAGTGATGTAACTAGTTCGGGGGCCTGGATGCGAGCTCGTAGCCGTGATCATAATTACAAATACAATTGCGATTATTATCACAGAACCAGAAGATATGATTACACTTATGATTACATTCGTAATCATAGTTTATTTCTTTAATTAAATTCGTAATCACTACTTTTTTTCGGTTATGACTGTAATCACAAGTTTTTTAGAGTGATGTTCCCAATAAATAGGCCCTTTACCGCAGATTTTCCCCTGTAATTGCAGTCAAAATTATAATTTATCTTGTGATTACAGCTGTAATCTTAGTTTTTTCTGTAATTCCTGCTATACACTTAGTTTTTCCTTTGATTACAATTGTAATCTTAATTTTTTTCTGTGATTACAGTCATAATTACAACCTCAGATGTGATTTCGGGCCGTATTAACATCTGAAAACCCACTCCTCAGTGCTTTAGACAAATTCAACATGCACCTGGACCCTTGGACATGTCACTTAGGTGGAATTTGTGGATGGGACTCGAGACCGAGTCGGCGCTGAAATCGGAAAACCTAGGTGTCTAATCATATTTAATTAATTTTCCCGCTTACCAAGTGAATTGTAATTTCGCTGTATAGGGCTAAGCCCGTATTAACAACAAATAAATAAATAGTCACTACTTAAACTAAGATAATATTGCATTTAAACCCCTCAACTCTCAATCCAAGTGTCGATCTGTGTAATCATCAGTCATAAATGTGTGATAGTGTCTGATTTTTACAGCTAATTAGATAGTGGGGGGCAGGACTGAAGATTTTGGGTAGGCAAAAAACTTTGGTGCTATCCACCAACTTATTTAAACCCCAATTAATTAAAGTAAATAGTTTCTAGGATATTTCAAATGTCGACGATGAATAAGAAGGGGATCCTAACGTTTCCAAATAGTATTTTTTAAATTATAAAACAACTAGAGGCCTGTTAGGGCTTGGAAAGCCCTAATCTAGTCCGTATAACAGTAGTACCTAACAGGAACTCAGAACATTATAGTAACGATATAAGTCCGACCTATTTGCGGCGTTATGTGACCTGGTGCAAAGCTAAGGCGGTGTGATGATTAAAAAAGAGGAAATACCGATCAATATGTAAGTAATGTAATAAAATAAATATCACCAGTTGAGGTGGTCCTCGCCACTATGAGACTAAACAAAAAGTTGAATCGACGAATTCAGAATTTAGGCATGGTGAGATGATGGTGTAATTCAATCTCGAGTCTTCTTCGTTTCTTTGTAAGCGTGTGAATCTGCGCGTCCGTGTCTTCTATCTCCTTCTTTATGTCGTTGATTGTATCTTGATCGGTAGTACTCGCAGATGTCGAACTGGTGTTGAATTGTGTGTAGGAGATGCTACAGCTGTCTTCGTCCTGATGTGTCCAATTTGTGCTTCGAATATATTTTTTGAATTTTTTGGTTGTAATGAGGTGTGCTGCCACGATGTCATGTGAGTTGAAATTGAATTGTTTCTCCCCATTGGATAAGATTGACGGTTCCGGTTTTATCCCTAAGCGGGATTTTGTAGAGTGTCAAATCTTCGTCATTGCGCGCCACTGTGCACACATCGGCGGGACCAACACAAATTACTAATATGTTGGCAGTGTTGACGTTTGGAAAATCGGTGATGCTGGTATAAATATATGTTACCAGGTTGAGATTGTTTTGGGATGGAGTGATTCTCTTAGATGAGGTTATTTGCATTTCCAGCTCTTTGCTATAGGAGCTGCATTTTATCGCAACGTTCTTAAACAGGCAGCTCTGAAGAGGTTCTATTTGATTGCAAGTTTCTTTCGAAAAGGAAACACCTCGCGTCCTGGAAGGAAACACAGACGCGTCCTGGAAGGTGAAGTTGAAGAACTTTCCGCTGTGACCGTTCTTGTTGTAGGACTTCATTGGACTGCGTGTTTGAATTCTTCCGTGAAGAATTCGGTGTAGACCTTCCTTGAGCGGAGATTTTTTTCAGCGGAGGAGAGATTCAGGATTTAGCTCACTCAGCTGATCAGAAAAGACCCCATCACTTCGCTCGTCTCTTAATGTCCCAGAGAGTCTCCCTATCAAATTTCAACTTCCTACAGTGAACAGGAAATAATTTAGCTCACTCAGCTGATCAGAAAAGACCCCATCACTATTTTTTGCAAAACTTTTGCAACAAACTTGGGGCCGTGCTCTAGCAGTCTAACACTAAAATCGGACCGCGAAGTTCTTCACAATTTCAAAGACCGTTCGGAATTATATATAAAGATGGTTTGAAGTGGAGAAATCTCGTTTTGAAAATGGGGGACAAGACTAAAGTACCACTCTTCCAGTCATCCGATACACTCCGTATTAGACCTTGTTCAAAAACCCGAGGCAAGACCTTTTAACTAATGGAATAAAATGAGTTTAATTGCCCATTAATGAGGAAGCTATACGCCCACACAATTTGACACAACCTTGCCGAGACGACATTTTCAAACTTTTGACATGTAATAGACGATTTAGATCCACGATGAAGATAAAATTATAGTAATAGCATTCAACGAGGAGCGCAACGCATTGAATCCCGAAGGAGGGAGGAAATGCTGCAGGACTAAACTGGGGTTTTGCTCGGTCTCTCAAGGTAGAAAAAAGCCCATCCAGTCAAATGGGGGATTGAAAAAGAAGACTTGAACTTTCGCCTAACGCTAAATGGATTGGTCGGTACTTAGCATTTAAAGGAGAGGTGGAATAGAGTAGCCATGATAAAACAACTGGTGCGAGGCTCCATTATACTACGTACCTATTTTCCAACCCTGTTCAATTTACATGATGAGGTTGAATTTCCCTAAATAAAATCGAATAAGGTTCTTTTGGTTTATTATTTTCAATCTGATGCGTGTCTCATTTATATTGATTGGCTGCATACATACAGAGTGTCCCGCGTAAGGTGGTCCCGTCGGTAAAGTTCCTCCTGGATAAATATATATATTTTTTTAAGTTTTCAAATAATTTAATTTTTATGATTTTTTCGGATTTTCGACCTTATGTCACTAAACTATCATTACCCTTAATTTGCCGTCTAAATTCAAATTTGAGGTTACCGTTGGAAAGAACCTTAAAGTTCCTATCGGATAGATGCCTGAGCTTTTTTAAGAATTAAGGTTAGAGACATGAAAAAGCCCTCTGAAAAGCAAATTTTACCCAATTTGGGGACCTCGAGTTTTTTCAGTCGGGAATTGAACAAAGAGAACCAATATTTTTTTAAACTGCGCCAAAAGCACACCTTTTCAACGGTGTAGTCAATTTACTTTTACTTTGCTAATTAGGAGGAAGGCTATGTTTAAATGTTGAAAAACATTGTTTTTTCAATGAAACCGAGAGTTTTCCTGAAAAATAACTTTCCATGAAAATACGAGGTTGGGGTCGGTTTCTACGTATTTTTAAATTTTTATATACTGAATAGAATGGATATCTCCCCAACCGAGTTTTACATTTAAGCTTACTAGTTTTACCCCTAATATCTCCCTAACCGAGTTTTACACTTTAGCTTACTAGTTTTACCCCTAAAAACCATCAAACTTATCATACCAAATGAACTCAAAATTGTGAGTTCAAGTATAAAACTTGGTTATAACGGGGTTTGGGAGCTATGCCAGTGTTACTATTCAATTCAACGTAAAAAAAAAAAAAAAAAGAGAGAGAGAGAGAGAAACCGACCCCGAACTCGTATTTTGGTACAAGTTAATTTTTCAGAAAAACCTTCGATTTCATTGAACAAAAAAAAAAAAAAGTTTTTCAACATTAAAACATAGTTTTCTCCCCTAATTAGCAAAGTAAAAGTAAAATTGACCATACCGTTGAAAAGGTGAGATTTTGGCGCAGTTTTTACCGTCCTTGTGTCTTGAAAAAATATTGGTTCAATTCCATACTGAAATAAACTCGAGGTTTCCCAAATCAGGTAAAAATTGCTTTTCAGAGGGATTTTTCATGTTTCAAACCTTGATTCTTAAAAAAGCTTAGGCATTTCGATAGGAAATTTAATGACCTTTTCAACGGTATCCTCAAACTTGGATTTACACAGCAAATTAAGGGAGTAATGATTGTTTTAGTAACATAAGGTCGAGAACATGAAAAAAATCTTTAAAATAAAATAATTCAAAAACTAAGCGTAAAAAAAAAAAAAAACTTTTGATCAGAAATAAGCTCTAAAATCTACCCCTGAAGAACTGACCATCTTATGTGGGACACCCAGTATATAGGCAAGTGATGTGCGCAAAAAGGTTGTGTAATACAGAAATTATTTTTATACAAGTCGTAAACGTGAGTGTAATGGATGTGTAAGTGTGTAATGGATATGTAAGTGTGTCAGTGTAAGTGATGTGCGCAAAAAGGTTGTGTAATACAGAAATTATTTTTATACAAGTCGTAAACGTGAGTGTAATGGATTTTAAATCAATGCCAAACTTAGAGGTTACTCTCCCATGTAAGACATAAATAAGACAATCAATGAACTATAAAAAAACATCAACAATAATGGTTGATATCGCGAAACATGTTAAGAACAACAAAAACGCTAAAGATACATTCACTGTACAAATCAGATTATTCATGAAGCATACCTGCTTGTTATATTATATTTATAAAATATTTCTTGTTATGTTATATTTATAACACATAAACTGCAGCTATGTCAAATGCGGAAGAGAAAGTAAACTGACTTGGATTTCAAAGATTTGGCACGAAGGTCATGAATAGTGTGCGGTGCGTTCATGAATGGAACAAACTGGGTCGGATAAGCTCGTCATTAAGATGGATTAAGATTAGTTCAAGTTCGATTAAGATTAGATTGGCTCGGACGGGGCGATGGATTGGAATCCCAAGTTGAGCCACTTCCCCCATTCACGTCCATGTGGCCTAGCAGGTGTTCAATTTGGTGCGTGGTGGTGCATAGTGGTCGAAAGTATTTTTGGATTTCAAATTTTGGATTAAAAAGAAACTTAACATAATATAGTACGATAATTCACGGAAATTCGATCATACGACTATGCTGCATGACTGGAACTTTTTTTATAATACAAATGAAATTTGCGGCGTTTATAGTGGATGGGAGCCACGGTTTTTTTATTCAGTATAACAACAGGTGTATTTTGACCTTCTAAAGCGTCACCAAGTCTTGCCCGTTCCTGAATTAGAATTTTTTTCAACAGTCTGGTTAAAGCCACCTAAATATGAGCCGTTCCGACCCAATCGTTCAAACCAAATGGAACGAACGACCAACGCGGAACGCTTGGATTTCCATTCTGACTGTAAATCTATCGCGCTGAGCCACCGTACTTTATCCGTTTCCATCTCCATATCGTGCAGGGGTGGTTTGGATATTACTCTTGGGAGGTGGTTCTGACATAGAGTCACATAAATATTTACACGGGCAGAAAAGATACAGTACAAATCCACTTGTTCGGGAGAGAATAGTGAGTAAGAATAACGAACAATGAACGGGCTGTGTGAGAATGAGTAGCTTGATATATATATTTATACACATAATCTACAATAAATGCCTCTACTGATTTATCAGAAAGAAATTTGGACAGAAATATAGAATGAAAGAATGGTTACTAATGTTTCGACCCAATCTTTTTACAGGATCGACAGAAAGGAGACAGCAGCATGCAGTGGATGTGGAAATCCAATGGGAGCCTCGAAAATGTGATAATGTAATGCCCCACCTTCAAACAGCACCTTCAGAGTACAGTTTTAATATGGAACATGTTTTTGTCATCATAACTCGGCCAAAAATGAGACAAAATTACCGTGACATTGAATGAAATTTTTCTAAGCCTCTTTCATCAGGGAATGTTCTGATTGGGAATTCCAAATTGAATTTTTTTGCTTTGGAACATAGACTCGAAATCGGAATGATTTGGGCCTTGGAAACACATCCATCAATTCCACAATACACTCATCATAAGAAATATGTTCAGAAATATCTACCGTTCCTAAATAGTATAACTCGCTAGACAAATTCTCCACTAAAACTCATGGAACTAAGTTCAAACGGACCTCGACGACCGTTCAACTCAAAGCAGAGTTTAGCTCTTACCACAAGCTATGAGCGCCGTATAAGAACTTGTACATCAGGCATAAACTGCATTCTTAGTTTAAACAGCAGTTTAAACGTTGAATGAGGTTCAAACTGGTTTTGTACCCTTGGCAGAGCATTTCAACGTCCACTAATGATTTGCCACTAAAATTTTCATTCCTGATCGACAATTACATGGGAATACGAAAATATCACAATATGTTGCAGACTTGTACGGTTTGTACGCAGGCATTGTCTATTGATTTCCACTTACAACGGAGACGTTCCTAAGGCAATGTAACTCCGTCAGTTAGCAAAATTTTCAAACTTCAACTAAGAATCTACAAACAATTTTGGGCCAAAAAACTGCCAACCTTCAATTTGAATCTACCAATGTCATTGGAAACATTACTTTGAATTATATGCCTTTACATCATACCAACAATTTTTGTGATTACGAGGACAGATTTATTATTACATGAAAACAGGATATAATATCTAATTGAATGTGTAGCTGAAAAAACGTTCATATTACTTTTCGAGCAAAGTCGATTGAGTATTTTAGCTTTCATGGACGAACATCATCACTTCCAAGAAGAGAGTCGACCCTAATATAAATTAATGTTACTCAAAAATACATTCATGCAAGAATTTTAAATCGTGGTAGCATAAAAGAAAGCGCTAAAAGAGAGAAATATTTCCTTCGTACCTACAAAAAAATTAATGAAAAATAAAAAAAAATCAAGCTTTGCTTTTACTTCATTGTACCGTTCAAAGGAAACACAAAAATAAAGAAGCTTTTCTCCAAATAAAAGTTTTAATAACTCACTTCACTAGAAAGAGAATGTCAGAGTCAGAAACTGTGAGAAATACTTCGTAAAGAGCTTTTAAAGTGGCAAAGGTATAACAAGGTTTTGAGGTAAATGGGAATGGGGAGGAAGTAAATATTTGCTAAAGGAGCATTGAAGGTTTAGAAAGGAATAGGTTACGATTTTAATGGGTAAAGTACGCATAAGCGCTTAACATTATACTAGTACATACACACCTGTTTCCGGCTAATATTTTACGAGGTTATAGGCGTCATATATTTGGTACGACAAATAAATCTTGTCCTTCATAACAAAGAGCTCACAAATAGAACCCAGTGAATTGTTTTGACTTCATTACTTTCGTCTCTAGTTGAACGAAAGAAGTGCAAACATCATCAGGAACATAAAAAGCAATATATGCCGATTCATCAAAATTGAAATTTATATTCCAACATTGCAAACCTCTCAGAAGAAATTTAGCTGCAAACACGTTGTCTTTCACCAAATTTAGGAAATTTTCGAAAATCATGCGAATCGATGAAAAGAAAGAATGTAATGGATTTCAAAGAAATCTGATCAATCGTTATCAGACAGGGAGAAGATCGCACACTATTTGAAAGGTGCCCTATTTAGTGCAATCGCAAACAGATTCAGTAATTTCTTTTGAACAAGGAAGAATAATCAATAACTGCATAATCTACCTAAATAATAACTCAATTTGTACCAGGATCTACATGAAGTCTGAAACGCTTTAATCTAAGATAAGGTATTCTTCCTATCTGTGCTAGGCCGAGGTAGGGGTGATATTGCTTCCGAAGTAAGTTAGGATCGGATTGTTCAGAGATTAGAACAAGATTAGAAGGCATTACTCTAAAGTTCAATAATTGAAGAGAGAGAATCGAAGGAGGGGAAGCGTCACCAATAATTGGACCATGACTCTAGAACCTCCAGGCAAATGTGCAGAAGAGATGAAATGAACTTATTTTCTTAACACCTTCACATTGTCTGTGGTGCCCAAGGTGGTGATTATAAACGAAACGGGAAGGATAAAGAGGAAAAACACCAGTACCAGGAGTAGCACCTCCAATCCTCCAAGATGGAGGATGAGATAGGAATCTGAAGCACTGTTTTCACTTTCTGGAGATGAAATTTTTTCTCCAAAATCAAAATTTCCACTCGCATTCTACATTTTCGACCACTATGAAAAACGTTTTCGTGTCTGTCTGTGTGTTGGTCCGCGTTTCCGCAAATACTTGCAATAAGCTTAACATCTAGCAGCTTAACATAGCTGTTTTCATCCGATTGTGAGGAAATCTTCAGGGAATGAGCGGGTTACGAAGTAGATGCTCCCCTATCAGTTTCATTTCATAAAAATCAATACTTCATTCGCGCAAACGCCATTAGTAGTTAGGTACCATCAGTATCATTATTAACTGCTGCGCACGCGCAAACCTCAAATCCTGGCAACAAGCCTAAAATCCAGCGTTTTCATCTAACTTCAACGGAATTTTCTAATATTGAACGGATTAGATTGTAGATCACTGGCAGTTTTCGTGCTTGCGGAAGCGTAACAGCGTCAGTTTTTTATCGCCAGACTGAACGGTTACTTTCAAACTCCAAAGGAACCCTGGATGGAATCTTTCAAGATCATTTGAAACATTTCAACGACCTATACATTCATGTTACGGAAGCGAGGAAGCTATGTGCCACACCCAACTTGGCAGACTTTATTACTGCAGAAGTTAGAGAACTGGATGAGATTTGAAGGTAAATGGTAACAGAATTTTTTTTTTAGAAGTCTATGCGATATTTAATGAAATTGTAATGATTGAATTGTTCAAGAGCCCGTGAAAACGCCCGCAGTGGTAGACTCCGCCCAATTTCTAGTCCTAAGGTAAATTCGTTCTTCGTTTTCGCGATGACTGAGCACATAATATTATAATGATTATTAATGAGTGACGAGATAACGAACAATAATAACGAGATGGATAGGAAAAATGAAGGCGACTTCGTTTAATCAACTTCCTCTAACTTCATTCGGGCTGCGTTGGTTCTCGTGTCAATAAAAAGACTTTAGGAAAAAAAGGAGTGAAAATGACAAAGTTATTAAATTAGAAATACTTATGAACCGAGCATTACAGTGGTTTTGTTTCTGATAACCAACACTAAATGTTAATGAACACAAAAAAGACGTGTTTTATAATGTTTATATTATAAAACTGTTTTATAAAAGGACGTGTTTAAAGGACTGACTTTAAAAAGGACGTGTTTTATAATGTTTATATTATAAAACTGTTTCTGACATATTTGTATGGGATGCCAAAGCAATTCAAATATGTTACCACTCACTAACAGTCGGTTTTCCGTAATAGGTACCGGCCTTCCAGCCATTTCCGATTTGATTCATTAATACTCACCTGAAACAAAATGAAGATTTCGTGGTAATTAGGACATACATAAAACTACCAACACTTATCAATGTGACAGACATCATAACATAACATAATGTTTTCTGATCGCCAAGAAGTGATCGTCTTCATGCTAGTCATAAATTGAACATAACAATGATAACAAATGAGGAAGGCCAGAAGTTTATAACAGCACCGAAAAAACCCCAATTTCGTACTAAGGAGAAGCAGTGATAAGTTTCCTTCTTCTACGACTAGACATTAGGTGCACCCAATTGCTACTTAATTATGCTAAAAACTTCCTTAAACTTCATTAATAAATGCTGAAAAATCTATAAAAACTGCAACAAAAAACTCTAACAATTAAAAATCTTTTTTGAATCGCGGAATTTTTTCAAGTATGAGTTTTTTGTCATGAAATTGGTTTTTAACAATTTCTTTGTAGGTGCTCAAACTTCAATAAGATTTAACATATTTTAATACGATAGGTAATTTAAGAAAATTCGCTCATACGATCATGCTGCATGACTGGAACTTTTATTTTAGATATTTCCATCGTTTAAAGAGAGTCACACAACCTACAAAAGGTCGATATTTTCCATTAACTTTCAGGTCAAAACCTGCGGATAAGCGATCCATTTTTTTTTTCTTTTTTTTTTTTTTGAAGGGCAGCGAAGCCATGAGAGGGGGATTAGGTAATGAAAGAAGTAATTGCTTACGAAGAGCTGCTAGTGTGTGCGAGTGTATGTGGTAATGCATAGCTTAGCCCGGCCACTGGGTGCCCTTTCAGTCCCGCGACCTCATACATGGATGATGAGCAGTAACAAAAGACTTGCCTCGTTCATTGCACGTTATTCATAGGAAATCAAAAATGAAAGCGCTCCAAACATCTAGGAACCAACAGGCTACTACGTGTCCTTTTACAAATTTACACTTCTGCACTCCGAGGATGACCAGTAAAAAAGTAAACAACCATTGCAGGCATAAGGGTCATTAGCGGCATTGAACAAGGTGTCTGAAGAACACTGCAAGTGACATGATTTCAAGGGAGCCATGCTGGCCTCCGTCACCATTATCGACTCCACTGACAAATCGGAGGGGGGGGGGGGGGGGGGGGGGATAGGTGGTGATATTGTTTATTAAAATGATTATTATAAAACTGTTCTATGATAGAATAAGCTCATTTGCATTAATCGATAAAATCTAATTAGCTTCACATAGCGCTAAGTTTTACTTGTTGCAACGCAGTCAGCAACCTTTGAGAAAGTAAAAACAACCAACTTAAAACAATAATTTTCCGAAACCGCTCCAAAACACCGATTTGGATACAAACTGAAAGCAAATCTTTATGGAACAGAGAGACGTATGTGTCTTTTAGGATTTGTCTGTCACTACTATGCACATTACCTTCTCGCTTCACAATAATATGTTTTACCAGGTAATCCAATTAATCTCATCAGATTATCAACATTTAGTCCATTCCTCCTTCCTTATCTCGAACCAACAGGGAATGCAGAATTGATATCTGTGGCGAGTCCAGGTGTGAATGGAAGGAATTAAACTTTCAACCGCAAGTTCCCCAAGTTTGGACGCACACAGCTTATTGATGAGACGAGGGGGAGAGGTCTAATTTGGTCAAGTGGATCGAAGGCAGCAAAATCATTCCAGCAACGAGATTCATCCTCTAGATCTAGATACATTCTTCAACTTCTATAGTTGATCTCAGCTCTAACTCGTGAAAATTGCTGTCAAAACTTCCAAGTTTACACTGTTACATATCAGTTGAGTATGAGGTTCTAAAAAACTCCACAAAGCTTTGAACGGGGAGGACGGGGGGTTCTACTAATGAAATTTGGTGCTCTTATTATTAGCGAATTTTTGTAGAAAATGAAGCTATAGCGATGCCTCCACAACTCTTAAAATCAAAATTTTCGAAAATGTTCCTAATTGAAATTCGTTTTGAGGCATTCTGATACAAATCCTAGAATTTAACGCTTTTCATATGATAATATATATATCTATATATATACGTGAAATATATATTGTTAAACATATATTTGTATATCAGGCCTTCCAGACGATAACTCCCCTTGGGATTCCGTTCTTGCGGCAAAAAAATCAAGCTTCCAAATGATAGGATGAGTCCGATGGGTAGCAGTTCCGGGTACATTAAATTGTTAAAACTTCAAAAAATTTATTAAAACAATCACTAACAATGGCTAAAAATTGTTAAATTTATATATTTTTTAGCATTATTTTAGAAAAAAAGAAGTTTACTATGAACTAGACCATTACAAATTGTATTAAAATTGTAATTACTCATTCTAAAAAATGTACCTACATTTCGTTAATTTGTTTAAAAACTTTTTAAAAAAATCCTAAAGCTTTCTTGAATTCCAGAATGTTATTTAGAACGAAGCCTTCTGCTCTGAAATTAGTAGTTAACAATTTATTGGTATGAAATTAGTCGTTAACAATGTCTTTGCACTCAAAGTCATTAAATTTCAAAACAATGTAATATAATAAATTCCTATAATTTACGGAAATTCGTTCATGCTGCATGACTGGTGTTGTTCAATGAACGAAACTATTCAGAATCTACCTCTACTGAAAAAAAAATGTTTCAATGTACAAGCTCATCTCATCAGAAAACAAGAGTACCTACATCAACAACGGAACTAAAAAGAAGAAGAAAACCCATGTTATTCCTATAGTTTAGAGAAACATGAATGTGTTGATCCACATACAGTATATTCGATATCAAACGTGAGGCGATGTGAAGGAGCCCTCTGTGAAACCCTATATCTTTGAAATAACTTGGAAACAGAAAGTTCCAGTACTAGAGCTCTACTTCGTCTCTTTTACATCATGAGGTAAAACTGCCGGGTAACAAGACCCCTATTGTAGTTTGACCTGAAGGGTCAATGATCAACTGGAAACGCGTGCACTTTATACTTCATCACTTCCTATATTTACCATAATCTAGAGAGGAATGGTAAATGTATGGACAAGGTTCAAGGTACCACTGTCCGGAACTGAGAGCTCGTATAAGTGGCCCTAAAGGAAGAATCACTCAGGGCTCTGTAGGCGTGATATAGATGAAACGCTGATGGAATTATTACAGGTGGAACTCAACACTGTAGGGATAGTACGGAAAATAAGGAGGAGACGGAGGTTAGAAGTTTGAGAATGATCAACCACGAAGTCCGAGGATCCTAGCCAACTCGGTTCGTCTGCAGAATTTATAGGCCCAGAAGAAATGGAGGGAGATCGAGAGAGCCATGAGGGCCAGGGAGAGAGCCAGGGTAGGGGAAGATTTCGAAACATACGACATCTCTGGCCGTGTCAGACATACATTAGACATACATACCATACGACACTCAGGGCCACATGTAGGTATCCGAACCGAGTTGGGCTGAGTGTTTATTCGAAAATCTACAATATTATATACATGTTGCCTGTTGTCAACATCCCTTATAAAAAACATACATAATAAGCTGTGTAAAACAAACATATATGTACCCCAAATCTACTATCCTTAAGAAATCCGTCCTGGTAATCAACTTATTTATTATAAATGGCCAAGAAACGTATAAAACCCCGTTTACCAACTGGGCAGAATTTTTGTCTACACTTCTACGGTCATATAATTCACTTGACTTTTTTTAAATCATGGCACATGTTTTCCTAGTAACATGAGGTGTTTTAAGTCATTCAATCAGTTTTTCTTCGGTAGGCATCAACGCCTAAGGAGTTATTTTGCGACAATGTATCTATAGTAGACTACGTTTAAATTATAGACAAGAGAACCGTATAAAGAAGTTATCTAATACAGAAATAACAGACCTTTGAGTAATAATATGAAAAGTCTTTGTTTTTTTAAGGTCGGTAGGAATTTCCCCCAGTTTAACCCACGAAATTTTAAATGTTGTATTCCTCTCATTTGGCGGGTAAACATGACAGAGATACAAACCTGATCATGATCAGCTGAGTGAGTTTTGAGGCTAAACCATTTTAGGAAGGGAGGGGGGGGGGGGTTTGCGACGCGGAAGATTTTTGTTTTCCTTTGAATTGTATGCAATCATCACAGGTAAATGACACTTTTCAAATTCGAGGATAAACCTATTTAAAGTTTTCGAATCTCAAAGTAAAACCGGAAGACCACTTTTGGTCCAATTTTGATGAAATGTTGTCCAACAGGTGTTCTTTAAGATTCTTGTCATCGAAAACGGGAAGAATGTACCAGCATGTCATTGTTTTGCATACAAGTTCATTGAAGTTTAGGATATCTTAGTTGAAGCATCTTGCATTAACCTCTTAAGCGCCATTCAGTCCAAAAATGAACTCAAATATGTCGCTTGACTGGTATTTGCGAAAGTAACTATTGTCAATGGCGTAACCAACTATTATCGCTTACTCGATTTCGTAGTATAAGAAAGAGTTTACCAGGTAATTGGAGAATTTGAAAACCGAGATTTATGGCTTACCTCTTTATAGAACAGCTCGTTTAGGACGTAAGAGAGGGCACTGTGGCCCTAAGAAAATGATCGGTCTCTACAAGACGAATCCAAAAATAACAACAACAAAAATTTCAGAAATGTCGCTTACCTAATGATTGCATAACGCCGTCTAATTGATGGTTACAAGATTTTTAATTAAAGTGTCCTACTACGAAAGTCCCTTTACATTACGTTGGAGGAAGGGGCGGATCCAGGATATCATTAAGGGAAGGGCGAACTGGGGGCTATGGTGAGTGGAATAACTTCCATCAAAACGAAGGGTCCGGGTTGAATAATCGAAATTTAACACTCAAATAACAGTATTTCCAAGCATTTTGTTTGTAAGGTTTTTGAGCACAATACAAAAGTTATTAATAATCACGCAACATGATCATTCGAGCGAATTTCTGTAAACTATCGTATTATATTGATGTTGAATTAATTCTACATTTAAGCATTTAGAGAGCAAATAAACTACCAATTATATGGGGGAAAAAGAAAGAAAAAGTTTTCTACGTAATGATTTGCTTTTCAAAAACCGATTTTAACTTTTCAGATTTTCTTACAGTTTTCGTCAATATTTTTTGCTCTTATTAATGAAATTTAAGTACATTTTCAGCATAATTTGGTGTATACAACTTTATTTTGAATAGAATTCTGTTAAAAATATAAACTTAACGATTTTTTATGTCTTTTGCCATTCTTTGTGATTTTTCAGCACATTTTATGAGATTTGATTTCAAAATCATTGTGCCCAAAAAGTGCTGCCCAACGAACTCATCCTTTCTTTTAGAATGCTCGATTTTACAACGCAAAAACGGGATTTTTATATCAGTCCTGAGGAGAGTAACTGTCTGAAAAGACACAGGTAGCTCGATTTTGGTTTTTGAAATACGCTTTTTTTGCCAATATCAGACTTTTGAATATAACTTTTACAAACTTCTTTGTAAAATTGTGAAACTTCGTATACTTACGTTTTTGGGGTCGCTGAACTCGAATATGCAGTCAAAACAAGTCGACAGCAACAACTTTTGAAAGTTTGGAATTTCAAAATCGTCAAAATCATGTCAAAAAATGAAAATTTTTCAAAATTCATTGTAAAATTATGAAAATTCGTATTCTTAAGTTTATTGAGTCGCTGAACTCGAATTTGCTCTAAAAAAAAAAAATCAAAATTCTACCAGAATACGAATTTTGTTGTTGTCGACTTGTTTTGACTGCATATTCGAGTTCAGCGACCCCAAAAACCTAAGTATACGAAGTTTCACAATTTCACAAAGAAGTTTGTAAAAGTTATATTCAAAAGTCTGATATGGGCAAAAAAGCGTATTTCAAAACCAAAATCGAGGTACCGGCGTAGGTTTTTGTTATGCAAAAAATCTGAAAAAATTCAGGGGTCATTGTTTTGACATTTTAAACCAAATTTTGGGTGGAGGTCATCAAAATTCCACCTTCCTCAAAATAGCGGGCACCCTAATATATATCTTGTGAAAAAACGTTCAACTCCAGGAACGTTAAACTCGAAACGAATTTACATGGAGCAATTATGAAAAACAAATTATTTAAAAATGTTTGAAGCCATTTTTGTGTTATGAATAAATTTATGAGTTTTGCAGGTAGTTTATCAAATGAAAAGAGTAAAATCTTGCTAGCGTACCAACACACTAAAACCTAGCTTATACGAAATTGAAATAAGAAAATTTACGCTAACTAAATAATACAGTTTTTGTAATGCCTGATAAATAAAGGGAATCAAGTACCTAATAATAATAAAGTACAATATTTTACCACTGAATCATAGGTTCCAATATTTAATAAAAAATTTACACAGCAACATACATTTTAATAATCAGATTCTTCTTGAGATTATTCATTTTTCAAAAACAATAAGTCAAATTCTAGTTTTTTTATACCAAATCTGTTGGTCGTTGGAAATACCAATAACAGCACTCGGACTAATTCAGCAATATCGGCCTTGGACTCGATAATATACTACTTTGCACGGTAGAATCTACTGCAGTATGAAGGTTGTGGAGTTAGAGTTAGAATTTATTTTTATGTATGAATTGAAAAACAAAATAATAATAATTAGTTATCCGCACCTGCTAGGAGGCACATTATCCCTCCATTCCATGCAATACCTCTGTTACTCTTCTGTAAAATGTACTATTTAAATAGAAGGGACGGATAAAGACGAAGAAGAGTAAATATACGTACAGCTGATTTTGAAATACGAGCAGAATAAAAAGACACATAATTGTCATGCAGTGTAGTTCATTATTCAGTGGGAACAGCATTACGTTCCATGGTAACAGCAGGGAAACTGAACTCTGTACACTGTCCACTAACGAAGGCGAAGCGCTCGCCAAACAATGCAGGACATAGACAAATGCCTCCTAACTGGAATGAAAAGAGGATTCACTCATATATAACAATATACGGTACAACAGGAGATGTTTGAGGCGTATGAATGGCGGAGGGGAAGGGGCCGAGAGGCAAATGGGTCGAGCGGATTCAGCGGGAATCATAAAATAAAGATGAAGACGAAGCACTGTGTGTTAGGAGTGGAATGACCAAGTGGATTACCCCCGAATATACAGCCTTTCCTAGGTCGAGGACCGTTGGCGTTGGCACTATGGCACCCGTGCAACCGTTCTCCCATTTATCAGAACCGACGAAAACCCAGCAATGAACCGCTGGCGTTGTTTACGGATCCCAAGAACGTTCAGAGGGTTTCAGAGTAGAGCCGGCAGTTATATCATAAAAGGGAGGAGAATGCGAGAACTGAACTCCATCGATCAAATTGAGTTGACACCGTTTACGACTAATTCAACAGGATGACATCATTAAACATTTGGAGATCCTGCAACGCCGAGAACAATGTCTGGATTAGAATGTTCACTATTCCACCAACCTAAGGGCCAAACGAAAGTGGTGGAGAGAGCCTGAAATGAGGCAGCGTACGTATACGTACGAATGAAAAGAGATACCACTTGCAGAACGAGATCAGGGGATGGGTTTATATAAGCCTTTATTATGCTAAATAATAAATAAACCAAAACAAAATCGTTAACAACATACAAACGGTTGTACTTTATAAAAGATGCGTAGAATTCAAAAATCGAATACAAATTTTGAGTCTTAATAAATTCATTTAAAGAACGCTGAATACTTTATTACACAATGGTTTATTATTTCTGTGTTAGATAGCCCTTCTACGCAAATCATTGGTCTATAATAATTATTAAACCCCGTTTGTAATACGCAGAATGGAATAATGATTTGAGAAAAATAAAATTGGCATGGAACAATCAACAGCGCAACCCACAAATTCCCAGAAAATGTAATCAAAATCTGATGAAAACTAAACCTTGTTCCTGGAAGTACAATTTCGCGCATGCGAAGGAGCTAATAATGATGCAATCACGTTGAAATAAACAAGGAATAATTAAACCAATGTTCCCCAATTATGCACCAAATTTGAGCGGTATTAGACGACTAGGGCGTAATAAAATAATGCTTAAAGAATTTACGTTTGCGCATACGCAAAATCAAGTGATGATTTGAGAAGTATGGAATTATTAGTGGACCATTTACAGCTTAACCCGCACATTCCCTGAAAGTTTCATCGAAATCGGATGAAAACTGTTGGAATTAGGCTCGTTTGAAAAGGAATACATATTCGCGCATGAGCAGTAGCTACTAATGATAGGATAATGTTGAAATTGCTAGGGAATGTTCAAATTAACCTCTTTTATCTATCCTCCAAATTTGAGGGAGATCGGCCGACAGGGGCTCAAAATTGGCTACCACTGCAAAGAGAATTCTACTCCTATCAACCCACCTTCTATCAATGCAGCCTCAGCTCCTTCTCAAGATGACAGCTTCTCAAAGATGCAGGATATCACTGCTGTAACAAGCCCTTCTACCACACTACTTACCTACCTACCACAGGAGTCATACTACCCATTTCAACAGTCCTATTACTCACAAACTTCAGCCTCACGACCTCACTTTTTCTTGAGACCACAGGCCTCCTCTACTCGCTTAAATAAAAAACAACTACAAATAAAAAATTCTACAATTACCTTTTTTTTTACTTCCTAGTGCACCCTACAGGGTGAGGTACTGTAATTTTGGGAAAATGTATTAAAATTTGAGAAAACCTATATTTATTTTATTTTGGTGCTAATCATTCAGAAAACTAAATTTTTATTTTCAATGGAATACAGGAACTGAAAGGGTTTCGAAAGACTTTTCACCCACATCTCCGAAAGTTATTACAATGCTTTCCCTACCTTGGTAGACTCAGGCCACATTTCATCAGTGCGACGAAATAGCACTGTGTATCCAACCACCTGACGTGGCCTTTTCAATGACAAAATATAGAAGGGAGAAAACTTGAAGTGGACCATAGAATCAACACATGTAAAGAGAAAAACCGCTTTTTGTCCATACGTTTAGAATTGCCACAACCATTCTGGTAATATTTAATCCTCGTTAGCGATGAATAGTTAAAAACTGGTACTTGAATTATTGAATACGAGAGATGCTGAGGAGTGCTTTCAAGTTTTAGGCCTCTCGCATGAGAGCGAAATGTCGAAAGAGGTCAGAAAAAATATGTATAAAGTCTCTAAATTGGGACGAGTTATCAAACTCACTATTGGTATCGCCTTTTCATGCTTACCCATAAAATGGGCCTTGTAAGCGAAGAAGTGTTTTGCCTACGCAAAAACTGATCGGAAAACGTAGCGTGGAATTTATACAGGTAATGCCGTATAATACCTCTCGTTGTAATAGATTATGCACGATGGAGATCCCCTCCTCCCCAATTTGGGTTCGGTTCAGGGAAAAATATTGGGACTAAGAAAGTACCTAAGAAGGGAGGGTCATATTTCAGAAGGAAATTGAATTTCAATAGAGGAAAGGTCGTTTGGTTCTAGCCTGGTGAATGGTAGGGAACACCCGAGGCCAAACGGGATGTGAATATGGGAGGGCGTGAAGCATGCAAAAAAGGCGAGTCACCTCTTTTCCTTTGGAAAGCCCTTTGAGAGACGATACGAGAGACACTATGAGCTACCTGAGACCTGATCTCTAAAGACGGATTTAAGTGAAGTGGATCCGCCACCGCGAAAATGCAAATTCGAAAACCCCATCTACGAACAGACCATCACGTAAATGTAACAAAAGTCGATTCAAAATAATTACTTGATCAAGACTGCGAACCTGATCTAACAGTAGAATATAGATATGAAACTGTTTATATCTTGTATAACCGTAACAACATCGTATCGATTATGCAGTATCCGATAAGAAGTCCAAGTGAATCTTGAGGGAAAAATTAGTTTTTTAGCTCTACCACCAAGTTAGGCGCAATCATCAGGGATCAGTATTTCATTACCGAGCTGCGATAGAAACGGAATGATAAATTAGTTATTCGGGCACCGCTGGGAAGTTTCAGTGTTTCTCCTGTGAGCCCCGCGCGCAGCCACATTTGACGCCCGCTTGACGTTGCCCTCCTCGCAATTTCAATTGCCATGAGGATTGATCGAAAGAGTGGGAAGGATATAGATGATTGTGGTACTGCCGTGGAAATAAAGGCCAGAAGAGAAACTATAGTATAAAATCAGTCAAGCGCAATTTTCTCTCTCGTAACTGGGGAAATGTAACTCAGAAGGTTTTTAACTTACAAAAATCGTTATCCAATCGTTGAAAAGTTGTCGATTTATGCCGAAATTTTGTAATGAATGCTTGGCCATAAAAACAAAGAAATCCTGTCAAACGTGGTAGCGCTTTTTAGATTGTTAACGCTTTTGAGGGGACAGAATATTGGATTGACCCCAGCGAAAAGACATATTGATGTCAATATGCTACCGAGTGTCGCACAGCTATTGAGTTTTGAGTTTTTGATTGTGAGCGAAAACAGCACTTTCAAAAAAATCTACTGTACCTAATCGTATCATTCAAAAGTGACCGCTTAAGCAGAAGTTACTGAACAACATCTCTAATTTCACATAATCTCATTAATCTATACGGCATACAATTTTCATCACAGTAACAACTTTCCCAAAGTTTTAATCAGAATTAAAAAAAAAAAAAAAAAAAAAAAAAAACAAAAAAAAAAAAAAAAAAAAAAAAAAAAAAAAAAAACATACGAATACAAACAAGAGGGCGGAATTACGAAAATGGCAGAGCAGGGCAGCCCTCTACCAAATGGAGCAGGGAGCCAACGCTAATTGGAGGGTTCCATACAAATGACCGCAGACATTCATACTGCGGTAAAGGGGAAAAATTAATGAAACGACGGCGTGGCACCATTCGGGAGACGTTCGTAGTCTTAACCCTGGAATGTCCCGGCTAAATTTCCAACACTTTACTCCCCGGTGGGGTGTGTCAAACCCCAACTTTGAAAAATGTTAAAAAATTCAAGAATAACTTACACTTGAATCAAATTGTATTTTTATTCTGTTATCATATGTGTAAAGAAACAAGAAGTAGGTACCTAAACTCATGAAGAAAAAAGTTATAGTAAGAAAAACCTCACGCTCTGAAGAAAAAAATAATAGCAGAAAGGTACCTCATTGTAACAAAATTTTAATATAAATTATATAGATCATATAGATCAATATAGATTATATTCAATATAAAATTAGCACATTATCATTTAAAAACAAAAATAGAAAAATAAATAAAATCTACACAACAATTTTCTGAGATTAGTTTGATCCACTTACAAAACCCAAGAACTAGAATGAAAAGGTAACATAAAATTGGCACCAAGCAAGCAATAGGATCAACATTCTCAACACTTTGAAGATCTATGATGTTCACAGAAGGAACACCGAACTAGTTTCTCCAAAACTGTCACTTTTGACGCTTCTTCATCGGAGGCAACTTCTTATAACTTGACATTATCTTCCGTGTTTGAATTTTCTCCGCCAAAATATACATCTTCTTCCTCCAACTGTTCCAACATGGATCTAATGTCTTCAGGATCCGAAAACTTGCGTTTTTCTGCCATTTCTAACGATGACCCAATAACAAACTGTGGGAACGCCCACAAAAATAACACTTGCTATAGAGAAAATCACTAGCGGTTAACTCCCCGGTGGGGTTTGTCAAACCCCAGGCACAAGAAAGTACTACACTACACAGAAGTCTTAAACTTACTAAACTGGAAAAAGGCCGAAACCTAGGCTGAAGCCTTTAGGGAAGAAGTGGGGGGTGATATAGAAGGGGGCGAGAAGAGCCAGACGTGCGGGATTCAACATGATAAACTGACTTCAAATCGCGATTGGGGTTTGACAAACCCCACGGGGCATTCCAGGGTTAATTCCAACCTGTATCCAAACATGAATGTTTCTTTCAATATGAGCTTCATAAAGTAATCTGAGAGGGCTCACTAATCTTCACGTAATAGCGGGATACACTGGAGGATGTTGCTCGGAATCTTTGAGAATACTGTTAATAGGTAATAGCGTAACGTAATATTTTAACATGAACATCCTAATAATTCATGTTAGAGGCGCAGTAAGTCGGGTAGGAGTATCTCTTTACGGCTAAATAATCAAGGTTCACGAAGAGCGACGAAATTTAACAGAATCCCTCAGGGAAGGTTGAAAATTAACAAGGAGACTCCTTTGTAAATGGTTAGCTGTAATCTTTGCTGAATTAAAAACTTTTGAGAATAAAAATGATTCGTTTAAATAGCAATCGACGTCTGATTGTTAGTTCGTATCTGCTGGGAAACTACTGACGTTGAACCTTTTGCTGCGGGTTGGTGAATGTGATTAGGTAGGTAATCCCGGATACGGTTTCGGGTAAAAAAAAACGAAAAAAGTTCCAGTCATGTTGCATGCTCGTATGAGCGAATTTTCGTAAATTATCATACTATACTATGTTACATTGTTTTGGAAATTAAGGACTTTGAGGGAAAATAAATTGTTAACTATCACTTTTATGGCGAAAACTTTTTCTAAATAATATTCTGCGATTCAAAATGAGATTTTGGATTTTTAACTTTTTTGGAGTTTTTATCGATTTTTCAGCACATTTTGATGAAATTTAAGCACTTTTTCAGCATAATTTTGCACATACATTTTTAATGTTCAATTTTGAAGTTAATTACCTTATTTGATCAATATTCTGCTAAAAAAAATAAATTTAACTATTTTATTAATTTTTTGTAATTTTGAGTGATTTTTTCAGCACTTTTTTTTTTTATTTGGCCAATTTAATGTGCTCAAAAAATTCTGGCCATCGAACCAGTCCTTTCGTTTGGAGAGCTTGATTTTTTTGGCGCAAGAACGGAATTTCTATCTCATTCAAAAGAAGAGTTATTGTCTGGAAGGACATATATATATATATATATATATATATATATGGGATTCGTTTCAGAATGTATCACAACGGATTTCAATGAAGAAAATTTTCAAAAATTTTGATTTTAAAAATTTCCGAGCCATTGCAATAGCTTTATTTTCTACGAAAATTCGCTAAAAAGCTCACTTATCAGAATCACAGGTTATTCCATTTTCATTCAATTCCGATATTTTACTTCAACTTCACAGCTGAGACTTCCACATTCCCTTTTGCCCTTCTGAATAAGAAGGGCAAAAGGGAATCATGTTCCGAGCGACTTCTTGGAAACTGCCTCATAATTGAGGCCTGTCATCAGTAGGCCTTGGTGTGAGCCAGGTAACATTTCTGACCCCTTCACCTCCTCGCCGTTGAAGGTTCGAGTCTCAAGCAAGTTTGGAAATAGTAGGTATAGTTGGACATATAGGTCAGAATGATGTGTGTACGAACTAAATCACTCGCGACGAAGTTGCGGAAACCCATTTGTAAACGGAAGTTTGTGAAAAAAACGTTGTCCATTTCCACGAAAAATAAAGAGTTACAATGTTAAATCGATTTCAACGGTTAAGCCATCATCAGTAACAAACAATAACGATGATGTGTATAGTTTGGCGGTCCGGATGGTCGCAAGCTCGCATCTTGAAAATACATAGCATCAAGTAGTCAATCCCTTAATAAAAATTTAGATTAGTAAGACATACAGGTCAGAATGACGTTTAAAAATAATATACTAAGGGCGTTACGAAGCAAAAAGAACATGTCAGCCCGTACTGGAATCGAACCCGGGACCTTCATCCTCTGGGATCTGCGTGCGCTTTCCAATACACTACGATGGAACATTGATAAAATACGTTGTAACCAGAGCACATGAACCCACAGGGTGCCCCCCCCCCCCCTTCACCAACCGGCTAAAATCGTTAAAAATTCCAGTCATGCAGCATGACCCCATGAGCGAATTTTTGAAGAATATTACCGATTTTTACAACCAGCGAACAGCATTATTTCGATTTTTGACTGATTTTTCAACTTTGAAATTTTTGAAAACTTGATACATATTCTTATAGGAAATTTTACGCTGATTCCGAATATACCACATGTTAATATGCTGAAAAAATTATTTCGCACGACAAATCGCAAAAAACAGGCTATTTTGAAATTTTTGACTACATTTTTGAAAATTTCAACCCGAAGATGTAATCCGATCAAGCTGGCCAACGAACTTGAACTTTCGTTTTGTGTCCTTAACATTTTAAAATTTGTTTGAAGTATCTAGCACAATTCTACGGACAGTTATCGTCTGGAATGACACATACATATATACATACATACATACATACATATATACATACATACATATATACATACATACATACATACATACATACATAAAAAAATGCGTTAAACTTCAGAATATGATTCAGAATAGCCTGAAACGGATTTCTGCATAATTTGTTTTCAAAAATTCACATTCTACAAATTTTGAGGCGAGAGCAATAGCTTAATTTTCTTCAAAAATTCGCTAAAATGAGTCAATTTTTTTTTTTTTTTTTTTTTTTTTTTTTTTAAATCAATGTTTTTTAGAGATCTCAAAAATGAAAAAATTGCGCATTGCTCAATTATCATCAACTTCGTTATTTTAAATGGGGACCCCATTTTTATTGCAGATTCGAATTCTATTTAATGAAAAAATTACCCTTCACGCGATTTTAGCAAATTTTTGTAGAAAATGAAGCGCCATTGCAATGGCTGAGAAATGTTTAAAATCAACATTTTTGAACAAATTTATCATTGAAATCCGTTTTGAGGAATTCTGAAACGTATATATATATATATATATATATATATATATATATATATATATATATATATATATATATTGTTAAGCAGAACAACAATTCGAAATAATAGACTGTATTAACTTTTCAACAACCAAAATAAAACACAACAATTGCTCAATCATTCGCAAAACTCAACAACCAACTTTTTCTTCAGTAGCAACATAAACCTGCCATCTAAACACATGATGATTTTCATAACAATAAAATTGAAGGTTCCTGATTCCCATAACACTTCCTCCGCCTCTTTTTTCAAGGTCCACAATAGGGGGTGAGCCTGTCAGAGTGAACGACCTTTAACTTTCCTTTGGGGTTTCGTATTCGAAAAACTACATCATTCAGCCGTTTCACAACACTGAATGGGCCATCCCAGGGACATTGCAGTTTTGGGTTCCGTCCCTTTGTCCTTTGAGGATTGTGTAGCCACACCAGATCTCCTTCCTGGAACCGAGGCATTCTGGATCTGACGTCATATCTTCGCTTCATGTCCTCTGCCCTTAATTTCAACTGCTCCCTAGCAGCAACATGTGCCTCATCCAGTCTTGCCTGAAGTTCCTCCACATACTGAGGCAGATGCTTATCGTTGGGTGGTGTCCCAAAGAGTAAATGGACTGGCAACGCAAGCTCTCTACCATACACCAAGAATGCTGGGGAGTACCCAGTAGTGGCATGTTCAGATGCACGATATGCAAGTAGAGCAATAGGCAGCTGCAAGTCCCAGTCTCTCTGATGACTCTGAATCATCTTTGCAAGCCAGTCATAGAGGGTCCTATGAAGCCTCTCCACTTGACCTTCGCTCTGTGGGTGCAAGGGTGTACTTCTCGTTTTTCTAATCCCTAGTTGGGTCATGAGGCATTGGAAGAGTTCTGATTCAAAATTGGTCCCCCTGTCAGAATGAAGTTCTCCTGGGATGCCAAAGCGGGAAAAGACATGATGAATCAAAGCACTGGCCACTGTCTCAGCTCGTTGGTCTGGTATAGGAATGGCTTCTGGCCACTTCGTGAAAAAGTCCATGACAGTCAACACGTATCGATTTCCACGCTCTGTTGTTGGAAGAGGCCCAAACACATCTATGGCAATTCGCTGGAATGGTACACCACTTACGCAGAGCTGCAAAGGTGCTTTACTGGAACGCTGTCCACCTCTCCGCTTTGCACAGCTGACACATTGCCGACACCAGTTCCTTACATCTTGATGGATTCCTATCCAATAAAACTGTTTCCTAAGAATGCTGCCTGTTCTTCTTTCCCCAAAGTGGACTGGTGTATGAACTGCATCGAATATCTGCTTCTGGAGCTTTACTGGTACCACCACTTGCAACATGGTCTTTTGTCCATTCACACTTTCCCACCGCCGATATAAACAATCTCTCTGTATTTCCAAAGAGTTGTACATCGCCCAATAGGCTTTGGCAGTTGCACTGAGGCTTGTTACTTCTGTCCATTCTGGTCGTTCCCCCCTCTCAACCCAGCTGCGCACTTGTTGAAGATCTGGATCTGCAGTCTGTCCATTTATCAGGGATTGCAGAGAATCATCTTGTTGCAATTCAATTCCACAGACGTCTTCTAATTCCGCACATTGTTCTCGTTTGTCACAATACTTGCACCCTTTTTCAGCACAAGGGCGCCTAGATAACGCATCAGCATTCCCATGTAAAGCCCCTTTCCGGTATTGGATGTTCAAAGAATATGGTGCTAATTGTTCGAGCCACCTTGCCAATTGTCCATCCACTGCTTTAAAGTTTGTCAACCATCTTAAAGAAGAGTGATCAGTCCTCACAGTCAGTTGCTTCCCATTGTCCAGCCCATAAGGTGCAAAAGCCTTGACTGCTGCTACAACGCTCAACAATTCTTTCCGAGTAACACAATAGTTACGCTCACATCGTGACAAACAACGGCTATAATAGGCTATTACACGCTCAGCCCCTTCCTGCACCTGTGAGAGCACAGCTCCGATTGCCATCTCGCTTGCATCTGTGTCAATTATGAATGAGCAATCTGGTGAAACATGACCCAACACAGGAGCTTGTTGCAAGAGGCGCTTCATCTCTGAAAAAGCTATCTCACAGGCTTCTGTCCAAATGAAATGTTTGCTAGTCTGGTTCTGAACTTGATACAATGGTTTCAGAACATCAGCAAGTCCTGGCACAAAAACCCTATAATATGAGCATAACCCGACAAATGAGCGTAGCTCTTTGATTGTTGTGGGACGTGGCCAGTCTACGATTGCTTGGATTTTCTTTGGGTCTGTACAAATACCATCACTTGTAATCAGATGACCCAAATACGTAGCCGTTTTCCTCAGGAACTCACATTTCTTGGTATTGAGCTTCAATCCACCCTTGCGTAACAATGCAAAAACTTCCTCTAGGCATTTTAAGTGTTCTGCAAAGCACTTGGTATGCACCAAAATGTCGTCTAGGTACACTTCCAACACTCCTTTGTTCATTAGGGGCTGTAGAAGCTGTCGCATCAACCGTTGAAATGTGCTCGGGGCATTACAAAGCCCAAATGGCATAACTCGGAATTGATAGAGGCCATACCTGGTACAAAATGCCGTTTTTTCTTTGGCTGTAGGCTCTAATGGAATTTGCCAATACCCACTCTGCAGATCTAGGGTGGTAAACCATCTACTACCTTCCAGAGATCGAAGGGTCTCTTCAATGTGCGGAAGTGGGTGCGAGTCCTTGACTGTTACTGCATTAAGTTTGCGGTAATCAATGCAAAATCTCCATGACCCATCCTTTTTGCGTACCATAACCACAGGACTTGCCCAAGGGCTGGAAGACTCTTCAATGACACCTGCTTCTAGCATCTCCTTGACTAATGGTGTTTCAGTCTCTTGTTGAACTGGGCTGATTCTCCTAGGCTGCTGTTTGATGGGAGTGTGCCCCTGTACATCAATGTCATGTCGTCCAACAGTGCATTTTCCAAGTTCCTGCTTATTTGACGCAAAAACATCAGAGTTCTGCTTCAGTAAGTGAAAGAGGGCTTGCTGCTCTTCTCTTTCTTTTATTGTATCAGTAGAGCGTTCATATAAATCCCTCAGCTCATCACTCACCTCCAAGGGCTGTTCTGAAAATGTGTACACCCCCTGCATCTTTCGAGTATCCTCTTTTGGTGCAAACTGGATCCACGAGTCGCCCATCTGTAGTGCTCGTTTTCCCACGTCGATCACACAGTGATAGGATTCAAGAAAATCCATTCCCACTATGCACTTCTCCTGAATATCAGCTACCACGCAATCATGAAGTCTAGGCCTTTTGTCCCCCAAATCCATTAGGACCTTGGCCCAACCCTTCACAGGCATTGTTTCCCCACTAATTGTTCTCAATCGACCATTATCATTAAGCCTCTTCTTCACTTTCTCATCAGCCACCAAAGATGGGTGCACTACAGAAATAGTGGCCCCAGTATCCAAAATCATTTGGCAAGGCTGACTGTCGACACTCCCCTCCATGACTATGGATGTGCGGAATATTGGGAAAAGGGGTCCAAATCCCTGATACGTTTGAGGCCCCTGTCTTCTCTCCAGTCTCTGGGCCATGAGACTGGTCTTCTTCAGTTTTCCTGATTCTCCGAACGCCCATTACATTCCCTTTGAAAATGACCAGGTCGCCCACATCTCCAACATTCAAGCTGCTTTCGTGGTCGTTTACTGTCCCTCCATCGCGTATTTTCTATGAAATTTCTTTTCATTGTCACCCGGCGAATATCTTCTTTTCTATCTTCTGTATCTTCTTGTGTCATCCTCTGTAGTGCTTGACTGATCTCCACAAACCTGACATCATTTTCTAGACTGCCCACAGTGCGAACTGTCATAAGTGGTTGTGTTAAACCAGCTTCCAACTGTAATGCCCTCGTCATTGCCATCCTCAGAGTTGTTGGATCACTTCCAATCACCATTTCTCGAATCCGCTGGTTCTTCAAACCGTTCAAAAACTGCTCCAAGGCAATTGTTTCTCGGGCCTCTTCCCCAGGCACCGCTCGGCGTGCTAGACTTTCAACATCAGCTGCGAAAGTGGCAACATCTTCTCGTTGGCCCTGGATTCTTTGTCGAAGGCGGGCTAGATATAGCCTAGCTTGACCCTGTGCACCAAAACGCCGGTTCAGACAATCAACCATCGTTGGTAAATCTTGGGATGTAGTTGGAAGGTTGCAAACAGCAGCAAGAGCAACCCCACGGAGAGCAGCCATTAGCCTCACTGCAGCTGTACCACTACTCCATCCATTGGCCTTTGCGATGACCTGAAACTGAGTCCAATAATCATCCCAAGGTGTGGTACCGTCGAATGTTGAAGGTTTAACCAGGTCCATTGATTTTGAAGAGGGGCTCGATGTACCCTTGGTTACAGATGTGAGTACTTCGGTTCCTGATTGTGGTAAGCGGGTACTAATATCGGCACCTAAACTGTTACATCCTGTGCCATTTTGTCTCACTAATTGTTGAACTGCTCCTGTCAACACTGACAACTGTTGTGCAACCATATCCAGTGAGGCTAATACTGTAGTATTCAACTGAGGGCCTACAGGGTGTGTTGACATAGTTGTCTGCTCCCTATCCAGCTCTTCCTCTCCCTCACCAGGGACAACCCCACCGACTCCAGGGCTCGACACCGCCGAAACCGAAGCAGCACGACGTCGTCGCACTCGCTGAGCCACAGAGTCGCTGTCAGCCATGCCGGAACGCAGAGTCGAAGAACACTTCTGACACCAATTGTTAAGCAGAACAACAATTCGAAATAAAACACAACAATTGCTCAATCATTCGCAAAACTCAACAACCAACTTTTTCTTCAGTAGCAACATAAACCTGCCATCTAAACACATGATGATTTTCATAACAATAAAATTGAAGGTTCCTGATTCCCATAACAATATATATATATATATATATATATATTCATATGTATATATAACTTTATATAGGAATATTTCCTATTTCAAAGTGTTAATGTTGACTGTTGACTATCAACAAAATTCAATGCGATCATCACTCTATTCCTTACGAAGAACTAAATTGCAAACTACCTATCTACATGAATAGGGTCCTGTTCCAGGACCGAAACGTCGTAGGAAAATAAACAACTCTACACAAAGACTAGCTTGGTCAATTCTCAACCTCAAGTTCTCATATTTGACTAGTCAGAAACTCACCACTATATATATATATATATGTCATTCCAGACAATAACTCTTCGTAGGTACCACATTAAATTGGACAAATTTCAAAAAATGTACTAAAAAAATCACTAAAAATGGCTAAAAACGGCTATAAATTGTTACACTTATATATTTTGGTAGAATATTGCATAAATAAAGCAGATTACCTATAAAATAGAACATCCACAAAATTATGGTGAAAAATGTACTTAAAATTCATTAAAATTTGCTTAAAAATCGACAAAAACTGCAAAAAAAGCTAAAAATTCAAAACCACTATTTGAATAGGCGATTATTATTTAGAATACGTTTTTGGCCATAAAATTAATAGTTAACAATTTACTTGCACTCAAAAAGCTCAAATTTCAAAGTAATTCAACATTATACAATACGATAATTTACGATAATTCGCTCATGCTGCATGCCTGGAACTTTTTTCTAAGTGCGCAATGCCTCCCCAAAAGTTCAATAAAGTGCAATAAATGTGTGAGTTTTCAAAGATACTCAATTGCCACATCTAATACATGATTTTGGACTATTTTTCGAGCTGAACCTCGTAATGATGTTCACTTATTGATATTTGCAACAACAATTTGGGAAAATACCGAAAAATTGACCAGAATTGCACATTTCTACAAAGCACAAAGCGTATCTACTAAATGTAGCTTTTTCGGCGTTTTCCCAAATTGTTGTTGCAAATATCAATAAATGAACATCATTGCGAGGTTCAGCACGAAAAAGTAGTCCAAAATCATGTAGTACATGTGGCAGTTGAGTATCTGCAAAAACTCAGTTATTTCACTTTTAGAACAGAATTGCGCAATTTTGGAGCGGTGTTGCATCCATTTGCATGGACCCTAACAATCGATTGGTGGATCATTTTTTCATAAAATTTCACGTACAATTCAAATCTGCAATAAAAAAAATGGGAGTTCCTCTTAAAATAACGAAGTTGATGTCAATTGCGCACGTTTGCCAAAATGCGCAGTTTTGTCATTTTTGAGATCTTTAAAAAAAAAAATCAAGATTGAAAAATAAATTATTTTTTGACCCATTATTAACGACTTTATCAGGGGAGGGGGGGGGGGACACCAGGTATATGCTAATAATGCTCTCCGTAACTTACTTTTAGGATATGGACCTAATTTAGGTGTGACTTGTTATTCGTTGTTGTTTTTAATGGGTTTAATGAACGAGAAAGCGCGAGACTATTGGCGTTCACTCGATACCGCAGTCTGTCAGGTTCAGATCGATAGAGAGCTCCTAATGATTCCCATGCTACTGGCTCAACCGTGGTAAATTGAGACTAACCGAGCATTAGTCTACAGAAACGTGCACCAAGAGGTAATTTAAATGACTCCAGGACACTTCCACAGCCCCTGAAGCGTCCGGGGTTAATTATTTCGTTTCTCTCTCATCGCCAACTTCACCTCGAGTTCCGCAACTGGCTCAGGTAATAAGAACTAACCGTACGAAAAAACTGAACAGGATAAATGACGGGATGGAAGACGATAGCACCAGATATCATGGATGTACTTCCAATATTGGGTCGTTTGGCACGTTTCCACTATGATGGTCATTCACAGGCGTGATCGGGAGATACTTCTTTGGCTTTTCCCAAACTCAAATAGAACATGGTTCCGATTGAATTGTTAGTGTTCCATCCCAATTCTCTCGCGGTCACTTCCGCTACATACAGAAATACCTAAAATATATGAATATGTAAATAATCCAACGATGTAGGTAAGGCATTCATGGGAAGGCTGATAATGCCTATGAGGCTGTTAAATTGCAGTATACTGGGCCGCAAAAGATGCAAGGTCATCCTGCCAATTCGTGTATGTGACATTGAAGTTGTATGCATATTTAAAATCGAAACTTTGCCTCTTAGCCACGGATTGGGACTTCAAGATTTCTGAAAATTCATGACTGATACACGATGATTAAGGAACACTGGAAAAGACAGTTTTAGAATTTTGAAATTCCAATTCTAAATTTCACGGAAAACTAATATGTACTTTTCCTATTTCTTTCTTCTCCTGTCTTTGCTACGCACTCGGAATCCTAAATTTTTCAATGGTCATACATTTCTTAACTGATATCTTAGGAGGAACCTGAGCCGTATTTAAGAAATTCCTTTTAATTGAATGTTCATGGAAATCACAAATATTGGCCCAGGTTTTAATGGAACACATAAAACCCCATTTCTCTATCCAAAATATTCATTCTGATTATGAATTATTCAACTTAGGAGGGACCTATCATGATATTCTGAAAGACAAACATGACGGATGAATACCCAATAATGACAACCGCACAATTATCAACTTTTTCCTGTGAATACGCCAATAGAGCAGGCCATATTTTTAAATTGTAAATTGTGGAATCTCGATCAGCATTATGTCCTTAAAGAGAAACCTTTAATGGTTTATCGACATTTTCAAATGACCACTATATATATTTAAAAAAAAAAAAAGTGTACTGTCGTGGGAAATTGAAAAATCGATATATCCGACTTTGCCCACAGGATACGACGATATTTCTATAGCTACTTCAGTCACTTCTGATTGAGACGCTGGAAAGCAACTTACTAACCCTTAAGATGCAATGGTCACTCAATTTTTCAACAACCCTTTACATCAACGTTAAAACTGAAATGCTTAATACAAATTTTTAACTTGTAAGTGAAGAACAAGCAAAGCGGGTTTTAGGTAATTGTGGATTTCTAAAAAGAATTTAATTTTGGATCGTTGGCTGTACCTTATTGACATTTTCTGTATATGAATAATAATATGTAATAGTTTGGGAAATAAAAGTTAGGTTACCGTTGTATGTTCCCAGGATGTACGCATGCTTCCAGTTTCCAATAAAAAATAATAAAATCCTCCGCAGGAACGGGAAGAAATTAATAATATTCTATTGTTGGTAACTATATTTCTCTAATACTTATGCTTGATTGGCTCTTGTTTAATTAAGAACGAGCTTAAATAACTTTTAGTCAATCTAAAATTTGGGATATCGGAAAAGCCAATGTTTTTTCTTTTTTATTTTATTCATTTTTATTTGTCTCTCTCTTTTTGTATAACTGGTTTACAGTCCGTTCCTACCAATATCCAAACTGTTGCTGGCTCTTGACAACTGAGGTTTGCTATTTCAAGCTTCATGAAACAGAATGGTGGCCGTTGATTGAACAGAGGAAACTAACACAGCTTTCGGGTGTTTTCACTGAAGCGAATACTCCACATACACCGATACGTACACGGTTTTTTTGTTATTTTTATACTGAAGGGGAGGTGTAGCTATGTACTGCTGGTCGTACGAATCACGAGCAAAATTTTTTCAGGTGTTAGCTTTAACAGCTAGCGGAAGTTCGTCTCTCCATCCCTCGCATCTCAAGTCGTCAGCCTGAAATTTTCCACGTCCCTCCTTTCTTTCCAACAAACTATCTTCTAAATCGACCACTGCACCGCATCCCACGTTCTGCAAACCTCTTCTTAAATTTAAACCCAGATTTTGACTTTTTCAAAAGTCCACTGTCATCTCTGAAATCTCTAGTGCTCTCTTCTCTCGCTTTATTCTGACTATTATCTCCAAATTGCTATACTGTCTTCATGAGTTAAATTACTGCTATATTGTTGATGTTTCTGTTAAAATTGTTCTTTTTCTTGTTGTTTTTCTTAGATGTGTAAATTCTTGTGTACATTATTGAATCGCTAATTTTATTATGCTGTTGTAAAATGGGCTTGCCTGTTAATAAATAAATAAATGAACAGTCAAAGAAATCCAAAGAGTCACGTGACTACTCCTCGCCGCCGCCTCATACTCTGGATATTTTGATATTGAAGAAATTCGTTCACAAGAATCGTCAACAACTATTGCAAAATTAGAAAAAATGGTTCACTACGCATGGAACACACGAAGAGCTAAGAAGTGATTGTGGTCCGGGACGCAACTCATTGATTTAAGACGTTTCAGCAAAAGTGGATGTTTTCTCGCAGGACTTCTTCCCCGCACTTCGCCAGATCCAACGGATTTGCCGAAAGGTACGTACAGGAAGGAAAAAAAGTCTTGCTATAGTATCTTGTAGAAGGATCCAACTTATAGCTTGGACTGTTACTTCATCACAACACTCCTCGCAGAGCATTAGGATCACCTGTCCAAAGATTGATGACTAGGAAAACAAGATCTATCATTCCCACGTCGGCAAATAGTTCGTTACCAGAAGTAATTCCAGGAGTATACGGGATGGTCCAAGACATAGGCTTCACCCTTAATTTTCTTAAATTGTCGGAGTAAAAAAAATCACACAAAACACTCAAAAATGACAAAATTGCGCATTGCGCAAAAGCGCAGTTGACATCAACTTTGTTTTTTCAAATGGGAACCCTCATTTATTCAAATTCTACGTACAATTTCACGAAGAATTGACCCGTCACTCGATATTTTGAGTGCACACGAACGGGCGCAATTCCACGCTAAAAGCTCAAAAATAGTGAAATACTGAGTTTTTGAATATATTAAATCGCCACATGTAATATATGATTTATGGAGTATTTTTTTGTGCTGGACCTCATAATGATGATCAGTCATTAATATTTGCAACCCCGATTTGGGAAAACACCGGAAAATCAAACAGAATCGCACTTTTCTCCATTCATTTCCACGCAGCACAAAACGAACTAAAATGCAGTTTTTTCGGTGTTTTTCCGGGCCGGTGTTGCAAATATCATTAAATAAACATCATTACGTGGTTCAGCAGGAACAAACACCCTAAAATCATGTGAGGGGCAGAAAATGTGGATGTCATACGTCCTTTTCGACAGATTTTCGCAAACAATTATCATTTTGATAAAACAAACAAAATTTAGCGAAATCGGTTTTAGATCCTCTATCTAATGTCTAAAAATGTACGTTTTTGACATTTTATGTCTTTGCTCTGGCACATAACTCGAAAACCGTTACCAAATTTGTTACCAAATAATTTTAATGATTTCCGCTTACAACCGAGTCGTTGCTAGGGAAATGGTACTTCGTCGTTTTTCATCCCACAAAATTCGTTGACCATTCGTTCAAAAGCTCTCGATTTATCCAACCATATTATGGTAACTACTGCGAAGTGCGTGGCCAACAAGCTGAGTTATGAGCATGGTTATATGAATAATTGTTTACACACAGGTGATCATTCTCAATAATTGATATTGTGAACATGATTGCAACCGCTTGTTAAGTTCTGATGATTTCATTGAGCTGGTGTTTCGGTGATTTGATTCATAGCAGGTGATCCGAATATTGCGACAACGGTTTGATTTATGAAGCGGTGATTAAATCGTTTTAATAGGTAATTTCTATACTTTACACTCTAGAAAGCTGTAATTTCGTATGTAGCCTCTTTAGAACATTTACTTGACGATGCCCAGGGTCCGGATCAGATGAGTAGCTTTTAAAGCTAATTTCTATGCTTTACACTTTAGGAAGCTGTAATTTCGTATACAGCCTCTTTAGGACATTTACTTGACGATGCCCAGGGTCCGGATCAGATGAGTGGCTCTTAAAGCTAATTTCTATGCTTTACACTCTAGGAAGCTGTAATTTCGTATGTAGCCTCTTTAGGACATTTACTTGACGATGCCCAGGGTCCGGATCAGCGGAGTGGCTCTTAGAGCTTGCATACGAGTCTGCAACTAAAGACATAAAATGTCCCAATGTGTTGCAGACTCGTATGCAAGCGTTTCTTTTCTTTTGATTTTCACGTACAACCAAGCCGTTGCTGGTTTTGCTTAGATCAGTGGTCTGGATGCTCGCTACGCTCGCATCTCAAAAATACACAACATCAAGTAGTCAATCCCTTAGTAAAAATTTAGATTAGTTGGTCAGGATCTTAAGTATCGTGACTCAATTTGATTGTTCGCGAACGAGACGTTCGCGAACAATCGACTACCCACTGCGTGGCATTTTCAGCGTTCCGGTCGCCATTTTGTTTACTTTTTTCTATCTCTCTCTTTCTTTAATCCATATTTTACCATTCAAAATGATTTGGAAGTGTTACCATTCATTGGGAGAACAGGGAGTATGAACGTATTATAAATTCATTTTAGGAGCGTATTCTCTTCTGATGAGAAATTTAACGTTATTTCCGACGTTGTTCTTATTTCTGATTTCATAGTGAACCTACTAGTTGGTGCGGACATTTAGCGAATTCTCAAAGAAAATGAAGTTTTGTATGGGCTCGAAAATTTTTAAAGTACAATTTTCTAAAATTGTCTTAATGGATATCCATTTTGAGGCATTCTCAAATTATTCCCGGATATTAAGTTTATTTCATACATTGACATACCTACATTATTTACATTATCTGTATGTTTCTATCAAACGATATCCCTCATTAAAATTGAGATTTAAAAAATCTGTTCTTTCGCCAAAAAATCTAGTATTCCAAAAGAAAGGATGATTTGCAGGAGCACTTTTTGAGCCCAGCAAACTGCTCAAATAAAACAAAAAAATAAATTTAAAAAAAGTGGGCTAACCATGACAAAAAATGGATTAAAATAATTCAATTTACATTGTTTTGCAGAATACATCTTGGATAAAATCTAAAAACATGAACTAAATTGTACCAACTTGAATTTCATTACTAATGTGTTTAAAACCCGATAAACTACAACGAACCGTTTCAAGTCCTGAAATTTAAGTATAGCAGAATAAATATTAGAAGGAAAATTTGCATAAATTTGATAGTTGAGAACTTCAGTGCATCAAACTTCTAACCCTAAAATTTATAAACCATTTGACATAGGTATCGAAATGTAATATAAATATTTTAAAATAAAACAAAAAACTAAAAAATTCATTCATATGGTCATGTTGTGAGACTGAAACTTCTAAATTCATAACGTCGAAACCATAAAAATCATTTTGAAAGAGGAAATGTTAGAAAACTAAACTTTAAAAAATCTAGTAAATTTTAGTTTAAAATCGGTTGTGAAATTGACGCCTGAAGGTGATTCTGATGAAGTTTCATTTTTACACACTTTATTATTAAGATCGAGTTTAATGTGTATGATTACCACATGGCTAATGGTGGATAACAGGTCGTGGATAACAGCTCATTCAACTAGTTTCTAAAATCCTGAAGGGCTGACGGGACTTTAACCGCAAAGACGGTGAAAATAAAAATTGGTTCGACCATTCCCACGACGACCTCAATCACATCTCAGAGGGTTGTGAAAAGCAAAATATCATTACCACCAGAGATGACGTCATCTGCAGGATTTCCCCCCCAACTTTTTCAGACGGTTTCCACTTTGTCACTAACAAGAAACAAAATTACTGTCACCCCAACAAACGCCAGTAAACAAAGCCTTAGTTGAAAGCTTTTACGTTGATTGGATAGAAGAATGAAAGAGAGATGGATGCTATGAAGATCCTCTCCGAACGGACAGCTTTTTCAAGTTCTCGAGTGCAAAAGTTCGAAAAAAGTTTAAGCCTGCAACAGTCTCTCATCAATCATCCCGCTACATTTATATTATTTTTCTAGTAAGCAGTTGTAATTAATTGTAGCAAAAACGTTCTTTCAAAAACGAAGATAGTATATATTCTATAGTTTGGTAATATAATAAAACATTATTAGATAAGCCATAATTCCCTGTTATCAATCTTGTTGTCCACAGGACCAAAGGAAATGGTTTATGCGGCTGAATCGCTTCATATGTTGTAAACATGGCCAGTTTGGGTACTTTTGATTCCTCAGTACCGAATTTAGGGAAGCTTTGTGTTCGTTAAGCATGGCGAAAAATTTTAGTCCTCCAAAATCAAAATTTCCACTTGCTTTTTGCGTTTCAGAACTGGCTGATCAATTTTGGTTCTAGGTCTGTCTGTCTATCTGTGGTAAATCCTTGTAACGCCGAAAACTATAGTTTTAGTTCGATGCTGGTGAAATTTCCTGGTATTGTGCGAGTTAGCTCCAGACGGTTCCCTATGATTTTCAATGCGACGGATCAACAGTGATCTGTACGCATGCGCAAATGTGAATTTCTAATAACGAAGATTTCACATTATCTGTTGGTCCGATTTCGTACAAACTCGTTAGGTAGTAGGGTATATGTCCTACTAGATCGCCCTATGAATCAAATCGTAATTGGAGGAGTAATAACCATTGCGCATGCACATAACTAATATTGACACAGGTAAGACTCCGAGTCTAATGGAGCGATTTTGATGACATTTTCAAAGGGATTGTGCGGGTTAGCTTCTAGACGGTCCCATTTTCATTGCCTTCGTATAAATAGTCTAATGTGTGCGTGCGCAAACGTTAATTTCTTATACTATCGATTTCTTATCATCTCTTTGTCCGATTTCGTCCAAACTCGGGGAGTAGATGGGTACACGTTACAGAAAAATGCCTTATGATTTATAACGCGATTGGTGGAGTGATAACTATATCGTATGCGCAAAACTAAAATTAGTCGACACAGACAAAACTCCGAGACTAATGGATCGATTTTTATGAAATTTTCAGGGATTGTACGGTTTCATAGTAGTGCGTGCGCTTGCGTAAACGTTAATATTTTATAGAGTCGATTTCATGTCATCTATTGGTCGGATTTCGTTCGAACTCGAGAGATTGATGGGCCAAGAATGATATCCTTTGTTTTTTTTCGCATTTGCTTGAATAATACGAAACTGCGCACACGCAAAACTAATATTGAATGACACTACAAAGATAATGGATCGGTTATTGTGACGGTTAACCTTTTGACAATTTCCCTACACGCAAACATGAATATTATAAGACTATTTTGCATTCTAGCAGGTATACACATGTCTTTGATACCGTTATATATTTTACACTTAATTATTTCGATTCGTACTTTGTTCTTCAACAAATTCTATACGTCCATGTTACAATATGTGTGGAAGCTATACTGCCCACCCAACTTGGCAGACATTTTCCTCCCCATCAATCGGGTACCATCACTGATTTGGAGCCGTTAATTTGAATTATTCAACGAAGGTTAATTTGAATTATTCATAAGGGAACAATTTAATCTATCGGCAAACTAGCCGTGATATTACGTAAATAATTGTATAAAAAGTAATAAAACCAAGAGTTACAATATATTAGGTGTGTGTGAAAGGGAAATGGTCAGAATTTCTCATAGTCCAGTCCTTAGATAAAGTTTATGAAATCCTCGAAGAAAATGTTACAAATGTCGTTAAATGTGGGTGGCCACTTTCTACCTCATTTTATGAAATGTACGAACCACCTGAAGTCTAGGATAATAGACACAACATTCTCAAAGTTAATTAAATATTCTGAAAGCAAAATTAACCCTTTAGGAAATAGAGGAATTACCCTATCGCGAAAATAAGTAACCATGTCGCAGAAAGAATTAAATCTTTCACAGCTAGATTTTGATTGAGCTTTTAGTAAAAGAAAATGCTCTTTCATCACTGCGAAAAATTGTTGTTTTCAATATTATACAATGGTCGTGTATTTACACATTTTAATGCTAGAACCCCAATCAAGTTTATTTGTGACCTTCTGGCCAAATTGAAATTGACAAAACAAAACTGAACTGACATTTACGGTTAAACTGTACTAAACTTCTTTTTTCAAAGTGATAAAGAGTTCTGTATAATCGCAAAGGAATATTCTTGTTTTACAACTGCAAGTATATTTTAAATGCAAGTAGGTAGATACTTTCAAATACAGTTTACTAGAAACACATGGAGTAGATAGTTTCACCGCAACACAGCTTGTAGGTATATTGTTTCCAGGGCCGACCATTAAGAAGTTCAGAACAAGCCATCAAACTTGAAACAGGAGTATGCTGAACGCGTTTCGTGAAATCGCACGTAAACAAACTTTGAAGAACAGACATTTCAAGAGGGAAATTTTGATTATACGAAGACAATGAGAAGCAAGAAAAACGTTGCAGGGATGATGAAGGCTTCTATTATGGAAGAGTTGATCTATTCACACCTCCATGGAGATTCTTTGACCTTTATGATAATATAAACAAGTGAATAATTTGAATCACGCAAGTTAGAGTCGGGTAGTTCGGATGATGTATTATAGATATAACCCGCAGCAAATTATCTCACAAAATTTAATATGTACGCATTAGATTTTGGAGTCGATTTCTCCATAATTTTTTACGCTGAAGAGGAACATTAAAAGATCTCTCCGATCCCATAATAGATTAATTACACACTCAAACTTAACATTAACTTAAAAAACTTTTGATTATTCTTAATGCTCGACGTTATGAATTTTCAAGTACGAAGTACGGCTACTTATTACGGGGTTAGAGATGATTTAGGGTGAAAAATTACGAGGAAATCGAACATAAACTCATCAAAGGGGGGGGGGGGGTTCCATTTTTCGTGAAAACCCTTCATTTCTTTGATAAATCAGTGTTTTCCAACCTGTATACGCAATTGAAAGTTTTTTAAGTTGGGGTAAGTTTTTTTAAGTTGGGTAAAAATTAATTTAATTATACCGTTGGACAGTTGAGACCATAAGGAAGAATTCCACATAACGGAAACAGAGAATCACTTTTTTTTTTTTTTGTAGGACTGATGCTATAAAAAAGAAAAAATAATAAAATTTAAAAAACTAGCGATTTTGCAAATATGAAATATGTTGTATTTCTGTCCAAGTATTTGTGAGTTGAACATTGTTTTAGGTGTATGCTATGGTCGTATTCTGATATAAAATTACTCTTTCCAATGGTGACCAATTCTTTCATTTTACACTGAATCTAAGGGAAGTTTTTGTAATTGCGTGGCAGAAACCAAGAAAAAATCTAAAATGTAAAAATACTCGACAACAGAGCGTTTAAAAAAATGGCTAGGATGCACTTTTTGTAGGAAATTAGTACAGAAATCGATCCCAAAAAGGTTCCCTACTATTAACACCCGATATTTCACACGACACTTGGTCAACTTTCATAAAATTACTAAAAACGGCTAAAAATTGTTAAATTTATATTTTTTGGTAGAATCTAGCTCAAATAAAGTTCATCAACTATAAAATAGAACATTCAGAAATTTAAGTGCGAACTATGCTGAAAAATGTATTTAAAATTCATTATAATTTGCTAAAAATCGATAAAAACAGCAAAAAAGGTAAAAATTCTAATCTTTTATTTGAGTAGGAGATAATTATTTAGAATACGTTTATTTCCATAAAATTAATAGTAAACAATTTCCTTGCACTCAAAAAGCACAAGTTTCGAGACTAAACAATAATTTACCAAAATTCGCTCATACAATCATGCTGCATGACAGGAACTTTTTTATTTGACCTCTCGATTGGGTTCTTGATGTATTCCTCCTGTTCAGCTTTGGAGTGTTTCGAGAGTTGGGTTCATCTGAGGTGTAAGTCGAATTTGACGGATTTGTGGTGAGCTGACTAAGCTTTGATGCGGCCAAATGGGCCCCAGCTGCTACGTGGTGGTCCGGTGGTGTTTGGCAAATCGACAGAAGTCTGATTTAAATAAGGTGCAGGTATGAGATGAACGGGAATACGTCTGATTCTGTAACTCGGTCTTAACCAGAAACAAGCGTGGTTCCTTCAATTTGCTTATTCCATGACGTCTCAACAAATCTATTGTCCTTCAACATCTCTCCAACCTTAATGGGCCTTAGGTCGATGGCTTTGTGTCATCCGTCGCCCTGTTTCTTGTACCTATCTGTATCAAGACTTTTCCTTAAATCCTATTTGTATCATCCAATGTTTTCCCCACGAGACCAAAAGGAGATATTTCCTCTAGGTTCTTTTGAAGATGAAATCCGCAAGGCTGAACCCTGTTTCTAGTGGTGTGGTACGTACGACAAGAGCGAAACCTCAAAATTATCCTTCTTCTTCTTGGGAATACCCTGCAGCCTCTATACCTGCTTCAGCACAGCTCCATTTGCTTAAATATGATTAAGGACTGCTTCGAAAACGAGTAACCACCCGATCACAGCAATTTCATAAATTCACTGGATGCAAGTCGAGCTGGGGACCGATTTTGCCACTTAGTCAACACACCACAACTCCGTCAAGCTCAACTTTCACCTGAAACACCCCCTCAACTCTCAAACCCGAGTAGGAGGGATGGGATAATTAAAAACTCAATATGAAGGCAAATCAAAAAGTCTCAGTCATGCAGCATGATCGCATGAGCAAATTTTCGTAAATTACCGTGTAGCATAACGTTAAATTGTTTTGGAATTTGAGCTTTTTGAGTACAAATTATTTGAACTAGTTACTGAGTACTATTAATTTCAAGGCAAAAAAAGTATTCTGAATAACAATCTGCTATTCAAAAAGAGGTTTTGAAATTTAGCTTTTTTGCGATTTTTATCGAATTTTTAGCAAATTTTAATGACATTTAAGTACGGTTTTCAGCATAATTGGGTACATAAATTTTTGAATATTCTATATTATAGTTAATAAAGTTTATTTGAGCAATATTCCGCTATAAATATAAAATTAACAATTTTTAGCCGTTTTTAGCCCTTTTGGTGATTTTTTTCAGTACATTTTTTGAAATTTGACCAATTTAATGTACTCAAAAAGTGCTGGCCAACTAATTAATCCATTCATTTGGAAAGCTTCATTTTTTGGCGCAAGAACGGAATTTTTATCTCCATACATGCATACCATACAGTACTTATGAAAAAGCGTTACACTCTAGAATTCGTTGCAGAATACCTCAAAACGGATTTTAATGAGGGAAATTTTCAACAATTTGTAATTAATTAATTTTGGAGCCATTGCAATAGCTTCAATTTTTTACGAAAATTCGCTAAAAACCCAACAGCTACCTAGTTTCATGAAGATGTTCCATCTTGAGGGAGGTGTAGAATCCCACTCCGTTCAAGATTTTATTTACAAGATACACTGAATTTCGAGATTCGCCCTCCTTTTTACTAGGAGGGAAGCATGTGATCAATCTGAGCAACTGAGAAAACTTGGATGCTAAAGCATGTTCCATATTTTATCCGTTACGCTCAATAAATACTCTTACTGTATCAAGTTCGAATATTATAAAATGTGTTAAATGTTGCAACGCAAGCGCAATAAAATTGTTTATTCTTGGAATTTAGTCTAAAATAAGCCGACTTGTCATTTGACTTGTTTTTCCATAAGAAAACTCGCTCAAAATTCAGTTCATGTTGCTAGATTGGAACTCGATACTCACGTTAGTTGGATTCGTCACCATACTTTTGGAATTTAGAGGAGGAGTGTAGGTACCGTACTATTGATTGTATGTGGGAGATTGCAAAATTAACGGTTTTTTAACCACGGTTCCTCATTTTTTAGGGAGAAAAAACGGAAACATCCTGGAATTTTCTGAATAAAAATTAATATTTTTGCATTTTGATTGTCACCCATTTCAAACGGTTCAAGGAATCGTTGGTTCGATTGAATGCGTGCGTGAGCCCAGCAACAATCCAGCGAGACTTAACGGATCACTCTTTTTATTGTCTTCGTCCCGACCGGCCGTCCCCTTGCAATCAAGGAAGAGGCTGTGATCAATATTTGATTCGCCATTTTGGTTTCTTTATTCGCACACCCACCTCCTACCCACTTCTTCTTGATTCTACTCGACCTTTGGCCAAGTGGACATCTAAGCCTCTTATGTAGTCCCATGCTCTTGGAAAAATATTTTCACAGACCCGTCAACCGCATTATCAAGATCGAGGAAGGGGAAGACAACCCCCTCTACCTTTGTTAGTTCAACGCTGATACTACTGATATTGCTGACTTGGAAAAAAAGCCAAGTCCTTCAGCTGTACAATGCTCACCTACCGATAATTTATAATTCGTTTCAAACTAATTAAACCAGTATCACGTTTGCACTTGCACACAAACTCCTACTCCTTTCAGTCCAACAATTATGAAACCAATATGGGACCATCTAGCGGGCTATTCGCAGGATCGCTAAAGATGTTATCAAAATTGGCTTGTACAATTTTTCCCGGGATAATTTACCACGAACACGATACCGAAATTGTTCGGGAAGCTGTAAAACGTATAGCAGTAATATAGCACATAGCAAGTAGATGTAGAATAAATTGCGAATTCTGAGTTTGGAGAACAAAATATTTCCATCCCCCTGCGTGAAAGCAAAGCTTCACCACCATACTTTGGTATTGAAGAAGCAAAACAACTAACGATGACTTAGAGAATTTTCGTAGAAAATGAAGCTATTCTATTGCAATGGCTCGGAAAATTTCAAAATCAAAACTTTTGAAAGATTTCTTCATTGAAATCTGTTTTGAGGCATTTTGAAATGATTCCTGGAGTTTGCGCTTTTATATATATACATATGATGTATGAATGTCATTCCAGACGGTAACTCTCCTTAGGATTGAGATAAAATACCGTTCTTGCGCCGAAAAATCGAGCATTCCAAACGAAAGGATGAGTTTATTGGCCAACAGTTTTTGAGCACATTAAATTGGTCAAATTTCGAAAAAATTACTTTAAAAAATCACTAAAAATGGCTAAAAACGGCCAAAAATCGTTAAATTTATATTTTTTAGCAGAATTTTAGTCAAAACTAAATTGTCAACTATTGACTAGGACATTTAAAATTTTTGGCTCAAAATTATGCTGAAAAACGAACTTAAATTTCATTAATATTCGCTAAAAAATCTATTTTGTTTTTAACAATTTCTCTCTACTGAAATTGCTCGAATTTCAATACAATTTAATGAATTGTAATACGATAGATAGTTTGTGAAAATTCGCTCATACGATCATGCTGCATGACTGCAACTTTTACAATTTATTCACCAGTCTGATACGTATCTAAGACGAACGCGCTGGGCTCCATCGTTTGATGAATCCGCGAAACAAAAAACAGAAAAGTGTGATAGCTCCGTTTCCCTTAATAGCGCATATATTCGCAGCTTTCCGGAATTTGTTTCCTCGGTTATAAGAGTTAGGTGTCTCCCGAATCGCCACTTCTTAAACGTGGGAACAAGAAGCAACAGCATAGGGTAAACGCACTCTCTCGCGTGAGGCGGAAATTGTCACACTCCTCCCCTTAAAAAACATACCTTTTTGGGGAATAAGTAGGTTAAATATGGACGGCGAACAGTAGCTTGGGTTCCAATCCAGGAAATGTCAACTGGAAAACCACATAGCTAATTAGCTTCCTTCGTAAAGGTACTACTGAAATAGTTTAACTGGTGGAGAACTAATGCTCCTAGACAGATAAGATGCATTGGGGATTGGTATAATGATTGACAATGAATCTGGCTGAGAAAAGTTCATCTGACACATTCTATTAACACCCGATCTAAGATTGGAACAACCGGGAACGATAATTTGCTCAACTTTGGAGACAGAAAAATTGTTCCTTCATTGGGGACTTTGAATAAAAGTTTGCACTCTTCGGCGCCGAGTTAAAATGTTCCCTATTTGGGGACTGAGAGTAGAAAACTGCCTTCTTTGAGGACTTTGAATAATAAATTACTCTCTTTGGGGACTTATAGTAATAAATTACTCTCTTTGGGGACTTATAGTAATAAATTGTCCTCCATAGAGACTTCTAATGTATGGAATAACGCCCCGATGTGGCATATAACCCATGAAAATAAATAAAAAGAGAGATGTCTGGAATCAATAAGGTAATGATAAGTTAATGCGGAAAGAGGAAAAATAGAAAAATAATCATTCCTAATTGCCCAATGTAAGTATTTGTAAAACAAGGCCTTATTAAAAGGTTACTCCCGAGACCCTTGGACGCTATGTTCCTTCTGAAAGGACCCTTGAAAAAATTCGTGGATTGAACTACAGAGGAATAATAGCCAGTACGTAATACAAATTCACACTCTGCTACCATAACACGGACCTAAGACAAATGGGCTGGGCTTTACCGTTAAGACCGCACAATAAAAACAGGAACAGCTCCGTTTCCCTAATAGCGCATATATTTGCAGTTTTCAGGGATTTTTCTTCCTCGACTGTACAGTTAGGTGTATCCCGAACCGCTGTATTAGAAATGGGTGAACAAGACGTACGATCCAAATCAACAGCGTAAGGTAGAAGCACTCTCCTGAATGAGAGAGATCCGTCACAAATCGTACATGTACTTCACACCCGTTGATATAAATCATGAATCTCATCGATTTAGTTTATAGACAGTGATCGAGAATAGAATTATAGAATATGGAATTCCTCTATCACAACCGAAGGTAAAGAGACGTAGAACTCAGGCAAGAAGTTGAAACAATTGCTCAAATTGTAAAAAATGTGAAATTTCTACTAGCTTCTTGAATCATTTCGTTTCCGCAATGCCTACTACGTTCTATGTTCGAAAACTAAGCAAAAATTATAAAGACAAATTGGATAACGATTATCCAATCAACGTATTTATTCAATGTAGCTAAAATTATATAGCTCGCATGACACGAATCACGATCTGGAGAATTCACACTCAACCAAACATAAAAGCTATCTGAGTAATCAATCATCACGTCGAGTCGCACTTTCGAGGGCTTCCATACCACCATTACCTTCCAGTGGAAATACAGAACCTGCAACTCGATTATTTCATGGAGCATTACCAACATCCAGACTCGACCCCGAAACTTTTTGGCTTCAGACTTCGGTTGTGTTGTATTCAAAGTTTTAATTGGCCAGGCTGAACGGCGGGGAGTTCCAAAACAGGACCCGATTGACGGTAAATATCAACGAAGAGCAGGCAAACGCCCCATTCGATGGTTTAATTCAATTTACCCCGCTTGCTTCAACCGATTTTCCCGTGCTGCTCTAACTTGTTGGGTAATGTTCTCGAACAAGGTCCGTTATGAACTAATCAAGCTTTTAGCGGATGCAGAACACCTTTGGCCATTTAAACAACTTGGAATAGTCTTGCTCCCAATGATATCCCAAGGTTTACTATTTTAAGCACGTTCCTGTCACGCTTCCTTTTTTCTGAAATTTGTAACGTTTGTTCGCAATGTTCTTTTTTTACAACCAGAGGACAGATCGTAGCCACTTTTGAGTGTAACGCGAAGTCCATTACACTAGCACTAGCAGTATCAAAATGTTCAAGTATCAGCGCATTGGGTACACCACCGCAACCGCCCGCAAAACAATTTAAACTCAAATATGTGTAGCCGTTTTTGTTTCAATCCCAGGACTGTTAAACATTTTTCTCAGACACCAAGGTATGTAGCAACCACAGGGTAAAGAAAAAAAGATTATGGAATGAAATTCCTCCGTCTTTCACCCTTTCGTTAAACAAAAGTTGGTGTGCTATAATTACTTACAATGTAGAGCATACGTAATATTTGTACAGAGTGAATGTGAGGAAAAGAGTACCTTTGCTTAATAAATATGAAACAGGGAGGAACACGTTCATCAGGTTAAACTTTGAAGATATCTATATACATAAAACAAAGTCGGATTTCATGTTACAGCGTTTGAATGGAACTGAAAAACGGGTCAACGGATTTGGATGAACTTTGGCGCACAGTTAGTTTATAACTTGGGTTGTTACATAGGCTATATTGAAATTGAGTGAATGAGTGAGCTGATCAGCTGAGCTGAATTCTCTCCATGTTCACCCTAGGGAGTTGAAATTTGATAATGGGACCCTCTGGGACATAACTAGACGAATGAAATGATGGACTCCATCCTGATCATCTGAGTGAGCTATATTCTCACGAGTTCACCCTACGAAGTTGAAATTAGTTAAAGAAATTCTCTGAGACATTACTAGATGAATGGAATGGTAGACCGAGTGATCAGCTAAGTAAGCTAAATTCTTTTTCGCTCACCCTAAGAAGATGAAATTTGATAGAACGACTTGCTGGAATATTAGAGGATGATTGAAATGACGTGCTCTTCCCTGATTAGCTGAGTGAGCAAAATTCCCTTCTGTTCTAAAATGAAATATCTGTGGGGCAATAGTAACGAATGAAATGATGTGCCCCATCCTGATCAGCTAAGTGAGCAAATTTCTTTTCAGTTCACCCTATAAAGTTGAAATTTTATAGGAAAACTCCCTGCAAAATCGAGAGATTCTATTGAAATGATGGGGAGCTAAATTCTCTCCTGTTTACACCCTAGGAAGTTGAAATTTGATAGGGATACTCCCTGGGACAAAAAAGGCGATTGAAGTGATGGGCTCTATTCTGATCTGCTAAGTGGACTAAATTCTTTCCTGTTCACTGTAGGAAGTTGACATACGATAGTCAAACTCTCTGGGACTTTTAGAGACGAATGGAATGATGGGCTCTTTTCTGATCAGCTGAGTTAGCTTATTTCTCTCCTATTCACCCTGGGAAGTTTATAGGGTGACACTCTGGAACATTGAAAGACGATTGAAATGATGGTCTTTCCTGATCAGCTGTGTGAGCTAAATTATTTCCTGTTTACCCTAGGAATTTAACCAGGGTAACGGGACAAACCACGGGTAACGGGAAAGAACATAACGATGTACTGAAATTCATACTGAGCCTCTGTGGGACTTCTGGGTAATAATGATGAGTTTGGAGCATCCTCTACTAGGTACCACCATCTCCCCTATTATCATTCCCTATTTTATTGCCTATAAAATACTATAGTTGTGGTAGAGTATAAGATTACAACGTCAGAAACCAGCTGCGTGGGCTCTGATGTAGTTAATTATTTTCCTATTCAACCAAAAATACCTAAATTGAAAACGGAGCCTCGCATATACCAATGTAACTGTAGCTAGTATTTCCCTAGCAGTACTGACACAATTGATTAGACATGAAATTCATGTTTTGAATGAGCGAGTGTGAAGTGAGCAGGCACATTTAGTTGAATATACCCGTAATTTTAAAGAAACCAGCAGGTAACAATTGAAAACGCAGATACTTGAAAATAAATTAAGAGTTTACATATATATATATATATATATATATATATATATATATATATATATATATATACTATTTATAAGAATGAAACTCCGTCTGTTTGTCTGTCGTGTCTATGCACGGCCAAACGGCTGAGTGGGCCGGATCTACGAGTGGGGGGATCTTCTTGAGATTTTCCGAAAGGTGGAACGAGCGAATTTAAAATTTTCTAATCCCAGCCGAACCATGGGCCGTAGGGCGGGAGGGGGGTCGAAGTTCCGGTTAATATGCGCTTTTTGGACTTCCCCGCTTCCCCTACCCCTCTAAACGGCCGTCGACCATTCCGGAAAAATACGGGTTTCGTAGGTTTTCCTACGAGGAAGACGACGGCGCGATCGGATCGCGAAAAAAGTATCGGGAAATGCGTCAAAAAAATGCGAGAGTACGGACCGTGTTTTCTCGAAAAGTCCGACAAAAAACTACGTTTTTTCCGATTAAAATATACCCCATAAAGGTAGGTTTTTCGGAACGGTTTTCGCGAGCGATATACAGCTTTGGGTCCGCCGAATCTGAATCCGAAATCGGATATCGAAAAAAGTGACGGGAAGTTGGTCGAATTGCGAGCGGAAGCGAGGGGAACCGTTTAAAATTACAATTTTAATCGACCCGGGCCACCGTTACACAACGTTGCTTACCTGAAAGGGACTCGATGATGCCCCAAGTTGGGTGGGCAGTATAACTCCCTCAAGCGAGCGAAGCGAGCAGCATCCCCTACAGAAGTTAAACCTACCCTTAGAGATCTACCGTTTGCGAGCAAAGCAAGCAACATCCCCTACACACGTTAAACCTACCCTTAGGGATCTACCGTTTGCGAGCAAAGCGAGCAACTTAATGGGGGGGGCCAGGGCCTTTGTTTGCGAGCGAAGCGAGCAACATCCCCTACCCACTCTTAGGGATGTGCCGTTTGCGAACGAAGCGAGCAACATCCCTTACATGCCACACTTTGCAAGCGAATCGAGCAACATTCTTTACATGCCACACTTTGCAAGCGAACCGAGCAATTGAAGGGGGGGTCCGGGGGGCTTGCCCCCCGGCTGGACGTGGAGGCGAGCGTAGCGAGCCGGAGCGGCTAGTATAATAGAAGTTTAACATGTTATGACCCATTGCAATAGCCTCATTTACAAAAATTCACTAACAAGTCTCCACCTAGTTCATGTTTCAGAATTTTGTCAACTTCTTCAAGTCAAAGACGTTTATACAACGTAACTATGCCAAAATCGCAATACCGTGCTGTTATTTATCGAAAGTTCATCAAATTTGGAATAATTGTGACATCACGATTTGAAACTGTCCACTGATATTATTGATTTCAAAACATTAGGATCCGAAGTTCAGAAAATACACACGATTTCCTAATACCTACTCTCGAGAATCTGAATGTTACAACGATACTGCTTGAAGTCAAGAGTAACACTAAAACACTTTAGATCGCGATCGATCACTCCCGAAGGGTTGTATGTGTACGAGCGAACAGGCAGACCTCTGACATTTACGACGGTAACTACCTGTTGGTTACGCCTGTCAATATCACCTCTCATACAGGTGGAAAATCCAAAACAATGAAGTTTTGCGGAAGAAAATTAACAGTTACCGAGAGAAATGCAGATAGGGGTGAGCCCAGAAATCGAGTTGAGTTGGTTGGCGAAAATCGGTAGGAGGAGGAATAACATTTTACGAAGTGCCGAAGTGGAAAAGATACGGTTCATCAGGCATTTTTCCGCTCGGAAGCTCGCTGGCCTCATTTCAAACGACAGCCTGTCGTGATCGAAAAAGTTTATTAAATTTTTTATTTTAAAGACCCTCAATCACCAAGAAGAAGAACTGCCGTTCATGAACGTATATCAATAATGATTTAGGTTCATTATTTCTGATGATAAAGCTTTATATTAAAAACAGAAAAAAACTGCAAATTATTACACAATGGTTTATTATGTCTGTCTACGCTGAACACTTGACTATGACTATTAAATAAAGTCTGCAATACATTATCTAAATATAACTGCGTTGGTGTTGACGCCTACCAAAGAGGAATTAACTAAATTGAATAAAACACCTACACTTTATATGGTCCGTCTGTATTTACGAAGAGCTGATATCCAAGTACAATAATGTACATCAGAATCTAAGTATATCAAAATTCCCTTGGGCACTAAAAATTGATGAGATAAAGTAAATCGACTACTTATGCTTCACTAGTCCACTATAGTCGACAAAAGTTATGGTAAACTCGATTTCGAGAAGTAAGAATTCAGTTGGAATTATATAAGCTGATACGATATTCGTAAGTACTTTATAAGGCGATTTTTACTACGTTTCACCAGTTTTGATTTGCTCCCATGTTGATTTTCATTTTCCCTGCCAAAGTTCAAACCCTTAAGGAGAGCGGATGAATGAACGTACAGCAATCCGGATGGTTTCATTCGATTCCTTGGGATGATATCTATAAATGACAGTCAAACAAATTACTATAATTCCGAACGTTTCTAAGATCTCAATTCCAGCCCTCCAACTCTACCCTTTAGGATTAATGAAAAGTGATGCCGAGATTACTAGGGCACATCCCTGGCCGATGTACCAAAGTCAACTCCCCCTGGCCTTTCTGGACTTTTTATTTATTTATTTAATTATTTTTTCCCCATTTATTTATTTTTTAAATTTATTTACTTATTTTAATGTATTTAGTTATATACATATTTTTTAAGCCAAATTTTATAACGTTGGTCTAGTAATTTTGGAAAAACCTTACATTCGGACAGCGTGGTGTAAGGCGAACGGACCATGCTTTCTTGAACCCAAACCGGGAGTTTGAGACTGGGTTCTGGCTTGATACAGGGTAGGGTATCGTGAATTTTTAGAATGCCTTTTGTCTAGTACCTAGAGGAGCGAACCCTCTGTTCTACGTTTACCTGACCCTCACAACGGTTTTGCCTCAGGTTGGTCTTAAAATGTTCGTTGAAGTTCCAATTTGGTCCCATGCGAGTTTCGAGGCACGAAATTGTGTTTTCCGATTGTAGTGAACGAAAATGTAGACGAAATCTTTGGTTTTCGAGCTACCGCTCTTCCTTATTCCGTCGAAACGTAGATACTCTGAACATGGTGTTCGAAACCTCTTGATCGTGGAAGGTCTCAGAAAAATAGACGGTGAAAACGATAGCGCTTCTACGCAGATAAAATAATGGCCTATCTTTATTAAACCTAATAAACTTTGAACTTTTCGCGGTTCTACATAGTTTTATAAGACTTAATTTGTTTGGAAGTAATTGCCAACTGAATAAAACGTCTGCCAAGATGGGTGGGCAATATAACTTCCTCACATACTGTAACATGGACGAATAGAAAGGGCAAAGGATATCCCTTCTACGCAGATAAAATAATGTACCTTTAGAAAAATGGACGGAGAAAACAAATACATAGGTACAAACATTCAACATTCTACAGTTCCGTTAGTACTGAAATGTTCTTGAAACTAAACTTTTCGTCGTTCCACATAAGGTGCCGCGTTTGATAGTCATTTCCAACAGAAAAAAACAACTGCCAAGTTTGGTGGGCAGTATAACTTCCACACATAGAAAACGCGATTTGTTTATTTAGAGACTTATTTATTTTATTTATCTATTTTTATTATTATTATTATTTTTTGCCATTCCCTTGGGATTTTCTATCTATAGAAATGAATTGTAAGCCATTTTCAGATTTTTCCGAACCATGGGCCGTAGGTCTCGATGGTTTGGGGACTATCTCCAGTTGCATTTATACATCCCACACTGAGCGAGCAAGGAAAGCCACCCCTAGCGAGCGAAGAGAGCATCATCCCCTACACTAGTCAGATTTTAACGGGATTTTTCCTACGAATCGGGATGGACTATTTATATCCCATCGCATCTGTACACCCCACGGAGAGCGAGCGAAGCTAGCAGCATCTCCTACACATTTCAAATCACCCTTAGTGATTCAACGTTTCCAATCATTCTACATGTCCCACCCACTCAACAGTAAAGACCATCGGATCTATACAGTCATACCGAGCGAGCGAAGCGAGCGAGAAAACTAGGCTAGTCACCAATAACTCTCCTCACTAGACCATCAGCACACTCATGGTACCCTCTAGGCTTGGCACCCCAAAAATAGTTATGGTTGAGCCCACTGTTGTGGTTAGTTGTAGTATACACGTAAGCTTAATATTAGAGGATCATCAGAATAGGAATATGTCCCTAATAGCCTCGATGGTCCTTAGTGAGTCGCTACAATCGCATAATCCCCCAATTTTCAATAAATGGCAGTGTTAAACAGCCTGTTTCACTGCCCAAAGCTCTGCTTTGAATCACAGCCGCCGCAGGTGGTAAGCGTCTAGTGACTTTGAAGTTGGAGCTCCATAGAGCAAGAACAACACCATCAGGTGTCTTTGGAACCATTGGAGATCAGGAGAGTGTGTCTGGTACACCGCTGGATATATTGGAACATATCTGGCATATTGTAACGGCATTTGAGAATGTGTGGGGTCGTATTGCCCTTGACCGCGACACTGATGCGTAGGACAACGCAACGCAGACAGGTTTGTTATTTTCAAATGGAACGTGAAATTCTGGGATTCGCCCCCTCTCTATTCACTTAGTGGTCGCTTATGTTAGAATAAAATAGTCTTGCAGCAAGACTGTATGAGCGAATTTCAGTAAATTATGGTCGCTATACCGTATTCATGTTGAATTGTTTTGAAATTTTGAGCGCTTTGAGTGCAATGAAATTGTTAACTGTCAATTTTCTGGCAATAAGCTTGATCTAAATATTATTCAATTTTGAATTTGAATATTGAATTTTCCACAATTTTTCTCATATAAGCATGCATTATAATTCCAGCCCTTTGGCTTTCCCTGGTAGTGATGTCTGGTTATAACGATATTATTTAACAGTCCCTCGAGTATCGTTATAAACGGAATATATTGTATCAACATTCATTATACTAAATGATACTAGGCAAGTGTATGGAAAGTTAGAACATAGTATCAGAGGAGAAGTTTCATTTCAATTAATGTGATTTTTAGCATATCTGGTAGGATAGTGGCGAGGGAAGACATTTATTTATGGAAATTTGAAGCGTGGTTGTTGCTTCTCAGTCTTGTTACGGTATCGGAAGCATTGTTAATAGTTTTTTACTGAAAATGACGTCTCTGAAATGCATGTTATTAGCCAAAAACATTGGAAATACACCAAATCAATAATTCTAACTTCTTGGTTGGGTAGTTCTAACTTTAATAAGAGAACAAAAGTGAGTGAGTGAATAATTGAAGCATTTAGAATCGACATTTGCAGCGTCTACTTCATAGTTTTTCTACTGGAAGCTAACGTAGGTATTTCAATAATCACATTCCATCTTAAACTAAATTCTGCCCCACCTAGAATACACTATGATGGGGGAAACTTTGTTTCTAACCTTAATAGAAATCAGCGTTGCTCTTACCGCAAATGAAATTATACCTCTACAATGGCGAATTAATTAAACCTAATTCAATTACGTACTCAAGAGCCTATTCCAACCAATTTCTACCTTAATTCGCTTTCTACCTTCACTGGCCACACTTCATAGTCGTATTATAAGATCAGAACAAGTAATAAAACAAGTCGCCTTAAATGGCATTTTGAACATTCAAAGCAACATAGATATAGAAGAAAATGTAGGTATATACAGATAATTTTCTTTACTGGTATTTTTCTATTTATTTTCTAGATTTTTATCCTCGTATTGCCAAGCCTTCAAAAATCTGACTAGGCGCCACTGCAATGACTAGACGCGCCGAGATAAGTAACGAAGTAAAACTTCGGCCAACATCGACCACAGTTCAACTCCTACACCTTATGAAATCGCCAAAAATAAATTAATATTACTACTAGATTTTTGTTAACTTCTATTGAGATAGGAAATAAAATTTGAACCCTGGGTTTAAAAAGAAAAATTGAGAAATTTTTAATGTTTGAATATCTTGGTAGAACGTGTGACATCTCCCTGTAATTATTGTAATATTAAGAAACGTCTTCTGACGATTCAAGGATAAGAAGTAAGGAGTTCGAACACAAAGCCTGGGATATGGCAGCTATTTCTTTAGTTTGAAGGGTACTTATGTATTATACCGATCACACCCAATAAGGAACACTGAAATAGATATTTTATAGAAACGAACATTATATCATGAAAAACAACTCTTTAATTACAGAATTACAAAGATTATCAATTGATAACGGGTTTATATTAATTAAACAATTACAAACTTACTACGATTATCAATTGTTAATGGGTTTCCTGTGATGCCCAGAATGCAGCAATGTCAAGGAGGAGTGAGCGTAGTGGATTTCCCCCTTTAGCCGCTACTGCCGACCAATTGATAATCTTTGTAATTCTGTAATTAAAGAGTTGTTTTTCATGATATAATGTTCGTTTCTATAAAATATCTATTTCAGTGTTCCTTATTGGGTGTGGTCGGTATAATACATAAGTACCGTTTGAAGTACCGGGCCAGGGCATTAGACGCAGTGCAAGATTAGGAGCATAACTATTGATTCACTCCCAGGCCGATCTCAGACAACAACCAATCACTCAAACTCTCACCCAGCGCAGAGTGCGGCCACCTGTGGGCAACAGTCCTAAACGAAACTATTTTCCCCCTCTTTGTTCAGCTTTCCTAATCCCTTCAGAAGCACCTCTAATATACGAAGCAGCTGCTGGAAATAGTAATCATCACAACAAAGATTCCTCTCGATAACTTCCCAAATCAGTTACCGACTATACGTCATCTGTGAATATCTGTTCCTGCAACGTTAGTCTTTTTTCTTGAAATTTCTATTATGAACAGCAAGGAAAGGAAAGGAAGATTCTTTTATTATTAAGGTATTATGAAGGTTACTTAAGGTTAATTAAGAATTATGATGATAAGGAAAATTCATTTTCCCAATTTCTTTGATAATCGAATTATTTTTGGTAAAATAATGAAACACTCGGAAGTTTGTTAGGCGGTAACTTTAAATAAGCTTTTCTCGATTTCGATCCAAAACAGCCTGGAGTTTCAACAGATTTGGGTTCCCCAACTATTATACTCCACAATAGTAATAGTTTTGGTTCGTAATTTTACTATGAACGTTGTTTTGGTTCATTATTTTCAATATTGAACCTTTAGGTTTATTATTTTCAATAATGAACCTTTGTACTAGACCAAGAAAAAAAAAATTTTTTTTAACCCCTTCTAAATTTGTTGGTTAACATTTCAAGATGCGTAGAATCCAAAAATCGAATGGAAAAATTCGCGCGCTGTCAGCAGCTTTTCTCCAAAACTTCAGGACCACCACAAGAGACGAATGAAATTTCGGGCTCCATCCTGATCAGTTGAATGAGCTAAATTCATTCCTTCAAAGAAGGATAGAGAATCTCTTTGGTGCAAAAGAGAAAAAATGAAATGAAGTTTTCCATCACAGCAATAGAATGAGCTAAATTTTTACGAAGGACCTACAGAAATAAAAATTATCAAAATATAAATGTCAAACATTTCCTTCTAAATCTAGAGAATGTACCTCTTAGGTACATGCCAAGGTAAGTCTGCCTTGGTTAGCCTCTTAGGTAAGTCGGCCATTGAAAAATTCCATAGCGGAAAAGAGTAAATCAAGATGGAGTGTAAAACGTCATAATTGGCCAATTAAGAAACAAAAAATTATACTCAGTGTCATTCACGTTTGCGCATGTGCAGGATGAATTGATGAGTTGAGATCAATGGAATAGGTACGGGACCATCTACAACCTAACCCGAGCATTCACTGACGATTTCATCAAAATCGGAAGAAAACTGTGGAAATTAAGGTCGTTAAAAGGATTTCACATTGGCATATGCGCAACAGCTATTAATGATACAATTATGTTGACATTTATATGGGATGATCAAATCCTTTTCTCCCAACTATCATCCAAATTTAAGCGAGATCGAACGACTGGGGTGTAAAAAAATAAAGCATAATGGAATTTACGTTTGCGCATGCGCAGAGTGAAGTATTAATTTGGCAACGATGAAATGATGGGGGACTATCTACTGCCTCATCTGCACATTCCCTGAAAAATTCATCAAAATCGGATAAAAACTGTGATAATTAAGCTTGTTACTAGGATATCACGTTCGCGCATGCGCAGGAGCTACTAATGTAGCGATTATCTTGAGATTAATTGGAATGCTCAAATTGTCTTCTCCTAACTATCCTCCGAATTTGAGCGAGATCAGACGACTAGGTAGTGAGAAAATGATGGTTGGTTGAATTTACGTTTGCGCATGCGCAGAATGAAATATTGATTTAGGAACAATGAAACTGATAGAGGACTGTCTACCCCCTAGCCCGCAAATTCCCTGAAAATTTTATCCAAATCGGATGCAAATTAAGCTAATTACAAGGATTTGCGGACACACGACAGACACACAAACACGTCACACACACAGACATCATACAAACACGGAACCAAAGTTGTTCAGAATGGTCTAAAACGTAAAATGCGATTGGAAATTTTGATTTTGGAGACAAATTTGTTTTTCTCCCGAAAGTGGAAAAAATGCTTCCGCTACCTATAAGTAGTAGACTCGGTAGCAAAATGAAATGACGAGTTAGCACAACGGTGGAATTAGCCAAATTTTGACAAAGGACTTACTTAAATATAAACTTAAAATAATGACGTTAATTTAAATATAAACATCAAATAATTACTCCGTTCCTTCTAAACCTAAAGCGTGTACCACTCATTTTTATTATTATTATTTTAATTAAATTAAGCCGGTAGAACTCAAGTTCAACTAAAGAGAGGAGGGGTAGGGGGGTTACAGGGGGCCATTTTTATAATTACAACAATTTTTGGCGTTCTCACTGATTTTTAGCCCTATTTTTGACATTTGTAGTCCACCATATTCAAAACATCCTAAGTTCCATTTTTTAAGAAAATACGTTTTTCAACGGATTCGGACCCTAATTTCTACCCTAAGAGTGCTGCCCTCAAAACTCATCATCCCTTCTTTCTAATTTTTTGACGAACGAACAGGTTTTTCATAGGTTTACTTCAACAAAACGTATTTCAATTAATTATACTTCTCGGATGTCACAAACACACACACACAGACAAATATTTACATATATAGGTATTTATAAACATATCCATCAATCTTCTGGTAAGCCATTGCAATAAATTGTTAACGAAAATTCTGCAATTAAGAGGATCTAACACAAGAAAGAATTACTAACTCGCAGAAATATTAAGTATTGTAATAAATGTGTATTATAACGTTTCGCCATGCGATCTCATCACGATTGCGGAGCCGTCCACTCATTTATATTCCGTTCTTTCCAATGATTCACCAGTCGATTGTAATTCATTCGAAGACACTTCGACGCTAGACGATCCAAAAATGAAAACTCTACGTGCCATTCCTAACGTATATACATCTCCCTACGGAAAGAGGCAACCCACGATTGCGACAAGCTTTACATTAATTCCTCCGTCCTTTTTGAAATTCGATTTCCGAGGTTTGTCGCACAACTAGACTTAAATTGGGATCGAACAAAGAAAGAATCTCAAAAATCGTATTGTGGCCTGGGCAGCGTCGACAAAATTTGTCACACACACTAACATACACCTATGGTTTTTTCACGGATTCGATCTTAGAAAGGTCTGACACAGATTTGTATTCGGTTATTTTTGTCTCATTGTCCCATTTCTCATTTCTGGTTGCCCCTTACGAAGCCTTGCCTATATGTCCTAGCTTTAGAGGGACGTCCTAAAAACGGGTGTAATCTCTTTAGACGGCTGAAATTTGGTGGACCCGTTTGATGTTCTGAAGAGAGACAATCCAGCTCGCAAGCATCCGCGGGGTCCATGGGGCCACTCACACGGGAATTGTCTTCCGCAGCCCGACTTCGCAGTGAGATACGTACATTTTAACTTGACGTAACTGAAACACTTTATTATTTTTTAATTGCTATAGATATAAATTAACTTAATGTAATTCTTGATTATCGTTGTTAAGGGCAATAAACGACGATTTATTCACGTTAACCTATTATTTTTTCTTGCTTACTACCTTTCACGTCTACTTGAAACCAAAAAGTTCCAGTCATGCAGCATGATTGTATGAGCGAAATTTCGTAAATGATCATACTACGTACGTTAAATCGTTTAGAAAATGCAGGCTTTCAATAAAAAGGAATTGTTAACTACCACTTTTATGGCCAAAAAACGTGCTACAAAAATATATGGCAATTAAAAAAAGATTTTGGATCTTTAGGTTTATTTGCAGTGTTTATAGATTTTTCAGCAAATATTAATGAAATTTAAGTACGTTATTCAGCATAAATTTGTGAAATTTTTTTTAATGTCCTAGTTAATTGTTGATAATATTATTTTGACTAAAACTCTCCTAAAAATCACGAATTTAACGATTTTTGGCAGTTTATGGTCATTTTTAGTGTTTTTTTTTTTTTTAATTTTTTTTTTTTTTTTTTATTTTTTTTTATTTGACCAATTTAAACCAACCATTTAAATATTTACAAAAAATTAGCCAACGAACTCATTCTTTCGTTTGGAAAGCTTGATTTTTTGGCGCAAGAACGGGATTTTTATCTCAATCCCAAGTAAAGTTATCGTCTGGAATGACACACACACACACACACACACGCGCGCGCGCGCGCACACACAAACACACACATTATATATATATATAAGGCCTTGTTATGGCCTTGTTTTCCTTGTTTTCTACGCAGTACAAAAGAGAAAAGATCCGGGGGGTCAAGGGGGGCGAATATATATATACATATATATATATAGCAGTTTATATATATAAACTCGGCCCTTCGGGCCTCGCAAGGGGCTCCGCCCCTTGACCCCGCCAGGGGGGGGATTTTCAGGCCTGGCCGGGATTCGAACCCACAACCTTCGTCTCACGAGAAAAAAAAATTTTTTTTTCAAGCCTGGCCGGGATTCGAACCCACAACCTTCGTCTCACGAGGAAAAAAAAAAAATGTTCAGGCCTGGCCGGGATTCGAACCCACGACCTCTCGCTTCCCATCTCGGGACAAAAAACGTTACACTAAAAAAGTGGACATTTTAAAAATTTACTATAAGAATAGTGTACTTGGGTTCTTAAAAAGTACCATCCAAAGGCCCTCACATCAGCTCAAACATTGACGATTTTGAAAAAAGAATATTTCTGAAAATCTTTAAAACTATACTACTCTTCCAAAACTAATCCTGGAAACTGGCAAATCTCATGAAAACTGCTTCATCTAGCACTCTTTCCAACGGTATAATTAAGTTTACTTTTATTTTGTTATTTAGTGGAGAAAATTATGTTTTAATGTTAAAAAATGTGGATTTTTCAATGAAATTGTTGGTTTCTCTCGAAAGATGACCCTCCATGAACCTACGAGTATGGGGTCGGTTTCTATGTATTTTTTCACGCTGTATCGAATGGTAACATTTTTAGATCTCTCCAACTCCGTTACAACCGAGTTTTACACTTAAAATCGCAAATGTTTAGTTTGTTTGTTACGATTAAATGTATGTGTGTTATGGGGTAAAACTAGTTAATTAAAATGTAAAACTCGATTATAACGTAGTTGAGAGATCTGCAAGAGTTTCCATTCGATCCAGCGAGAAAAAATACATAGAAACCGACCCCATACTCGTTGGTTCATGAAGGGTCATCTTTCGAGAAAACCAACAATTTCATTGAAAACCCCACATTTTTTAACATTAAAACATTATTTTCTCCCCTAAATAACAAAATAAAAGTAAAATTGAAAATACCGTTGGAAAGCATATTAGATGAAGCAGTTTTCATGAGATTTGCCAGTTTCCAGGATTCTTTTTAAAAGAGTAGTAAAGTTTTAAAGATTTTCAGAAATATTCTTTTTTCAAAATCGTCAATGTTTGAGCTGATGTGAGGGTCTTCGGATGGTACTTTTTAAGAACCCAAGTACACTCTTCCTATAGGAAATTTAATGCTGATACCGAAAATAAGGTTGAAAGGTAAAATTAAATGAGGCAAAGTGGAGAAATCCGAGTTTAAAATTAAAAAACACGGTATTCCTGAAAAAACCTTTAAAAAATCATATCTCGAGTACGGATTGAGATAAAAATATGCGGTTGGCGGCATGTTACTCCATTTTTGATGTAGTTTCACTCAAATTTTTATTTTTTTTTTTGCATCTGCGAGGGAATCACCCTGTATTTATGAAAAAGTGCAAACTTCAAGAATCGTTTCAGAATGCACAACGCTACTTCTTATCTGTTGTGCTTGGATGGAGTACATACAAATTAAATCTGCCTGTAGATGATTCCACTCTAAATCTGCCTGTAGATGATTTCTTTAAATCTGCATGTAGATGATTCTTTGCAAATGATTTTAAAATACGCGCCTCCTTATCCGGCTTTACACTTTCATCACTTTACGGTGTTATATCATTACCGTAACAAACCGGTAATGACCGGTACCTTAACCGTATGTCATAATCGTAACTGTTGAAAATTTGATTTTTAAATGTGAACTAGATAAATGGGTCTAATTCTGCCAACTCGTTTTAAAACCATTACAACAGTATTTTATGTAAATCAGGTAACATTTACACACACACATACTCATCCCTGGATACATTTATCAGGGTACATGTACAGGATCCATTTTGTTTGGGAATTTTTCACATTAACTTGGGTATTGTTATTACCGTAACATGTCTTGTCAGTACCGAACTTCAAAATTTGAACTTAAAATTGTGAACAACATAAATTAATCTAATACTGCCCACACATTTTACAACAATCAGAACGATATCCTGAGTGACGCATCAGAAAGAATACAGGATCAATTGTATGTATGTAAGTATTTTTCACCTTATCTTGGATCTCCGAAATGGCCTGAAATGATCAGAGAATGACCCAGTTACGACTAATGGACAATATATACTTATTAACAATGTACAATATTAACTTGACTATGGAATATGAGTAGGCGAGACTTGACAAATTGCTGCGTCGGGATGAACACTTTGAACTCCTCCTAAATATAATATACACATAATCGGACTTAATTACTCCTTAATAATTTGTATAGAAATTTCTTTTTAAAAAAAGCGACGTGAATGCACCAACATGTTTTACTAATTAAGTATTAAACCATGAAAATTGTTCAAGAGCAAATTTTGTTGATCTGAGAGCTTCCCAAGTTCCCCAAAGAAATGAGGAAATACCTTTGCATAATTTTTCCCCCATTCAAATATCACTTTTGTAAAAGCGTAGTTATGTACTGACATCTGTGTGCTGTTCTGGAATAACACGAGGAGGATATTGAATACCTGCCATTTGTCGAATACCACTATCAAAACTAAACTCATTTAAATGCCTTCAAAAATGTTAGGATCATTTGAGAAAAAAGTGTTCTACTTTTTGTCACCACTTGAAACGTGAATTTCAAGAGCTGATTCATTCCGTGCTACTATGGGCAACTTTCGTACGTTGGAATTTCTCATTTTCCGACCTAAGAATCGGATTCTGCACCACTCGAAAACCCCCCGACTGCAAATTCTCAGCTCGAAACTCTAAATGGACTGGAAAAAAAGTAGAAAGAAAGAAAATGAATAAATTGAAGACATAGGTGAAAGGCATAGAGCCCTCACCCGACGGACACAGGAGTGAGGTCGTTCCCCTATGACGTCATTCAGCTTTCTTTACACCACTGTTTTGGCCACTTCCTATCATCCGACGCCCTTCATACTGCACATTTTTTATGTAAAGTTTTTCAGAAAAATTATCCATTGCATAATGAAAACCCAATCTCAAAGCTGTTTTTGAAAAGTTTCTCCATATTATATGTAAATCCATCAGTGGATATATATTAGTATCACATCGGTTAAAGGGAAGCACGCTTTGTGTACCATGATTTGCTCAAATTAAGAAACAAAGTCAAACAGTCTCTTGTCCCAAGATTTTGTGGATGCGTATCGACATTGCTATGTACTTTCGAGCAGGAAAGGTTCCGTGCGACAGTCTACTGGTGCAAATGAAAATTATGTACATACGTTTGTAGCTTTTTTTGTAAAAAAGAAAAGAAAAAAAAACTCGTAAAGAAAAGCGTTGTATTACACAATACAAAGTTAATACAGTATTCAATACGTAACTCTGTCAACAGACTCGCTATTGACTTTCCACCGCAATGTTTAACACCGAGGGGGTTGTTTATACAGTTCTTTGCGCGCAGCTCAGCTGCCTTTTTTTACAACCGCTTAGCCAGCATAAGACATTTACATGAAGGACGATCTTTCAACGGGTGGAGAACTTTTTCTGTGGGATAAAAACCGACCGAGTTACGTTTTCCCAGCAAAGGCACAGTAGTAAGCGGGAAATCATGCTAAATAGTCTGTAACACATTTCGTGACCCACCTTTTTTATTTCCCGAACCATAATACACATACTTATTATGTAAATTTTTCAATGTCAATGTCAAATTTTCCCTCTCCAATCAAGAATCTTAAGGGCTGAAATTGTAGATAATGTTCCTGGAAGTCAAAATGCTCGACACAACAAACGAACAGAAACATCAATTTCTCCCTATTGGATACGTAGAATTCTCTAAGGTGTGTTGTTCTGTTGTTTCGAGTTTGATAGTAGACTCACTTAGGTATTTCAAGGTAACCAATCACGTGGTGAGTCCCAGAAAATAAATCATCAGGCCCATCACAAAACTACCCTTTGCCCTCCAGGATGTTGGGAATAGAATGATTCGTCCGGCCAACAATTCTGAACCGGTTCTGAAAAGGAAGGGGATACGACTAGTGCGGAACTGTGCTTAGCCGAACGGTCTTCAGGATTGTTCGGAACTGATAACCTTAACAGAAACCTACCTTCATGAATAACCTTCATTTCGGTTGTTGAAGTCTTGGAGATGTCCTATCGACTACCGCGGTATTTTCATAGTTTTAATGTGATATTTTCAAAGTTTTTATGTGATATTGATGTACAAAGTTACTCCTGCTTAGATACCTAGTTGTTTTTTTTTTTTTCTTCGGTCATAATTATTTTTTAAAGTGAGATATATATGAGAACGATATAGCCCTTAACTAGCTGACAAAATACCTGCATTTGAGCGATACCTGTGATTGACCGACCAACTCGCTGCCTCTTCAATTTTTGGTTTGAAATATATTATACCTACTAACTTAAAATGCTACTTATTTCAATCTTTTTTTTTTTTTTAATAAAACCTCTATCTTTGAACGCTTCATTATTATCACACGAAAGTATGATCGAACAGCAGCCCATGTGTGCAAGGACAGACGCTTTCCTTCATATCTTTTCATTTTATACATATTTCTTCTTCTTTTTTTAAAGTCATATTTATGGACATTTTCCTTCACATTTTGAGGCTACATTGGTATTAATTCAAGGTCTGGTGATTCACATAAGATGATGCCTAAGTACCTGTGATAGATTCCTAAGTGCCTATTTCGTCAGTTCAGGCGGGGAAAATAACCGACTGCGATGGACAATTTTCTACGCCTATTTTATTTTATTCCATCACCTGAAAGATGTCGAAGAAATCTTTCTAAAACAGGTCAATAAGGAAGGTAGAAAGTGGCCAAAACAGGGGTGTAAGGAAAGCTAAACGACATCACCCCTCTGCCGAGGATTTCGAGCTGAAAATTTGAAAACGAGAAGTTTTCAGGAGCACAGAATCATAGATTTATAGATCAAGAAATGTCACTTGGATGAACGAAATTTTATGATTTAGATGAAAAATAAAATTCTTCATGGAAACATTATGCTTCAGAAACATTTATTCTAAAATATTCGAGCACATTCAGGGTTCTCCTGTGCCCCATAGATAGGTAATTTTGGTCCTACGGACGGTCACGAACTGTAACGAATCAACTCATCGAGTCTTGATCAACTTATCAGATAACTCGAATTCATCAGTGGTAAAGCTATGGCTTCTTCCCAATAGCTGGAAGAAATTAGGTGTTTCCAATGAACAAACTACGTTCCTTTTATAGAATTATTTTATTGAGCAGGTATAATATTCAACTCCAATATTCAAATCGGTGGCACACATCGCACACAACTATTCAGAACTTCGGTCACAAAACTATTCAAACCAAATCGATGTACCCTGTCAAAACCGATGGAGTTGTCATCATTACCGCGGCGGACCATTTATTACTATAGCTGGTGTAAAATAACTAAAAAGTAAAAAGGTTTGATCAAGTAAAACTATCTGACTTTGTAGGAATACCGAAGAAAAAGAGAAGAAAAAAGCTGAAAAGATAAGATGATAAGTGGTAGATAAGGGATCCCTCAACTGCGCATGTGCGAAATGTCAGTTCTGAAAAAATTCTAGAACTGGTAGAACTGATTCCAAACGGTTATGAACATCTGGAGGCCCAAACGGTAATGAACAAACATTGGACGACCAAAAGGGGGCGTGGTCAGTCCCAAACCGTTCAGAACTCTTGGCCGAACGAACCTGAAGAATATGCTGTAATCGAAACACTTCCTAATCACTATACAGAACTTTACTTGAGAGGATGAAAATTGAAATTTTGGAAACGAAGGAAACAATGCGTCAACAGTGTTATATACCTATGAAACGTTCAATTACAACGCAATGCACAAGTAGGGATGCTATCATTGAGTTAACCAAACAGCTTCATTCAAGTAGATATATATTATATAAACATTTTACATAAGTGACACAACATATCCATGATACATACATGATACATAGAATATCCGTTAATGTCACTCCTTATTTCGTCTCCAGGATATTTTTCTTCTTAACAACACCAGAATTAAACTGTTTTGCATTCCTCTGAAGAAACGTATGAGCGAATTTTCGTAAATTATGGTATATATTTATGTTGAATTGTTTTGGAATGTTAGCGATTTGAGTGAAATGAAATAGTTAACTACCACTTTAAGGGCAAAAACTTGTTCTAAATATAATATTCTGCTATTCAAACAAAGAAAAAAATTTAAAATTAAAAAATTCAAGTACATTTTTCATCATTTTTGCATAAGTCTTTTTAACGTTCTAGTTCTTAGTAAACAAACTTTTTTGAGTAATATTCTGCCAAACAAATGGTAACAAAAATAACAATAACGATTTTAAGCCTTTTTTTTTTGCCATTTTCAGTGATTTTTTTGTACGTTTTTTGAACAATTTATTGTGCTTTAAGAGTGATATCCGACGAACACATTTTTTCTTTCGGAATTTGGTATTTTCACAAAATACCTTCAGAAAATTTGGACACAGCCCTAACCGAGCTCCAACAATACAGGAACTATGTATACATCCATAATACATACAAAGTTGAAGCAATGAAACATGATGAGGAAATTCAATAATTATAGGTAATTTGAATTGGATGAAATTTTGATTAAATTCGCAGGAGAATCTACACGCCAACCTACGAGGGCTGTCCTACGTATAAGTGTGTCACTAGATTCAAGAAATAAACCTCCCTACACACAAAAAATCCAAAATCAGTCACCCATGATTGTTCTAGGAAAAATTGATTGTGATTCGAATATACTGTATCCCACAATCATCTTTTCACTGTGGTAACCAGTAGGGAACCTACTTCGGTGCTCAGGCACATAATCTACACCATCATACCTTATGATAGACGTACCTGTAGGTACCTATCTAATGGGAAATGAGGGGTCCTAGGTATGCCTAAGAAATTTGCAGAAATATGAGACTATCTATAACTATTCCATTCTAGTCTATAACCATTTTCGTAAATGCCCAATTTAGTAGTAGATACAGATACCTACCTACAGTTATCAACACATTGGGAGGTGTTATTATCGATGACACATTTTTGGGGTTTGGCACATAGGTGAGTCTTTTGAGACTCAAAACAAATGGAAGTGAAGGAGGATCAATCTCCGATATTAATAGACGGTTTATTATAATAGTTGGTAGCAGGCAGGTAATAGAAAAAGATTGACGAGAGAAGCGGTAGGGTAGGTATGTAACAGAACTGATAAGGCAGTACGGGTTTTAACCTCAAAATACACCCAGCTTTTAGTGATTCGATTTATGAAATTAGTCAGTATAAATGTGTTTTTAGAGAAAAACAATGACATTCGAGATAAAGCAACTTTGTGTTAGGGAGGGACGTACACAAACGAGGACAAATTATCACGGAATGTTTACAAAAATTGGTGAGCTTGTAGGGCAAGCGATAGGACGTCAGAGCAGGGCAGTTTGGGGGAAAGAATATAGACGTAATTTTGCATTTACTTACACAACCATTCCGTAGGCACCTTCTCCGATGTATGCCAAATTTGTGTAGCGGGGCCCAACTTCGAAATGTTGACCGCGAACTATTTCAACATTACTTGAATTTGATAACTCGGAGGCCATGGTCACTAGAAAAGCGCCTTCACACCGATACACCAACACTAATCCACTTTTTAGTTGAGGCGGCAGTTCAAAGAGCGCGCACCGGCATGTCAACAGGGGAAAACCAGTGTTTACCAACTTGACCAAAATTATTTCCCGAACAACTGATTCCTCCCTTATCACGATGGATGGAACTTAATGGATCTTCAAATCAACCATGGAACCCATAACCATCAACTGTATCGACACCTCATTTACCCTGTGGTTCCACCTACGGATTCCGAAACAAATAGAAATTCGTGTCGGAGCTCCAGCTCCCCCTTCCTGAATGTTGAATCATAGAAAACTAATTGGTACCTACTATCGTGTTGGATACTGTCAGCGACGTACGCAGCCGCACACTATAGACTTTTAGAGGGGCATACGATTGGACAATTTTAATTAAAAATAAATAAATTTTGCAAATTTTTAAGAATTGATTTTAATGTTGGACAGAACTATTTAAACTAGAAGGAACTTTGTCTCAAAACTATTGCAGTTGAATTTCAAGATAAAACCGAAGATCTACCCCAATGAGTTTTGAAATACAGTAGTCTGATGCCCTAATGTATAATAAAAGAGACTATGTACCTATGTTAATAGTTGATAAACTTTTGTTGTTTTTACGCCATTATTAAACTCTGTAAGTAATTATTGGTTCCCTATGTCTGTTGTTTTATCATCTTTTACCCATGGGCTTTGGAAATGTATCCTAGGTCCGGCGGACGGTGATTCTCACATTACCTATTTATTCTGAGAGCAGGTACCTACTTGCGTGCTAGTGTAAAAATCATTGTAACGTGTGTGTGGCAACACTGCTCAAGATCGGTGCTCTCCCGATAATCTCCCGTGGTGGTGCAACTCTAATTTGAAGTCAAATCTAACGCTGTTTGATGTGTCAAGTACATATTTGTACGTAAATAAGTAAACTTTTGAAAAATGTTTCGAAATTTGAAGATCTAATATAGAAACGGTAAAGCACAAGTTCTAGACTTCTCATTTAGCGATATATCATTGATTTTGAAGAGATTTTCTCATCGTAATCCTGCAAGAGAACCGCTAACGTTAAACTAATTTCTTCCAACGTTTAGTTTAATTATTTACGTACTCAAGTCACTGTCAGTAATATTTTCATTCTTCTTCAGATCAAGATTCAAAATGGGAGAGAATGTATGGGAAGAAAGAAGTATGGGAGAAATTTACGAATGTATGGTTGGTATCACTACACACCCCCCACTCCAAGGTCCCATCACAGGTGTCATGACACAAATATCTAAATACCCCCCTGCCCCTCATCACCCGTCATCATCGTTGATAAAGGGATGAACGCCATTTGGTGAACTCGCAGCTTCAGCTGGTTTCATCTGTCTGTTTACCGCAGTTCCGCATAAATTTCTTCCGGCACTCGAGTTTTGTGGGAAACACCGGAAAAATTGCGTCGAGACCGGGAAGTTCAGGTAAACCTGCTTAAGAATGTAGTTTCGTTTGTATATCAGCAATTTCCTCTGTTTTATATTTCAGCGATTTCCTTCAGGTCGTTGAATTAGGCAGGCATTGTCTCGTCTGTATTTCATTAATAAAATAAGCACAATGCATTATAGTAACGCATTTATAAATGGAAAGTTTAGCACCCGATAGACTAACGAATTATTCCCAAAATTCCCCCAAAAGCTTTCTGGATATGTTTAACCCTGGACCCAAACAAAAAATAATGCATTTCTACTAGTTACCATATAAATGGATGATTTGTAAGTTTATCAATAACTGGCGAACATGGTTTCGATCTCATGGTTTGGCACAAATTCCATTTTTGAAGTCGCGTTCAAGATCACTGCACCACATAAAACTAACATTCAGATTGAATGGGATCAAAATCAACTTGGATAGATTCATCGGTACCTGCCTATGTTTAGAACCGAATCTTTTTAAATACGTATATATATTTTTTGTAAAAAAATTGATGAAGGAGCTACACATGATGTTTCTTTGTAAGGGGTTATCCTGTAACTCGTTCCATCCTATTCTGTGGTGCTTAAGAAAGACGAGTATAGAGGGTATTTGAGAAAATAAAATGCTGGGACTCTCTGGATGATCTTCCTCAAACTGAATAATCTTGCTTGGTATTTGGCTATAATTGACACACCGATGCATCCTATGTTTTACAAAATCTGAGTGGGGGGAAACATCTGGTGCTAAGCATCTCGCAGCTTTGCTCACTGTTGATATGGTTCCCTGATATACCTAGGTCGCACCAAGAAAGAATGAAAATGAAATTGAATGATTGCGTGGTTTAAGATAGAAGGTTATATATTTCTGCTTTTAAGAAGTGTCCAAAACCCGCCTTTAACGTGTTCCCTAGCAGTAGGCATATTCCATAATTTTGTGTCTACCTATGAAAGGAGTGAATTTCGTCAAAATCCCTCGATCCATTAAGGATTTCTAAAAATCCGAAAAAATTGTCAAAAATTCACCAGTTCATCAAGTCTATCCACTGAACATGATGTGATAAGCCATTAAAAAAACGTCTGATCGGTGTGGAGCACCAAAAACTGATACTATTTCGATGTTTATTATTTCAAGTGTGATTGATGTTCATGTTGTAGGCAGAAGTAAGAAAGTCATCAGCACTATGTAGGTACATCTTGATTTCCAATGAGCGTTACCCACGTATTCAGTTTATATTTAAAAATGTAAACAGATTCCATTCTAAGAAATTTGATACCATACACTAGACTATGCCAGCAGTTAGTTTATTTATTTATTTATTTTTAATACCATCTGCACTCTCCTACGTTGAGTATTTTTTGTTTCTATGATTTTTCAAAGTTTGCTCTGGTGACGTCACACTGCTAGGCAGGGGGGTTCCGCCCAGGCGGAGGGGTGCTTTGACGTCACCAGTGCGCGAAACTTTGAAAAATTAAAGAAAGAAAACCACTAATCGTAGGAGAGTGCGGTTGATGCGAAACTTTCTAGGATGGAATCCTATAAATAGTTTAAATACCTTTTTCGCACCCATGGGTAACGCTCATTATTGAACTACAGATAAATATTGAACAAATTGACAGCTTTATTTAAATGTTTTCACCAATATCCCCCCCACCAAGGAAGATGGTTAGTGGGGTTGCTGGGGGTTCCATCCAGTGTTACTTTTCTCTGAGAAGAAAGTCAAGCTGGCATATTCTTGGTGAGGAAAGGACCCAAATGTACATGTACCTATGCTCTCAAGTTCTTCAAAGAGAACTTGTGCAATACATGTAATGATATTCTGGTACCTAAATTGAAGACAAGTAGATTGTACCGACTCTTGCTCAGAATAGGTTACTTGAAAATAGCCAGTATGACCGTTCAAAATCTAAGTTACATGTTTTGGTTTCAACAACGGTGGTTTTGGGTGAAAATTGCTTCTATTTGGCAAGAGCAGGAAAGAAGGGTCAAACTACAGCCTGCTTCCAACTAATCCAAATCAATTAGCCCATGTAACTCGCCTGCCTATCAAACACTTCCCCCTTCTTGACAGATCAGTATATATTGGCCTCCGGACTCGTGCTCTGGGCAATTTCATTTTCCTTTCCTCCTTACCTCAGAAGACCTCAGAAAGATTCCCTTTCTCTTCTGCAACAATGCTCTCTAAGTATGCAGTCTGTGTCATTTTTTGGTCAGATGGGCAAAACGGCTCAGTTGCTCTTTTGCGCTCATATGCATTGTAGGGGTGAACCATGCCATGAAAAAAGCGCTGTTTGTTGGTCTGACTGTTAATAAACCTTCGGTCCTGGGGGTGTCTAACGACACTAACGTGTGGCACGCGTGCGGACCCAGGCCCAGGGGCCACCGTGGCCTCCCTACCTGTGCTGCATTCATGCAGGACCGGGTGGGGTTGAGCAGTAGGTGCAGAGTCCTCTTCTCTGTGCCGGGCCAGCGACCATTCTTGGCCTTTAAGGGCTGTGCCCATGAGGGGGTGGGGCTCCAGGCTTTCAGCTCTTCCAGTGTGCCTCGCTGGGCTGGGGAGCTGGTCCAGCCTGCCACCCATTTGAGGATGGTTTTGTGGGGTTAGTAGGTTTCACGCCCTTGTAGTCTCCCCTGTCCCTATCCAGGGGGGCGGCGGCTAGAAAGTTGGCCTTGCTGGGGTGTGTGCCCCTTTCAAGGTGGAGTTCCACTGGCCTCAACTAGGGGGAACGCGCTAACAGGCCCTAAGGTCTATGCGATTTCCAATGACGAACTGTTAATAAACCGTCAAAACCAAGGAGACGCTATGTCAAACTAGAATTTGACGTATAAAGAAAATTTTAAAAAAGTGATAGTTGCCTAGAGCCTATGGCTAAAATACAAAAAACATGAAACATGCTAAGGGTCAACCAGGTTACATTTGAATGTAACCTCAGGATCATGTAATGTCTTCTTTTCCACTCACTCGTGAGATGAGTGTTTTGCGATACTTTTATGTCTTATTTTATATTTTTTTCAGCTAGGTAGGTCCTAATGGCTGTTTAAGAATTTTCCATGCTAAAATGTGACAAGAAAGGGATTTTATTAAACTGCAATGATTTTATTTTTAATGTAGAAGATACATGAATGAATATCGATCTCAGAAGAACCAAAGGACTGCCGCTCATTTTTACTGAGCCACGGCTCGCACGTTCTTCTGAAAGAACCGGCTCAGTAGTGAGCGACCCATCTCTCTCAGCAATGAACTGAATGCCTTCTTGCGAGAGGAGAAATGTTTGCAGTAACAACCACCAATGGTGTAGGGTGTCGTTGATGTGCTTCTGTAGTTGTAAAGAAGCACTGCTTCTTAAGAGCAGCAACCATCCCTTAAATGCGTCACTTGATGCGCATAATTGAGTGCTTCACCCTCAAAACTTGATAGCATACTCTGCTCAGCATATCAGAGAGGCGACCCTATGAGAGGCTGGTAGACAAAATAAATTGGATTAATGAAATTGGAGAAATGATAATTACACAAAAATATATTAATAATAATAATATTCCAGTAAATACGGATTAGTTGGTTGTATGATTTGTTACTCAACTCACATTAATCGGACATGACTCATAGCACAACGAATATGTGGTTTGTCTTTGCTCCCATTCATTTTTGATGTACATACTCTTACTGGTTCCAGTCCATATGTGATTTAAAACAAATTTTACCTATTTCAGGTCACTTCTTCCACACCATGCAGAGGGAGGCGACCAACAACGGTTTTAGTACTGGGGAAGAAGACTCCAGGGGCCCCCCAGACCAGGTCTGCTGCCTCATAGACGATAACTATCGATGCACCCGGCCTGCTGGGAATGCTTCATATTCCAAAAGGATACAAAAGACAGTCACTCAAAAAAAGCTGCGGCTTAACCTGGATCCAAGCGCCCGCCATCTATACATTTGTGACCACCATAAGGGCGTCATACAAACGGCCAGATCCAAGAGAAGGAGAAAGGACTCTGAAGATGACTCAAATGAGCCAGACCCGGACATTCCTGAGGTCGACTTGGGGCAACTTCAAGTCAGCACATTGCGGAAATACAAGAGACATTTTAAGGTCACAACTCGTCCAAGCCTCAACAAAGCGCAGCTTGCCGAACTTCTTCTCAAACATTTCAAAAATCTCCCAGTTGATGAAAAAGACATCATATCGAATTTCTACTATATTACCAGTAAGCCTAACAAATCCAAAAGTGAGTCTAAGAATGGGCCTGATGTAATTTAAGAAACACCTAATTTATTAAATTTTTTTACGTTTAGATCTCAAAACTGAGTATTTTTAACTGTACTTTTCCCGTCTTATCACGTTAAAATACTCTAGTTAAGCAAGTGAAGTAGGTACCTACCATCTTTTGACTAGTGGCTTCGCCCACCTCATTTATGGGCAGGGGAGATAGAAACGCCAGCATTAAAATACATCTTAGTGAGTTGCTATAGAAATCACCTTCCTCATTTCAAACTACTAGTTTACTCCCGGCATTCCTATGAATGCTCAGTAATCCCTCAAAATTTCAAGCTCTACGGGCTTCTCGCTATTATATATTATTTTTTAGGTGAATTTGTTGAAAAGGTGCTGCTCTACCAACTACTAACAAACTACTCTTTCAGAGTTTCCATTTCATTTTAAATTTCCCCATCCAATTCAATTGTTTTCGACCAAAGTTTTGAAGTATCCAACCTGTGCACAGTAAACGTTCAAAGGCCGTTTAGCTAGAAATATAAGTCCTCTTTCCCCTTCGTAAAACACATCAAGCTCCTCCTCTTCTCAACCTATTGCCATGGTTCTTAGTTGTTTTCATTTGTCGAAGATTCATACGAAGTTAATTGATATAAGGCGCTTACTCGTGACAATACTTGATTTGGATTCCTATGTTAGCATGTGTGCATGCGTTGGCGGTGTTGGGAATAACTAGATGTCGAAATAATTCCAGATTAACATCGATGATATTTATCTGTTAATTTGCCTTACTCTTTTCTATTTGGCATTATGGGTCTGAGCACGAGCATAAAATGAATGTACGTTTCGAGACAAATATATGTTTATTTTATTATATTTTATCAATTTCCAAATGCTTGTGCCTAAGGTGTGCCTACCCCTGTGATGCCTTGCGAAATTGCCTTTTGGGGCATCCAGATGGGGGGGGGGGGCCTCAGTGCCATGCAATTATAATGTAGCTTCCTATTCTTTCTATCTGATTTTTTCACTAACCACTCAGCGGTTTAAGCTGAAAATTAGCATGTGAGCCTCAAATAATGCACTAAACTAAACGATTAAGAGAGAAATTCTACTTCTTTTAAGCAGCATGATTAGCAAGTATTTCCTCTCGGTAGCACGTTTACTGCCACGATCCCACGTGTGAACAAGATCACATCTCTTCAGACGTGTGGCTGTTCCACTCGTAAGCCTTATTCCGTCATAGTAATTGGCTTTTAAAAGGATTTCTGACATGTTAAAATAACCTCCGTTTCTAATTTGTTCGTATTATTTTTAGTCCAGGCAACGTATTCTCAAGAAAATGGGTGTAGACGGAAGTCTTTGGAACACAAAATTTGACATCATATCCTTTTTAGGACTACTCTGGAGGTAAACATCAAAAGTCCCCACTCCTAGCCGCTGTGCCGATAGTGGGAGGGGGCCTTTAAAGGTAAATTTTACATTTTTCGCTAATATCTCCAAACTATGCGTCCTAGCGACATGACCACTCTATACAAAATTAAAGCCTATAAAATTTGCTACAAATCGCCCTACTCAGTTTTGTTGATATTTGTATAGTCTCTGATAAATCCGCTCATGAAAATAAATAATTAAAAAGGAAAAATGGTTACCTGACATTGTTTGCCACCTATATATTACCAGATCACTCTTCAATCACGACCCCTTAAAAAAAACTCCGGGGGACAGCAATTTTTCTTTTCTTTATCAATTCTTCAAAATCCAGAAATTTTCATTAAAGTTCCACTATCCGCTTTACAAGCAGATACCATGTTACATGGATATATGTCTTTGATTGGGGATTTCATAACGGTTGTCCTCGAGTTGTCCTCGACTGTTGTCAAGAGGATGAAAATGTTTCCTATGGAGTGGAGTAAATGATGCTATTGCTTTACGTTAAGAATATTGTAACCGGTTTATTAAAATTGTTTATAGTCCAATCAACTTAGTTTTGGAATGTAGCCAGGTACGTAAGGAGGGGGAAATTGGTAGCTTGAGATGTGAACATTTATCACATAAATCAAGCGCTTTCCAACGAGTGGCGAACGATTTTTGTGCGATGAAAACTGCGGAAGTTCCATTCCCCTAGCAACGGATGGGTTGTACGTGAAAAACACTGAAATTGTGACACAAATTTTGCGTCACGGAAATTTTTGGTTGACCCCCCCAGAGCAAAGACATATCCATGTCAATATCCGTTGTAGGGTTGTAGAGCACTTAATTTCCTTCAAGAATATATATTATTTTTAAGATTTTAATTTTGGCGACAACTTAAGAATTTCTAGCGTGTATAGTGTATAGACTGAACTGTGCACCATTAACTACTCACCGTAAAAAATGATAGGGGCTGAAGAAGTGACACGGCTCCTTGTTTCTTTAAATGACCTCGTTACTGCAGAGGGAATTTATCACAATGAATGTAGTTTGAAAATCTTCAAGCTCTTATAAATATTTTTTAAACATCAGGCAGTTCCCCATCGGTCTATGTGACAAAAGCAATGGATGAAATTTATGCCTTCCTTGAGAATAGTACAGATTACCGATTCTCATAGACTGAAATTCTGTATGCAAATTACTGATGAGGAACCTGTATGGAAAACCATAAAAGCAGATTCGAATCTTTCAGAAAGTCACCGGTTGGGAGGTATTGGTTGTAAGTGTAAACTCTACTCCGAACATCCAAGATTCATGCGTTACTGCATGAAACTTGCGTCTATGGGTTCTTCTCGGTGGAGGGCTTTTCAGAGCGATTTAACGGTCCTCCTCAAGAGCATTCCCTTCTGAATAGCGAAGTATCTACTCTGATTGTTCACACGGCGATAAGGTCCGCTGTGGTCAAGTGATTAACCTTAGGCAGTCCGTCTAGTGGACGCGATTTCGCGCGAAGGGTTCGGCTCCCTTTCAAACACACTGTTTTAAATGAGAGCCCGTCCACCGCAAGACGCGAAGTGGGGCGAAAAGGGGCGAACGCGATGAGAATCAAACCGGTTTGTTTTTCAACGCGCCAACAAGCGAAATGGATGTTGACTGTGTGTTTGAAGGGAGGGGAACCGTTTGCCTCTTTTTGCCTCTTCGCGCGAAATCGCGTCCACTGGACGGACAGCCTTAAAGGCTGGAGGGTACCGGTTTCGATTCCAACGCGACACTAAAAAATGTTGTCTATTTCCACGAAAAATAAAGAGTTGCCATGTTGAATCAATTTCGATCATTAGGTCATCATCAGTAACAAACAATAATAGTTATTGTTACATTTTTGTTCGTTATTGTTTAGTGACAACGTTCTTTCATTAATTTCCGTTTTAAATGGGTTTTCACAACTTAGTTGCAAGTGATTTAGTTACAACAGTAAACTTTTTGCTTCGTACTTCAACCTCCGAAACATATTTTTACGTGTAAGTTTGATCTCTTTGTCCTACTAATGTGTGTTTTACTAAAATGATTGTGATCTATTTGTCCTATTATTTTATTTTGAGCATTTTTGGTGACGGAAGGTGGTCTTGAACGTCTAGTTTCCAGGAAGCCGCTTGAGCTCTCTGAAAATCCCTCCACCGAGATGAGTCCTGTGACAGTTCCCGTGAGATCCAAGAGAATGCGCGTCCGCTCTGGCCTCGGGCTCTCAAGTTCTTGAAATGCTGCTTTTGGCAATAGATGAGGATCCGAGAACCGGAAAATCATCTTCTCTGAACATAGCTATGTTACAAAGCACATTGAGTTGTATCTCTTATGGTACTGTCACATCCCTCTCTCTCTCTCTCTCTCTCTCTCTCTCTCTCTCTCTCTCTCTCTCTCTCTCTCTCTCTCTCTCTCTATGAGTGCGGATTTTGGCCCCATTGCACCTCTGGGGGAGATCTAAGTCCGTTACAGCCCACATTTGCAAGTGTATAGGTACGCACAGTCTGTCTGCCAGGGAGATCACATTATATATTTTCGCCAGGCAATCTTATTGTTGAAAATATCAATATTATTGGAAACCAATATTGTATTAATATTTTAACCATTGTATTAGTTCGGTAATAGGAGGGTAGCCAGGGATCGAAAATAAATTATATGAAACAATTGAAGCGCCAAAAACGAGATCACTAAAAACGCAGTCGTTCAACCACACGAGAGCAGCTCTATACACAGTGGCCTCAATCTTCTTTGTGTTCCAAGTAGGATTGGAGAAACCGCCTTCAAAATGGCCTGAATTCTGACTTTGGTCAAGCCTGAGACTTGAGGATAGGGTCGTTTCCATTTCTCAGCTAGATTGCAGGCCATCCTTTTCAGGGATACATTGAACTCGTAGTGAAGCGTTCCATCTACAGAATAAATTAGGGGGTTGAAAGATCCCGAAGATCTTCCGCTGCTCAGTCGTATTTCCTGCTGTTGTTGATCGAGCTACTTGTGTCCAGGTTTGGGAAAAATGAGAAGCAGCGTTGGCATTGGTTATACGGTTATCGAATAACGTCGGCCTCCTACTCCCCCCCACCCCTTCCACCTAGATATCAGCTATTAACGCAGGAACTTCATTTTAAGATCTTAAAATCCCTTGTCAGATCAGCTAACACATATTCATCATCACAGTCCTGTATCACCCTCTGCACAAAGGGCCCACTCAAATTGTTAAGATTTTGTAAAAGCAACATTTATGCAGCATGGGGACTTTTTTTTTGCTACTGCTGCAAACTTTTTTACAAATTTAACCCATTGTTCAACCCTTGCTTTTACGAATTCCTTCTATCTGTGGCTGGCCTAATTATTCCACCTAACTACCTTTTCGATTGACAATGCTGCTTCTTCGTCTTTGAGCCCTCGTTTCACAACCAAGAAACTCTTCTCTGGCTCGGGATAGTAGCCCCATTTGGGCCCTAATTGATGCAGCTTGTCAAACTATATTCGAACAAAGTGGAGTTTTCCATAGCAAGCTGAACCATCAGCATACCAATTTTGTTTGTGCTGTTCATTTTTTAGGCTCGTGATCAATGGAAGGGTGCCAACAGCTTACATAAGCATACCAAGGGTGGTACCTTCTTTGCTCAAGATCACTGAGTCACTTTGTTGAAAAACGATTGCAGGGAAACCCCGGTATGTGTTGAACAGAAAGCGAGCACATCTTGGCCAGTATATTCGGGCATTCCAAAGTTCAAGTGATCGGCTCATTGAATGCATTACTTGCATCCACTAAAGTAAGCACTCGTGTTCCTCCTCTGCAAACATACTTTCCGTTGCATGGATATCACTCTCGATACCAGATTTGATAGCTGCTGGGAGCTGCTCTGATCCACACTCTTCTTTTGAATCTTCTACTGTTATCAGTGCCATTGTTTCATCACGAATATAATGAAGAAGTTCACCCACACCGATAGGATGAATTTCAGATCCCTCTTCAAGAGCGATTCCTCTCTTGGCCAAAATTACTCTTATTTAGTTCCATCCCACGACCCCATTTGCCATTCGTCTCACAAGAGAAGCAACAGCCTCTCTAAGCTCCATACCTCAGCAACATGTTATGCCACTGCTTCGCATCAGTCTTACTTGGGCCTCCTCCCCCTCAAAGCGTTCAAGCAACTGTCTCTATGTGAATCATAGTTACATCTACATCAATAAGTCTACAGAGTTAAAGTTCTCAAAAGTTGGGGTAGCTTGCTCTGAATCCTTACTATGAAGAGTCTCAAGGACAGTTCTTCCATTTTCAAGTAAGCTTTCTGCCTCCCACCGGATCGACCTGTGATCCATCTTGTCACATCCCTGAGTTTTCCTTGCATGACCAAGCGTGTAAAAATGTGCATACTGTGGCCTTCTTGTTCCTTTTCATTCTTCTTCAGCCACCGATCGCAGCTGAAGAGCGCTTCTATTCTTTTCTTCTCCTTCTCACCAATGACACTCCCCAATTATCAGCCTCTTGCGCCAATTACTACCAACTTACCTAGCCAGAGCAAACCAATCCCTGCTGTTTAATTAATTCTTCTCTCATGATCGTCAAGACATCTCCAGCCGAAGAATTGAACCATAAACTCTGAGGGAGACTGCAGAAAAGTGTACCTATATGATTTTCTGCAACGTCCACTTTTCACATCGCCAAGAAATCTATTATTTTGTTTGCTACACGTATTTTTTTGTAAATGTCCCTTGGCTGAGACCATGAGGCAGCCGAAACTTCCTGCGAATCCAGGGCTTGGAAAGAAATCAAACATCAAAAAGGTATGTACAAATAGGTGCTTTATTTGCATCAAGTTTAGATTAAACATAATTGAGTTGGTTATGAAGAGGCTAGATGCCCCTCTCAAAAGGCCAGATCTGTAATTTCTAACATAATGTTGATAGGTACCTACTAATCTCATGATGGTTTTGGAAATCTGTTTTTACTAGATGAATGTAGTGAAGAATGTCCCTGAACCCAGGAAAAACAAAACGATTCTATGCTCCAGAACGTGTTAAACTGCATTATCTCTGCAGTCGCTTTTCATCAATTTTATGGAGCGTGGTTGAAAGTTGAAGTGGGATAAATCAGACACTTCAACGAAAATTGCGAATAGTTTAGCAAACCTATGGTAGAAATTTCAATTTGATTGGGTAACATTTACAGGCGTATCGGAGAGCAACGCCAAGTATACCTTGGTACTCTATCTTTACCTAATTAACTCGCATCATTAATTACATGACAACTAAAAGCTGAGGCGTAAGCTGTGGAACTTTTTATTTGAAATCAATCGTAAGTTTGTAGTTCTGAAGAAATATTGAGTGGAAAGGGCAAAATCCCTTTTCCTTCCTACATACCTGTAGCCGATAAGCTGTACGAGGTGCCCAGCAAGCTTCAGTTACTAGTATAGGTAATACAGTCTCCTGAGTTACAAGCTCGCATTAAATATGTTTCTACATTCTTTAAACAAAGTGCTATTAAATCACTATTTCCTGATATCTTTGTTTATTTAAAAACTGTTTAAAACGATGGGCATGATGATCGTTCTGTGGTAACTACACTTACCCTGGTGTACCTTACATCTCAGAAAAGCTATAACGATATCAATTTGAATGCAAAACTTTGGGCCAGTGTATCTGCAAAATATGCAATTTACTATCCTATAAATGAATAAAATGAGATTTTTATTTAATATTTTGTAGTATTGACGTATGAAGAGAGTCAATGCAGTTTATATAGTATTTGGTTTTCTATTTTTCATTATGTTTTGGTCATTTTGAAGAAATCTATTCTATTGACGAGAAATAAATAGATATCTACATTCCGAAAAATGGGGATAATAGGGACTAAAACTGATTAGAAGCGGTTTAGGGAATTTTCGTAGGAAATTTTTGAAGAGTTTCATCATTGAAATCTGTTTTGAGGCATTCTAAAACTATTCCTGAAGTTTGCGCTTTTTCATATTACATATATATGTCACTCCAAACGATAACTTTCCTTAGGATTGAGATAAAAATTCCGTTCTTGCGCCAAAAAATCAAGCTTTCCAAACGAAAGGATGAGTTCGTTGGCCAGCACTTTTTGAGCACATTAAATTGGTCAGTTAAAAAAAAAGTGCTAAAAAAATCACTAAAAACCGCTAAACTCTGTTAAATTCATAAACGATAACTTTCCTTAGGATTGAGATAAAAATTCCGTTCTTGCGCCAAAAAATCAAGCTTTCCGAACGAAAGGATGAGTTCGTTGGCCAGCACTTTTTGAGCACATTAAATTGGTCAGTTAAAAAAAAGTGCTGAAAAAATCACTAAAAACCGCTAAACTCTGTTAAATTCATAAATGTTTTGCAGAATATTGCTCAAATAAATTTTATTGAATACCTATAAAATAAATCATTAAAAAAATTGTGTACAACAATATGCAAAAAATGTACTTAAACTATAATCGATAAAAACTTCAAAAAAAGCGAAAAATCCAAAAGCTCTTTTTGAATAGCCGATTACTATTTAGAATACGTTTTTTGCCATAAAAATAATGGTCAACATTTTCTTTGCACTCAAATTTTCAAACAATTTAACAAAATATATAACTTCAGAAAATTCGCTCATACGATCATGCTGCATGACTGAAACTTTTTCTAATCAATTTTCTACCATCAAACTTCGTGATAATCAACAATTTGATTAATTTATTCTCTGTTTTATCACCTAATCAGCAACACATGGTGACGTCCTATGCTTTTGTTGGCATACTAAACTAGATATTTCATAGTCGAACTCGGATTCCGAATTCAAATAGTTGAAAATCTCTGCGTTAGTGACATTTTTCTGCTACAAACAGTACCGAATTGGGGGCACAAATCCCTCAGACGGTGAATGGACCTGGAACTTATATTCTGTGTGCCAGACCCCCAAAAAGAAGAAATCAGATGAAATTGTTATGATTTTGAGGACCAGATGAAACTTATAGGTAGGTAGGTACCTACCTACCACATGTTCCAGTGACCATGTATAGCATGAAAACGAAAACCCATGATGACCATTTCAGAACGGTACCTATATACTAGCTTGTTGGTACTTGTATTATAAGCTCCTTGTATAATTCGTTATATCTTGCAAACGTCCAGTCCGATGTTAAATACAGTTTTTTAAATTGTAGGTTTTATGACCCAACAGTTTTGGTCCTGATGACTAAAACATGAAAATTAATACTTATTTCACTATGAAAAAATGAAAAATTATAATTAACATTTTCAAGAATTTTGTTTCAGTAGATAACAAGAAATCGGTGCTAGATAGATAAAAATACACGTATTCCTTAAATGTCGTAAATCTATTCTTCACATTTTAAAAAACTCGGCCCTTCAGGCCTTGCAAGGGGCTCCGCCCCTTGACCCCGCCAGAGGGGCTGCGCCCACCTGGACCTCCCGGTTGCTTTCCACTTTGAGCCTTTGGCTAAAATGCTTGCATGGAACATGCTTGCTTTTCATAAATTCGTAAATGTGAATAAATTTAAAACTACGACATAAATGTTTTGCTAATCGAAATTAGAACAGAGTACCTAGGTAGGTAATTTTCTGTTATGGTGCGCGTCTACGATTACTATAACCAAGATTAACTCTCTTACTATAACCAAGATTAACTCAACTTTTATTGTCTCAACCCAGTGACAATAAAACAAGCGGCATTGTTTAGTATATCCATTTACAACATAAGTAAATATTAAACTGCGACATGAATAGAAGAACCAGTACGAAAGAAATGCGTGACAAATCGAGATCTTTCCAACAAGTGGAGAACGATTTTTGTCCAGTGAAAACTAAAGAAGTTTCATTTCCCCAGCGAGTTTCTTTTTTTTTCTTGGTTTTCTTGTACGTACGGTTGCTCGTACGTGAAAATCAAAAAAAAAATTTCATGACACATCCGCGTAACGTTTTTTGCTAGTTTGTCCTAGGCTAAAGCATGTTCCATGCTAAAAACATTCTAATCGGTTCATTTTTAGCTGAGATATGTCAAAAAATGTGCACCCGAAGTAGTGTACTGTTCCTCGACAACTTTCGAAGTAAAACTTGTGAAGTGTAGCGTTTAAAAGCATTTTCATTGTATCTATTTTATTTTCTTCGGCTTGTTATTATTGATGTATTGAAACTGCATATTATTTATATACACAGGGTGTCCCAAAAGGAACCCCCAAACTTTTCCCCACAATTTTGGATGGGACTAACATGGTTTTTTATGCTCTACATGGTCACAAAAACGTGGTATAAAGTTCCCCCAAACCAGGACTATAAGACCAAAGAGCTTATAATACGATAGAGAGGACAGGTCGTGGAGGGGGAAGAAGCCATTTGAGACTCAGCCCAGTCAGGGAGTGAAACCAGATAGCCAATGAAATAACGATAGCAGTATCGATATTTTCAGATCGATAGCTACTATTGATGGCTTTGGAGCATCGATGTAAGTTACTGAAATTTCAATTCAAATTCGTTGTTAAAAACCGAATTTTCCCCGAACCGCTAAATTCATAAATATTCAATTATCTCATCTATTTCCCATGTGATTATTTAGGTCTTCGGTTGTTTCTTCTCTCAACAACAAATTATAGGTGTAGGTACATATTAGCTGTGTATTTGTTTCTTGCATTTTACTTGTTTTTAATTTTCTAGCTTCTAACTTCTCTCCTTTGATTATAATAAAACTGGGCAAAGTGGGTTAAAATAACGATTTTCCTGTTAAAATCCTGTTAAATGATATGGCATCCTCTAACACAGCATAGCTTTACCATCCTGGGCTAAATCAAGGACAATCAAAATAATTCAGTATACCACTTACCACTGCTACCTTGTTGAAGATACAGATGAAAATAATATAATAAACTAGTAAAATGAAAATAACAGAGAAGAATAATAAAACCTCAACTCGAACTCAGATCTTAGTCGACCGAATTTTCATAGACAATCGTTATTCCGTGGTGAGAGCGTTCTCAAAGTGTTGGAGGTTACTCCCGACCATACGATTGTAGGCTCCGCCCCCTCTATCCTATTATAAGATATTTGATTACGACAACCTCTCCTTCTATCGTCTGTAAGTCCATGTCTGTTATCACCACCGTGGATGCTATAATCAACTTGAAGTTCTGTTCTTAGTTAACGTTAATTTCCAGTTCCAGTTGTTTACAAAATTCAATCGGGTATCATAACAACTACGTTGTTCTTTCTTTTAAATTTATTGATAGAAATATACCTTCTCAGAATTCCAATTTGATATTTCGGTAGTAGGTAAGTATTCATTCGCTTGACTAATCATCAGACCTAGGTACTTGTGTTGAATTTCGCTATGTTGTCCTCGAGTCGAGCCTTTTTGGTTTTGTTTAGATGTTGGGAAAATATGGTTAGGGATTAGGGACAATGGTAAACCACCAATCTATACACATCAATCTTATTACGTTGGCGGTCGTATACTATTTGGAGGCAGCGCTGGAGGTGCTGGCGGTCGGATATTAGGAAAGATTCGGTGTGGTTATGGATGGTCCTGCACCATCCCCGCCCATCTGTAACATTCTCTAGACGTCCTTAGTTATCTTTTCAGAATTTCTAGCGAATCGAAAAAAACATCCACCCCTACGGCCGAGAGGTGAAGGAATGAAGTTGTTACACCGTTCAAGGGTTGAGGCGTTTAGCCAGAGGTATCCAGAGAATAACCAGTAAACCTCTCGTCTTCAAGTATAGCCTCCGTGGCAGCAGTTACAAGAATCGGGAAAGGATGTAATCCATACCCATCACACTCCAGGGGCTTTATAAAAGAAGTAGGGGGGTGGGGTAAGTGGGGAACAAGAGCTTGCTACAAACGGGCATTGGTAATAGTTGATACGTATTAACTCTTTTTTTTTATAATCATGAGTGTTGATGAGTTTTCTTTGGTCAATATTACAGGCGCAGTTATCTGATTAGCAGTTATAACTTCAGAATAGAGGCAATATGAATGCACCGCCAACCTTTGACTCATTCCTTCTATACGACGGAGAAGTCAAGTAAGTATGTCTTGCTACTAGGTCCAGTGTTGGGTTCAGCCAGATATAATTCATATTCTTATATATTCTATCATCCAACAAATCAGTCAACTCTAATTGTTTATTTAAAAAATAATGGGCCAACAAAAACTCGGCGCTCCGCGCCTCGCCAGGGGGCAAGCCCCCTGGACCCCCGGTTACCTCTATTTACATACTTCGAACGAAATTATTGAAACACAGAACGTGTTTTAGCTCACGCGTTTCACATAAACCCGTCTTCAATCTTAGGTTGAAGATTGGTTAGCTTCCAATAGTGAGATGATAACTTGAAAAATTTATAACTCATAAACCGCGTCATAACAAAATATTGCATAGGTTACACCAGGTTACACGATCCTTAGTTCCGTATCATCGGTATCCATGTTGTAGTCCCAGATTTTGTTAAGAAATTTCGTTAGCTTTTTTTGGCTAGTTAGTCCATGGCTTTGGAATTCACTCAGTTGATCAGTGATCACCCAGGCGTCTTTAGCATTCTCCCTTGACCCTCCCTCTCAAATTTCAGCTTCCTGCGTTGAATAGGAAAGAAAATGGCTTTGGAGCTCACTCAGTTGATCAGTGATCACCCAGGCGTCTTCAGCATTCTCCCTTGACCCTCCCTCTCAAATTTCAGCTTCCTGCGTTGAATAGAAAAGAAAATGGCTTTGGAGCTCACTCAGCTGATCAGTGATCGCCCAGGCGTCTCCAGCATTCTCCCTTGACCCTCCCTCTCACATTTCAGCTTCCTGCGTTGAATAGGAAAGAAAATGGCTTTGGAACTCACTCAGCTGATCAGTGATCATCCAGGCATCTTCAGCATTCTCCCTTGACCCTCCCTCTCAAATTTCAGCTTCCTGCGTTGAATAGGAAAGAAAATGGCTTAGGAGCTCACTCAGCTACAAAAAAGCTAAAGAAATTTCTTAGCAAAATCTGGGACGACAACATGGATACCGATGATACGGAACTAAGGATCGAGTAACCTGGTGTAACCTATGCGATATTTTGTTATGACGCGGTTTATGAGTTATGAATATTTTAAGTTATTATCTCACTATTGGAAGTTAACCAATCTTCAACCTAAGATTGAAGACGGGTTTATGTGAAACGCGTGAGCTAAAACACATTCTGTGTTTCAATAATTTCGTCCGAAGTATGTAAATAGAGGTAACCAGGGGTCCTTGCCCCCTGGCTAGTTTTGCCTAGTTAGTCCATGGCTAAAACACATTCCGTGTTGAAATATTATTATTTTTTCAATCTTGATGTTTTTTGTGAGGATCTCAAAAATGACAAAACTGCGCATTGTGCACGTGCGTAATTGACATCAACTTCGTTATTTTGAATGGGAACCCCCATTTTTTATTGCAGATTTTAATTCTACGTGAAATTTCATGAAGCAATGACTCATCACTCGATTTTTTAATCAGTATAATGTGATATACTGAGTTTTTGAAGGAAGTCAATATTTATTGATATTTGCAACACCAACTTGAGAAAACACCGAAAAACCTAAATTTCAGTACGCTTTCGAGCTTTGTGGAAATGTGTGAGTGAAGTGCAATTCTGGTTAGTTTTTTCAGTGTTTTCCCAAAGTTGGTGATGCAAATATCAATAAATGAATATCATTACGAGTTTCAGCATGAAAAAATACGCCGAAATCGTGTATTACATGTGGCAATGGAGTTTACCTTCAAAAACTCAGCATTTCACATTTATTGCCGTTTTAGAGCGGAATTGCGCACTTTTGGAGAGAATTGCGTCCGTTAGCGCGCACTTAAAAAATCGAGTGATGGGTCATTTCTTCATGAAATTTCACGTAGAATTAAAATCTGCAATACAAAATGGGGGGGTTCACATTTAAAATAACGAAGTTGATGTCATTGTGCAAAGCGCAATTTACTCATTTTTGAGATCCCTACAAAAAACATTAAGATTGAAAAAATATATATGTGTATGTATTTTTTTTTTTGACCCATTATGAACGATTTTAGCAGGGGGGAGGGATGTTTTTGGGGCACCCTATATATATATATACATTTATATATATATATATAGGAATTGCATTGAACATAGGAATCGCATTTAATTCCCAAATCTCCTGTTAGTAAAAATTTATGCTTTCATGAATTTTTTAAGAATATAATTTTTCAATATTTATCTGTAAATACAACCATTTTACTATGTGTAAAACGCATGGAAAATTAGTTGACGTTGAAAATTGTTTAGTAAAAGCCAGGTAATCGTCATGTTTATCTGTATTTCAGAGTCGTACGAGAACTCGACACAAAAGTAACAAATGCAGCCCTGTTCACGATCAACAAGGAAGATCATACCCTTGGAAACATGATAAGGAAGTAGGTTTCTGCGATGTTACGTACAATATAATCTAATACTATATTATTCAAATACAAGAACACTCGTTTGAACTTCTACGCTGACGTGGTATGTACAAGTTGTTATGGAAACACATGATTTGTAATAATAATGAACACTGGGTAACTTACACTACATCCCCTTTCAAGTTATATTCCAAATTTCCAGTTCAAAAAAAGTTCCAAATTTAAGTTTCGTAGCTTGATGGCGGTCTTCGACTTCTCGTGGATCTTCTAAGGATGTACTCATTTGGTCTTTCTTGTCCCATCGTGATCGTTCGAGATATTACTTTGGAAATCTTCTCGTAGAGGTATCAAATGCCATCGGTTTCTTTTAAATTCAGTCCCGTTACATAGAGTGACCGTGTATGATCGAAGATTTTATTTATTTATTTTTTAAATAATAACTTTATTGTAATTATTTATTACAGTACAGTTTTGTGTAATAGTGAACAAAGAGAGGTTGCCCTCGTAAACATGATGCAAGTTACTGCCCAGTGACAGCCCTTGCGTAAATGTATGCATTATCAAACAGCAATATTGAGTTTTATATTATAATAAGCTAAAAATGAAACAATATGTATTAACAAGGTTCATCGAGTGAATATGTGAACAATTTCGTGATAGCTGGCTGTGTGGTGAGTATTCAAAGTAAGTCAGGAGGCCTCATGCGTTTGAGTCTTCGTTGGTCCCTGGGTGGTGGTAGATTGCTGGTGATGAGGGGGTGAGTAATTCGTTATGATGGTTGATCATTGAGCTATGGAGTTGTTGGTATGCTATGGACAGTACATCAGCGACTTCTGGGATTTGAGGTCCCGATGTATAGCAATGTTCCTCATGTACCAGGGTGCTCCTGTTATGGTTCTGAGAGCTCGGTTTTGGAAATATCCGTTTCATTTCGCTGTTGCATGCCGCACCCCAGATTTGACTTCCTTAGAGCCATATTGGACGGATGATAGCGAGGTAAATCTGTCGCTTCAGGTGGAGTGGAAGATTCGACTGTTTATTAAGTAGGAAATACAGCTGCCTCAGGCGTTGCCTTGCACGGGTTAAGACATTGGTTATATGTTCGGTCCGTTTTCGCCTTGATTGTGCCACTTGTTAGCAGATCTAGTAACCAGACCTTTTCTCCTACAAAGAGCGGCTGTAAGTTCTTTACTTTCTTACTTCTGTCGTTTTCTCGCGACTTTTATTATCGTGGTTCCGTCTACGGAAAGACTTCATTTTTTCTTTTCCCACTATCTTGAAGTCGCTGAGGCCATATAATAATTCAGCCAGTGACAATCCAGATTCCAAACGGGTGGTGCGGTATGCCAATAATCCAAGATTGGGATCAGGACACTTGATCAGTATTATTTTGGAAATCCCCACAACATTTTCGGCTTCTCTGTTAGACTGAGAGAAGTGCGGGCGGGCGGGTGGTTGCCTTAAATCCATACTCCTGGGCAAATTTTTGGAATTCGTCCGAGGCGAACTGGGTGCCCCAGTCTGTTCGAATCTCTAACGGAATTCCGTGTCTCGCAAATATATTCTTAAGCTTTCCAATGACAGATGTTGAAGTGAGTGCATTTATTTGTTCTAATTCTAAAATAGAGAGAAATATCCCTGAACCACTAGGTACCATTTTCGGTCATAATCGAGAAGATCCGTTCTCGGATAAGTCCAAGGTTCCTGTGGCAATTTCGCTATCATGAGTGGTTCCTTCCGTTGCTGTCAATTTCAATACAAATAACACAGTTCTCCACAGTGGTACTTATGTCGCTCGAAAAACCCGGCCACCAGACCGATTCCTGAGCCAGACGTCGACACTTGGACTGTTTTTTGAAGGGAAGTTTCGCACCTACAGTACCAACATCACCAGTAGTCGATTCGCCTCGGATTTCCAATTGCCTTATAGACTGCCTCTGATTGTCGAACCTCAGCGACAGCCTTATGTAGGGTCAATGAATCGTCCATTTGTAGAGATTCAGGCAATTTTTGGTTGTTGACACCAATGACAATCAAATTGCCGATTAAGCTATCCTTCAGCTCATCATTGATAAAAACATCCACTGGCTCCCCTGGCCTGGCCCTTGCCTGCGTTTCAAACATTTAACCCTTTCGTTGACGATATTTTTCTCAAGACCTAAATAGTTTTCAAAAGCTGCTACAACGTCCTCATACTCTAAATCTCCTTCATCACTAAGATCAAACGAATCAAAGAGCTCCTCACTTTCATGGCCCAAGGTGTATAAAAGTGTGCTGGTTTGCTGAAGATCAGATTTTAGATATAATTCTGATGCAATGCTGTACCGTTCAAAGCGTTTTATCCACCTTGTACATTTATTTTATAACATCCATCGCTCTAATCATGGTATTGTTAATTCAATGTTACAATCTAGATATACAAAATCTTCATCAAAGGTTGGTTGCATGTTTCATTGGATAACATTTCTAATAAGCCTGAATTACAAATTAACTAAATATCTCCCGGCACTATATGTGTAGGTATTCAAATCTACTTTGTAACTTAGCAATAAAGAATTTATTCCCTGTACTATTGGAACTATTGTAACTATTTCATTCTTACGGCTATTGTATTGACTATTCTAACTTAACTTTCAGCCAGCTTCTCAAAGACCCCAAAGTTCTGTTTGCTGGATACAAAGTGCCTCACCCCCTTGATCCGAAATTCGTCATCAGGATACAAACCACTAACGAAGATACCCCCCAGAATGTGTTGAAGAGCGCCATCACCGATTTGATCTCGGAGCTTTCCCTTTTTGAAGAACGATTCAAGGTACTACTGGTTTTACTTGTGCATTTATTTCTACTAACTTGTGGAATTTAGCGATAATTATTGAGTACTTATGCATTATACGGAGGCCACTATTTTTTTAGACCCCTGCGGTGGTTAGGTTAGGAAACATTGTGAAAACGAACATTGCAATAGGTCGTAATTTCCGTAGTGTGAAGAAATTTTGTTTTTCCCGCCGGTGAAACCCCCCAAACCGACCAAGGTCAGGTCGTAGTTTTGAGATGCGAGCGTAGTTAGCATCTAGATCACTGATCTAAGCAAAAACCACTTAACCACCTCAGGACGCTCTAAAAATAGTGGCCTCCGTATAATGCATAAGTACCAATTATTGTTGGACGAAATTTTACAATCTTATAGGTACTGGGTTTCTCAGAGATTAAGAAGTCCTAGGGAGATTGTGGAAACTAGCTTGTGAAAAAAATCCTAGATACAAATGATGTTTTATTATAGTAATTGAAACAACCAATTTTTCAAACTTTAAAAGTGTAAAAGTGCGTGAAAATTTCATTCAAATATCAGCCTCAAATCTATTCAATTCATTATAAGAAAGAAGGGAGGATGTATTTTATGGATTTCATACGATTTTAGTGCTTGAGCAACAATTTCATGGAATAAAATAAACTTTATCAATTCGATTGATTGAATTTATTGTTACTATAAATAAAAAATCTTTTTGAATCGCCGAATTTTATTTAATCTGAGTTTTTTACCATAATATAGGTTTTTAACAATTCCTATGACCTCAAATTGCTCTCATTTCGGATAGGTAATTTAGGAAAATTCGCTCATACTTTTTTATATTCTAATGAACTAAGATATCCTTGTTGTAGGTATACATGATTATTAGTTATTACTAATACAACCTTGAAACATTGTCCTCTACTTTTTGTTTCAGGAAGCAATCAAGGACAAGAAGGAACGTATGGATTAAATCGACTCTTTATATATTTCCGTAAATTGCGCTATATATTTATTTAATAAAATCTTGACTTCGTTTTCCTAAAATTCATAATTTATTCGGACTATCTGGATCCCAACCCGGCTACCCCTCTGTTACAGTTTACGTGTTTCCACTTGATACTCGAATTTAAATATCTACACAACAAGAACGAAAAGTTCTAATAAAAACGAAGGGTTGAAAAAATAAATGATTTATTGATTGATACAATAAATAATTGAAGAGGTACATCTACCTAAACTAACAAATAGTTAACGTTTATCACAAAATCGAATCCCTAAGAATGTGTCAGACGAGAGTTATTTACAAAGCTTCCAACAACGTTAACGGAATAGCTTATGAAAACTAGTTGAGGCAGATATAAGTTATGATAACAATGAGTAAATTATTGACTATTAGGAATTTCAACGGCGAATAAATTAGATCTAATAAAAACGAGTATTTTGGAACGATCAAGTAAAATTATTAAACTTCGATTTCTACGCATAAATATCGACTATGATAAGTTTAAATTACGAATTACAGTCCATGTATTAAACAGTTAGTTGATATCAACAATCCGACGATCTTATAGTATGATGAATTAATAATTAAAAAATGAATATTGTTCCACAGAGGTTCTAGAAGGTCTCCGCATCATCACATTCTGAAGAATCGTGTCCAAAAACTGGAAGAGAAAAAAATCAGTTTCAACATTTTATATAATATATATCTCAGGCAGGGGGGAGCTTCCCCTTAGGTTTTCAGTGACTGGGGAGAAGTTGGGAATATTTGGGAGATGGCAATAAAATTTGAAGAGAGACCTATTTGTAAGTCTAAGCCGACTAAAATCGACCAGAATCGCACTTTTCCTACTCATTTTTACACAGCATAAAGGGAAATTGTGTCATTTCTTCATGTAATTCCCCTCATGACGAGTACAGTCCCCTATAATTTAGTAACTTACACTACCTATAATTTGTTACGTACTACAGTACCTACGTTTTTCTAAAATAAAAAAAATTATTGGCCTCAATACTGTTCAATCCAGAGTCTCCCAGATTATAATGAAAAACAAGATAGTTACTATCTATCTAAAGAGTAGATGAACACTATACACAGCTCATAAAAATGGGATCTTTTTGCACACAAATGACAACTAAATTATGTTACAATACTAGGATTTTAAGTTCTATTTAGACTTTACGAATTGTACGATTTTTGCCGTTTAAAAAATTTTTCAATGATTTCGGTAAGTTTAGGTTGACTAGAAAACGTTCATTAGCTAATAGGGTAATAGGAAAAGTAACAAGCATCCTTGAGAATAAGGTCATAATATGCTTTACCTAGCTAATGTAGGTGAAAATAAACAAGATTCTGAAATTAATTTATATTATTTTAGTGATTTTGAAAATAATGGTAGCAGTAAATTCACGATTCCACGACATAGGATTCAGATCCAAGGATTGAATCGAATCTAAATTTTAGAAAAATTTGGGTTTTATAAGTCTCGATTGATTGACATTTTTTAACAGTCCAATTCTGAACAAGGACTCTCCACATACACGATGCATAGTTCAAAAACTTGAGTCAAGTTTCAAAACGCTGCAATTTTTGTTAACGATAGTAAACCGATTACCACAACATACATACAAACCAACGTACCTTCACAAATATCGCAGTAAGGACGTTCCTCAAGCTTTCGAGAACCAGCGATTCTGTGATGCTTAGGGGAAGGAGGTGGCGAGTCGCTAGCCTGCAGCGGACAATCTTCAGTGTCGTGGAGATCAAACACATCACAAATGTCGCAAAACAATCTTGGTGCCACTTCTTTAACAACCTTTGATCTGTAAAAGTAAACCAATATATGCTTTACATATGTTAGATACTACGTCATAGAACGTTACGAAAACCACCAAATGTCCGTGTACGGTTTCATAATACGTATTTTCCCTAAGCTGCGACCTCACTTTGATGAAAAATAGAGTAGTGGGGGCGAGTGCGAGTAGCGGGGGTTGGATTAGGTCCACTAGACTTAGATTCAAAAGATTATTTCCACTAGTAGTAGGTAATAGTAAAGGTAATGTAAATTATCATCAGTATTGTTTCAATGGCCTCATTGATGATGTCTTTACATCAAAAGCGCTCTCCTCCAGTAGTCGACTTGCTAGTGACGACGGACTCCTTCGAAAGGTACGTAAATGATAATTTTACTATCACTACTAGTGGAAATAACCCTTTAGATCTAATACCAAGATCTGCTATGTTAAACTTTTTGTTTCGTTTACTGCATGTTGGACGAAAATGTTACACACACATGTGTGTGTATCTAACATTTAAGACATTACGGCCAAAAGCAACATAATAGATTAATAGCATATCTGCCACAATTGTTATTGCGACGAGGCCACAAGTCCACAAGTGCGGGGGGGGGGGGGGGGGGGGGGGTCGCCCACACCGGGGAAAAGGACTGGTAGTCAGCTGTCTGCACCCGAACAGGGAAAGGGTGTCAGTTGGGCAGAAAATCAGACTTAGAGTTGAAACTCTGCTAAGGCATTTATTTTAGGCCAGCGCAGCTGATTGATTACAGGTCGGCAGAAATGATTTTTTACAGAAATCTTCGAATTTTGAAAATTTAGGCTATAGAGAAAGTAAAGAGAATTTCGAAAGTTACGAAAATGTAGTCAATTCATCATTTCCAATTGAATGCCAGCCACCATCTTAGGAAAATCGTTATACATGTTTGCCGTACATTTTGACACGATAGATTCTCGGGGACACTTTTGCGAGGATAGACTCTAGGCTTTCCATCTTATGCATGCTCAACGCATTTTTCTAATGGCAGATCCATGATTATAGTCAATATTACCTACTATACTATATACTATATTGCTAAAAAGCTGGTTGGAAATTTTAGTTTTTAATGTACATAGGTAGTTAGTTACCAGATAAGCTACCTATAATGTGTAAAAGGCAGTAAGGTGTGTTGAGCTAACCTTCTTTTCCTCGAGGGTAAGCTTGTATAAATTAACACAAATTAAAAAACATTCATTCAAACAAGAGCATCAAGGATAATAAAGCAGATTGCTAATGATTATATTTTATTATGATACCAGAGTCGGTTCCTACTTATCACACAAACCAAAAAAACTTATTTCAATATCATCAGAAGCAAAACATTCTGCCGAAACTAAACATCATTGTGGTGAAAACCACCCCCTCTTGTCAACAGCCCTTTTCAGGGCTACCAAAAAGAGGTAGACACAACACAAAAATATTTATAAGACGTCGAGTTACAACTCCGTCAAACAAAATATTTCACCAGAGAGAAAATACGAATTTCTCTCTCAAAAGTGAAATATTAACTAATAACATACAAGGCGACCTCCCTAGACACTTACTGGGCGAGAGAGATGCGACAAGTATCTCGAACCAAGTCGCCTTGAACGAGAAAACTCTAACAGAAAATCAAACGTCCTCTAAAACTAGCAAGGACAATTCAAACAAGCCTACTCGCCAATCAGAAACACTGATTACACGAGAGACAATAGGCGAACCAACCAAGAGGCGGCAAGCAACCACCTCTGGTCCAGCAGCCACCCCGGGGACCCCGTCTGAACAACGGACGCAGAGAAAGCACCCGAGGTCCCCGTCTAAACTCAAGGTCGTCGGCTCCGCGACGGACGCTCGTAAGCCACCCCCGGGGACCCCGTCGCAACGACGGACGTGGGGAAACCACCCCGGAGGACCAGCTCAGCTATCATACTCGCAGATACTGAGAAAACAATGTGCGAGCCAATGAGATTACACAGTCGAATTAATGAAATTAAGCGGACCAATCAGGAGGCGGCAGGAGGCGGCCACCTCCCTATAAATACCCCGCTCGGAGCCCTCCGAAATTCATTCCACTCTCCCCTCTCGACGACTACACTCAGAAGTATGAAGATTTCTACACGCTCTACGCTGACGAACCTTCTGCATACTGAGTTCATCTCAAGAACGGCTTCCTACTGCTTTCTACAAGGCCTACCTTCTCTCCACACAGATCTCGCATTGGCATCTACGAGTCCAGTGATTATTCATCCTGCTCATTGCCCAACGTAGTTCATCTGTCAGGACGCCACCCGGTACATCTATCGATATTCTCTTTAGATCGTACGCCCGCTGGGACGTTCCTAGTCGTGTCGCCCGGGTTTCGTAGCACTAGGCTCGTCACCGACCGCTGTGGGCACGCCGGTAAATTACTCAGCTCATACGCTCTAATTTACCGTCCAAGGAAGTCTTTTTCAAGACTACAAGGTAGGACCCTGACATACGAGCAAAGGAAAGAAGCTCTGTCAAGCGAGTCCACCTTCTAAACCCTCTATTTCTATACATAGAGGCATCGGAAACGAGCTAATAACTCGGATATTTCGATGGAACGTCGGCCGTCCTATTTCCTCATGCAAGGGGAGGTAGACCACGGCGCGGCCGGGCCTCTTAGCCCACGCAGCGCTACCTACACGCTGCCCGGCCAATCCGCCGGTCCCAGCGACGGCTCAAGGCTCGATCCTCACGACGAGATCGCCTTCTCACCTAACGTATTCACGAAGGAAACGTTAGATCAAGCCTCACCCATACAAAAGATCGAGGATACCTTTCAGACCCGCTCTGAAGTCAATCATTATGATTCGACAAAGCTTTCCGAATATCCACGATATTCTACACAAGGCTACCCGGCCGATCCATGTGTCAAATACACTCCAAATGTACAAAAAACAAAGGATACTTTTCAGTACCTCAACCAAGCTCAACATATTCCTCCTACAGATATAAATCTTAGGCCGGAATATTACAAAACGGCTCAGTACCAAACTGATCGAACCCAGCACCCACTATGCGAGCCCAGTGCTCCACGCGGCTGCGACACGAACTATCTCTCAGTTCATCCCGCCAAGCAAGCTGACCTTGACGGTTTCGCTCACATTCCTTACAGGAATAACCCAGGGACTAACCCGCATAATCAGAATATAAATGTCCCACTTGGTCTACCTACACCAAGTAAAACATATTTAAATCCACTACAAATGGTGACCCCGCCTTTGAACAGGCTTAACACGGAGCATTTCGTTCCCTCTTATGAAGCTAGTGGATTTCAGGGAACCACTGCGGGCGTGCGACCCCCGCCGGGCCTCTACGCCCCACATCTCACTCAACAACCCTCTACACAAAGTGACTTTCGAGCACTTTTAGAGGAGATGGGAGATTATCAAAAACCAATCTTCCAAAAGAAGAATATCGATCGTGCACTCGCCGAATTCGATCAATACTGCGTGCGAAAACACCTGAGAACGCAGAACGAATGCTTCTCAGCTATATACAAGTGGGTACCAGAAGAAATGAGGGAAGCTATCGACTCAGCTTACCTCACGGCACCCCACGCACCTTATGAAGAGGCCAAACAGCGCCTACAGCGAGAATACGGGTGGTCCTTACAGGACAGGCTCCTCGCACTCGAGGACCCCGCATCTCTCGCCAAAAAACCCAGCACCAAGTACCACGAAATGTACTCTAAAGCTGTTGGGTACTTCTCAGAGGCTCTGATCACTCAAAAGTGGATCGAAACTCTACCTATCGAAGCACGAGGTATGGTCGCAGCTCAGCCTACCACGACCGCCCGGCTCGACCTAGCTGATACGCTACACGCGTACAAAACAGAGAATACCTCTCTCAACATACGAGGAGTAGAATCTACTCCGAAACCCATGAAAACTGGTTTCAAAAAGGCCCTCTCACAACAAGCTGAGTTCAAACCCCAACCAGTAGAGAGTAGGCCTCACAAACCGACGGCCTATGTCTGTCGAAACCACGCACGTTTCGGTAGCGAAACTCGCAAATGTGCAGACCCAGAACACTGCACTTGGAAGGCAAACACTGCTTCCAAAACTAGCAAAAAGGCAGCGACTATAAGCCAGCCTAAAACCTGGGTTTCAAACGAAAATACTCAGAGATCGGTACAAGAAAGTACCGTTCCAACCTCCGACGTAGAGAGTTCGGAAAACGAATAACTGCCAGTGTATCTGAGCCTATACACCGGCAGTCTACTGAGTATAAAAGGCTTTTTTTCAAGTGCAAACTAAATGGCACTGAATTTCTCATCGACACGGGAGCAGAAGTGAACATTCTGCCACCACAATGTCACCAAAAAATTGGGCTTAAAAATTCGTAAGTCCAACGTTAAGCTCACAGCAGCTAACGGAGCCCCTATAGACACACTAGGGCGAGCTGACACGACAATTAACATCGGCCTCGGAGACATGACCACCGATTTTATGATCACGAAAGTTGATCTAGCGATCCTCGGTATACCATTCCTCGAGTCTTGGGATATCGGAATACGGGTCAAACACAAATACATTTATAAAGATAAAATAAAAAGCTATGCCGATCAAAAAATAGCTGCAGTCATGAACAAAAAATTCACTGACGAACAAATAGCAGCTACTATCCCTCATCGTGACAACAGCCCTCAACCAGAGGGCGTGCAAATCACGGAGGACGAAAACATTCGCTCTATCATTGAAAAATACAATGATAAAATGAGCAAACTTCAAGGAAAGTGGAAAAACAACGGGGTTTACCACCGTATAACCACGGAAGGAACACCAGTACACTTCCGAGCAAGACCCATGGCGGGCGAAAAACGGGCTCAAGTCAAAAGTACTTTTGACAAAATGCTTTCCGAAGGCATAATTGCACCATCAGATTCCGAATGGGCATCCCCGTTACACTGTGTGCCAAAAAAAGACGGGTCATGGAGAATCACCGGCGACTACCGTTTCCTGAACGCGAAAACGAAGAAAGACGCCTACCCTCCTCCTCACATTCGCTCTTTCCAAGCGAATTTACATGATACACGAATCTATTCGACAATAGATTTAAAATCGGCATATTACCATATTCCGATGCACCCAGATGACGCTCATAAAACTGCAATTATTACACCTTTCGGTCTTTATGAGTTTAAGAAAATGAGCATGGGTTTGGCCGGAGCGGCTCAAACATGACAAAGATACATGGACAGCATCATGCGAAAATTTGATTTCGCATTTGTATACCTAGATGACATCCTGGTGGCTTCTAAAAATTATAAAGAACACATGAACCACCTCAAACAAATTTTTGACAAGCTAGGGGAACACGGACTTCGAGTAGGTTTTGATAAATGCATTTTTTCAAAACCTACCGTCGATTTCCTAGGTTTCACTATCTCGAAAGAAGGGATAATTCCTAAACGAGATAAAATAGAAGCCATAGAACAATTTCCTAGGCCGATAGACGTACGAAGTCTACGCAGATTCCTAGGTATGTGTGGTTTCTACCGAGCTTGCTCAAGTAAATTCGCTCACACGGCACAACCTCTGTATGACTCCATTCAGTCAAACAAAAAAAATGACAAAACACCTATCGAATGGACATCAGAGAGAGAAAAAGCTTTCAACAGCTTAAAACAAGCAACGATTAAAGCTACATTACATAATATCGCTCATCCACACCCTACAGCAGAGTGGAGATTAGTCTGCGACGCATCCGACACACACATCGGAGCGACACTGGAGCAGGAAATTACAGACAAACACGGCTCGAAATCTTACCAACCATTGGGATTTTTCAGTAAAGAAATTCCGGAACAATGGAAGAATAAAGCATCATTCGACAAAGAGATGTTCGCCGTTTACCAAGCTTGCATTCATTGGCACAATGACTTGGACGGCCGATCTTTTCATATTTGTTCAGATCACAAGCCTCTGCTAGGCACGATGCTTAAGAAAAATGCACATTTTTCTAAAATGAGATTAAGATGGCTAACATACATCTCTCAAATGACGAGTGACATTCGTCATATACCCGGAGAGAACAACGTCGTCGCCGACGCACTCTCCAGACCCTTCGACCCAGTTGAAATTCAAACAAAATCGATTTCAACACAAACTGACGAGGGTCCACCCATAGCCGAAATTTCGCATATTACGGCTGCAATAGAGTGCAATCTTCTACTGCACATTTCAAATGCACAAATTCGTTCTCCTCCTAACGCAGAGGACAAATTGAAACTCACACGAGTTGAATTCCCTCAAGGAGAAATTTGGTGTAACCTAGACCTAGGACACCCAAGACCTTATATTCCAAACGAAATAAGGCAAGAAATAATCAGCCAAATTCACAATTTGGGACACCCAGGTATACACTCTACAGTGTATAAAGTTAAACAAAGATATTTTTGGCACGGACTCCGTGCAGATGTCTCCAACTGGGTCCGAGCGTGCGAGACTTGCCAACGAGCAAAAATCACTCGCTCCGTGAGGCTCCCTTACTCCGAATTTGAAACGGCTAACAAATTTTCACATGTACACGTTGACATTACCGGACCCTTACCTTTAGCTAAAGGAGGGAAACGTTACATTCTAATGATGGTCGACAGAGCAACGGGTTGGCTAGAGGCAGTCCCTCTCAACAACATCGAAACAGCCACGATCACAAACGCCTTTATCAATATTTGGGTAGCTTCAAAAGGCGTACCTAAATACATCACAAGTGATCAAGGCACACAATTCGAATCAGATCTATTTAATTCCATTATGGAACGTCTCGGAGTAAAACATACTCACACGTTACCATACAAACCGTCAACAAACGGAATGGTAGAACGCAGAAATAGATCTTTGAAAGAGGCTCTCAAAGCACAAAACGAAAATTGGCTCGACGCCCTTCCAAAAGTACTACTCGCCATGCGTACGGCAGTAGACCCAGCAACGGAAACTACACCGTTCCAGAAAGTTTACGGAATTGACGTACCACTCCCAGGAGACATTTTCGTAACTTCTACAAACCTTTCTGAGCCTCTCTTCTTCCGGCCTACGCATATTAAACATAATAATACGAAATATGCCGTCAACATGCCCAAAAATTTGGATACATGTACACATGTCTATATCAGAGTGCCCACACAGCTCACCTCTCTGCAATGTCCTTACACGGGACCATTCAAAGTGGTTAAAAGAGATAAGTTTTCGGTTACAGTGCAAATTGGCGAACATACGAAAAAAGTTCCCAAACAGCAAATAAAACCAGCTTACACTCTAAAAACAGACGAAGCTGTGTCACTAAACAAAAATCAGGCAGAAAATAAGGAGGAGACTCCCCGAAAATCTGCCAGAAGGCACGTCCCCTCTACCAAATTCGACGAGAGGTGGGTGACTGCGCTCGAAACACCCCAGCCGGCGTCGTCGTTAATAACACGACGTCTTGGGGGGGCGCCTGTGGTGAAAACCACCCCCTCTTGTCAACAGCCCTTTTCAGGGCTACCAAAAAGAGGTAGACACAACACAAAAATATTTATAAGACGTCGAGTTACAACTCCGTCAAACAAAATATTTCACCAGAGAGAAAATACGAATTTCTCTCTCAAAAGTGAAATATTAACTAATAACATACAAGGCGACCTCCCTAGACACTTACTGGGTGAGAGAGATGCGACAAGTATCTCGAACCAAGTCGCCTTGAACGAGAAAACTCAAACAGAAAATCAAACGTCCTCTAAAACTAGCAAGGACAATTCAAACAAGCCTACTCGCCAATCAGAAACACTGATTACACGAGAGACAATAGGCGAACCAACCAAGAGGCGGCAAGCAACCACCTCTGGTCCAGCAGCCACCCCGGGGACCCCGTCTGAACAACGGACGCAGAGAAAGCACCCGAGGTCCCCGTCTAAACTCAAGGTCGTCGGCTCCGCGACGGACGCTCGTAAGCCACCCCCGGGGACCCCGTCGCAACGACGGACGTGGGGAAACCACCCCGGAGGACCAGCTCAGCTATCATACTCGCAGATACTGAGAAAACAATGTGCGAGCCAATGAGATTACACAGTCGAATTAATGAAATTAAGCGGACCAATCAGGAGGCGGCAGGAGGCGGCCACCTCCCTATAAATACCCCGCTCGGAGCCCTCCGAAATTCATTCCACTCTCCGCTCTCGACGACTACACTCAGAAGTACGAAGATTTCTACACGCTCTACGCTGACGAACCTTCTGCATCCCGAGTTCATCTCAAGAACGGCTTCCTACTGCTTTCTACAAGGCCTACCTTCTCTCCACACAGATATCGCATTGGCATCTACGAGTCCAGTGATTATTCATCCTGCTCATTGCCCAACGTAGTTCATCTGTCAGGACGCCACCCGGTACATCTATCGATATTCTCTTTAGATCGTACGCCCGCTGGGACGTTCCTAGTCGTGTCGCCCGGGTTTCGTAGCACTAGGCTCGTCACCGACCGCTGTGGGCACGCCGGTAAATTACTCAGCTCATACGCTCTAATTTACCGTCCAAGGAAGTCTTTTTCAAGACTACAAGGTAGGACCCTGACATACGAGCAAAGGAAAGAAGCTCTGTCAAGCGAGTCCACCTTCTAAACCCTCTATTTCTATACATAGAGGCATCAGAAACGAGCTAATAACTCGGATATTTCGATGGAACGTCGGCCGTCCTATTTCCTCATGCAAGGGGAGGTAGACCACGGCGCGGCCGGGCCTCTTAGCCCACGCAGCGCTACCTACACACTGCCCGGCCAATCCGCCGGTCCCAGCGACGGCTCAAGGCTCGATCCTCACGACGAGATCGCCTTCTCACCTAACGTATTCACGAAGGAAACGTTAGATCAAGCCTCACCCATACAAAAGATCGAGGATACCTTTCAGACCCGCTCTGAAGTCAATCATTATGATTCGACAAAGCTTTCCGAATATCCACGATATTCGACACAAGGCTACCCGGCCGATCCATGTGTCAAATACACTCCAAATGTACAAAAAACAAAGGATACTTTTCAGTACCTCAACCAAGCTCAACATATTCCTCCTACAGATATAAATCTTAGGCCGGAATATTACAAAACGGCTCAGTACCAAACTGGTCGAACCCAGCACCCACTATGCGAGCCCAGTGCTCCACGCGGCTGCGACACGAACTATCTCTCAGTTCATCCCGCCAAGCAAGCTGACCTTGACGGTTTCGCTCACATTCCTTACAGGAATAACCCAGGGACTAACCCGCATAATCAGAATATAAATGTCCCACTTGGTCTACCTACACCAAGTAAAACATATTTAAATCCACTACAATCATAAAAATAAAACCACTCATTATAGCAAAGTTTGCATGGTGTAAACATTGTCAGAATAGGGTCTACTTTAATTTAAAACACGAATTTTTCAGACACATGGGTAATTTATTATGAGTAGCATTTCTTTTTATTGAAGTGGAACATATCCGCATTCTGCTACTCAAATTTCACTGAGCGAGGTGGTAATGGGGGAATTGACCCAATTCGTTATGTATTTCCAACTGAGTAATCTGAGTAGGCTTTTTTAAAAAGTATGATTGCTATGAAATGGCCAGAAGTATGTGGTAACGTGTCTCGTAAAACTAGCTATGACTGATGCTGTGACGTTCACATTAATTCTTTTCTCCTATTTTGTGACGAAACTATTGTAGGACGGAAACATATTGGCGGGTGAAAGCCGAGAGCCAAGCCATCCCCACACCTCCCATTAACTCCTTTCGCGACGGCCACCGTATTAATACGTCGGCACAGATGTCTTCCGTAACGCCTAACGACGTATTAATCATCAAGTGCTCCGTAACGCATGTCATCCATTGAGAGGCATTGTAACTAAAATTTACGTCTAATATCTAATAGAATGCACTGAGATCAAAGACGTTGTCGAGAGTTTTTATTCACATCAAAATAGCAGGAAAAAAGTTTACTTAGACACTGTTGTTTTTTGCCCACATTCGGTCTTTGTCATAATTTTACTCATACCTGTTTCCATACTTGTACTTTCTTTTACGTTTTTATTCCTCACAGGTGGACGGATGAAGGAATTCCTAACGAAATAATAACCGGGAGTGACAGTGAGTTAGGTAGTGATGTGATTGACGTTGAAATTGAAGCTCGTTCAACAAACTTTTTGGATCAACTCAAAGACGATTGTTTTGTCGAATTCTCGATGATGGTGATCATGATACTCAGGAAATTTCAAATTCTAATATTCTTGATCCAGTTCCAAAAAGCGAAGGTGGTTCACCGCGCGTGGAGGGCCAATTATTCAGGCACGGGGGGTTGGAGGGCTCCGAGGCAGTCAGGCCAGGTGCGTTGCAGTGGCTGAACGACGCCCGTCGCGAAGGGGTTAACTCCTTTCCAATAGCCTGACACTTATTCTCCGTTAGCATGACTGCCAAATATGTTTTAACGGGTACCGTCTCCCGTCCTCACACACTCATAATGTTTGAGCTGTGGGATCCCTCAGGTGAGGATAAAGCGGTAGGCGCAGAGACGCCTTCTCTGTGTCGGGCTAGCGACCATTGTGGCCTTAATGGAGAAGTGCTGTACGGTGCTTTCTCCAGTAAATGGTACCGCAGGCGGGGGGAGCCCCAGGCTACCGGTGCATAGACTTTGTCGAAGCACCACCTGCCTGCCCCCCAGTTGAGGTTGGATTCACGGGGGTAGTGGTTTCATCACCCCTAACGTGCAGTCAATTTTGCAGATGTGGGGTAGAGGTGCGTGGGAGTTGACTCGCGGGGGTGAGTCTCCTTCCACGGACCTCGGCATTTGGAGTGATGTGGGTTTCCATAAACTCGGTTACCAACCTGCTTAGTTGGTAATGTGTGCTAGAACGCATACCTTGACCTGTAGGTCAAAACGGGTACTTGGCAGTTGTCAAGGACATTGACTGGGTGTGCACTCTCCTCTCAGGAGGATCTTCCCAGCTTGTCTGGGGGGAGACCACAAGGCACGATTGCCTAAGGACTCCTAAACACGACTTCCATTCTTTTGGAAGGAGATATTGGATTCTTCTGCCAAAAGGCTCACTGTCATGAGTCGTGCAGCTGAGGGGGAGTTGTTAGAGGTCGGTAAGGGCAGGTGGCAGTTCTCTTCACCTACCAACATTTTCGGCCCTTCTATCAAACTGGAATTTTTTCATTTAAAAGATATTTTTACAGCCATGAAAATACGGATACTTATGATTTATTACTTATGTGCCTAACAATGAAACAAAAAAGCCATGTTCGTGGATAGGCCCTTGAGGTCATGATGACCCATCCGCAGGCAGGCAATACTTGTGAAATTGAGCTAAAATAAATGTCAGTTTTAGTCAACGAAAAGTAGCATTATAAAGAATACAAAACCTTCCAAAGGCGGTTACTTACGGTGAAAGTTGAATTCCATTTGCTACGTAGACTTCCAACTGCGCCTGCAAGTCTTCGTTCTTTTTCTTCATATCAACAATAATAGAGTTGAGGAAATTAATTTGACTCTCAGCCAACTCCTTTTCTTCCAACCAGTTATTAAGGGCTGCGTCTTCATCACTTTTTGCCCCACCGTTTTCGGAAGGTGCGGCTTTTTGAGGCGATTCAACTTTGGATTTCATTCTAGACATTTCATCCACCGCTGACGCCAATTTCTCTTCGGCAATTGTCTTTTCAAGCCTAGCCATTCTGAGTTGAGATTCGAGTTTTGCTAAATCAGCGCTACTGGAAGCTCTATTGCTGACTTCTGTCTCCAAATGCTGTTTAAGCCTCAATACTTGCGCTTGGCTTTCCTCGAGCTCTTTAGCCAATTTCGCCTTCTCTTCAGTGGCTTTTCTTCCCTGATTTGATAATTCTACAACTTCACTTTCACTATTCAATTTAGCATTGGCAAGTTCATCATTTTGCTTTTTCAGCAAATCCATTTCACCCAACAAAGACTGAACCTGAGTTTCCAACTTCTCCTTATCAGCACATTTAGCTTTAGTTTCATTTTCAAGCTCCATCAGTCGAGCATTTAGAGACTTTATAGTGGTTTCAGACTCTTTACTCAATTTTTCCATCTCCTCGGTTAGTGCTTTGTTTGAGTCAGAACTGTTGTCCCTAACGATTTTCAACTCGTTTTCATACTTCGCTAATTTGTCTAATGCTTCTATCAAATCCTCTCCCTTCCTCTTCAAATCGGCTTCTAGAACGTTTTCTCTTTGTTTGGTTTTATCGACTTCACTTACGTGCTCCTCTTGGGACATTTCCAACACTATTTTGAGTTCTGATATTTTCTTATTTTTTGCTTCTATTATTGAAGTCAGTTCTGCTTCTTTGGCTGTAGAAGATTGTTGAATATCATTGAGCTGAGCCTCCTTTTCTTTTTGAGATGCCTTCAATGCATCAATACTTTTAGATGATGCCACCAATGAAGATTCCAAATTGTTAATTCGCTGAGCCTATAACAAAACAAAGTTATTTGAATCAGTCAAATTATTGTTATTTGAAACTTGACGTTAGAATCCTGCTATATTAATGTACTAACCATAACATTGATTTCATCTCTCAGTAGTGATTCTTTTTCTTCACTGCTCTTAAGACGATCAGTAAGTTCACTGACTTGAGTATGAAGTTTTTCATTTCCAGCGGACAAGGCTTCTTTCTCTAATATGATATTTTGGCCAACTCTTTCACTTTCTGAAACAAAATAAATTACTGGTTATCTCAATTTATTCAGTAGTAGTGCATGTCTAGTACAATGATATCGTTAATTCATTGTAATAATATTGAATAAGTTTGAAATGAGCTGTTGAACTACTTATAATTTCTAGTATCCACTGAAGTGAAACGTTTGACACTAATTTTTGAGAACGTATATTCTACACACTATACATATATATTATGTATCAACATGAAATTCGAAACTAGTTAGGTAGGTACCTTGTAGAGAAGTTTTGATTTCTGCAAGTTCTCTTTTTAGGTTTTCGGTTTCTCTACTGGCATTTGTGATTTGATCTTCGGAACTCCTTAATTTATTGTTGAGCTCATTAATGGTTCCCAATTGACTTTTGACAAGAGCATCCTTCTCGTCAGCGAATTTCTTGAGTGTGGACATCTCACTGCCTGTAGTGCATGTTAAAGCCTCAATTTTGATCAACAAATCCGAATTATCCTTTCTCAATTTAACCAACTCATTAGAAGATTCAGAACAAGCAGCTTCTAATTCTTTCAGCTTGTTCATCAAACCAAGTTTTTCATCTGAAATCTTGTTGTAGTCAGACTCTAGTGTTGATAGTTTGGAAGCGAGAGCGTCAACCTCTTTAGATTTGTTTAATTTATCTATATCGTTTTGCTCTACTAGTTTTTGAGTTTCTTCCAAGTTTTTCATCACACTCTCCTTCAACCTTACTGATTCTTCAAGCTTGCTATTTACTTCTTTCAACGACTTTTCCAATTCAAGCACTTTCTCATTCAACTCATGTTTTTGCTGTTTAGTAGTGACATGAGCTTTACTTGATTCCTGGAGCTGTGACTCCAATTCGGAAATTTTCACTTTCATTTCATTCTGAATCAGATTAGCCTGAGTTACATTCAGTTCCTTTTCGGCATCTAGTTCTTTTTCGAGTATTTCTCGAGAGGATTTTATTGATTCTAGTTGCTGTAAATACTCTTGCTCTTTATTTTTATGTTCCCTGGCTGCTTCTGAAAATGATAGCTTCAACTCATCAAGTTCTTTCAATTTATCATTTAGCTCAGCATTGATTCTTGTAAGTTGAGAGGATGAATCTGAACTGCTATCAATCATTTGTGTCATATCATGTTCCTGCAAAGCAAAACAATATGAATATTATAATTATATATTGGGATAAGAGACAAGTAAACGGTGAATATGTGGCTACGCATCAAAATTTCCATTAAGCCTTAAAAGCATCAAAGTAAAGAAATTTATGGTGGCAGTGGGTCTGCAGACCAGATGTTTTAAACTGTTTTTGAAGGATCAAGTCGCGCATCATTCGGAACTAATCACAGTCCATAAATCGGAAATCAAGTAGACATTGCTAAGCTGGATTGTAAGAAATCGTAATCAATTTATTACCTCCTTCACGATGATCAACATCTGATGATGAATTCAAATTATTCATTATTAAGCTGCTTTTGAAGTAGGTATCAAGGTTATCATCATTCGGAACTAACCACAATTATAAATAGGAAAAAACATCGAATAGACATTGCATAGCGGGGTGGTGGGAAATCGTGATAAATTTATTGTCTCCTTCACGATGATCACTATCTGATGATGAATTAAAATTAATTATTTTATTTATTTATTTATTTTTTGAAGAGCTTAAATTGTTTCCGATCTCAAAAACACAGAATTCTAGAATGGATACAAGAAACTGACGTTTGACGACCATTTTTCCCATTCAGGGAACTTTGAACGGCTGTACCTCAGAAAGTATATATAACTATATATATATATATATATATATATATATATATATATCTTCATCAGGGCTTGGATGGGTTTTGCTTTTTTCCGTCACATAAGTTGAATCATAAATAATGAGACAAACACTTGTTTATGCCACTGTTTCACTGAATTGATATTGCTTAGAATAAAAGTAAGATGGTTTGCTTCTATTTCATTAGTTAGCTATGGCGTGACCATGTGTTGATTCTCTACAAGTTTTGGGTTGGTCAAAATCCTTGAAAAAATCGCAGTTGAGGAGTCATAGGAAAAAAACTTAAGATGTGGCATTTGCGCCATGTTTACAGTTCTGGTGCCACGGCGTCAAATCGGATTGGCGTCGAAAACTGTACAGTAACTCCCTTAGTTGGCTTCATTCAGCATCCCATAGATTAACTACAAGTGCAGACTAAATGGACTGAACGGCTAATTTACATGTTCATAGAAAGGACATGGGGGTAAGTAACATACCTAAAATCATTTTTGTCACAAATTATGGTTTCGAACTGGTTACTTCAGATGATGATTGCATTATAATACGGAAGGACAGGATTTCATACTTACTCATGCAGCACGCCCTTGCCGCAGCTCGAATAACACTATCACAGAAAAAACTAAAGTTTTTAGGGTAAAACACAGGGGAATAGTACCCCAGGACAGCCGTTCTGGACCTCCGGCGCAACTTCCCGTCTGCCATTATGTTCTTGTTCGTGAGCTCGAATAATATCTCTCGCAGTTTTTCAAACTATTTTGTTCTATTTGAATTTCATTCCGCGGATTGTGTTGCCGATATTCTGCTGATTTAGTGGTGTGAAAAAATTTTCACGTGATGTTTTCCGCGAGCGTTTAGGAAACAAAGTCGCTTTCCAGTGTTTTGCAACATTGTTTTCAACCCAGTTCAACGTGGGTTGAAAACTATGGCGTCCCACAGTGTAGTGTTTTTTCCTGAAAGCGTTACCTTCAGCATCTATTGTTCAACACAGGATATTTTAAACTAACTATAATGCTCTAATTAACTATTGAACTTATTCAACTAATAATCCTCAACTCTGTTAATAAACAAGGAAAATTGGAAGTTTAATATTGAACTGTGGAATGTTAAATGTAGCCATCTACGGTCGCTTTTCCTATCTTACAGCCTTGAAGAAAATTTACAAATGAATCGCAACTTTTATTTCAATCAAATATCAACCTTCAAGAACCTAAATCCAAAAATTTAATACATTTAAAAGTATTAGCAAATTAATAGGTGCTTCAAAACCAAACAACTTGAGCACAAAGAAGAATATACCTGTACTTACAAGTTTTGTTTTTTGTGCAGACAAGTCTTCACAACGGTTAGTAGCATCAGCAAGTCTCCGTTGAGTGTCCCCCAGTTCAAGTTCAAGCTTTTGAACTTGTGCTTTTGACGCATTGAGACTATCTTCAAGCGTAGATTTCTCATCTCGCATTTCTATAAATAACACAAAATAACTTATCTGTAGGTGACGAAATTTTACAAGATAGATGTAGATGACTAACCTCAGTGACCATCGTACTTATCACAAAGCACTTACCTTGAGCAGATGTTTTTAATTCTGAAATTTCTTTAATTTTGTTTGAAATGTCAGCCTCTTTGGTCTTCAGATTATTCTGAAGCAGATCTGCAGTTTCGGTTTGGCTCAATAATGCTTCCTTCGTTTGATGTAATTCTTTCTCTAATTTGTCTTTCATGCTGTTCAGAGATTCGAGTTCGGACTCTAAAGCCAGGGACTTTGAATTTAATTCTTCTATGGTCTTATCCTTTTCTGTAACTAGGCTTGAATTATTGCTAACAATCTCTTTCAACGCAGATTGTTCCTTCTCTAAGTTGCCAGACAACTCCTTCACTTTTGCGTTTAGCTCTTCAATGGCTTTCCCAGAGCTGGAGTCCGCCGATGATAAAGATTCTGTTAGGTTTTTTATAGCTTCGTCTTTTGCAATAATCAATTTACTGAGCTCTTCCAATTTACCATCTTTTTCATTCAGATCGCTAATCAATTTTGTACAATCAGCTTGTACGACAGACATTTTTTCAGTCAACTCGCCACAAACTGCTTTTTGCTGATCTAACTCTACTTCTCTATTTTTTAGCATTTCCAAACTTTGAGACAACTCTTCCTTCACTTTTGACATCTCCAGTTCTAAAGATCGACTCATTTCCTCTATCTGACTTGAAGAAGATGACTTGTTATTTTCTATCTCTTTTCTGAGGTTGTCTATTATTTCCAATTGATTTGCTGACAATTCTTGCGATTCTCGTAAATTCATAGAAAGTGTTTCGAGGGATGTTGAAGCATCCACAAAATCTTTACATTTACTCTCATACTGAACCTTAAGGTTATCCATATCCTTAAGCTGCAATTCCAGCTTCAGTAATGCAGTGCTCTTTTCTTCTAAATCGTCAGCTGCTTTTTTCTGAAGAGCGCTTATCTCCTGATTAAGCTTATTCACTTCTTCGTTCTTACTTTCCAGCGCTTTCATAAGTTCTGCTCGTCCACTTTCAAGTTTAACAACCAAGTTCTGAACTTCCTTATTTTGAGTTTTCAGAGCATCCAGTTCACTTTTAAGTTGTGCCATTTCGTTTGAACTAGACTCAAGAATTTTGTCCTTATCCTTTTCCAAATCTGATGTGACAGCATCCAAGTCTTTTTGAACTTTGTTGTAGGATTCCTCCATGCGGTTCGCTCTGTCTATTGTTTCAATAAGTTCTTGCTTCAGAGTTTTTTCCATTTCCTCCTTCGAAGATATAGCATATCTTAGTTCAGTTTGAAGAGCGTCGACTTTTTTTAAAGCGTCCTTTACTTGCTCCGCGTCATCCAGGAGTGATTCGTTTTTAGTTTGTTCAATTAGTAATAACTGTTCTAGCTCTTCAATTCTTTCTTCATTCTTTTGATTGACCACCTAAAACAATATAGGCAGAGATCGTTGAACAATATCTAAGTGTAGGTACAACATTCAAAATACAATACGCAAGAAGAACGATAGAGACTATCTACATTATGAACTCGTAACAATATCACATAACGAGCATAACAGTGGTAGGGAATATTTCAGAACAACTTATAACCACAGACACGTGAAGAATAAATAAAGGACATTACCCACAAATGAAAGTACAGGGTGGGGCATAATGGACTCCCTAGTTTCAAAAATTCACTGAAGGGCTCCCAGACCAGGTAGAGAGATGGGGCAAGTCCCGTTAGATCGAGGGAGCCACACCATTTTCAGTAGTTAAAATACCTTGACCAGGTGAACAACGAGGGTTCGTTATTGAGCATTTTTTCAAAAACGGTGCAAGTGTGGTGAATACGCAGAGGACGTTTTGCAGGCAGTTTCCTGTAACTCATCATGGAAACGTTCTGAATTCGAAAACTATTTGGAAATGGATTAGTAGTGTAAGAGCTGCAAGATCTGCCATTCTTCAAAGACCAGTTATATCCTCTATTGGAATTATTGGGCCTCATTTTTTGAATCCGAAGGCTCAGCTGTTACCGTGACTTACCGCAATGCTAGAGAATTTTTCATGCCCCAGAATAGAGGGAGTTTGAAAATGAAAGATTTTGGTTTCAACAGGATGGAGCGACAGCCCATCCAGCCTGCCGTCCACGAGGAATTTTGCAAGATTTGTCTGATCTTCTTATGAGGGGACGTTCCATGGCCCCCTCACTCGCCAGATTTAACCCCGTGCGACTTTTTCCTCTGGGAATATGTTAAGGCTGAGGTCTTCAAAAGTCGACCTCGAATCCTAGAAGACCTGAAGGAGGCAATAGAGGACGTGATCGCTGCAATTCCACAGAATATGCTGATAAGAGTGTACGAAAACTTTTTTGAACACCTAAACATGAGTATTTTTGCCAAGGCCACCACTTGAGCGACATAATTTTTAAAACTTGATTTAAAAAAATGGTATTACGTACAGTTTTCAATAATAAATTGGTTTTTCATTTAACTTCAACAGCTTTTTTACAATTTATCCACGAAATCGGGGAGTCCATTATGTCCCACCCTGTACAAGCAAAATTCAATAAAACCCTACTGTTTATATTGGCAGGTTATCTTACTTGTATATCAGACTTAATGATTGTTTCTTCTTCCGCTCTAAATTGGACGTCTTCTAGTTGTGCTTGTAATTCGTCCACTTTGCTTTTCAGTCTGTCGTTTTGTGTCTTCAGCTCGGCAGTTTCCATAGCAGCAACATCGTTACGAATTTTCAATTCCGTCATTGATGCATACACCTAGTCAAGCATACCCATCAGAAACACTTAATAGTAATCCCCTCGAAGAAGAGGATTTTAAGAACATATAAATATATAATGAGCAATAAAATAAGAGCAGCCATCGAAAAAAGAATTTGAATTACTTTGTCATAATCAGCTTGGAGGATTCCAAGCTTTCTTTCAAGCTCATCTGCTTGCTGAGCCGCATTCGTGAGTGCAGCTCTGTCCATCTGTTTTTCTTTTAGAAGTTGGTTGATTTGGTCTTGCTTGCATTTTACCAGGTCCTGTAAAAAAATTAATTTAGGTAGTAGCTAAACGAGTAGGTGATTAGCCAGTAGGTTGATGTGTACAGCTGTCTTCCTACAGGGAGTTCCAAATAACCTCTATATTTAGTGCACCTCAGATTTTTATTTTCCTGTTTTTACAGCTTACATTTTTTGGCTGATTACTGGTTCGTCGAAAGATCTCTCCTCACCATATATCTGTTTGGTTCGGGATATTCTAGACTCAGTTTTTTCTTGCTAAATCACTGTAAGAATTTGCTTATAGAGCCACCAACCGATTTAGTTGATTTCTTCATTTTATCACGAATTCATTTGGAAGTCCAGAATACAAGCCAAACGATGATAGTGAAACTAAGGTTGTTTAGTTGATAAAAGGAGGTCTGTTTCCAAATTGGCCATATCTAGCCTCCTTTGAGCTACCAGTTCAATTTAAAACCCGTTCTGCATTAGGAGGAATTAGTCTCCTGTACCTGCTTTATCTAAAAAGGGTGAGCTGAATCCCTAGAAGAGATATAATCTTTTCAAGCCCCAATCTTCTTCCCATAACTATGCCAAACTTCAGAGGACAACTACCCTCGATCTGCTATACATCCATCTATGATCGAGAAGTGGCAACGGGTGATGCAGACCGATACAGATCATGATGCCTGTGCCGATCTACAAAAGAAATACGACCCTGCGGTTCATGCTCTGGCCTTGCTACCCCCATTTTCGAGTCTACTTTAGCATAATGCCTTCCCTCGATGGCCACTCGATCTGATTCTTCTACAAGGTTCAGGCCCTAACCGCCGTAGCTGACGCCATTAATATTATTTCCACGCTGACCATATCCAAGACAGAGCAGAAGGCTCTATATGAAGCCTTATGAGACGCTTCAATCTTCATAACAGCAAATATATACAGAGAATCACGCTCCCGAAAAAATCGACTAGCGCAATTCCTGCTACCCGAGTTCAGAGCTGCTGCAAACAGCCAACCGCCTGGATTGAAATTTATTTTCAATGAGGCGGCTACCAAATGGGTCCAAAGCTCGTCAGATCGAGCTAAAATTTAAAATTCCCTTCTTAAGGGTAAACGAGACAGGGAGCCTTCCCCTTCCACTTCTACTAAAATACCAAAAAGGTCTGATCACCCTGCTCCCTCTATGGCGAACCAGGAAAACTACTACCGTCCGGCAGGCCCGTGGGACCCAGACCAGAGGCTGCCCCCAAGTGGGGAAGCAACCTCGTCATTACTAACGGAAAACGTAAGTTCTGTTATTCTTGTTAATCCTTCCCCTCTCTGACCTTTTACGGGGAGACTTGCCTCATTTTTCCATAATTGGACCAAAATTACTAACTTGCATACACTATTATCGTGGATCTCAGGGTACAAGTCACACTTTTTGCAGGAGCCTCCTTTGAGCATACCTCGAATTCCCCTTCCATCCCCTCCTGGAGAGGGCCAAAAGTGGAAACTATAGTTAACGATTCTCGGAAAAAAGGCATTGTAGACCTAATTTACCTTACTTCCTCTCTCCGATTTTTCTTGTCCCCAAAAACTCTGGTTCGGATCGCTTGGTAATCAATTTACGGCGTTTAAATAAATTTTTGAAATTGGCCCGTTTTAAAATGGATGACTACTGTTCTGTGTTTTCTCTTCTATCCAGTTGGGACTTTGGAACGAGTCTCGACCTCAAGGATGCTTACTTCATGGTTCGAATTGACCCAGAATTCAGGAAATACTTAGCTTTCTCCATGGGAAATCAAATTTACGTTTTTGCGGCCCTCCCCATGGGTTTAGCCTCAGCTCCATTTGTGTTCCACAAACTACTCCGCCCTGTTATGGCAAGTTTGGGGAGTCAGGAAATCACGGGAATTAATTACCTAGACGACAGCTTATTTTTATCAGACTCTGTCGAGGGTTGCCTGCATTCCATGGGGATCACATCCGCTCTTTTTTCAAATTTAGGATTCGTCGTGCACGAATCCAAGAGCCAGCTATCTCTGGCAACCACTTTTCCATTCCCAAGTTTTGAATTTAATTCAATTCAGATGACAGTGGGACTCCCCGCAGATAAACGATTAAAAACTAAACGCTTTATTTCAAAACTATTGGGTCACAACAGGCTCTCGATCCGAGAACTAGCGCAAACAATAGGTTTCTTGGTGTCTTGTACCCCAGCGGTGCCCTGTAGTCCTTCATATTTACGTTATTTAGAAAGAGTAAAAGTCGACGCCCTTCGTCGATCGGGTGATAACTTTCGTGCCAGATGCCTATTATCATACCAAGCTGAATCCAAATTACATTGGTGAAATGTAGCCATAGATAGAAACCCTTCTTTCATCTGGGGCGACCAGCGTGATTATACCATTTCGACGGATAGCTCCTCATCGGGTTGGGGGGGGGGGGGCTTCTGCCCCCTCATAAAGTCAACGGTTGGTCGGGACCCGAACATAAGGAGTTCCATATTAACATGAAGGAATTAGAAGCTGTTTGGCTAGTATTATCACACCTTGCTCATACGTGGCATTCCAAAAGCATTTTGCTATGCATAGACAACATGACAGCAGTGTCTTTAATCAATAGAATGGGTTCGGTATCTCTCCCTCAATTACACGAGATTGATAGACGCATTTGGTCATTTTGTGAGCAACGAAACTTATGGATTTATGTGCCAGATACGTAGCTTCAGGAGATAATAAAATAACGGATGAATTATCTAGGTTGAATCCCCACTCCGCGGAATGGGAACTTAGTAATGACATTTACAAATGCATAACAAACCAACTAGAAGTTCCTTCTATCGACCTATTCGTGTCAGCATCGTTACACAAATTTGTTCGTTTTTTTCTCATTTTGGCCAGAACATGGATAGGAAGAGGTAGATGCGTTTACACACCCCTGGCAGGGTGAATTTTTCTACGCATTTCCACCTTCTCATCCCTAGAGTGCTAAGAAAGATCAAAATGGAACACGCAAGAGAAATAGTAGTTGCCCCAATATGTCCAGCCCAGCCGTGGTATTCAGTGTTCATGAGTATGTTAGATTCCGAATTACTGAAGTTCGGCCTGTCTAACGAACTATTTCTAGATCATTCCAGGGGAGCCTGAGGTGAACTCACCACTTACCACCGACCCTTTTCAGGGCCACCAAAATTGAGTTCACAAAAAAACAAGGTAATTAAGACGTCGGACTATCAATGACGAAACAAGATAACTCTCGGGAAGAAATAAATAAATTACATAACCTCCGAGTCAATAAACACGTCAGAAGGCAAAAAGTGCCAAGCTAAACGCTCACTACATGAGCGAGGCTAGGCATGCCGACGAGCTGACACACAAAAACTACCTTAACACAAACGACTTGAAACAATAGTCAAGGGCAAAGAAAGCCAAAGCGCACTCTACTGAGAAGGGAGAGAAAAAGATGTTTCACCCCCTGGACCCCTCGAGCGCACTCAATCAAATCGGAAAAGCCAATCAGACGCAGCATCCGGCTCCCCGAGGAGTATAAATATAGCAGCTCCAGCCCCAGAAATTCATACCGATCTCAACCTCTGATCTTGAAGCTACCTTCCGACTCTTGACGAACCTCTGCCTTCCAGCCTACTGCGATTGAAACTCCATTGGGATTGATTGAGGACAAGGCTCTCAAGCCAGTTGAAAACGAGATTCACGACACGAGATTACCCCGCCTTCCAGACTAGCAGAATTCAGAGTAGATCGAGCTATACACTTCGTATTGCTCTCACTCTAGTTTCGTTTCAGCCGAGACGCTAAACAAGCATTCCTATACGGACGACGCTGTTTAGTTCCAGAAAGTCTTGCCACCCGGGTTCGTAGATTTATTTGCGAACCGCCCGCTGGGACAAGCCGGACGATCTCAAGAAGGCCCGCAGCGGCCAATCATCCGATTTTGGCGGACCTACTATATCGAACGGGCTTCACTCGTTCGATAAGTAGTCGACCCCAGGAGGACCCTTCAAATTTATTTGAAAGCGAGCCCCCGAATTTAGTTCTTTTCAGAACTAAATAAACTCTTCCAAATGGTTTATCCTAAATTAGGTGGAAAATCCTGCGAAATTGTCCCTGCAGGGGGCGAGGGGAGGGAAGATGAGAAAACTTCAGTCCTTTCTTCCCCTGTGAGGGATCGTCAATTTAATCAATGGTACCGGTTTCGGTCAGTGGTCACAGACCTTCCTCAGCCACAAACCCAGAAAGCTCTGAGCACCCTTGTACATGATGAGAATTCATAGAAACTAAAAAAAAATCCTCCGTCAAAACTATAGTGAGGAGAGAGGCAACAGTGTTGCAACCTCACAGCGTCAAAATATCAGTATGAAACTGAAAAGAAAAACAATGTTCCTTGGGTAACAATAACTTAAAAACAATATCCTTTAACAAAAGCTTCAGTCTAAGTAATTTAGAAGGGGGGGAAAGCAAAAGGTGAAGCAAATTGCAATTTTAAAAAAATGAGCTCTCAAAAGAACAACAAACAATAGCAAGTATATTGTTTGTTGTTCTTTTGAGAGCTCATTTTTTTAAAATTGCAATTTGCTTCACCTTTTGCTTTCCCCCCCTTCTAAATTACTTAGACTGAAGCTTTTGTTAAAGGATATTGTTTTTAAGTTATTGTTACCCAAGGAACGTTGTTTTTCTTTTCAGTTTCATACTGATATTTTGACGCTGTGAGGTTGCAACACTGTTGCCTCTCTCCTCACTATAGTTTTGACGGAGGATTTTTTTTTAGTTTCTATGAATTCTCATCATGTACAAGGGTGCTCAGAGCTTTCTGGGTTTGTGGCTGAGGAAGGTCTGTGACCACTGACCGAAACCGGTACCATTGATTAAATTGACGATCCCTCACAGGGGAAGAAAGGACTGGAGTTTTTTTTCTCATCTTCCCTCCCCTCGCCCCTGCAGGGACAATTTCGCAGGATTTGCCACCTGATTTAGGATAAATCATCTCTTGACCTGCGTTGTTAGGTATATATTAAGCTTCCGAATGGAGCAAACACCTAGTTTTTACCTTTTGGAGAGTATATATGAAGACAGCACGACGGAAACTCCGGTTTCGCGGTCTGCTGGTCCTTCTCAGCCCAGTGCCAGACAGGCCGGCGCCGACGGACAAGGTCACCCAGTTCCCGCCAAGGGAATGGGCGTAGTTCCGACATTTGCCGGGCGCAGCGCCGCCTACGCTAACGGGCAGAATCCGGTCTCATCCTCTGACCAAAAGCCGCGTGATTCACACGCCGAGCTCGCCACAGATATTGTCAAAACTCACCTTCTTGAAACACAGAAGGACCAAGCAAATTCTGCGGCCCAGCAATATAAAACCCCGATAAAAAGGGTCCCTTGTGAGTTTAATTCACGAGAGGAGATACGCCCGTCCTTGTCGACCGGGTACACACAAGATAGCGGTCTTTTTCAAGACTCGCCCGATCCATTCAGTCACGAACCAAAAAGTACTTTTCAGTACTTTCAGACCCCCGTCATCTACGGGCGGGAGAACATGTACCTAAAGCCGGGGAATATCCATTCTCAGATCGGAGAAACAACAAACGACCAGCGTCGCCCAGACCTATTCGGAGATGTATTTACCCCGTGGCTCATACACACCATATCCTTCCGAACACAAGGATATACGAGACAACACACGGTACTTTTTCGTACCTCTCACAAGACCCCTTTCTGGGGTTGAGCTCGTACAATCACATGTCCAACGTGGCAAGAGACATTCCACTGGGAATACCAACTCCCAGTAAAACATACATAAATCCACTACAGAGCCATCACTCCAACAGGTATCACTGATAGCAGTGATTTTGTCAGGAGGGCCTAGATCAAAAAGGGTAGCTTTTAATCTGATTCGATCTTTTAATCTTTAGAGGTAGCTAACACTCTATGTTACTCATCAGCCCCTTCTACATTGAAATAATACGCCTCCTCACTTAATCAATGGGTCTCGTTTAGCACTTCCTAAGGCTGGGACCCTTTCACTGTCATGGTTCCCAAAATGTTGCAATTGTTTAAAGAATATTTTGGGCTCATCTAGCCACTCTTTCAGATCTTTCAACGTGCATAGATCAACCCTGTCCTTGATCTCAGGCTCGGACGTGAGCTCCAAACCCCTCGTCAAGCGTTATCTTAAGGCTATTTTTTGCCTGCGGCCCCCAGGAGGAATGAGGAATCTTGGGATCCTGGTGTACGCTACGCTTTTTTTACTGCGTCATCAAACGCCTCTTTCGCATTTTTGACAATGAAATTGGCTACTCTTCTACTCCTGGCCTCTGGGCAGTGCCCACAAACCGACTAGCGATCAGGAGATCCAACATCAAATTTGATACTGTGGGAGTTCGGATTTTAATACCCTTCTAGCTTCAAACGTCTCGCCCTCAGGCCATGGCTCTGGTATTGAGCTTCCCTTACTTGAATGGGGGGCCAAAACTATGCATTCCTTCTGCTTTGCAGCAGTACTTGGATGCTATGTCACAGTCACTCCATCAGGATCACCTCTTATTGACAATACGTCCCCCGGGCTTCCCAACCAACTCTAAACCGTTGGGTTTCTAGGACCCTCAACAATGCAGGAGACAACGTTACCACCTTCTCCACCTACTCCACTCGCCATGTGGCAATGTCAGCGGCAGCACAAAATGGAGTTTCGCAGCATACCATATTCCGAGCAGCGGGGTGGACACAGAACTCCGCAATGTTTGCAAAGGTCTACAATAGACCTCTATCTTCTCAGGGAGTATTTGCTTCAGCTGTTTTTCAAAATACCTCACCTAAATGATTTTATTCTTATTATAATTTGACATTATCCTCATATGGCTCAGGCGTCATAACTCTAATATCTAATGAGTACTCAGACCCATTGAACACTCACAAATTTCACCCATTGGGTGTAGCACTATATTCGATATATTCGAGTTTGCCTTATATTATCTACATTTGCGTAATTATGCAGCTCGCTCTATACACATTTTACTTATATCTGCATGCCTATGTTTTTGAATAATTATTTTTATTGTCACTCAGATTAACTTTAACACTCCATATTTGACGCACATACCCATTGTAATGTAAGAGTGTCACTTGCCTCGCCTTGATGGGACACATATACTTATGCACATTTTAATTATGATTGCATGCCTATACGTTAGATATCTTATAGGCTCAACTCGCCTTCACAATTTTCATATTTGACACAAATTTTTATGTTTCTACACAATTATGGTTCATCTCATCTCCATTTGAATTGGATGGGTCTCGACAGTCTCTGCCCCCCTTTTTAATGATCCCATTTTACCTGATATCAGGAGGACACAAAAGGGGTGGGGGGTGGTATGTAATATACTGGCGGATCAGGTGGGTTTGGGGGCCATATGGCAATATATGGGGCCCCTACATACCCAAAGTGTGTACCACTAGTGAAATTTTTCGTCTGGATTTTACTCCTAGGAGCTCTCTCGCGCCTTCACCACCTCTCCCGGCCAGCAGGTCAATGATATCTCTAAATGGGCTGCATAAGTAAACAGTCTTCTACGAAGACCGTACTATAATTACTAACTCAAGTAACCTTCTGGAAAGATGAGTACAATTATAGTAGGTCGAGGAGAAGACTGTTAAGTGCCCACCCTATGCTGGCGCCTTTTTTCAGCCACCCAGTCATTCACCAGCACCATCCACTAAACTTTCAACTATAGTGACGAGAATTTCCACACCTTACAAAATGGCGGAGCATGGAGAGGCGCGCAGGGTAGCCAACATAGGGGAGTGTAAACTCTGGTGGCTTTTCAAAAAATCCGCGTTCCACGGGTTTTTTCAGATATTTTTTTCTGAAAAGTCACTGCGCACGAAACATGCCACTGCATAAGTAAACAGTCTTCTTCTCGACCTACAATAATTGTACTAAATCTTTCCCGAAGGTAAGTTGAGTTAGTAATTATAAGGTAGGCACATATTTCTCGTCTATCTTACGTTGAAGAGGTTTGATTGATTGGTCTCAGTTGGTGAGTGGTTTATACAGCGACCTGACCCCAAATCTTCTTTCCAATGTTGGAAAACACACAAATTCAAATTCTGCCTGGGTATCTATAGTTTTTGGGCCTAGCTGAATACTTATGAAGATAAGAGCCTTATAAATCTAAACAGTTACAGACAACTCTTGAATAGGTAGATAACTGTTCACATGATGAGCAGCCAATCAGCATTTTACCCTTTCTGGTAAAATCTTTGAGAGTAGTTTCAAATTCGTTACATTCAGAACAAACTCCCTCCTTAGTGGGATCCTCAGGGAAAGAAATGAGTTCAAATTCTGTTGAGGTATCCATAGTTTTTGGGCCGTAAAAAATTTATTCAATACATTTTTTGATGATGAGCTCAGCTCTTGCTAATATGGTTTAAAAAATACAGAATCATTAATTCAGCTGAGTTTTAGCGGTCTTCAGAGAGAGGTCATCAGCGGTTTTGGAAGTGATATTTTAAAATCCATTTTCGTATTTTCGCAGTGGAAAATTGGGACATATTATGTAGAAATTTGAGACAGATGGAGTTCTGTCTCATATATGTTAGGACGACTCCATGACTGGATTCGATCCTCAATGATTCTTATTCTTAGTACACCTTCTCCCATAGTGCCTTCATCACAATTTGCGAATTACTTCATTTAGATGGCATGAACATAGATGTCGTCTCAAAGCTAGGCTTCTTGGAATGCAGTCAAACTGCAATATGGGACGTGATGAACATGATGTTCATTATCTCTACTGCATATGAGCAGCTTAGAAGAGGCTGAATATTGTTTGAAAAAGGAAAAAAAAAAGACTAACTATGATGAGCGTAGAATAGGGGTTTCACTCCATTTTCAAAAAGCTTCACAGGTTATATCAAAGAAATAAACTCCGGAGATCACAAGGCAACGGTAACACTAGCCTTCTTGTGTATGTCGTTGAGAATTTTCGGCAAGAAGGTCTCCGCAAAACGTATTCTACGTTAAAAACGCTTGCCCGAAACCAAGTAGTTACAAATACGTACCTCACACTTCTAATCAGCAAGGCATCTTGTGTACCTATAGGTCACCTGGAAGATTTCTTCAGGATGAGGAAAGGGCATTATATCTGGTTTGGAACCAAACTCCTTTTACAAAGGAAAATATAGGGACAATAATTTGCAATCAAGAGCATTCATCATGAAGAACCTACCTACCGTTGCTTATTTTCTGGATTTCATTTTTAGCTAAGACTCAGACTCCACCTGCATACAACAGCTTTGGCTAAGTAGGTGGAATTAGATTTTATTATCTGCACTTGATTTTAGATATAAACTCATCACTTTATTATCTGCAATTAATTTTAGATATATACTCAACAGATTTTATCATCTGAACTTGATGCAAGAAAGCAAGGCCACAGAGCTCCAGGAGGGCACACGCATCTCACTAGGGCCCATTCGTTGACACCCTATACGTACTAAACTTGTCAATAGCCTCCCATCCCGCATGAAGAACCTTCCCTTGATGCACCTGAACGTCAAACTGGTATCAATTTGTGCTCAGAGCCATACAGCAGAATTCTTCAACTTCTACAGAGACTGGAAATTACTGTTTATTACATCTCATTACAGGCTCCTCAGTCTTAAAGAAGGAGGAAATTTCCAATCGAATAAGACCCTGAAGTTGTTCACAGTGGATAAAGGTTTTATGTCTTCAAGGATTACTCAATTTTTCAATGGAATATACCTAATACCTACTGACATATTGATTTTCTACTCCAATTTTGTGTCTTGTATACCTACATTTAGGTTTTCTACCCACAACTCGATGGGATATCTAGAAATAAAATTATCACCTATAATACATAATGAATCAAGATGGTTTCCGTTGCCAGGTGATCGTTCCTAGCGCCCGGTTACAAGCGTTATTTAACTCATTTGGCGCAGAACCCATTGCGCACAAAAAACTCTGTCTAGGCGATCTGAGTTCAGAAACTTCCCGAACCGTGTTCAAGAAATTTTCTATATTCCATAGAGTTTCCTGAACTTGAACGCATTTGAAAACATTGCAACATTCCGTAAAATCATTCATTTAACTTGTTAGTTCTTAAACTGAGAAATTTCAAGAACTCATCCTTATAATTCATTTGGAGATCACTCCAAAACTCATTAAGGTGAATAGAAGAAAACAACCTTATAGTTACCTAATCAAAAGAATGGGTACGTTGGACAATAATTGTTTTAATAAACTTTTTTCTGAAAGATAGTAACCTCAAGGTAGGCGACTGCATTATGGAATCAAATCCTGTCGAATGGTTATGTAACGACCCAAAAATATTTGATACTTCGACAGAGTTCGAACTCGTGTCCTTAACTTATTTAGAAGACATTTCTCTTCAAAAACAGCGCTCGTAGTGGCTGAGCTATCAGGCCAATCAAACCTCTTCGACTGCGGGAGTTTTCCTTGAACGTAACATTTTTCATCATTTTACTGAACCGAATATCAGAAATCGAGGTTTACCTGGTTGCTGCATTTATCGAGTACCCAATACAAGGTCATACTTACTATTTTCAAAGTTGGGTGTAACCTAGTAATTACAGTAGGTTGATGTTGCATCAATCTTCCAAAGACAGTGACGCTTTTTCCACTTTTGCATTGGAAGTTTGCATCACATTTTTCCACTTTGCAATGTACTTCGGTCAACTAAAGTACCTACTATTCATTACTAATATGTTTTTCAAAGAACGACGATGAGAAATTCCGAAAATGTTTGATGACGAAGCTGTTGCCTTAGTTACCACTACATAATATATCCCTCTTATCTTATTCCTAATCAGACAATACCTAAGTACTTATTTCGTAGATACTATACACTTGATTCTTCTATCCAATTAACCATATCGAAACTCAGTAGATTACTAAAGCCATTAAAATTGCTAGAGTTTAAATTACTTCCATACCTTCTCATTTTGACACTAGATTATGTGTGATCACGAGAAATCTGCTGGGACAAACAACTGGGGAACGCATTTAAAAAAGAGTTAAATTAAAACTGCACTGTTTAAACATGTTATGTACAGTATAACGAACCCAAATTTATATCAAATACCATATCAAAACCCTTGAGCTGATTGAATTAAGTACTAACTTTCTTGTTCTTCTTCAATTCAGTCACTTAACTTCTAACAGAATGTGTTTGAGTGTGTTAAGTGTGTTTTGAAAGTAAGAACGCAGGGAAATTATACATCAGAACGGTTTAGAAAGTTCACTAAAGATGGGTAGGTAAATAGGTACCAAGGATTGCAATAATTCGAACATTGTCAACTCTTACCAAGGCAACAATAATAATTTACCAAGGCCCAAAATGCCTTGATCAGGATCAAACTGAATCAGTTCTACACAATAATACTGCTTTACCTCATTGAATCATTCGGGAAAGAAAATACAGCAATAAATTCTTCACAAGGGTGGAAGATGAACTGGGTGGGGAATAACTACCACGTACAGTTACGTCATCAGAACCAGATGGACTGGTTTTTGACGATAGGAGTATCGATCTAGCCATGCTCTGCTAAATAGTTTGCACAAAAAGGTTATTTAATAAATAATATACCTAATATATTGCATAAAAAACATAATATTATCCATCTTCAAAGCATTTTCATTTCATTCGGATTTTCAGTACCCAGTGCCTATATTCGCAGGAGGCTTGGAGTCGACACCATTCAATAGTACCCAAAACAGTTGACTCAGTTACAGTTTCTCAATTCCACTTCAACGAACAGATTGCTGCTGCTGCAATTATAACTATTCGCTGCAGAGAATGAAAGCGTTGTTTTCCTTTTTCACCTTCCAAACTCCCCAAATGGCTGAGGGATAGTTACGTGATCGACCTTAATTTTTCTAGACTCCCTCAAAACATTGCTCAGGACTCAAACCATATCATTAAAAATCACAGAAACGTAGTTGGTGCAGAGCATTCTTATATCCAAAAACGATTTCTAAGTTGGGTTTCTACACTCACAAGTTAACCACTGTCAGAAAATCAGCCCTTAATATTCATAATTAAGAATTGGAAAAAATCAGAAGATACGAACAACGTCAATTTTATTGGACCAAGAGAGGTGTCCAATCCTCACTCTCTTTATGAAGTGTGAATTCCAACGAAAATACGAATTCAGGATTTCTTCAATATATGTAACACAAACATCCCACTGATTGATGTAAACTCCATCCACTTCAATATAACAAATGCAATGGAGTTAACAGTTAATTTATTAACTTCACTTCATAAGAGTTGTAAAGTTGCTTTTCTGGTAAATAGTGTTGATGGTAGGGTTGTAGAATATCCACTGGATTCGCTAGTTGTCTCACCCGCAGGATCGAGTTCGTCAGTAGGTTCAGATCGTTGTTATCATTCGCATAAAAATGTCTCGTTTAATAGAATTCATCAACCTCAAGATTTCGGTCTCGTTATTTGATTATTCCGTGATAAGTGTTAGTAACCTGAATGTATAGTAACCTTAAATAAACAAATTTCTCAATGGATTACTAAAGAACTATGAGCTCACAAGATTGATTGATTACATCGCATCACAGAGCCCTAATCTTGAGGTGAGAAATCTAAACCTGATATTTGTTGTTGGTCTAGGTCTAGGAGGCCACAAGTATTCACCTGTTGAAGACCAACTCGCAGACAGATGGGTATGCAAGTAAATTCTATTCGCATAGGCAGGAATGTGTTTGGATTTGCCAACAACCCATTTATGGGGGAAGTTCCAGAAATTTCATTTTGGACCAATGCCATAACTTCTCATTGGCCACTTCAGTTGTTGAGAAAGTAAAATCTTCTTCATCAAAATGTATTGAAAATTATGGATAAAGTGAGAAGCGGCATCCAATCTTCAGCGTTGCCTTGTAACATCCGCTTTAAATAAGTGGATAGTAACTTAAGATGAGCTATTATTTCTATAACCTATTCATTATTCAAACTTAATTTTTGTTTTCTCCAAGAAATGAACCAACAGAGAAGAAGCCAACAGTGAATTTATAGATGCGTTTACATGAAGTACCGTATTCCCCAGCCCAAACTTTACAACGAAATAAAAGAATAAGATTATTAAAAGTAAAGAGAAAAATACGAAACAGTTTTACCTACTGTTTTGAATTTTTCCTTAGCGATATTACTTGCTTCACGAGCATAGGTTGAAAATGGGTAAACAAGTATCTAAAAAAAATTAGACATTATTGATGAAACCACTAAATCAACGCTTAGCTCGACCTCGGAGAGTAATTTACGTGTGTTCCAATATTTTTTGACCTTGTTAATTTTTTTTCTTTTGAGGGAAAAGTCAAGTAACTTAAATAAAACAACAAATATACATAAGTTTCTAAATTAGAATAAATTAGACAATGGCAAATGAAATATACAGAAAATGATTTTGAAACCATGCAACTGCAGTTTGATGTTGATACAACTAATAGAAGGAACATGACATACAACACGAATGCATACATCTGCCTTGAGCCAGCCAGACAACGAACGAGAAAAATGCTACTGATAAACTCCAAAACCCAACTTTCTACTTTGTCATGCATCTAATGGTAACAAAGTGGACAGATACTAACGTAGGTAATTCCTTTTAAGAAATTGACGTATCTAATACAATAAATTGTTGGTCCAGCATTCGTGATAGTCAATTTCTCCGACATTTTCCTCAAATAGGAATCTCAATCAAGGAATGTATGATTTCAGTATGATTCTGCTAGGCGTAGCGACAATTTTTTTACAAGTACCTTTCATAATACAGTCGAGCTACTCCGGCCATTTTGTGAAGGGGAAGGGTTAATATGTTTTATTTTCTCACAATTCACACTCATACATAAATTATGATCAACTTATTGTAGATTTAACTGAAAAAAATAACTTGAAAGACTGGAGTATCAGTGAAGAACCACTGATCAAATCAGACGATTCGATCGCAGAGGCATCCAGTTAAGGGGTGCGGCGGCGGGAAGGAAACATCGTGGTAGAAATGAGCAGTTGAGAGAAAAAAAGCCTATCACAGTTAAACATTTGATATGGGACGCCATATTATTACAAAAAGCACACGCTACTATAAAGAGAGAAAATAGTACTCAATGCTACAAAACATTAACAAACATAAAGCGCTATTAGTGCTACAGGAGATCAGTCTATTAAGGGTTGATTTTTTTTGGTCCTAATCTTACCTACATAACATCGTATTCCGATTTATGTATTCCTATAAATAAATAACTTCAGTACAGGCACTGATTGTTAATTCGAATTTATGAATAATAAATAAACGTAATATTAGTGCAAAATCATATTGATGTAGATTTAGTAAAAGTCGGGCTCCCAGTGCGGATAATAATACTTAATTATTGTCACCTGGAAATGCAATGAGAATCCATTATATATCATATTTTTGGAGAACAGTATCAATAATATACAGTACTCTATTGGAAAAAAGGAACGTACTTAAATACGGTAACGAGTTAAATATTTACAGAGAGTTTCAAATAATATATTAATATTTTTATAAAACAAGTAGGGAGGTATGTACAGAAGGAGTAGAAGCCATTCTAGTTTCGGTGGGGTTTAAAAATTCCCGAGTTAGTGATATACTCGTATTAACTAAACCATAGCGGAACTCAACATTAAGTCGAAATGTACATGATAATGAGGATCAGACGTATAATTTGTACCTCTAGCTACTTTTGATCTCATAATTTTGATCGCTCTCAATTCTTCCGAAAACCACTTTCCGATTTTAACTTCTGAACGTCGAGTATTTTAAGAGTTATGGAGGGGGAAAAAAATTAAATTAAAACAAAATAAAAAAAATAAAAAGTAAAATAATAATAATATTGCCATACATACTGCTGTCTCTAATTACTCGAGGAATTGTGAGAAGCAATACAAGCATATGGCCGTAAGATACCTACTTACTTTTCATTTCCAAGCTCCAATCCATTCCCATTTGATCTGATCTATTACATAGCAAATATTTCGTAATTTCAAATCAACAGAAAGCAGCCGAAAATTAAACAGAAGGAGAAGTAAAATACGTCTGTTCCCCATTTTAATGGTAAAAAAAAAAAGAAATCAAATTTAGTAGAATTTGGGAGTATTTTATGTTAGAATGTTAGTTAACATTTTAAAAATGGTACCTGGGAAAATTTACAAAACTCCAACCATCATAAATCTATCACAACCACAAGTTCTAAAACTTTGTTAATGTTTTACATAAATATAATTAAAGTTAATGACTTTTCTTAAATTGAACAAGTAAAATTAGTCTTCGCGGTTACAAAGTTATAATCAGTTTACAAGAAGCAGAAAAGTTACTAGAGATTAGGTAAAGATTAAACTTTAAAAAATCAAGATTGAGGACTTAATCGGCATTCGGCTAGATCATTTGCTGAATTGTAATAATGAAAAATTGAATTGTAAATTGTGCAGTTGTTCATCACAGATAAATTTTGCAGAAGTGCCAAACAGATGTTGTTAATATGAACAACCGAATCAAAGTCAAAACTTAGGACAACATTGAATACGTTGAACCAATTCACTATAAGGTACCTGATGTTGATAATTGTGGAGAACAATAACGTAACGCAGACAAGAAACAAATCAAATGAATCAATTTCTTTTGTTCAGCTGTATTGCTTTATCCAGAACGTTTCGCATGGTATTTTCCATTAATAAATGAGAAACTGGATCAGTCCAAGTTACTATTTTCTTCTCTAACCACAAATTCATGAAGAAGTGATCAATTATTTATTTTTAGTTAGCAGTAAAGCATTATAAACAACAAACGTGGAAGAGAACTGCACTCATGTAATTTTTATATTGATAAAATACACCTACCTATGCATCGAATAATTAAAATGAGACAATAATTTACAAACTGTTCATAACAGACAACATAAAAATGCTCACAACACAACAAAGTTAAATTTAGTGGATAAGAAAGTATTCATGTTAGGATGTTATTCAGCATTTTTGAAAGGTACCAGGGAAAATTTACAAAACACAGATCTATCACCAAATAGGTAAACGCCTCAACCGGAAAACCATCATTCTACAAGTAGCATTCAAGAGTAAGAAAAGAGCATGCCGGTGGGAAGTAATGGGAAGTTCTAAATATTTTTCATGGAGCCATATTTTACCTGTGCAGATGGTTTGGGGGTTGACGTGGTGGGGGAAGTCAGAGGTCGGATTAGCGCTTTCTGAAAATCAAAAATTAATGCAACGATAAAAGTAGGTAATAATGGAAATACCTACAACTAAGTTAACCAAATGCAAGGGCAGTGAAGTTCCCTCATAATTTGTCACGGGTTTAGGGCATATGGGCTGGGCTCCACTGCCTAAATCTGCATTTAATAAAAAGATAGGAGTGTGAAAGCCCCTTTAACCTTTAATTTTCAAAAGTTCCAGTCATGCAGCATGATCGTATGAGCGAATTTTCATAAATAGTCGTATTACATTTATGTTAAATTCTGTTGAAATTTGAGCACTTTGGGGACAAATAAAAATTTTATTATATATTTTATAGCAAACTAACTTTTTGTCAGTAATATTCCAATGAACAAACGATTTTGTGGATTTTTACAATTTTTTCAAGTGTTCCTATCGATTTTTAGCTTATTTTAATGAAATTTAAGTACATTTCTCAGTACAATTTTGTGCTTACAATTTTAAATGTCCTAGTTCATGTTCGATTAATTTTTTCGAGTAGCATTCTGCTAAAAAATAGAAATTTGTAAATTTTTAGCGGTTTTTTGCCTTTTTTAGTGATTTTTTGAAATTTGACCAATTTAATGTGCTCAAAAAGTGTTGTCCAACGAACTCATCCTTTCTTTTGAAATGCTTGATTTTTTGGCGAAAGAACGAAGTTTTTATCTCAATTCTATCGAGAGTTATCGTCTGGAATGACACATACATATATACACACATATAAAAAAGCGTTAAAATCCAGGAATCATTTCAGAATGCCTCAAAACAGATTTCGATGAAGAAAATTTTTGAAAATTTTTATTTTAAAATTTTTGGAGCCATTGTAATAGCTTTATTTTCTAAGAAAATTCGCTAAAAGCGCCAAGATGTGCTGCTTTCAGGGAATAAACCTCCGCAATTAAACGAGTTAGGTGTCTCCCCAAAATCGCGAGAATGAGCCATTCGACCTAACACAACAGTGTATAGTAGACATGCTCTCTCGGATGGGACAGGAACCGTCACGCTCCTTCCTACAAAACATACTTAATTGAAGAATGAGTTTGTTAAATGTGGATGGACAGTAGTAGTTGATGGACACTACTGAGATAGTTTTACTAGCTGAAAAATTATACTCCCTGATAAATAGATGCATTGTCGATTGGGAATAATAAGAAGGAAATTAAAAAAAGGATGGGTTGTAAACGATTCAATTTCAAGAAATGTCATCTGATACTAACCCCAAATCAAAGGTTGGAACAACCAAGAAGGATAATTTGCTTAACTTTGGAAACTTAAAAAGATGTTTTCCTTCTGGGGGCGAATCGAGTAAGAAGTTGCCCTCTTTGAGGACTTTGAATAATAAATTGCTCTCTTTGGGGACTTTTAATTATGAGAACAATGCTCAGGAAAATATAATTGGAATTATAACTCATGAAAAGAAATGATATGGCAGAGACGCCTAGAATCAATAAGGTAATACAATTGAAAGTGGAATGGGGGGAAAATGTAAAATTAAGAAGCCCTCAGTGACAAATACTTAAGATTGTGAGTTTAACTACCGAGGATTAAATCCCACAGTGAGGGACCCACACGTAATTTAAAACCTCGCTCTGCTACCATGCCATGGGTTTAGGGCAAAAGGGCTGGGCTCCTAAATCCGTACATAAAAAACATAGAAGTTTGCGAACACCCCTCTACCCTTAATAGCGCATATATTTGCAGCTTTTAGGGAATAATTCTCCCTGATTGAACGAGTTAGGTGTCTCCCGAATCACCGCATCAGAAATGCGAGAATGAGCCGCTCTACCCAACACAACAATGAGATGCGAACTTCCACGAATTTCATGATACAGGTCAAACCAAATTTCACAATAGTAACATCGCAACTGGTTCGTCACACATGATTTGAAATACGTATTCAATCAAATAAAGGTACTACATTGAATGTTTAGTCATTTACTCGTGCTGTGAAGGAAGTGTTGTTCGTCCTAACACTGGATGCGACAGAAGCGATTGAGCTTGTGAGGCTCTCTTTGGAGGAAGTTCGACGTAAGGAAGTGGCGTTGTGATGAACCTGGCAACTAGGCCTACGGTTTTTGGCGGGTGACCTGCTCACTTTATGAGCTGGAGCAAACAGACCGAACTTCGGCTCGCAAGTGAAATATCTGAAACGGAAGAAATAAATAATTAGAAATAAACTACAATAAATACTAAAACACAAACCATTACGTTTCTATCTTGCGCGTACCTTACGCCTTCTACCGTTCCATCATTTTTGCCCAGAGGATCATCCAGCTCGACGCCGCACCAATCACCTGGTGCAAAGCTTGTTGTGCCCTTGAATCTCAGAACACCGGCTTTGGATCCTTGCTGACTCATCACTATCACCCTTTCACCTATCTTCAGTTCTCCAGTTGGTACTGAAAAAGTAATCAATTTTATCAGGTACCTACACATAATAATAACTTCGGTAATATAATACAGGTAAATGTTATACGTATTATACTCGTATATAACATGAATAATATAATTCTAAAACTAATAAAATTGGTTTATTCGGAGGATGCAACTGAAATCGCGAAGGAATCGTAAACGGGCAAACAAACTGCCAACCGCCGGCACAAAAAAGTTGACAACAGCCACCCCTACCCAAAGTGACAACTTTTACCTGTGTGACATCTGCCACTTCAACACAACTGCTCCTTACTGCCACCTTTACCTGCACTTTACCTACCTTAGTAGCAGGCAGTCGTCCTTCTAACTAAGAACTAGTTCTAACTACGTCCTTCTTAACTAAGAAGTCGTCGGCAGACTTTACCTAACTAGGCAGTCGTCAGGGAAACCGAAAGATGAGCGAAGCCATTTCCTCATATCACTGTTCTCGTACTTGTAAGAAATGACAAGTCCCAGATTCTGAATTCTGTGGTTTCTAGTATTCATGTTGCTCAGATGACAGTTGACAAAACAATGATATCGCAATGAGAACATAGGGTGGCACTCGTCGCACTCCTATCCAAAGGTGAAAGCAAAAGTTATCAGCCGGGTTGCAGTTGATCGTCGCCCACGTAAACGCCCAGTCCTAATTCTGATAGACGCATCTTGCTGAAAGATTTCAGAGAGTGTGCAGGTACTCAAACTAGTAGGTAAAGCAATCCACACAAGATTTCTCACAGAAGGCTTCCGCAAGAACGTGCAGCGGAGACTGACATTTTAACAAGATAATCTTTGAGATAGACTTTCAGGTTTCTGAAGATAGTTTCATCGGTATAACACCTTTGTGATACCAGTGAATACTAATACTGTTTACATCAAAACGATGGTTTTTGGGTCGATCATCTTCTCTAACACAGTCGTTCATTAACCTATGGTCGGTTCAAAAAAGTTAAGAACCCCTGTGCTAACGATAAAAACGCCCAATCAAGCGTTGTGAACCTAATAACTATGGTAAATTCATCATTAATGGTAATACAAACCAGCGGTTGGAGTGCTGACGACAGAAGAGGGAGGTGGTGACCTGGAAGCGATGGATCCTCTGACGGAGGAAGGTGGTGAGGCGAGCGGCGTTGAGGGCACTGGCGTCTGTGCAGGAGAGCTCGGGGGCTCCGGTAAAGCCAGCGGAACTCTTGTCAGACGCGTAAGCTTCGAAAAGATTCCCTTCTTCGGCTCACATTGGAAGTATCTCGTGTTCCCGACGGCACCATCGTTTTTACCTGCAAGTCCCCCAAAAAAATGAAAGGTGTGATTGGATCAATTACCTACCTACTAAAAAACTCATTTGATTCCAAACAGTGAGAGCTTATTTTGGATGCCCAATTTATATTTATATATACTTTGATTAAGAAATTAATGGAAACGTAACCTTCAATTTAATAATTTCTAAACTAAGGTGCAGTTTTGGCTTTGGGCTACAACTGGGGTTTAAAATCCCCTCAACTGAATTGATAAACTTAGGACCAAGAAGAACCAGTGAAACAAATAAGTCAATGATTCAGAAACGATTGACTTTTAAATAAGTGAGAGAGAGAAAGAAAATAACATTGGCAGGTTTAAGGATGATGGGAGGACGTTTTTAAGATGAAGAAAGGGGGGGGAGGACGCCCCCGAAGTTTGACAAAATGGTCGACAAATTAAACGATTCAGAAATGATTAATTTCTTTTATATGTGACAGAGAAAAGGTACACGGAAATAACAAAGGCCGATGTTTTCAAGATGATGAAGGTTGGCAGACGCTCGTAAAGACTGACATAGTTGTAGAAAAATTAAACGCTTCAGAAATGGCTGATTTTTTAATATGTGACGGAGAAAAGGTTCTAACATACGAGAATAGCGATGCCAAACGTTTTCACGATGAAGAAAGGGGGAAGGCAGGGTTCTAAAGGTTGGCATGGTCGAAAAATTTAACGATTCAGAAATGGCTGATTTTTAAGATGTGAAAAGCAAAGGTTTTAATAATAACAAAAAAACAGACATTTTCAAGTTGTCGAAGGGGGGGGGGGGGGGGGGGCTGACAAAATGGCCCCCAATTTGTGATTTGAAACGACTGATTTCTTAATATTTTCTAGATAAACGCTTCTGGTACACAGATGTGAGCTAAAAGTAGAACGTAGAAGTGATGATCACCAATTCCAATAAACAGCTGCAGAATAATGACCTGATTTTTTCTAATTTTCTTAAGAAAGGACTGGTAACTCGCATATGTTTATCGGACTGTTACCAATATTTTTATGATTATATCTTATATATATTAAGTAAGTACGTAACTTATCAGACCGTGATCGCCAGGGATAATGGTTAGAATATAAATAATAATGCATTTTAAATATGGAAGTACGTCCGTGAATCGGGGTTTTGAGTTTGAATTAGTCAGATAACTATTTAAATTCTCGGGCAGAGAAGAGAAAATAAGACATGAAATGATATCGTTTGTCAATCTTCGTTGCGAGGGAAAGACAAACCAAGGCAGGCTATAGGATGTCAAAACTTTGAAACACCCACCGATGGGCTCGTCGAGAACAATGCCGGCCCAGTCACCCGGGGAGAACTTGGTTTCCCCGATGTAAGCGATCCGTCCTGGCTTGGTGCCGCCCACCCAGACCCGGTCGCCGACGATGAAGCTGTCCGTGTCCTCAGTCAGGATCACGCTGTTATCTGAAACAATGGAAGGGAGACGAGATTTGATCAGCTATTAAGATGTAACGCAAGATAATGAGAAAACGCATCTGCATAAGTTTCATTTGAACGCACAATAGTGGGTTCGTATGATAGGAAGTTTTTCGAAGTGGTGGATGGAGGGGAGGACAGAGGAGTTACTGATGCGATCAAAATTATAAGACAATCAGAAACATATTGGTAAGTAATGCATGCATTACTTAGACGTCCCTACGTATGGGTTGTATACAATTTTGGTTAGAAACCGAAGGGTTGTGACTTTACTTTGTACACCCTCCATTATAATACAACACGAATCTATATTTTACAAGCAGAATTGCTTTTACTAATTGATTAAAAATATCACGATATACTCGATAATATACATATCGGTAATCCCCCCCCCCCCCAACAGTACAAAATTTTGAATAACTGAGAATGGTTTCTCAGGGAAATCTTATTCTTCGAGCAGAAAAGTAAAATAACCGAACATGAAAGAATCATCAAAACCGGTTGAGAACCGCGAAAATAGGGCAGTTCATTTCCCCTTCCATCACTCCTCCTCACACAAACTCATAATCAAAATGAAATCCACGATTTTTCGATTTTTAGCTGAACCAAAAGATTTAAAAAATAAACAAAAAATAAAAACGAAAATATGATTTATTGGAATTACCCACTTTATTTACCCTCGCTGATAGTAAATTTGAAACTTCTAAGGTTTGTTGCATAACAGGACTGAAATCTGGATGGAACAATAAAATAGCCACGGAAATCAGATGAGAAAATTAGAAAAATGGGAAAGCTACTATCCCTTCCATTCGCCCCCTTCCTAAATGAAATTGGAAAATCCTGACATATGTTCTAAAACTAGACCGAATTCTTAATTGGGGGAAAACACTTGTAAAAAAAGCCATTGTGAATTTAATCAGCAGTACTTTGCGCCTCGGCCCAAGATGTTGCTATTTAGACACTGCGTCTTAAATTATAAAAACATGAACATGCTTAAGCCAATTAATTTCTTCTGATTCGCTGCCTGCTAATTCGAGGAATGCTGGTATTCCCACTCAGCACGGAACAAAAGTTGTTCAGAATAGCTTAAAACGTGAAATGCGAGTGGAAATTTTACAAAAAAAAGAAAAAAAAAGCCGTTTGATTTTAGTGGAGACAACTTTTCAATCTCTCGAAAGTGAAAACAATGCTTCCGTTACCTATCGGTAGACTTGGAAGCAATTAAAAATATGAAATTTAGCATTTAGGTACCAATACTTCACTACTTAGTGCATCCGCATGGACAATAGTTGATAAACTCGATTTCGCAGAGTTAGAACAAAGTTCATACTATAATTCCAATATTGGCATTATGTCAGCTGATATTTACAAGGCAATTTTTATGTATTACTATCTAGCGGTCTTTGATGGAATTAAGAGCGTGATCGGCTATTCAGCAGATCCGCCCAGCAGCAAATTAGCAATCGCGCTTAGAAATTCGAAGGTGTTTTTCGATATTCGAGCCCTTAGGGAAAACGAACCGCATAACGTACAGAGTTTTGGATGGTTTTAATCGATTCTTTGGGGTCATATTTATCATTGACAAGCAAAACATCATTACTGTACCAAGAAAGTTTTTGAGATCTCGATTTTTGAATGCTACCCTTTAGGGTTGACACAAATTGATGCCGAGCTTCTTGGACCATCTAGACCCCAAATGCGAATTTTAACGCAAGTTTCATGAAGTTTGGTCTATTTATTTCGGAGAAAAGCCGCGGACGGCGGACGGACGGATTTCATTCGATTTTTGGATTCTACGCATCTTGAAACGTAAACCAAAAAATTTTCGTGGGAGGGGGGTTAAATTTTTTTTCCTAGGTCGATTACAAAGGTTCATTATTGAAAATAATAAACCAAAATGAAACCGTGAATGATACCTGAGCATTATGTATTGCCTGACGAGTTTTCATTGTATGCAATAGGCGATTTAGATCAAGGATTCAAATGACTTGGCAACCTTCGCGAGATGAACCTACGTTTGGAATTAAAATGCAACCATCAATAAATTACAACCACGCGCCTGATTTTATGAGGGGTGGTCAATGCACAGGTCCCTTGAAACAGGTTAGGAGCCTTCAAACATTCCATCTTTGACCAAATTAACCATGTAAACTTGTTCAAACTTATATGGCGCTCACAATAGGAAATTCGGCACTTCATTCTAACAATAGATCAAGATTGTGCTACAATTATCATAAGGGGGTCGAACTCAAGAGAAATTTGAGGTGATAAACACGGGTTAGTTCAACACCATCGAGCAATTGAATAATATATGGAAAAATATAGGTTCAACACATAGGGATGTGAAGTGAAGCTTATTTCTCTCAATCTGGTGAATCCTGACAATAATAACTAACATCTAAGAATGGTAAACTAAATAGACATTGGGAGAGTAACTTTATATGTCTGCTATGCGACGATGAGTGGAGAAATACGTTCTATGTATTTTTGGAAGGTCTTTCGAAATTGACATTGCCCTTAAGTGGTTCAAATTAACATGGTTAGGGTTTCTAAAAGGATACAGTTCACTACGTAATTCAAACATCGTTCGAGCTGATATCGTTGAAGGATAATAAATTAATACGATTCCGTAACAAATATTTATTCAAGATTGTTAACAAGAAATCGTGAACCAGACAAATCGGAATTCCGAACTTTCCACGGTTTGAAAAAGGAAGAGGTCCCAGGTCAGTTGATGAAATTTACATGAAACAGAAAAACCCAAACAATTCTTGAAAGATGCAAAATATCAGATAAGAAGTGGTTTTGTTTTTCCCCCACAAACGGTTTTTTGGTTGTGCATCCCCAATGGATACCAATAATTAGGGTTCAATGAAATGTATTAAACTTATGGTTTCATACAAATAATTCATGAAAATTACATTCAAAGGGGATGTTAATTTCGAGATTTGGATATGTTGTAAGATTTGACGTTAGCACATATTCCTTAATATTCCTAAATATATCATCAATTGAGGGAATGGATGGCTTTTCCTATAGAGTCGTGCCACTGACAGTGTCCCTTTGGACACCTTATTCAATGCCGCTACCCTTCTGGTTGAGGTGCAGCTTAAATCATTAAATAAAAAAAATGAAAATGAAATGAATAAATACAAAAAAATATATAAATTAAAATATTAATAATACATATCATGTATTGCAAGAGTTTACGGACGGAAAAATAAACAAGTTTAGAAAGATTTCGATTACGTTTTCATTCCATGACGTTTTGGGGACGAACTTTCAGAAAAGACACAATATACTATGCGTATCTGACGACCAGAAGAGGGCGAAATAGGTCTTGTGAAGTAAGATGTACATGGTTCAATGATGTAGCCAACATGTCGACGGTTTTACAAAACTATCTACCGCCTACGCTCTGGAAATTGCCTCACGAAATCATACGTAAATAGAATGTATAGCCCTATTGAAAAATCGGCTTGCGATTTCTGCTCGAATGAGGATGAAACAGTAGAGCATATTCTTCTCTGTTGTCCCATGTACATAGAAGAAAGAAGAGAACTCTTTCAAAAACTAGCTAGAAACGTTAATGAGCCATACAACGACAAATGTTTCATAGACAGTGGTGACATCGATGTATGTAAAAACACTGATAATTTTTTATGCAGCATCAACAGAAACTTATGAAGTGCTGTGTCCCATTGTTCTTTATTTTAAATGTTTATGATATTTTAATTTTTATGGAAAAATATCTAGTGACTTGTATTATACTCAATTGTAATATTCTATTGAATTGTGATTCATTGAATGGTATGGCTGTATGGTGAATTCCGATGCCAAATAAAAAGGAGAAAAAAAGAGTTAATAAAACTTGAGTGCTTATTAATTAAATATGAATGTTTAGATCAGACCGCCATAAAATAATGTGAAGGCAATATTTGCGGACCGCATAGGGTCAGGTGCGAATGGTACCTAATAGGTACCAAAAATGTTATTCCTAGAAATTCAAATGTTAACAGTATTAATTTATTGTAATCAATATCTTGAAACATTCCATGTTCTACGCTGTGCGGAATTATGTACCACGTTCGTGGTTGGTGGTTAGTATTGAAAACTCAAGGTTCCAGTTCACGAGATGCTCTTTCTGCACGACTACTCATACCATACAATTTCCATTTCGATAGATCACAACTTAGCCAACCAGCCGACCTTTTGCTTGAAAACTAAGTACCTTATTCGCCTTCTACCTCAACTCCCGTAGTATTTAACCTGTTCTTAACAGTTGATGGCAATCGACCGCGAATTACGATCCCACCAACACCTGCTCCTCAACACCTTATACTTATACAACCGTGAACCTTGTTAACGTAATTTAGAAACGCCCCGCTTTTCTTGGTTTATACCGTCAATTATACCACAATAAATCTGATGTAACTTTTTTCTTATCATGAAGGCCCACGTACAGCCGACCTATAAGTCAGAAAACTTGTTTGTGAAGCTCTCTGTCTTTACTGTTTAGGAACACATACTAATTACTGATCTCTATTATTCCTTAAAAGGGGGTCTGAGAGAGATATTTGCATGTATTTAATTTATGTTACTATGAACAAATCAAACGAGTGCATTCTAGATCAACATAATAACTTTGTTAAAATGAAGGTCCGCCTTTTGTATCATCAATTCAAAGTAAAATCATTGTAATCAAGAATAATGTATACCATAATTTCTATGTTCGCGAATTAATTTCTCAAGATGCGATGTAGCGCCCCTGAGTGGAAGCTACATGTATAAAGACGTACTTCTCCAGCAACTATAGTTGTGAGTGAATATGATTAGCAAACTTATGTTAACATAATTTTGTGTCCCATTTAGTGGAGAGTTGAAGGCTAAAAACGGTTCCACGTTGAAAAATGGTCATGTCAATAGGAAAATGGTTTTATAAAACAAATAAGGTAATCGATACTCAAGGAATTGAGGATTATGAGAAAGACCACCAGCTCTTTCTATTGGGAAGAGTGACCAGATATTGATAACGATTCTACAGGGAAGGTAGATAATTCTGTCGATGTGAAACTGCCATGATCACTGTGACAGTATTGTCAGGAATTCTGCACCAGGAAGCAACCACAGGTTAGCAGATGGAAAATTAGATGAATTCGTACGTGTGTGTATATAAGTGCAAAATGAACAAGTTACTAAGTATAAATACAATCTAGTTTCAACAAACATTTCTTGAACGTCAAGGTAGACCGCAAATAAGCTCATAAAAAAACAAGATTATAGCAATATGCAGAGTGTAGAAACTAATTCCATGAACTTACCGGAGGTCCTGCGGACGCCGGCTTCACTGAGGCGGCGAGCCAAAGAGATTTCTCCCCACAAAGAGTCGTTGGACGAAAGACCACCAACTGCATGCAAAACGGGTGCAAAAGGGCACACAAAACATACATAAGCAATCCAAACGGAGACAATGTGCAAACAAACGTGCAAAAGATCGTAATGAAATAATGCAGTCCTTATACTACGGGCAGAACGGGTAGAAATAATTGCATGCAAAACGTCGCTACAACAATCACTGACGCAAAACAGAATAATATGCTAAAGGAACCATACTATAATTTTTATTCTTTAACATGCGGTTCAAATACCTGTGACTGTCTCGGGAGTTGTTCTTATGTAGATACGTACCTATTCATATCAGTCCGACTAGCAAAAAGTAACAAACATTAGAATGATTGAATGAGTACAGCCCGATTTTTCAGTGCATACCTACTAATGGAAAAATGTTTCCATTCGCTACGAATAACATCAATTTAGCCAAGTGATGAAGAACATTTTGCGGGAGTTCATTCTCTCTGGATGAATCAGAAGTAGTTTTTTAATCAATCAAGGGGCATTATAAGGAGGGCAGACAAGACAACACAAAACCAAACAATAGGGAATGATAAATCTTTCTTAAAGGAAAGGATTCGAATCGCAAATCGAGAAGAACTCAGCGGTAAGACGATGTATCCTTTAGGTTGCGGTGTAGATTTGAATACAAAGGCAGATTATTCTGAGGGAAACACCCGAGCAAGTGAATCCGAGAGTGGGAAGACAAGCCGATACCCATTTAATTCTTACCTTTCTGCGCCAAAACAATGCTAAACAGACATAGGCTTAGCCGTGATTTGAACAGAAATATTTGAATGATCCAGTTAGATATGATAAACCAGTTTTATTCGGGCTTTATAAGATACTCATGTCAAGAGTCGAATTCAGAAGAGCATAACAATATACCTATACTTGATTAGAAAGAAGGAGGCTGGTGTAGGCAAAAGGAAGATCCGCCTATCATTTCATCTTGTAAACAGCTTGTTTCCTGCCCTCTTCGCTTTGTTCGTTTGAACAAAATAATTGGATTCAATTAAAATGGCGAAAAGGAGATGTGAAGGAAATAGAGTGTGTCGGTTTGCTTACACATTAAAGATATAAGTATCTATGTTGCTTCCAACAAAGCCATGATTGAGCCAGTTTTCTGATTTTAAAAAGAAGATGAAACAAAAATTCTACTGTTCGTACCACAATAATTGACCTTTACAATCACATATCAATGAGATTTTGCAATCTTTATGTGATCCCAAGATTATATAAGTATTCTTCTCATGATAGAAATAAATTAAAATTTTAAGACCATGATTGAAGAAACAAGGTTATATAGGAGTACCCCCATTATCCCTCGACAACGTACACTGTCAATAAAACTATTTCAATCCTGTAGAATTGTAAGAAATAAGTCAACGAATGTTGAACTAGAATAAGTAAAATCGGCCAAGTTCCAACATATGGGAAAAATAAATTCAATCTCTTTTATGGCCTTCAACTCTAAATTCTACAAATAACACATAGTAGTTCATGGCTATTTCGGTGACAAAAGATTAAAAAACGGTTAAAAAAATATTAACTGAATAATCCCAAAAACCGCTCTTGAAAAAAAGTTTAGAGGATCTTTTTTTAAGGAATTTTCAAGAAAATTAAAATTCAAAGTTGCTGCACCCGCTAATGAGACATCCTGTTAGCCCAAAATGTTCGACTAGTAGTAGAAGTAGCCTTTGACGAAAATCATACATTTACTTTATAAAATCTAAAAAATATAAGTTCTATCATTAATCGTATAATTAATCCAGTAAATTTCGTACAAACGTACTAACCGGCCTAATAGTGGAATCAACAAAAATAACTGATTTGAATAAGAGTGTATCAAATGATTTGAAATTTATAGCAGTAGTTGCAGGGTCACTGGAAGTGACTGCGGATGAAATGAAACTAGCCAGAGCGGAGAAGGAACAAGTTTTCATACACTAGACCTCACTGATGGGTAATTAATACCTACTTATATCAGTCTCATTATTATTATAAGTACGACGTTCAAGAACGAAGACTGTCTAAACCTATTAATAACATTTAGTTACGAGTAAATTCGAAAGGATAGAGCGTAACAATCGAAGTGAGTTGATGACGGAATCATAATCGTAGTTGGGTGTGTTCAAACCCATGTTCACTTACTCGAAGATTTGCGGTCGGAGCTGTAGCGCCTTGCGAAGAAATCGCTGGTGAAATCGTCATTCTCCTCGACCTCCTCTAAAGGTTGAGGAAAGTTTGGAAAGGAAAGAGAAGACAGAAATGAAAACAAGTGCACATAACAAGATGCAGGCATGCTTCAAAAGCAACACATGTGTTTAGTGAAATGTGAACAGAAGAAATGCTAATAAAAATACGGGACACCAAGTTCTATGATCGAGGTACGTCTTCAACAGGGTCATAATATTTATATTGCTGAGTAAAGAAACAGCATTGCTTTGAATAGAATCTATAGATATTATATTTCCCCGAACAATTACGTCAGTACAACAGCTGATGGGTTTTGAATTGGTTGTTATCTGGTAAGAATGTTGTAAGTAAAAACCACTGTTCTTAGGGCCGGGATTGCCCATTAGTGTTCTTTAATTTTTTACTCGAATCATGGAATGTCACTGGGCAACAATCTTAAATGAATTCCAAGAGCATAAGGAAAAAGTAATATTTATTGTCAAGTGATCTCTACATAAATTTTAAACTATAACTTAAAGTTGAAAAAGATTGTTGAAGATACTACCACCATTACTTGGAGGCAACTTGATGAGTTATGTTACCATTTTTAAAATAAATCAATTTATTGCCTTTGTCCGTGAAATGAATAAATCTCAGCCTTAAAAAAAGGCCTTAGGAGTAAATTTTTGGAGATTGATAATTATTTGTTGTCAAAATTCTATCTGATTTTGTGTAAGTATTTGTCCATGACGAATGAAGGAAGAACAAAACTCAACTCATGCAAAAAATACGAAGTACAAAAGATCAACATGCAGACAATAGTGGTACATGTATATCATGCAACAAAACTTCTGACGTCCACAAAACAATAAGAAATTAAATTAAATTAATGAAATCTTGATATTGTACTACTATTGGAGAAAATTACCATTAATTCTTGTCTTGATGAGGTCATCGCTCAGCTTTCGAACAGAACCACTGGCCCCATCTGGTTAGACAAACAAAGCAACAAAACGAAAAATGTTAGCGGCATAAAAACGGACAAAACGACACAATGTTAATGTTATCAAAGCCGAATCACAAAAGTCACAAATCACAATCGACACACACACACACACCACACAGGGTTACAGTGGCAGAGAAAACTCGAAAAAAAGAAAAAAAAACCACACACACAGGGTTACTGAGGTAGGAATAAAAAAACACGAGATAAGAGATATATTTATTGAGAACAAACAACATGATTACAGGATACCTAATACTTCAACCCCAGGACTTTTTTTTGTGTACAGAAAGAGTTGTATTTTGAATTTATGCTTTCTTGGATTTACGCTTGAAAATGCATAGGGTAGCGTAATCAGCAGCAGTGAGCTATACTTAAAAAAGTTTTTTTTTGCTGATGTTATATCAAACATAGTGAGTACAAAGTACATACGAGGAATAATTATAATTAAAATTTATGTTTTACCACCTACTACATTATGTTGGCGAGTGAGAACGTAGACGCAAACCAAGATTGAAGGTCTGGTTACAATAATGAAATGGTAAACGGTTGCTTGAAGTTTGCTTGTTTTGTAGACGTTTTCAAGAAATTTACGCGATTAAAATTACATCACGTAACAGATCAGAAGCCCAACAAGTTATATAATGTACTTTCGGTAACTCTATCCCAAGATGGAGTCATGCCAGATTTAATCTGCCACGCGACACAGATTATGCATATCAGGAGGAAAGGGAAGTGATATTACGCAGAATCGCCACAACATTCCTCTCACCGATCGGTTTTCAAATTACGTTAATATTAATATCAACATAATGTAGTATCTGTTTATCGCATTGATTTAGCAGTCTCTAAACACACTAGTCCCCATTCAAAAGTTCACATTCTTTCAGAACGGAATAGAAACTTTACTTTTAGCTAATTTTAGTAGAGAATGAAGCTATTGCAATGGTTTCAAGAATATTAAAATAAAAGTTTCCCAAACTTTTCTTCATGAAAATTCGTTTTGAGGCATTCTGAAACGATTCCTGGATTTTACCCCTTTTCAACATGTATATAAAGGAATGTATGTCTGTCTCTCTCTCTCTCTCTCTCTCTCTCTCTCTCTCTCTCTATATATATATATATATATATATATATATATATATATATATATATATATACAGGGTGTCCCAAAAGTAACGCCCCTAAACTTTTTCCATAATTTTTGAGAAATCGAAGTGAAACTTGGAGAGCGTTTTTGGGGTGCCTGATACTAAGCTTTGAGCAAATAAAAATCAGGGTTTTTGGACTACCCAAGGGAGTAATGGGTAATTAAAAAAAATTGTTTCCAATTTTTTGGCGAGTGACACCTCATTTTAAAGATTTTTTTAGTGCTGAACACGATGGTGTAACCAGAATTGGGATATATTAGTATTTGGTTCTCGGATTAGAGCTTATGCTGAACCATGAAAAAGCGCAATTTTTTTTCTAAACTATCTTTAGAAACAATCGCTTTTCTTCTTTGTTCAACGGCTCCGATCCGGGAACGGAATAAGATATCGCAATTCTGTTTTCACCATCGTGTTCAGCAGTAAAAATCTTCAAAATGAGGGGTCACTTAGCACCCCAAAAACGCTTCCCGTTTCATTTCGATACCTCAAAAATTGTCGAAAAAAGTTGGTTGGTTGGGGGGGGGGGGGGGGGGGGGGGGGGGGGGGGGGTGCTACTTTTGGGACACCATGTATATAAATATTATCATATCAAGGATCACAGTAGCATGTGTTCATGTTCAACCGTGAATTTCTGATAACATCGAATCGGTCGTAATAATTCTTAATAACATAATAAGTTTTAAAAATAATGTCGTAATAATTCTATTCGACTATGTTAAAATACGTGAGAAGCACACAGCACAACTTGCCAGACTTTTTGTTGTATATATTGTTTGTTATAATGGAAATGAATCATTCGATCCGATTAGATTAATAGAAATTATATTTGGATCATTTTCTTGATTCGTATGATCGGAACCGAACCGAAGGATATAAAAACTTGTTTGGGTCACGGAATATTCGCACGCAGCTCCTTTGACGCCTCTGTGGCCTGCCCACGTGAGAAACAGGGAAACGAGCTTGAAATGGAATATCGCCAGTTTCATAGGCGATCAAATGTGCCAAGTCGCTCTTTAGAAAGTTCGAAGGGAGGGTTTCCGTGGGATTCATTGTGTTCGCGTGAGATATGGACAGAAATCATACCTGCAAATGGGGTTTCTGAATACGCAAATTGGTTTAGCATGTACAAAAAAAAAGGTTATGGATCGCCAGATTTTCTTCACTGTAGTAATCCACATTTAGAAAGAACGGGTTCACAATTTTATTTACCTACTGCTCCTGAATTACATGACAACTATTACAATTTGTAATTCAACTCTAGGTGCATAAATAATGGATTTTTCATGCAACAAAATACTGTACATTGTTCAATCATATTGGGATATAAATTGGATTTAGAAGATGACTCCCTACACAACTTAGTTATGTTACGACCAAAAAATTATATAAGAGAGTTTTGGTGACCACTAACGTGCCCTTAACTTCTCCCTAACGTATGCAAGGGTACGTGACCTCAAAGGGGGGTCGTACGTTAGAATGGTCATTTAACGTCATATATTTGGGGATCTAAAGGCACAAGGCATATGCCTAACCTTCCTGTGAATGTAACCACCTACAAGATCACCTCAGCTCCTATTGATCACCTCAAAATTACACGAACACAAAGTGAAGTTAATGATTTTTTTTTTTTTTTTTTTCAAATGCCCAATTAATTATGTTGATGTAGGGGGGTAGTGGGTAGGTTTTTTGAACACCCCTCAAACTTGGTTATTTACATTTCAAGTCGCGTAGAAACCGAATCTGCTATCTGAACTCCGCCTCCGCCGTCTAGCTTTACTGCCTTCAACTCGATCGAAAAAAAAAAAAAAATCGTTCTTTTACACAGATAGGTCGATTAGAGCCTTGTTTTTATTATTATTTCCACGTATTTTAAATGAGAAACCTGAGTTTTAAGACACTGCTTCCTCGCAGAATCGTTCTTAGTTTGCTTGATCTCTCAGCTGTTTTCTCATGAACTTTGCGTGAAGTGTTGCCTCCAGTGATGATTATCAAGTAACTTCTTACTTGATAACTTGATTATCAAGTATTATGAAGGTGGTTCATTATCATAGAGATGAAAATACTTAATACTTGTTGATGATTACCCACCGGAAAACCCCAAAACAACTCAAGTTCGTAAAGTCCATAATTACCTATAAGTAGCAACTAAACTGCGGAGTTTCCCACTTGAGGCTTACAATCCTTGCGTTAAATCCAAAACCTGTTTAAGAATTAAAAACTAAAATGTTCAAGTCATGCAGCATGATCGTATGAGCGAATTTTCGTAAATTATCGTATTCTATAATGTTAAATTGTTTTCAAATTAGAGCTTTATGAGTGCAAGGAAATTGTTAACTATTAATTTTATGGCAAAAAAATGTATTCTAAATAATAACCTGCCATTCAAAAAGAGGTTTTGCATTCTTAACTTTTTTTGAAATTTTTGTTATCGATTTTTTAGAATATTTTAATGAAATTCAAGTACATTTTTCAGCATAATTTTGTTCATAAATTTTTGAATGTTCTATTTTATAGTTGATAAACTTTATTTGAGCAACATTCTGCAAAAAATATAATTTTAATGATTTTCAGCCGTTTTTAGTGATTTTTTTTTTTTAGCACAATATTTGGAAAATGACCTATTTAATGTGCTCAAAAAAGTTCTGGCCAACGAACTCAACCTTTTGTTAGGAAAGCTTGATGTTTTGACACGTCTATATATATATATATATATATATATATATATATATATATATATATATATATGAAAACCGACGTGACTACAATTCCACCCAGCAATGGATTGGTGGACGGAGTTCTTAGAGGGGGACTGAGCTGTGGAAGATTTGTCAGCCCTGTAGCCATCAGCTAAAGATGTTTATTTGGATCTATACTAAAACTCGGGACTGACACTCGAAACGGCTGGAAAAATTAAAGAAGGTAGCAAAGCAACACATCTTGTTTTATTCGTCACGTGAAGTTTGATGGCCAGGTGATTTTTATATTCGGTTTTTGGCACATATTTTAAAACGTTTGTAAATCAATAAAATTCGTTGATTTCAACAAAAATTATGATTTTAGTAAATTTTCCCCAGACACCTAGGTGAACTAGGTAAATATTTAATTTGAGTTTTCTCTTGGTCGATTGGTTAGGTCTTTATTAGAAATAATAATACATAAGTCAGTTTTCTTATTATAAGTCTAACATGTGTCCCTAGTTCATCTACTTGAAGATTATGTTCACAAAAAATTTTATTTGCATTTCATTTCACATTACAATACGGCACGAAATACCATAGTTTTATTATTTGATAAAATAAATGAAAAGATCAGTCATTAGCTAACTAAAAATGCGATATATACTAGTGAGGAATCTCTAAACAAAATCCTGCTGATCCAGGAAGGCGTTTGCCTCACGTGGTCGCCGGTGGAAAAGATTAAGGCGATCGGCAAATGGGACTTGGAACAGGGCTGTGGTGTTCGGATGGGAGAGGAAGGCTCGGTCTCTCTGATGCATCAGCACAGATAGAAGCAGGAGATGAAATGAAGATGAAAATGAATGTACAACAGAAACACAGCCATCATGGGGCATTTACCGAAGTCATAATATTCTATGAAAAATTATCAGGATTCATTAAAGTGCTTAATAACACCTCCTGGAGATAGATGACATCAAAAGAAGGCGGCTGATGACAGCTGAAACGCAAAACTCGATGCGTGGGTGGACCAAAACAAATAGACAGAGATAAGTAAAGTGGCAAAAAGCTTCGCGAGAAAGGCGTGTACACGAACAAGTTATCCTGAAGTAACCGTGGGGGCAACCAAAACACCCAGTTAACAGAGCATGAGATAAAACACAACAAACGGAGGCACAAGGATCAAATGTCAAGGTCGACGACCAAGGTCGAATACGAGTAGGCGAGCAGAATTCTTGGGGAAAATACCACTGTTTCCGGCGAAACTCGATTAATCAACACTTTACATATACCTCACATAACACATATAATATTATATAAGTTTTAATTATAATTCAACGTAGAACTTTCGATTACATATAGGTGTCGGGTTGTGGTATTTCAGAAAGGAGGTACTTGGGTTCGGCCGAGCGAAGCGGTATACATATTATGTGCCTACTCCACAGATTGAGCTATGCAGGGAGTTAGGTTTATGCAAAGAATTAACATCGGCGTTAAAGCAAGGGTTAATAACGATGAATGAAATTCATATGATATTGGACCTTAAAATTGTCCTTATCCCAGATAAACATCAGTGAAATCGTAAAGGATGCAGAATTCTATTTGCTGATGGAATTTTGACACTAGGCCAAATTAGATCAGAAAGCAATAATGGAGAACAAAAATAAGATGACCGAATGGTTGGGTGGTAAATTAAGATGGAGCGTAAAATATAAACCTAGTAGATTATTTGTTACGCATTATTATTACGTATATTTGTAATAGTGATAAATGTTACGTTAGCCCATGCGCATTAGCTGACAGTGAGTCGAGAACGATGCAGTTCATTGGAGACGATCTATAGACTAAATTATTCTGTTCCCTGAAGAATTCATCACAAGGATTTTCGGTTCTCGCATGCGACACAGCTACTGATGATCAAATCGCGATGAAACTCAAATGGAGAAATCAAATCGTGATTTCCCTCCCCACCCTCAAAATGTGAGCCAGATCGGACGAATATGCTTTGAGGAACTCACAATTGATGGATTTTACGTTCGTGTATGCGCAGATTGAAGCATAGATTTGTGAGCAATTAAACTGTTAGGAAACCGTACACAGCCTAAATTCCGATGGAAACTGAGGAAATTAACCTGCTGGAAGAATTATAAGTCACACAGGCAGACATGAAATGAAAGTTTTTTAGAATGACCTAAAACGCAATATTCGAGTGGAAAACAATGGTTTTGAATTTGGGGAAAACAAATGTTTCATCTCCCAAAAGTGAAGGCTACACAAGTGAGGTAGTCTCGGAAGCAAAACCTAGGTTGGCAAACCCGTATTTCAGTTTGCCAGAACATTATATGTATCTCCAATACTTCCAAAATGATTTTCATTAAAGTCTACTAGACGTTATACAAAATAGATATCAACTTTGGGATTAATAATAATATCAAAATTCACTTGAGTTCTACGTGAAATTTCGTAGAGCCATCACTCGATTTTTTAAGCGCACGCAAACTTACGCAATTTTGCTCTAAATGTGCAAAAATGTGAAATACCAAGTTTTTGAAGATACATGTAGGTAATACATGATTTTGGCGTGTTTTTTCGTGCTGAACCATTTATGATATTTGCAACACCAACTTGGGAAAACACCGACAAATCGACCAGAATTGCACCGATCACTGATCTTACTCGTTTCCACACAGCACAAAGCCTACCTAAATGTATTTTTTCGGTGTTTTCCCAAGTTGGTGTTGCAAAAATCAATAAATTAAGATCATTACGAGGCTCTGCACGAAAAAATACGCCAAAATCATGTATTATATGTAGCAATTGAATACCTTCAAAACTCAGTATTTCACAATTTTAGCACTTTTGGAGCGGAATTTTGCCCGTTTACGCGCACTTAAAAACCAAGTGATTGGTCATTTCTTCATGAAATTTCACGTAAAATCCAAATCCGCAATTAAAAAAATAAAAATAAAATAAATAAATAAAAATGGGGGTTTCCATTAAGAAAAACAAAGTTTTATGTCATTCGCGCCACTTCTGGCACAAGTGGCGAGCGCGAAAGTATTTCTCCTGAGAACTAAGTAAACAATCATGAAGAATGGCTTGGTCCCTATTTTTTACGCTGAATTCAGGGAAAACGAAGGGGGATGTAACCTTTCCCTGGTTCACCCCGTAAGGGTTCTTAAAATACCAGTAAATCTAAATAGCCGTTGAAAGGTCAGATTGGATGTTTATTTAAAACACGAACATGGGAAATATGAAACAAATCGACTCAGGATAACCAAGAAACAACGGCTTACTACAAAACTTAGTTCTTTTAGTTCAGCAAATTGTACTAAAATGGTATTACGACGATAAATTAAGGGAGATGGACCCTCAAAATTTCCTTCTGCATATTTAAACCGAAAAGGTATTTTGATCATAAATTAGGGAAGATGAGACAAGGAAATTCAAACTTGTGAATGTTACATGATTTTATACAAACTGGATATTTACGTTATATCTTCTTTATTACTCGAGGATCTGGTTCGGGAACCATCGCCTCCATTCTTAGACTCATCTGTCGAAAACATACATAGATTATACTGGGGAATTTCACGGACACCTGATAGAACCGATGAATCAAATCGTCCTCGAAAGAGACACGAATCCGACTCACCGTTTCCAATTTATTGGTAAAATGACCTACAAAACGCCGAAGGCCTGCCTACGCGGGAGCGTCCAGAAAGGAAGCTATTCGCCCACAGATAGCGTGCCGAAAGACTTCAGGCAACGCCGAAATGCGGGTAAGAGGTTGGCTACCACTCATCTTATTTTAACCTATCTCCTACATTCCTTGGGCAGAAAACCCACTTCTATTAACTCGCAAAGCGAATTATTGAAGAAAATCCTAAAATGCCATACCGAATTCAATTTCGGAGCAACATGAAAAGATTCACAAATTTTTATGTAGGTATAGGATATACACGACCCTTCCCGCCTCGGCACCCCTTTTCTCCCAAATTTAGTTATTCGCAGTGCTAAGAATGGAAATAAAACCAAAGTGGAATTTTGTTATGTATCATATAGCGTTTTTGCCACCGAGTATTCGAAAACATCAAAACTGCGAATGCTTGCGAGAGACGCACACAGTTTGTGAACGTTACAGTAAAAAACAACGATCTTCTCCAACTTCCGTTTTTCATTGAGAAGAAAAAACTTCGTCGCGAGTGATTTAGTTCGTATGGTGAACGTATCTGAATGTTCTACCGTGCTGGTGGGTGTTTCCATTCGAATCGTGATTTCAGTGAACATCAGTGTTCGCAGTTCGTGTTTGGGAAATGTGGATTCGCTTGCGAGCAAGGTCAGCTCCAGATTTCTCATCCCCCAACATGCAGGCTAAGAGGTGGGCCACCATTCATTTTAACCAATCTCCTACATTCCTAGGGGAGGAAAGCCACGTGTATTAACTTCGCTTTGGAGCAACATGAAAAAATTCCAGAATCGTAAAGTAGATAAATATATATGTATACACTCGGCCGTTCCCGCCTCGGCGCCCTTTCTTCGTCCCTTCTCTTCCAAATTTAACTATTCGTAGTATAACTTTTTTTTCAATTCCTTTATTTGGTTTGTACTTTAGCACTCATTACATTTTCCGAAAGAGAATGCGTTTTTTTCTTAATATTTTCGTACCTACCCTAGAAAAGCTACCTTTTGATCTTGAAAATCACCTTCTCAAAGGGCAAAAGTTTTAAAAAATTCCTTCACCTCCCCCAAGCTAAATAGCTTTTGCTTTTTCTGCAGTTTTTCGATGATAATAGAGCGAGTTTTTGACGGATTAAGATTTAAAAAAGAGGATTTTGTAGGTTTTTTAAAGAGAAAAATCGATTTTCAATCACAAATTTTGAAGTATAAAAAATGCGAAAAAACAATTTTAAAAAATGGTAAAATGGGAAATTAATGACTTTTTTAATTTTTAGACACATAAAATGAAGCGCTCATTTTTTTATTATACAAGGCTGCAGAGCGAAAATTTTTCTAAATTTTGTGATTTTTGCGCACAAAACCACAGCTGAAACTAAATACAAAAATTACGCTACTTTACAGAATTTAAGGGTGGTCTTGCATCCGGCCGGAGCTTGTCGGTTTCTTACGTTATTTGATGTGCTGAATCCGAATCCGAGGTCTTTATTTTCAAATGATGTCAAGATCGAGGTCTTTATTTTCCACGTAATCGCTTGTTTTCATTTTTTGTGCACAAACTATTGATTTGTTGACACGTTTTTTTAAAAACACTATCGCAATTTAAACTAGTATGGTTCGGAATTTTGGAAAACTAGGGTTTTTACACATTAGTCCAGAGATCCAGAGCTTGAATTTGAGTACCAATATGTTAGGGTTCTGTTGAGCCGAAACGGGCGATCTTTTTGATCCTCTCTGTACAGTATAATTATATAGAAAAAACACGTTTTTTAGCATACTTTCGCAATTTGAACGAATATGGTTTGAAATTTTGGAAAACTAAGGATTTTACACATTAGTCAGGAGATCCAGAGCTTGAATTTGAGTACCAATATGTTAGGGTTCTGTTGAGCCGAAATGAACGGTCTTTTTTACCCTCGTTGCGCAGTTTTATCACATAGAATATATTTCGTATATTATATATACGAAAGGAATTCGGTCTGTGGCACAATAAAGTCGATGTAGCAAAACGAGTATTATCATGGTGGGCTAAATTATTATCCCTGGATGACTAGCGTTACCCGAAAAGATGTTTCTTGCGTTTAAAGAATCTTTCGCCAGTGGATGACGTAAGATTTAATTGGGTTCACCAAGTTGAAATGTTGTGTGGTGAGGAGGGAGTTGAGGCCTTAAAGGAAACAGATTAAGGCGTTTCGTACCCACACGGATAGGTTAATCTTTGGGTTTCTGAGGATTTCGAAAAGATTCAGGAATCAAAATTTAATAAATATTTTCATCAGCTGGTTTCTAAGTACTTAGATTGTAAAGGACTGTACTGTAAGGCAAAAGTTTGGTCACAGATTCGAATGGACGGACACCAAAATGTTTCTTTTTATCTCAGTGGTATTGTTATAACCTTATTTGATGGAGATGCTGCTTGTCCAATTTGTAACACCGGAAAAAAGATACCCTAAGCCACCTTTTATGTTGTTATCTCATTCTCAGAGGTGAATGACTTAATACCTAGGAGGGGATGTTCAGGATGAGGAGTAACTTGTTAGATAGCTGAATGGGAGCCTCAGGGTTATAAGGCACAGGATTATTTTGTTCAGACTTCTGTTAGGCAGCAGCAAACAATTTTGTTGATGAGGGTTTTTTTAATTGATGCTTTTAATGTTTTGTTGCGTGAATTGAAGTCGTGATTTCAGTTATGTAGTACAATGAGATGCTGTCGCTAGTAAGGTAAGTTTTTTTTCCTGGGAAAATGTACAAACATTATATTTGGATTACGTAAAAAAAAAAAAAAAAGATTTGAAAGTGTAGTTGGATTTTCCTACTCAAATTTGATTTTCTCTTTAATTATTTTTAAACATCCGTATGAAGTCTGAATCTGCGATATTCGTCCGAAAACACTGTGTGAGGCCTATTTTGTTCGAAATCCTTTGAAATGGGGGCAAGAAAGGTAGAAAAAGGATGTTTGACGTAATCAAAACCATGAGCTCGTGGGGTGCCGTTTTTCAATAAATTTTTGTAACCCGATTTTCCCCCCCAAACTGCGGAGCTAGTCTTACATCAATTCAGTTTTTTAAGAAGTTTACAGGCTTTTCCCAATAAAATACTATGAATAATTTATAAAAATTACAAAAACAGTAAACCTTTACCACTGTGGGTTGACGGTGTGTTCAAGACGGGGGAAATTTGAGAACATCCACGAAAATGCTCGAGAGCAAATCGATTATCCAAAATGTTTGCATATTGTGGACACAGCGCGACATGAGTTCGCAGTTGCACACAAAAATTCACGAATCCAAAGGCTCAAGAATATTACAATTCATTACACAAGTTTGCAATCATTCTTCTTCCAGTAACAGATAGTTTTATATATTCCTGTGATTTGTAACGATATATCTGATCAGATTGGATCTACAACATAATATTGTAGGCAGACACACTTTTCCAGACCTTTAGTTTGTACCTGCATTCTTATTATTGTGCCTATTATGATGTATTTTAGAAAGTTGTAGTGGAAGGGGTTTCTACAAGAAATTGACAAAAACGTACTTCGGTTCTTGCGGATTTCTGATCCATTTAATAGGAAACGGTCGATTACAAAACCAGGAAAGTAAGGCTCAGTAATGTGGCAGCAGCGGGTATCACATTGGAAAGTACCTAACCATTTTGGGAGTACCTCTTCATTTTAAACACGCATAAGCGGTGAAAAGGTCGCCTGATCACGAAAAGGGCAACGGACAAAAGATGAGTGCTACAGGCGTTTCTGATGAGGAGTTCGTGAATGCATTGGAACGATTCATAATGTATGAAGATGGAGGCCCAACTACGAGCCGGAGCAGCTCGACTGAAAAGATTAAAGAATTTTTGTCGGTTCCTCACGGACTTGATTTACTTATGGGGTCGTCACGAATCGAATGGACCGACGATGTTTTACAAGAGGAAGAAAATGAGATGGTAATTACCTAAAATGCAAACATCTGGTTCGAGAATACTTATTCTAGATGATATATTCACATATTAATAGTATTATTGAAGTTATTTGTAAGTAAACTATGCAACGCGCCGTAATTTACGAAAATTTGCTCATTCGGTCATGCTGCATGGCTAGAACTTTTTAACAGTGTTTCAGGGGGCCCAGGACCAATCAGTTTGATGAATGGAGTGGGAGATATTGGACTTTATTCGTACCTAAGAATGAATTTTATTTAATAAACTAAAATTTCTTGATCTGTCCATCTCTTTGGTAAATGAGAAGCATGCCTTTTCATCACCCTTTAGTCCATAAGCATGCAGCTTTCCATAGTATGATCAACCGAGCACTATCTATTCCAATGAGTGAACGAATTTTATGTTGAAAGAATCCGAGATCCAAGAGATGGGGTGAATTCAGAAAATTAAAATTTTAAAATTTATGTCGATAACAACTGCCAAAAATATAAAAACCTGAAATCAGTTTTTGAATACCAGATTATTATTTAGAATAACTATTTTCGCCATAAAATTGATAGTAAGAATTTCACTGTACTCAAAGTGTTCATATTTCGAAACAATCCAACTTCACAAGGCTTTCTTAGGTAGAGAGAAAGCAAAAGTATGTTAGAGCGAAAAGAAATGGGTTGGAGAATGGTCTACGTTGTGTCCACACATAAAGGATAAGGGTTGACCCGACAACTCTCTCAAACCCTGTTGAACTTGTGAACTTCAAAGGGTCAAATCCCGAACTGCTTATTTATAGACCTCGAAAACAAGTTCAATGGTCCACAACTAATTTGTCGTAAGTCATAACGAAGGCGAAAAGTGGGAGCGGTGAAGGACCTCCAGAAAATGATCACAGCATCTGGATATGGTCTGAAACCCCAAGGAGATAAGTGAAGTAGATCAATCGTGAAGGGGGGAAAACCTGATTAATTGACTCGGTCCCGACCACGACAGGATTCGATTCCCTCAAGACAAAAAGCCGTTTGTTTGCCCGTACCAACTCCGAGTTAAGGGCCACAGTGTTCTTGGCCTTATTTCCCATACGTGAAACCTCCGTGATAACTCGATGAATAAGGCGGACCACCCCGGTTTGAACTCTCGCATTATAAGGAAGCGCGGGACACCAAGAGATAAACTTGAAATCACATTGTTAAACACCACACAATGTTTGAAAACGCCAATCATTACAAGATCAAAAAGTTCCAGTCATGCAGCACGATCGTATGAGCGAATTTTCGTAAATTTATTATCGTATTGTGTAATGTTAAATGTTTTGAAATTTGAGCAATTTGATTGCAAGGAAACTGTTAACTATTAATTTTATGGCGAAAACGTTTTCTAAATAATAACTTGCTATTCGAAAAAAGGTTTTGGATTTTTGGCTTTTCAGCAGTTTTTATCGATTTTATAGCAAATTTAATGACACACATAAGTTTCAAATGTTATAACAGTACCAAAATGTTCTAAAACGAGCTCCCTAAAATTGAGCACAATAAATTGTGCGCTTAGGCCAGAAAAGTGATTTATTATTATTTAATGAAGCAAGATCCCATCTTGAGGATTTCGACATTAACCACACTGTCCAATAATGAGTGGTTCTTTTCCAATGATTTTTTTTTTTTTTTTTTCAAAGTAAATAATTACGAAGTCACAAAACCACTCTTTTCGGGACGGGTCCCTTCTTCCCACACACTGTTTACTTTATGAAAAATCATAGAAAATAATTACTCAATAATTCTCACAATTAAATCTACTTTCAATTTTAAAAAATTATGTGCTCGTACTCCATGCACGATTTACACATATACCAAATCAAAATCAAGGATAATTTATCACTCCATCCTCTAAGGCATAAAAGCTTGATACTACGTAGAATATAAAATTCAATTTTCTTGAGATGGCAAAATCCCCTTGAAGCCGTAAAGGAATATTTATTCAACATTGTTTTCGATTCAACAGTTTGACTGAGAATTGGAAGAGATATGAATCCGAAACACTCATCTTTTGCGGAGGAACGGTTTCAAGGTGATGCTCTATTATGTGGGCGAGGATTGCCGTAGACTAGCCGAAGGCTCGGAACTCTCTCTGCTAATACACGAGACTGTATACTCTATTCGTGGACTTGTTTTCGAGAGGCGAAGCTATTACGGTACTAATACACTAATCACTAGAATTAAATCTAAAGGGTTATTTCCGCTAGCAGTAATAGTAAAATTATCATTTACGTACCTTTCGGAGGAATCCATCGTTACTGACAAGTCGAGTATCGGGGGCGAGCTTTCGATGCAAATACATCATCACCAGGCCGTCAGTACTGAAAGCGCTCGCTCCCAGTACTCGACTTGCCAGTGACGACGGATTCCTTCGAAAGGTACGTAAATGATATTTCACTAATTACAAGGTCAAGAATTTATAAAGAGATCAGGAAACTAATAAAAGGGTGTCCTGGGGATTCATCATGTACAAACCAGGCAAATCCCTAATACAATTGTTAGGGAGGGAGAGAAAATGGTAGGGGGGGGGGGGGCTACAATGAAGTATTACAGGACGCTTATGATTTTTGAAGAAGGTAAGTGTTACCGTTGCCCTGTGATCTCCGGAGTTAATTTCTTTGCTCTTCAACCAATGAAGCCACTCAAATTTGAAAAGAAGTCCTTTTTCCAACAATATTTAGCATGGTATTAAATCTAAAAGGTTATTTCCGCTAGTAGTAATAGTAAAATTATCATTTACAAACCTTTCGAAAGAGTCCGTCGTCACTAACAAGTCGAGATACGGGGGCGAGCGCTTTCAGTACTGTTTCAACGGCCTGATCATGATGGGTTTGTGCCAAAAGCGCCCCCCCCCCCCGGTACTGGACTTGCTAGTGACGACGGATTCCTCCGAAAGGTATGTAAATGATATTTCACTAATCACAGGGTCAGGAATTTATAAAGACATCAGGAAACTAATAACAGGGTGTCCTGGGGTTTCATGTTCAAACTACAAGCAAATCACTAATACGATTGTTAGGGGATGAGGAGAAAATGGGGGGGAGAGGGGGGGGGGGCTATAATGAAGTATTGCAGGACACTTTTGATTTTTTGAAGAAGAAACAGCTCTTTGGGCAATATTTTATGTTATCCGTTACACCATCAAATATATACAAAAAAGTTACAGTCATTTGAACGAATTTTCGTTAACTATCGTAGGTGTATCATAACGTTAAATTTTTTGAAAATTGAGCAGTTTGAGTGTAAAGAAATACTCAAACTACCAATTTTATGGCAAAAACTCGTTTTAAATCCAAAATTTATTTTTTATTTTTAGCTTTTTTTTAGCAGTTTTTATCGATTTTTCAGCATAATTTTGTGCATTAATTTTTTAACGTTCTAGTTCTTCACCGATAGACTAATTTTGCTAATAAATATAAATTTAATGATTTTAAGCATCATTTAGCCAATTTTAATGATTTTTTGGGCAAATTTCTACAAATTCAAAAAGTGTTGGCCAACGAACTAATCAGCTTTCGTTCGGAAAGCATAATTTTCTGGCGCAAGAACCGAATTTTTACCTCAACCTTAAGGAGAGTTATCGTTTAGAATGACATATATACACCTATACAGGGTGTGTACAGAAATTATGGGACAAACTCAAGGAATAAATTCTAGAGCTCATTTCTGATCAAAAGATGCTATTAGAGGTTTCTTTTTAAGGGCTTCGTTTTCAAGTTATTACAGTCATTTTAGATTTTTTTCGAGTTTTGTGCCTTATGACATTAAAACGTCCATAACTCCCCCGAGAATCACAGTAAACTCAAAACTAAGAACTCCTTTGGAAAGACCGTTTAATTTCCTATAACTCTGATATAAAGAAGTAAAGTTGTTGTCGTCAGTTGTGATGTTGAGATGCAAACATCATTGTTGGCCGAGTTGTATTTCTTAAAATGAGAAAATAATCTGAACGGTGGGGGGGGGGTGGATGTAGAAAATATTTTGTTCATTTTAAAAGTTCATTGAGGAAATTTCCATTTCTGCATCACGCGATTCATCGCTAACGAGAAAGAAAAAAATGAGGATGAATGAGAATCGTCGGAAAGGAACCGCGCGTGCGGTACAAGAAACAAGAGATATTTTATGACGTTTGACACGGTGACTAATCATTGTCAGAAATGAAAGGGAACCGAATGGGACGCCGGTGTTGAGTTTGTATGGGGACAATAACAGGACGAGTGTATCCTGCGACCTACGCATAGAGTAGAGGCAGCCTCTCTATTTCTCCGATGGACACCTGCGTCGACAAACCAGTGAACAGGACACTCAACAACTGTCCATCAAGGTGATATACGGATTCGTTCGTACAACAAAGTTCAGTCAGGCAGTATGATCTAATGGCGCGAATTTTCGTAAATTATCGTATAATATTATTTATTATAAAACAGATGTGCCCGCTCGCTTCGCTCATTCGTACAAGACATGAATGCAGATCACAGAGTACGTACTGTAATTGTGTCAGTACTGCCCGGGATACTATCTACAATTGTATCTACCACACCCAGAGAGGCCCCGTTGTAAATTTCAGCATGTTAGGTTGAATAGGAAAGAATTCAGACTCAGAGCTCACCCAGCTGACCAGGGTTCCTTCGTACGATGTTAATGTAACCCAGTAGTTTCCTAGTGGCTCCAATTCAAATTTCAGTATCGCAGGTTCACTAGAAAAGAGATTGCCTTCAGAAGGGCGTAACGAATTGGGGGAACGGTGTAGCAGGGAAACTAGTGGAGGGCAGCGGAACTGGGTGAAATATCGAGCCGGAAGGCTAGCTGGGCTACTCAATCAACCGGCATCAAATCGAAATCGGCGCTTATCCGAGAAAATTTTCCCGATTGTGCAATTTATGGTTGTCTATTCCACTTGGCCCAATCGTGGTTCAGAAAGCATGAACAAGATAAGTGTCCACTCAAACATTTCACCAAGAAGACGGAAGCTGGTAGGTACGTGGTGCAAAGTGTTTCTTGGGTCGCAATTCCTTCCACCAGAAGCCGTGTACAATGCCTTCTCCACCCTCATGGATGACGCTCCTCTCTCTAGCCACCACGATTTCAGTTATACTTGCTGACTAACTATAGAGAAGACTCTCTCTGGCCTCACCTCAGGACAGAAAGTCTCCACGCAGATTATAACAGGCAGTTCTACACGCCACACTCGCCTGTAGAGAGTTTTCTTCATTCACCCAGCTGCGTCGTCTTCTTTGCATTCGGCATACACAGCTGACCAGGGTGGCTCCGTATCTGTCATTATTGTCCAGCAATTGCAATGTGCCTCTGTTTTAAAATTTAGCATCGTAGGATAAGAATCAGGATTTTTCAAGAGTGTGGTTGTACTCGAGAAAATTTAAGAACTCCACAGGAATCAGGGTGGCTTGGTGCATGTTTCTTGTTTACCCCTGCATTCATTTTTTTCTATCTGATGAATGACAAGAAAACATGATTCTCTATTTTTTTTTATTAGAGAATAATGAATATCTCTGAATTCGGTCATCACATCATTATTAATTTCGACTGTGATTGGGTCAGTAGCTATGAGCGTCTTCACATACTTGATGAGGTGGAATAGACAAGTGAAATCTTAATGACTTCAAAAACTCACTTTTCAAAACAAATATTTCGTTAAAATCGTTGACACGATAATTTCTCCCTGAATTTTAATCAACGGAATAAGGAATTAGAAATTAGATAGAGCCTCTCTGGGATATCAAGAGACGAATAAAATTATGGGCTATTTCCTGAGCAGCTGAGTGAGTTCAATTCTCTCCTGTTCACCCAAAGACATTCAAATTCGACAGGGAACAAGTATGGGGCAAAAAAAAAAATCGAATGAAATGACGGACTCCATCTAGATCAGCTGATTATGCTCAATTCAGTAACATACACCGCGACAACAAATTTTGTTCTTATGAAGCTGAACTTTGGAACGGGGGCCCGTTGAGTGTGGTTATTGCAACTTGAAAAAAAGAAAAAAAGAAGTTTAATCAGCTGAGTGGGCCGTGTAGGTATTTTATTTTGTCCCTATTCAACTAGAGACGATGAACTTCTGGATCGGGAGTCTCTGGGAACGGTAGAACAATTACAACTCGGTAAACCACTATAATCAGCGGAACGAGCTCTGTAGCTAATGCTGTTCCTTTTCAATTCAAGATGCTGAACTTTTGAACTTCTAAATCAGCTGGGTGAGCTCTGAATCGAACTGGACTAGCGACGCAACCACAATGTGCCACAGCGAAGCACAATATAAAAGTACACGTACAATATAGCACAATATAAAAAATGAAATAAACTCCAATATTGCAAAACTAATACCATTTTTATTTTTCCAGCGATCAACATACCGCCCTTGAGTGACTCATCTAAACAAACGGGCCTCAATGAGGATAACAGACCTGTGGGAACGCGGTGAATGAGGTACGGAGCGCCCCGTCATTGACAACCTCCAACCCGGGCCGCAGTGCAAGTTACATCACATCAGAACACGGATCCATAAAACATTAACCGAGCGGAAATAGAATGAAGAAACGTCAGTTGGAATAAATTCTTTCACTTGGACAGCTGAATGAAAGAGGAGGTGAATCCAACTGCAACTCGAAATGTCTCCCATCCAAGCAGACGGACTCAAGGGCAAGGTTATATCAGATCCCAAGAAATCAAAACCAAATGCGTTAACCGTCGTTTAAAATGATCGTATTTTCCAGGATAGCTAGTCTACCTACGTTTTGAGTTTCACTACATTTCGAAGAATTCAATGTAATTAAAAACAATAGTAAATACGAATACCTACCCCGGGCACGTAAATGATAGAAACGCGAAATCGGAATAGGTGCACATCGAAAAAGCAACAGGAAAACTTAGCTAAATATGAAAAATGAATTAAAGCTTTTACTAAAGTTGACCAAGTTGCTGATCCATAGAAGCTGACTAGATTTTCGGAGAAATGTCTAATATTCTCCCACTCTCCTCCTCCAGCCATTACCATCAAATATGAATTTACTGAGAATGGTTTCTAGGAAAGACAAAATGATAAAATAATTGAACAAAAATAATCACGAAAATCAGCTGAGAATGGTGTATATATTATAGTACAGTTCATTTCCTTATCCATCACTCCTCCTCACAAATAATCTGCCATCAAAATTAAATCTCCATTTTTTCGCACATTTAAGGAATAATACTTAGAAAATAAATAAATGAATGGACGAAAAAATTAAAATTCTATGATATCAGATTTACCGCCTCCCATTGGTTTATTGCGTAACTCCACTAAAATCTGAATTGAACAAAAATACAGTCGCGGAGATCGGATGAGAATAGTGAAAACCACGATTTATTAGTATTATCCACCTCCAAAACTTTCACCGCATTCTAAATTGTTCAAAAAACGAATCACGAAAATCGGTTCTGTGTTGCAGCTTGGACAGCGCTTAAAAGGATCGGCCTAATCCATTTTCTCTTCCGACTAAAAAATTCAAAGATTTGTTTAAAAAAATAAATAAATACATTAAAAAAATTAGAAAAAGTATATACCTGTAGTAATTTCTACAGATTCTATCTTAGGATGGTCTGAATTGGATGAGTATTAGGTTATTTTTTGTCTCATGCTTATATCCCCCCCCCCCCCCTTTCCAGATCAGTTCCAGCTTCAAAGGGACACCCTACAAAAGTCTTTCCCTAAATTATTTGCACAAAAAGTACTGATTCATAACGAAAAAAGGTGAATTCATAATAACAGAAATAATTTAAAACTTGTAAAAAAAAGTTTAGAATCAACGCCAAGTCAGAAAATGAATAAATGGGTAGACTATATAATTTTTGTTTTCAATGAATACTATAACAACCATTTATCCGTAGTATTTATACAAAGCAACGGTTTATTATTAAACGTCGTTTCCGAAAAGTGGGGCACCCCCGATCGAAGAAGTCACCAATATTATTCGCTATCATTAGCAGCAACAGCTCATTTGGACCATCTATAGTACATAATATCCATCGTTTTATAAACATCATGGGTGGTTCAAGGTATTACGATGAGACGTATTAGTAGGCGTTCGCGAAATGAGGGATGTACTTGTATTGGAATATAATCGTGTTCAGTCCTGATTGCTACTTCCAAACTACCTTAGTTCCCAGAAGTTCAACATTACTTGCCCAAAAGGTAACAGTTGCTTATAATAACTTGCAATCGAATCTTACTTCGAAAGTATAACGACCACACGTTCGAAGAAGTGAACAGTGGCCTGTTAGAAGAACTTCAGGCACGTATTTTGCTTCTATAGAAATAGCGAGAATTATCCCCAATCAACCAGATAAACGGTGAAGTAATGCTCTGAAGGACTGAGTGATGGGAAGGTTCGTTTAATGGGAGGTGTTGCATCATAAGTCATTCTCGTCATTTATCGCTCAAGGAAGGAAACAATTCACGAGGAGTTGCCTGGTCGAACATATTGATGAAGCTTGGAAGAAAGGCGTAAAACTAGACGGACAGCCATTTGTCTCGAAGGTTCGAGAAAATAGGTGTCGCCTCGATTTTATGACTGATGTTGAACGTGATATGGAAATGTTTTAGAGAATCATTCTTACTAGACTGATCTCGAATGATATTCAAGGCAATAATGAGCTATAAATATAAACCGAACAACCATGACTTAAACAGCAAGAAACTACTTTCGATTTAAGGTTCAATGATTTATGGTTTTTATGCCTATTAAAGAAGCATTTCGACAACAAAAACGATGTCAGAAGTTTATTTTGGTTCCTCCGTGTTATAAAAAACAAGGCAAGCACCACTCGATACAGAATGTAATTTGCAAAAGAAAAAAGTGGTTGTTTAACCACACGCCTGAGCTGAAATTCTGGGTAGTGAAAACCAATTACGAGAAAAATAGAAGACCATAAAAAGCCGGCGTTTCGCAATCCTACGATTTCAATAGAAGCTGAGTCAGAGGCCAGGGTAAGTTTAAAAGCAGTTAAAACTACACACAATGAATCTAGTCGCTTTTAAACAAAGTTCTGGGAAAGTAATTCTCTGTTTGTGTGCGTACAAAAGAATATTCCAGTATCTGGAGCAGATAGAACTGCCTTAAACTCCGAGAAAAACTGAATTATATTTTCAGCGGTTTCACGACTAAGTTAAGATTAACATGGACATCAATAAACTGCCACTTTATTATTCTTGGATGAGTTTGTTAATCTAGTATTTATTTTGTTGGTGTAACAGACAGACAGACATACATACATACAGACAGACAGACAGACAGACAGACGCACGCACGAGCACACACACACACACACACGCGCAGCTAACTAATTCTACCTATAACCAGCTGGGCTGGAGGCACTTTGAAGCAGGTGAACAAGGTTCTCCAATCAGCCTCTAGGTTAGGTTGGTTGATCAGCTGAATAAGCCCAATTCTCTCCTGTTCACCCAAGGATGTGAGATTTGGCAGCCTCTACCCCAGAGGTAAAAGCTTGTTTCGAGTTTTTCAATGTAAAGCCGTTTAGCTCTAGGCAGGAAAAAGTAGAGTTCGGGGGCCCTGGTGAGGCGAGTTTTTTTCCACCAACTAATTCTATAGGTCATAGTCACATAGCATCAACTATGCCCGATCAGTTTTGCAGAATACTCATATTGACCATGCAGATGAAATGAAACGGGGATATGAATGGACGCACTTGAAATATACGTCTACAACATAAGACCAATTCCTTTCCAGTATTCATTCATTACGTTATTTTATTTACTTGGTGACAAAAACCCTCTTAAGCATTTACATGTAGACAGAGTAAGCCACACAATATATAGAGAGTGCACCCATACAGTGCGATTTCTAGTAAAAAGTAATTCCATTTTAGCGAATATTCGTAGGAAATGAAGTTATTGCAACGGCTCCAAAAAAATTAAAAATAAAATTTTTTGAAAAATGTGTTAATTGAAATCCGTTTCGAGGCATTCTGAAACGATTCCTGAAGTTTAAGATTGTTCACATATGTGTGTGTCATACAGACTATAACTATCTCTTTAGGTTTTGGATAAAAAATTCCTTCAAGTCAAGCTTTCCAAATGAAAGGATAGGTTCGTTGGCCAGCACTTTTTGCGTACATTAAACTGGTCAAATGTCAAAAACGTGCTAACATATCACTTAAAATTGTCACAAACCGGAAAATTTAGAATTTTAGCAGAATTTCAGTCAAAACAAATTTATCAACTAAGACATTTAAAAAATTGAACAAAATTATGCTGAAATATGTGTTTAAATTTCATTAATTTTTGCTGAAAAATCGATAAAAACTACAAACAACTAAAAATCCAAAATATTTTATGTCTCGCAGAATATTTTCCATACAATTCATTTTTAACAATTTCTTTGCTCTTGAAATGGCTCAAATTTCAATACGATTCAACACATCGAAAGACGATAGGTAATTTAAGAAAACTCGCTGATACGATCTTGCTGCATGACTGGAACTTTTATCTTTAATATTATTGAATCAGTGTCGATCCATCTTTCGGTCAGAGTTTGAAATAAGTTTAGATAGTCTTTTATTAATTTTTCTCCATTTTATTTATTATGATATTAAAAAGACATGCATGAACGGAATCTTCGATCCACATACAGATTTAATGAAACTACTTACAGATAGGTTTGCCTGATTTACGTATTTGGAGCGGATGCTAATCGTAGATCTAGTTAGTATGCAAATGTCAGAAAAATAATGGCTACTAGGAAAGGTGCAGGTGCTCGAGGCATGAAAAGGAAACAAAGCAATAATTATTATGCGAAATCACTGGCAGCCAATAATTACTTTATGAGCTAAGTTTATCGATTATGTATTTGAAAGCCGTCTCTCAATCTAGATTACCATAGATGAAAACGGCGGAAAGCTGTCGGTAATAGGAACGAGAGAAAATCACGAATGGATTGTTAGCAGTAACATTCAATCCCGGGCTCGTATAAGGAGCAGCCTACACGTTTCACGAGGTGTAATTCCTTTAGATCTAATCTTTACACACAAATACCGAAGAGATCGTAGAGCTTTAGGAAGTAAGTGAGGTGTAGAAAGATATTCAAAACATGAACACAATCAAATCTAGTTGGAACGGCATCCGTCCGACATTAAGTATGTGCTACTAGTATGTGCTATCAAGTACTATTTCCCCAATCTTTGACCATCATGATTCACAAATTCGGATAGGTATTTCTTTTACCCAACTTTTCGTATAAAAGGGGGTATTACAGCCGTCGGCACTTGGGAGTGGGGATTTGCGTTCAGAGGGTGTAGAACACGTTTACAATAGTAATTTATTTTCAGATTTATATATATATAATATATATAAATATAATAATATTTATATATATATAATATTTAAATATTTATAGACAATATTTTGTGCTCTCTACTCCTCCGAAACCCCGGGTCCGATTTGGACCAAATTTTGATATGTTGGATTACCATGTCGGAACTTGTGCCTCGCTGACTTTGGAGAGGATTTGCTGACGACGAGCCGTAATATCAATCATAATTATGGCAAAATCATGTCCGAATCTCTCCTATTCACAGTAAGACGTCAAAAATTAATAGGGAGCCTCTCTGGAACAACAAGAAGCTTGCGAAGTGAGAGGCGCCATCCTGATCAGCTGAGTGAGCTACTATCTCTCCAGTTCTCCGACACGGAAATAGGAAAGCATTTCGTAAACAAATTTTCCGGTGATTAAGTCAAAATTACTATTAACCACGGTTCACCTACCGACAATTAATCACCGAAATTTGTTCAGTGAAACATGACTTCCGCGTGTTAACCCCACTGGGGTATACATATCAGAATATCGTTCAGTATACAGGGTGGTTCCACTAACTAACCCCCCCCTACATAACTTCCTTAATAAATCGGTTAGAAGAAAAGTTCACAAGGCAACTCCCCTTATTTTTTCCGTAGATCTCATAAATTACATTTTTGCGCACTTCGTTATTTAAAACGGGACCTCCCATTTCTACGGGAAATTTCATGAAGAAATGTCCCCACTCAGTTATTTGAGTGCGCAAAAACGGGCGCCATTCGGACCTAAAACTGCGCGATTCCGCACTAAGAGAGCGAAAATTGTGAAATAAAGAATTTTAGAAGATATTTAATTACCACACGGGATATCGTAAATATGATGACATATAACCAAAGTATCTATTAATCTTTCCCAATAATTAAGCTGATGGAAGAAAACTATTAAGAAAATAATACTCTTGATCCAGTCAGTGATAGAATGGAGCCAAGATGTTGTCAAGTATCTTACGACGGTAGCGAACTAACAGTTGAGGCTTTAATATTGCTGGTTTAGTAATATCCTTACCTTTGAATTATCCAAAAATCCAGGGCATGATAAGATATGTTGAGTTATTATATGAAAATGTCACTGAATTTGAGCCTGCCTCTCATATGTCTATTTCATGCAATCATGCATTCAAATATACGAACCGACGGGGGATGAGGGATGGATAAAAACGAAAGCCAGTAGGTGGGAACTGTAGTAGGCGGAGCTTTTAGAAAGTCAACAGTGAGAATGTTTGCTAAGGGCAATATTGACACATTCGGTACAAGTGCGCGGCAAATATTTAAAATTTCATACAGTGGATCCTAAAATGATAAGAACTAGAATAACAAAGTTCATGGATCACATCGAGTACATGAGTAGGTACCTAAATGAATGGTGAAAGTTTCTATGGAAAATCCACCATGCACAAAGGAACATGTTATCATTACTACAATGATGGGGGGAAGTTTGTGTTTTTGTAATAAATCATACGTGTCTCAATATTGCTGAAACAAGAGATGTTGACTGATTGAACATTATTATTTTTAAATGGTATAATTATTATAAGTCCCTGTACGCCAAACTGTTACAATCCAAACTGAATTATAAGAGACTTCTCAATGACACATTCAGTTTTAATAAAATTGCTGATATATTTCCGTACATTAAATTCGTTAAATGCCAAACTGGGTTTTTAAGAAGGATATGAAGCTTCGTTTCGAAGTAATATGAAGGTTAGTTACTGGAAACTTGGAACGGGAGGGGGATATGGTGATTCACTGTTTGGCAAGCCGTAGTATATTATTGATTTGTTTTTCATGTTATGAACTTAGATTTCACTTAAATACTCTCCTACATTGTGTAACAGGTAGGTGAACAGAAAAGTTCTGCAGCATGTGACTTCGTTTTAAAATTTGGGCCCTTTGAGTATAATGCAATTTTCTAACTATCATTTTTATGCACACCAAAAAAAAAAAAAAAAAAAAAAAAAAAAAAAAAAAAAAAAGAAAAAAAAAAAAAAAAAAAAAAATTGTTCGAAATAATTTTCTGTATTTTATAAAAGATTTTGGATTTTTAGATTTTTTTGCAGTTTTCAGTCAAATTTAATTACATTTTTCAGCATGATTTTGTGCATACTTTTTTATGTCCTAGTTCATCATTGATAAACTTCTCTTGACAAAAATACTGCTAAAAAATATAAATATAACAATTTTTAGACGTTTTAAGCTATTTTTAATGATTTTTTTTAAGCACATTTTTTTTTATTGAGGCCAATTTAATGTGCTCAAAAAGTGCTGGCCAACGAACTCATTCTTTCATTTGGAAAGCTTGATTTTTTAGCACATGAACGGGTTTTTTATTTCAATCCTAAGAGTGTCCTCGTTCGGAACCACACACACACACACACACACGCACGAGCACAAACCACACACACACACACGTATATTTATATAAATATGAAAAACCGCATTTCAGGAATCGTTTCAGAATGCCTCAGTATTTCAGTATTTCTTGAAAGAATTTTCCAAAAAATTTTATTTTAAATTAGTTTGAGCCAATGCAATAGCTTCATTTTCTAATAAAATTCGCTAAAATTAAACCGATGTAGTACGTGATGCATGTAAACGGCGGTCAATCCGTAACCTTTAATGAACTTTCTTTTTTCTTTCAACTGGTGAGTAATAAGAATGCCGATTCATTCCGCAATATCTCTATGCTATAAAATCGTTAAATGTCAAGCTGGTTAAGTAGGAAAACGCAAAGGTTAATTGTTAATAACTCGGGTGAGCGGGAGTAGGGGGTTTGATATATGGTGTATTTTTCTCTCTGACAGGCCGTTGTTTACCTGATGACATAAGATGGCTGAAGAGGGCTGGCATAGGAAAGAAGTTGACAACTGGAGGATCTTAGGAAGAATGACGAGCCCACACCCGGAGCCTGCGAAACCCACTCCCCCGTCGGATCTCGGAGCTTTCCCCTCTACAAGAGATCTCCCTTCCTCTCGGATGAAGGACCACCTCCGCAATCAACTGACCAACTATCAATTACTTCATCAATACAATTATGAATTAGCGAGGAGAAGACGGTAGAGGAGAGGGACCCCCCTTTACGTGAGTCATCTCCGGTTTTACGAGCTCTCACGGAGGCGGTACCGGGTCATCCGGAGAGACATCGCGTCTACGGCGCTGTAGTTGGCTGTCAAGGGCGGAGATGTAAACAATCGAACCACTGGTTATAAGACCAACAGTGAGGTTCCGATGGGGCACGAGAAAAAACAGAGAAAACCTGGTGCAAGGCATCGCACTACTTTCCCAAACACCAACCATTAAAATAAAAACTCCAAAACAAAAATTAAAAAGTTCCAGTTATGCAGCATGATCGTGTGAGCGAATTTCCTTAAACACAACCAATCCAACATTAATAGATTTTTCTTACTTATTTATTTATGATTAAAAATCTGGGAGTGGTCGCAATCGACTGAGCGCTAAAAAAAAAAAAAAAAAAAAAAAAAAAAAAAAAAAAAAAAAAATAAATAAATAAATAAATAACAACTACTTTGACTGTTACTGTGACACCCCACATACCCTATTGTAAAATAACCGATTTTTCAACAACTTTGGAACACTAAATTGTAAATTTGAACCAGAAATTATAGAGAGCGATCGGGCTGGCCAACGAGCTCGACCTGTCTTTTGCCAAAACGAATTTTTCTGCGTTGGAACGAATTTTTTACGCCTATTTTATGGGCGTTATTGTCTGGAAATACACCCCATAAATATATGCCGTTAAAATCTAGGGCTGTGTTCTTTGATGTATGAAACCGATTTATAGGGGTCTCCGACCCTTCCCTCCCTCATTTAAAATCTGAAGCCATCTAAATGACTCATTTTTTCTTTGAAAATTCGCTAAAACTCCACTAAAAATCTAAACATCTTTTTTCATTCACCGAATTTACCTTGTATGAGTTTTTTGCCATAAAATTGGTTTTTGAAAATTTCTTTGTACTCAAATTGCTCAACTTTCAATACAATACGATAGGTTTATAATATAAGAAAATTCGCTCATACGATCATACTGCATGACTGGAAATTTTCCTCCACGATTCCCATACAATTAAAGCACGGTGTGACGTAAGAATTCAGTCTTCGACAGACCACGTTTTTCAGAGCCCCGTTTGATTTATGTTATTGAGATTATGTTAAATTGAAAAGGGCAAAATTGATCTGGCTTAGTTTGCTATTTTTAAGCGTTGCGAAATTCCCTAAAATAAATACAGCTTAACACTGCGTACCAATAATTGGATTTAAAGTGAACCAGACAGCCCCATCCAACAAAAAAAGAAAGCGAGCAACCCAAACCCGCTCATGAGCATGTCGGCGTTCACACCTTAGGAACAATATTGGATATCGAATCCGCGGAGCTGGGCGAGAATAAGGATGGTGAATTATGATGGAGAATGACCGCGAGCAACGAATTACTCGTTCGATTCTGCAGCACGAAGTGAGTTTCCAAGAGGCCCACACGAGTGGGAGCAAGAAATGAAGAAGTTTAAAAAAAGAATAAACCGAAACTACGTATACAGGACGCTAATCTAAAGAGGATGATGCTGACCATCAATTTACTTGACCCTCAGTGCCCACGGAATCGTAATGAATACAAATTCGCATCATTGGCCGGGCGATCACAAGTCAATAGGTTAGTTAGACACGTTCTTTGAGACAAATTACGAACAGTTACCTTCTAGAGTGGGATTTGAAATATAGATGATACAACAAATATGGAACCTCCCTGACAGCAAGAATTCCAGTTTGAACCAGTGTGTTGGTAATTTTTAGGAGGTCCCTCAGGAGTACGATTTAATGGAATAAGGTAGGCAGAAAAACGGGAGTTTATCCGATTCTTTTGCGAGCTAACGCTAGCAGTAGTGCCAATCGTTTTCTACATGCCTGATGGAACTTACAACACCCTAAAATAGGGCTTCCCTAATTTTATAGCTAGTGGACCCCTTTTTCAAGTGTGGCTACACCCCCCGTCAATGAAAAAGCTTTCAACTGCCATGGGCTTTGTGGTGAATTTCAACAAATGCGGAAAGCCTCTAAGTCTAGTCTGCGGTTGGGTCCGAGCAAGGAAGGCGTTTGCCATCCTAATTTCCTTCCTCATTACCGAAGGTAGGGAAACTGTGTGTTCGTGAAAAAAGTCGAAAAATTCATGTCTTCCAAAATTAAAACTTCCACGCTTTGTGCGTTTCAGAGCTTGCTGTTCAATTTAGGTTCCGTGTCCGTCTGTCTGTAGTAAATCCTTGTCTCACCCAAAACTATATCAAATTTTAGTCCGATTTCGATGAAATTTTCAGGGTTTGTGCTGGTGTTTTACTGGTTTCCAGATGATTGATATAACCTAATTATTATGCAGCCAGTAAAATTATTCAATCTTCTGGTTATATGTGATACGTATTCTATTATCGTATAGGAACGAATGAAGGCACTAACTGGTTGAAATTATCGGTAATACAAAAATGTATTCAAACCATCTCATAATTATAATTTAAACAAAATTACTTAAATTGAAGAAAATATTGTTTATTGGATCAATAGATAATGCATATCAGATAGAAAATTCAAATAGGAAATGCATTTCAATATTTGTGCCAAGTGCGTGAAATTAATTTCTGTATAAATTTTAATGAGTTTTTTTAATATGCTGTCCAACTCTATCCGGTTTTTTTCCACATCTCACCTGGCAACCTTGTCCTCACTACATGTAGGTTCAGATACTAGTTGAGCTTACTCTCATTTGTTGCACACATTCTGTAAACAATTCTAATTGAGTGGAGGGGAATTTATTGCAAATGAAAGCAACGTTCATTTCAAGCTTTCGAAGTACGTACTTTGTTGAGTTTTAGCACTAATAATCCGACCGAGGTGCTCAATTTCAACTGGTAGCAGCCAATGGGTAAATTGCTCGTTTCTTCATTCACCCCGTCTTCAGCCGCTGATCCATAGAAATAATAAACTGATCAGGATGAACTTAAGAAAGAAGTTAGTAAAACATTGGAATATTCTCGATGGATCAGCTCTCGGTTATAGAGATATATGCATGTTGTTCTAGCTTCTGAGAACCGAAGAAATTCATTATGAAAACACTAAAGACCGCATGAACTGACATAAAAATGCATGTTTTTAATACGATAGCATAGGAGTTCGCGATCGCACTTTGGGAAGCCCTGCCCTAATACACATAAGACACAAGAAATATTTTTTACCCGGTTTATGAAAAGTAAAATAAACGTAAGCTCCACACATGATTACTGCAAAATTGAGATAAAAAAATTTCCGGATACGTCAAAATGGGAAAAGTTTGTTTTTCGCGATAACAGTACTTCGTTTTAACCATCTTTGAAATAAAGCTATTTTCTATCCACGCCAATCTATTGAAATTGTAAAACGTGAACTACTATCTCAATTGCTGCCATTTAATGAAATTTGAGTTGTTGAAAATTAAAACGTACAAATTTAATCCGTTTAAAAAGTGGTGAAGGGTTTAACAACGGTACTTGGGAAGTAATTGCACCAATGTAAAGATACCCACACATTTTTGGGTGCTGTTTATGAGAGAGTGAGTGTTAACAATTATATATTTAGAGAACGGAATGTCTGCACCTACTCTTTATTCCTCGAAAGATTCCTTCTAAATAAGGGCCCCACTCCCTAATGCTTCAATTAATATCACTATCAAAACCAGTAGCCAAATTGCCTTGGATTTACCATAAAAAGGTACATTAAATTAGATACTATGTGGAAATTTCAAGCTTCAAATCAATTTATATCAAACCCGCCTCACCGTTAATCGGACGCCGATATAACTGGGAGGGCTAGACACCTACTCACTAATTATACCCTGCTGGAGGGAACCTCGAATCAAATCCAGGACGAGGGAAGTGAACCTGATCAACAACTCGATGAGTAAGGAATGTTGTATCATCGGTTTACAACTCTACATGTTGGGGTCTATAAATGAATGTTAACGCACAAATATGATTTTTTTCTTTAAATATAGGTCAGTACTCATGAAGTGAGCCACATGTTAAGCGCATTTTCTTTAAAGTAGATTAGTGTTTCACAAGGAATGACGATATAAGAATTTCGGGGGGACGTCTAAAAGTTGAACGGAGCAGTGTTGTTGTTATAACAACAATAATTATACAGACCTTAATTATTCGTAGGATAAATATCATAGCGATTAGCGTTAAAGATTTTGTTATTATTAAAAGCTTACTCAGCTGATTCGGCAAGTTAAACCCCTATTCTAACTGTCTCACAGAGGATCCGTACCAAATTTCAGCGTCATAGGATAGATTGCGTAAAATTAGCGTTAAGGGCTAATTGAAAATTTACAAAGTTCGCCAAGTGAAAATCATATTCTACTTGTCTCACCGAGGCTCCGTTATTCAAATGTCAGCTTCGTAGGATAAATAGCATGTAAATGGGATTTTTTTAATCACTAAATCATCTCACGCTGCTGATTATAATGACGATTTTTGCTAAAACTTCATTTTAAATGACTAGCTAGTCATTTTGCGACCCATCCCCTCAAATTCTGTCCTGCCGTTCTTAAGTTAAAACGCTTTTACGAGGAAACACGTACATAAACACATACATAAGGGGGCAAAGTTAATACAATATCGCATTTTTTAAAAAGAAAAAGCGTAATGGTTTACACCTATCTTTGCACTAATCGAGTAACATACAGTAAATTTATTCCACCTGGTTCTATGAACTTAATCCATGCCACAATTGCCACAAGTTCGGAAAAATACTTTGAGAAATGTAAATACTAAAAACTAAGGTAACAAAACATAGACTAAATTAAAAGCATGCTTATATTATTTAATTTATTTTTATTCTTAAATGTGTACCTACTAAAAAAGGCACAAAAGACTGGGAGATACCTATTTCACGACGACGATTTTAATGATGTATTAATTTTATATTAATCCGTCGAGGAATAAATGTATACTGTTCAATCGATAAATTTCAAAAGCTGGTGCTGCGGCAAAACACTTCAAAACCTATGGTACCTATGTATTTTTTGTTCGGCAGATTTCAAAACAGATTTAAGGGTTAACTAAAAGAAAGACGATTCTTTTGGGTGAAACTTATTCAGTAGGTCTGTTGTCTTCATTATTAAATGTTTCCAAGAGAAGGAGCCTGCACTAAATTATAAAAACGGAAAATTTTATAATGTTAACACTGATGAACCCGATCATCTTGGAAGTCGGATACATGCACAGAAAGTATCGTGGGTCTCACACTAGTTTTTTTCTAATTCTAAGTATATTAATTTTTTTTTACCTTTTTATCAAGTTTTAGTCATGCAACCTGATCGCAAGAGCAAATTTTCTTAAATTATGTATAGTATTATATTTACCAATGTTAAATTGAGTTATGAAGTTTTATAAAATCTATTTAATGAAAATGGATTACGCTGGCAATTATTATCCTTCAACGAATAGTGGAAAGACGAAACATAAATCAAAGGAAACATCGTCATCATCTAGAAGACAATAATAAATAATTGGTATTCGCCTGCTCCCACGACAGACGGTGGATATGAATGAAGTTGCAGCATTTTACGCAAGGTCGAAGCGAGATACGTAGAAAAAAACCCAAGACTAACTAGAGGGTAGATATTTACTTAAGCACCGGGTCTGACGAGTAGAGGTGGCACAAAATCAGGCTGAATCGAGATTCTTGGCAATCCGACGAAGGTGCGGCGGAGTACCTAGAGGCGCTATGCCCATAACGCGAAGCGATGTTATCTCATCTGGCGGTCAGATTGGGAAATACTGCCCTTCCATAGATGGTCAGCAAAAATGAGGAAGCTCAAAACGGAACGGGAGATGTAAACCACGATTTCGAGAAATACTATTATGGGAGAAACACAAGCGGATATTGTCGCTTTACCACTGCTTAACGTTCCACGGGCATGGAACTGAAATTAAAAACTGACTCCCTTGAAGAATGGCTTCATATTTATTTGTCAATTGCAGCTTTACAAATTTATGCATTTACGCCAATATCAGTTTATAAGAATGACATGAGCCCAGTTTTGTAATGCTTTATGTTTGCTACTGATCTCGACACTACAGACGATACATTATTTGGTATTTTCGGTAAGAGCAATACTGTTTCAATGCTGTGTGTAATTTATTGTGTAAAGGATAAGGAAATGCGATGGTATGTCATCCAACTTCTAAAATACCTAGGTACGTCTCTCGAGAGAAGTTTGATGAATTTACATTGAAAATTGAACAACACATTCACAAAGTGCAGCAAATCATTAAACAAACTTTATGATATCCGTATTAAATATTAGCCCTTCTTCGCAGATCAGTGGGGTACCCTGGTTGCATACGTCACTCGTATAGGTATACTTGAAAATCTCATTAAAATTATGGTGAAGATTTTAAGGGTGTTACAAGGGTTTTAATCGAATCGGTTGGGTAGAGCTCAGCGATTACCATTTATTCGCGAGGAATAATATCTATTCATCATAAAATTACATCAGAAAATTTCACCACAGTCAAATTAGGTAGGTACTGTAGAGGGAGAAAGCGTTTGGGAAGAACTTCACTTTTACTCTTGCTCGGAAGCTACCATTGATATTGATATACCTATAACTAAATTCATATGAAATTTTTCAGGAAATAACGAAACAATTTGCTCAATTCCAAAAAATTGAATGATATTGGAGGATTTGCTGGCACACAGACAATTGCAAACCCTCACACTGGTACTGCGAGAACAGTTGCGAGAAACCAGAAGCAAACCAATATATCTCCAATAGTCAGATCTTCAATGTTGAGATGATATTCTCAATCATGTTTCGTATTAGTTAAGATAGTTGGGTAAACAGCATGGACAGTTAAAAGAAGAAATCGAATAGGACCAACCCGAATCAGCGGACGTTCAGCGTGCTTCTAAAATTGACTTAGCGATTCACAGCTAAGATTTCGAACATATACATGACCGGCATGTGCTTGGTGAGCCAAATTTCGTAAACCAGAAGTTTGTACGGAAAGCTATTTCTTTTTTTTTTAGAATTAACGAATTTGGAAACATAGACCAAATAATTTTGAAAACGTAAATTTTTACTAGTTGATTACAAAACTCTGCAAAATAACAAATGAATAAAGGTAATTATTTTGCAAATTTCAAATAAGCATTTATTGGTATATCAATAAATATATTTATTCGGAAATCATGAAGACTACGAATTCGCGTCGTAGGTAATAATAGATCGTAATAAAAATTATATCAGAAACAAAATTTCATCACGGGAACGGCCGTATTCCATTGTCGACATCAAAATGATTTCATATACTTCTTTTCCATAGAAAACAACGAAATGCAATATATTGGAGACTTTGGTGTTATGGCAAATATTTAAAGATCTTCTCATTCCTGTGTATATCATCTCCAGATTCGCATAAGAGAATTTAACTATACGCTTGTCATAAATTGGATTCGAACACAATTATCGTTCGACCAAGTCGTTTAGCTTCAGTAATAGCGAGGCAAAAGGCGAAGCTGCGGTGACATGGATGACGCAACAGGAGATTTAAGATAGACCATGATTCACCTTCCTGCGGGATTAAGGTTCAGCGATGTAGTAGATATTTACTATGTGCGCAGAAGCACCCATTGTATTAGGTCAGTGTGGTGCCAAGGGCACCTCTTGTGTCCACCACGACACTAAAATGTCAAGATGTACTGATTGGGATTGAGGTCGTGATGGTTGTTTAAAGACATGTAATGTCTAAAGATATTAGTTTTGAAGATACACCTACTCTAGTCGATATACCTTAACCTAAATTCACTAAAAAAAAATAAATAAAATAAAATTCATTCTGGTTCCATACAACTTATATTTGTTAATAATATTAAAAAGTGTTCACATTTACATTTTAATGATACCAAATTGTTTCACATTAATAATGTAAAAGTTACACAAATTCGCTCATCTGAGCAATCAAGTTCAGAAAGACGTATTGGATGTTGGGAAGAAATTCCAAAAGATGGTATTCATTTAGCTCACTCAGCTGATCAGAAAAAAGCCCATCATTTCAATCTTCGCCTAGTGTCGCAGATAGGCTCCCCATCATTTCAATCGTCTCTTAATGTACCAGAGGGTCACCCTATCAAACTGCAACTTCCTAGGGTGAACAGATGACAATTTAGCTCTCAATGAGCTGATCAGTAAAGGGCCCTTCATTTCATTCGCGTTTTAATGTCCCAGAGTGAATCCCTATCAAATTTCAACTACCAAGGGTGAACGGGAGGCGAGTTTTGTTTGCCATGATAGTAACCGGTTTTGACGCACATGAAGTGCTTAAATTTCGAATACTTTTGACATAAACATAACTGAAATACATGAAAACTCTCTCATATAGTTGCAAAGCTGGATTATTTTCATCGCCAAGATTTTGACCCTATTCCACCGGACCCTCCTCTATTTTTTACTATACGTTATTTTAGTAAGAATCTAGAGTTCGAATAAACACTTTTTCGAGGAGCAGTTTGTTAAGAACAATTCCGATAGTGACAACTGAGCAGGTGGATGCTAATCAGGGGCCTTGAGGAGCTAACGAGAGTAGGAGTTGGTTGTTTGTGTACGATTTAGCTCCGGATACCTTCTTGGCGCGGCACAGCCTATTTGAAGTTGCCTTCATCTTTCCGACCGCTTTATTTGAAACGAATGATTACAACATTCTAGAAGCAATTTGTCAACTTGTAATTCTACGGTATTGCTTCCACAAAAAGATGGGAGGGGGTGATTAAAAGCTCCAGAGCAACATGAACATATGAGCCAATTTTCGTAATTTTACGCATTAGGTCAACGTTTCACATCAACGTTTTAACTTTGAAATTCGGGCCCTTTGTGTGCCTGTTTGCATCAGCCAAGAATATTTATTACCTAATTTTCTGCTATTCAAACTAATTTTAGGGTCTTGAACCATTTTTGATGAAATTTAAGTAAATTTGTGCACAAATCTCCAAATGTTCTAGTTGATCAACTTTTTCTTAGTCATATTCAGCATAACATTTCTTCTAAGAAAAGTTATTCCATTATTGTAATTTGTACTTCAAAGTGATCTTCTTTGCTTAGTGCTTGATTTTTTTCCTTCAATTTTTTTTTTTTATTTTATTTTTTTTAAATCTAAGCAATGAATTAGTTTTCTTAATTCTAAGGTAGAAATATTATCAGAAACGACAGATTTATACATTTATACATTAATATTAAGGAAAAAAAATAAGTCCCACTACAGGAATCGTTTCAGAATTTCTCAAAACAAACTTACATGAAGAAGATCTTGGAAATTTTTACTTTATACACTTTTTGGGTCCATCGCAATGATTTCAATTTTTCAAAAATTTGCTAAAACGCTGCAAATGATTACCCAAATATTCGTCATTCCCATTTCAGCACTGATCGCTGGTCTGTAAACAATAGGAACCTATTTTTCCTACATAATCGTTTAAGTATAACTCAATAGGCGTGTAACGAGAGGAAATTATATTTGAATACAACGAAACCCCTATACCTCTGTTTCACTTGTTCGTCTATAGGTAACTAAAGCTATAATAAGTCAGTAGGTGTTTACTTACTGCGGTCCATAATAAATTGAGCATTATCTAAATAAGTACCAAAAGAAAATATATGGAATAAAATAAATCACCTACCTACGCTTCACAAGTCGTCTCCTGGTGAGAGGAAACTTTTATGTGGTACTAAAGCAAAATTTCCATGGACGAAAATTCCTAACGTTCTAGTAATACGCTATAATCGCCCAAATTCAGAAAAAATATTATTAATGTGTCATTATACAATAGAATCTTCATCTAGTTTCATAGTTCTGACCTTATTTTGTGATCAAATATAATTAGAAAAACAAAAATAACAACATTTTATTGAACAAAATAATGATTATATTTGCATGAAGCTCTTAATAAATGCCTGTGAGTAATCGTGTAGTATGTGCGTGTGTGTCTATGTGTACGCTTTATGTGAGTTTATAATGATTCATTATATAAATTTTAACATAAAATATATATCTAAATTGAATAGAAAATAAAAATAATGGCATTTTAACATTTTACAGATGCAGAGAAGTATATTTGCATACAGCTCTTAATAAACGTTGTCCATACTCGGAATTGATTCGCTATACTTTATATTTGGCCCACGTCGCAGAACAATCATGATGCACGGCTTCCACAGCCTGTTCACTGTAAAATCCGAGGCCATTTCCGTATTTGGTACAAAATTTTTCCACATGAAAGGAAACCTTGTGAACTTTTGGATTGACTGGAATATCCAAATATAAATATGATGCTTTGAATTCATTAATGTATTCAATGAATTTTGGATCCAGCCTGACTGAGAAAGATGCCTTGACAACTTCATTGAACTTCTGGAAAGCATCAACGAATTCGTTCAAAGGAAATAGTTGCCGCATTTTGCTACAGAAACTTGATTTGTTGCGTTCAAACTGTAGAATGAGTTGTTTAATGTACGTTGATGCTTTCCAGAAGTTCAATGAAGTTGTCAAGGCATCGTTCTCAGTCAGGCTGGATCCAAAATTCATTGATTACATCAATGAATTCAAAGCACCATATTTATATTTGGATATTCCAGTCACTCCAAAAGTTCACACGGTTTTCTTTCATGTGGAAGAATTTTGTACCAAACACGGAAATGGCCTCGGCTTTTACAGTGGACAGGCTATGGAGGCCGTGCATCATGATTTTTCTGCGACGTGGGCCAAATATAAAGTATCGCGAATCAATTCTGAGTATGGACAACGTTTGTTAAGAGCTGTATGCGAATATAACTCTCTGCATATGTAAAATGTTGAATTGCCATTATTTTTATTTTCTATTCAATTTAGATATATATTTTATGTTAAAATTTACATAATTAATCATTACAAACTCATATAAAAGCGTACACATAGACACACACGCACATGCAACGCGCATACTCACAGGCATTTATTAAGAGCTTCATGCAAACATAATCATTATTTTGTTCAATAAAATGTTGTTATTTTTGTTTTTCTAATTATATTTGATCACAAAACAGGTCAGAACTATGAAACTAGATGAAGATTCTATTGTACAATGACACATAAATAATATTTTTTTCTGAATTTTGGCGATTATAGCGTATTTTTATGATTACAGTATCAATTAAAAATTCAAAAACTGAATTTAAAAAAGTCCAGTCATGCAGCATGACCCCATGAGCGAATTTTTGAAGAAATCTTCGACATTTCAGTCGCTACTGATCGTGTAGAGAAATTTTAGTTTATGATTTTGATAGACAAACATGGAATCAAATTATTAAAAATACTTAGGAGGTACTCATACTTTATTATTATTAAACTAATCTTGTAGATTTAAAGACAAATTTAGGTAAATATTCATAGATTTCGATGATTCATAGATTCGAGATTCATCGATTTTTACAACTAGCGAACGGCATTATTTCGATTTTTGACTGATTTTTCAACTTTGAAATTTTTGAAAACTTGATACATATTCTTATAGGAAATTTTACGCAGATTCCGAATATACCACATATTAGTATGCTGAAAAAATTATTTCGCACAACAAATCGCAAAAAACAGGCTATTTTGAAATTTTTGACCACATTTTTGAAAATTTCAACCCGAAGATGTAATCCGATCATGCTGGCCAACGAACTTGAACTTTCGTTTTGTGTCCTTAACATTTTAAAATTGGTTTGAAGTTTCTAGCACAATTCTAAGGACAGTTATCGTCTGGAATGACACATACATACATACATACATATATACATACATACATATATACATACATATATACATATATACATACATAAAAAAATGCGTTAAACTTCAGAATATGATTCAGAATAGCCTGAAACGGATTTCTGCATAAAAGTTTTTCAAAAATTCACATTCTACAAATTTTGAGGCGAGAGCAATAGCTTAATTTTCTTCAAAAATTCGCTAATAATTTTCTTCAAAAATTCGCTAAAAACGGCTCAATTTTTGATTTTAGTTTATGCTGAATTACATTCCCAAATCATATTTCGAAAGAAAATTTGAAGGGCAAGCACTTTGAGGTCAAATCCGATCGAGGACCACCGTGACTGGTAAGACACGAGACATCAGACCAGTAGACACGCGACACGCTTCTTCCAAATCCAACCCATTGAAATGTGAGTGCTTTCACGCTGTGTGCTTCATGTCTTCTAGAAAGTGTCTGAAGAGATCCGGCAGGTTGGAATTCGGGGCATGTCTCATGGCATTGTGGGTTAGTATTATCTGCAATGGCAGCCGTCCCTGGGTTCCAGGCTCTCAAAACACGCGTCTCTAGTCGGTTTGTGTGATTCACATTTTTCAGTTTGTGTGCAGCACTTCGCTTCCATAAACAGAGTGTTGTTCCTCGTACCTCGTTTCCTTCGTTGACTCTTTTTTCGCGTTTTGACTATGTTACTGGACACAGAAAAATTCAATATCATATTCGTCAAGGCCGATAGAAGAATATCGGGCGTTGCAAGGTAGGACAGCAGCAGAATGAATATTGGAGGGATGGATATTGAGGGAGGAGCAAGATAAATCATGGAATTCAACTCATTTTCAGTGACACTATCGACATGATGGCCAACTTGACTGAATACAAAAAGCACATGTCTCTTGTGTGTGAAAGGACTTGTCTTATGTTTGAAGTCGCGTGTCTTCTGGTCTGATGTCTCGTGTCTAAGCAGTGTGAAAGCCGCCTTAGGATTGAGATAAAAATTCCGTTCTTGCGCTAAAAAATCAGGCTTTCCAAACGAAAGGATGAGTTTGTTGGCCAGCACTATTTGAGCACATTAAATTGGTAACATTTCAAAAAATGTACTAAAAAATTCACTAAAAATAACTAAAAACGGCTAAAAGTTGTTGAATTTATATTTTTTGGTAGAATATTGCTAAAATAAAGTTCATTAACAATAAAATATAAATTCAAAAATTGATGTACAAAATTGTGCAGAAAAATGTACTTGAAATGTATTCATTCAAATTTGCTAAAAAATCGATAAAAACAGCAAAATAAGCTAAATATTCAAAACCTGTATTTTAATAGGACATTATTATTTAGAATACGTTTTTTGCCATAAAACTAATAGTTAACAATTTCCTTGCACTCAAAAAGCTCAAATTTCAAAACAATTCAACATTATACAATACGATAATTTACAAAAATTCGCTCAAACGATCATGCTGCATGACTGGAACTTTTTTTAATATTCTGCACAAACCGTATTTTCCTGTGATCTTTGAATTTTAGTAACCAAAAACAATAAATTTTCAAATGAAAGATATATCATAAACATGTAGGTGTTATGAGATGTATTAGCCAAATACCATTAGCACAACAATATAAAATTAAAGGGCGTAACTAAGCAACTTGGAAAATGAAAGTAGGACATAGTACTCGTAGGTAGGTATGTAAAAAATTGAAAGAGCAGTTATTTTAGGCATACAATAAGAAATGGAGAAGTATTTTCGGTGACATGGGAAGACGCCCCATCATAGAAGGTGGTCCGGAGTGAGTACGCGATTAATGGACCTGGAGCGATCGCGTTTCGTCGATTTGGGGCGAAAGAGTCGTGAGGTAACACGAGATACGAGGGTTTCAGTGTTACTCAATATACTGAAGTTCTTCTCTTCAGTGTGGAACGCCAGAGACAGTTCAAGCAAAAGCATGAATGATAACGACAACGACATGCTAATTTTGATGTACAAATGGACCACGATAGAAAATGCCAAAAACAACTCGTCGTTGTAGTAGTAGTCCAGGTAGTTTTTCAAAGAGGTTATCGATCCTGTAAGACAGGCTACGCAGGAAATCACAACAATAAAATAGTTGGTGTGCCGTGGCAGCGGTCTGTGCCAAATGTACTCTGAGCTTCTCATCACCAGCGGGATGACCGGTAGCGATACTCCCTGAAGTGACAGAAATATTTCTCCCCAGGAAGACAGCCCGAAGTATGGGATCATGAAGTCTGAGGCAGTGTGGAAGAGAACAATAAGAAATGCGAGTCCCGCCTCAACGTGGTACAGTATTTCCCAAGACGAACCCATCACATACTTTCCTTTAAGCCGTGAAAAACTTTAGAAAACATAACATTAAAAAACCTGTAGACGAACTGAGGATATTTCATAATTTGGCTCTATGGTAACTGAAATGGGGTCGCTTTTAGTAATAACGAGTTCATATAAGAGATAGTGAAGGTAGTTCATAAAATTAAAATTTGGAAAAAGTAGAAAAAAGCACCTAAAAAGAAACATGTTGCCACTACAAAGGTAAAATTTTTCTCTCTGTATTTTGACACTTTCATGTCTTTAATTTGGCAATCAAAAGGCGTTGCTTTTAAGGAGCGACACTTTTTCGCTGTGGCGAAATTCTCTGATCATTCTCGCACACAACCAAATCGTTCTTGCGGAACTATATCTTAACCATTTTCCGAAAATCGTCCGCCGGTCGTTGGAAAGATCTCAATTCATGGAATGAAAAATTTCGCCGCCCTCATTGCGCATTTTTATCTAGTAATCATTAGTTCTTCTAACAAGAAGAATAGTGCTTCGGATGCCTAATGGTTAACTAAGCCCGAACAATACATCAAACAAGTTCTAACATCACACCAAGCTCATGGGGGAGGGGGGGATTGGCAGCGTAATATGTAGTGATGTTTCAGATGAATCAAGAGCTTTCCAACGAATGGCAAACGATTTTTGTACGATGGCAAAGATACAGTTCCGTAGAGCTATGCAACAATTTGATTGAATCATCAGAAAATTTCGTCATCCGTGCAGTGTAGCTCTTTAAAAGTTACGCTTTTCGCGGTTGCGTGCCAAAGTAAAGACATGAAAACGTCAAAAGTAACATGGAACATGTTATTACTACAAAATTTCCTATTTGATAACATTACGAGTATAAGAAATGTAGACAAATACTGAAATTCATTTTAAATTTTGACGCTTGGACGGAAAAAAAAATCATGGCATGGATATTTCTTTTGGCTTCTCAATTTAGTCATATTTGAGAAAGCGTTTGATACGTTCACTTGACGATATTACTGAACAGACGAAAGGTTTGACACGTTCATAATCTATCTAGAGAACTGATTTTAGCGTTCCTATACGTTCTAAATCTACTCAACGACGTTTACAGTTTACCAATCTATTGTTCAATGGGAAATCATTATAAAAATCCCGGAAACTAGGGAAATGTAACTCTGTCGGGTTTTCACCAACAAAAGTCGTAATCCACTCGTTGTAAAGCTCTCAATTTATCTGACACGTCACTGCATCTCACGCTGCCAATTTATCCCTCTGCACATCAATAATAAATAAAATCTCACGAAATTCATGCATTGATCCCCAGCTAAAAGACATACCCTTGTCAACAAAATGGTTCTTTCTGAATTTTCACGTTTTTATGTCATTACTTTGGCACACAACCGCAAAAACGCTGCAAATTATTACACAAAGGTTTATTGTTTCTGTATTAGATATCCTTTCTACGCAGATCATTGGTCTATAATTATTATTAGGCCTCATATACATCTAGTAAATGATCAAAACTCGGCGCTTCGTGCCTCCCAAAAGGGTTCACACCTTTACAGCTCAGGGCTCCACAATTTTACGGTTTATAGTAGGTGAATGTAGAAAATTTTTCTAAAACTGTCAAAACAAAAAACTTAATAAAACGACAGGTTGAAAAGGAAAGAAATTAGCCTCAAAGGCCCCATCAGCTATTCAGTGATCCTCCGAAACTCGTAATTGTTTTTTGAGGTGTCCCGAACGAGCTCCATTTAATTTCAGCAACGTGAGTCGATTAGGAAAGAGCTTCGGAGGTTCCGAAGCTGATCAGAATAACACGAGAACTGAGCAATATAAAATAACCAGGCGACTCAAAAAGAGTAACTCTTACACCAACGATAAGTTTCAAGGACCCTGTTTGCGCGCAAATTGAAAAGAACCAGGACTTTTTGATCAAACTCTACATACACATATCAAAAAGCGTTAAACTCAAGGAGTTCCATGAAGGAAATTTTGGATTCATTGCAATAGCTTAATTTTCTTAGAAAATTGGCTAAAACGTTCCGACCTTGGTAGACTCGGAAGTAATTAACCTTCTGTTGTTGGAATAGAAATAATAATTTAATTAAGAGTAATTCCTAAGTATTTACTAATCAATAATTTAATAAATTAATATAATTGAAGTAGGTGATTGCCTACCTACGCTTCACAAGCCCAATAGGATATAGAAGTTAAAATAAACTCGATTTCGGGAAGTCAGAATTCCATTGGAATCATATTATCAGCTGATACAATTGTCATAGTTTTCAAGGCGATTTTTGATATTTATGTTTTACTGGTTACGATTCACTCCCGTGTTGATGTCTTAGGGAAAGCAAACGAATCAATGCTTAGCGACCGGGGTGGTTTCGTTAGATTCCTGGAGCGGATACCTATAAATGAAGCTCAAAAAATCATTACTGTTACAAACAGGAAGATTTCAAGATCTCGATTTTTGAATATTTCAGACTTTAGGTTCTACCCTTTAGTGATAATTAAACCCGATGCAGATGTTACAGGCACATCCCCGGCCGAAAATGATTTTTAAGCCAAATTTCTTAAAGTTTGGTCCAATACTTTTTGAGAAAAGCTTCGTACGGCGAAAGGACGGATTTTTTTTTTTTTTTTTTGACATTTCATGTCTTTGCTATGGCACACAACCAAATTTTCGTTATGTTACGTTACGTTACGTAACGAAATATGCTCAATTCTGATGATTTCCGCATACAACCGAGTCGTTGCTAGGGAAATGGTACTTCGTCGTTTTTCATCCCACAAAATTCGTTGACCATTCGTTCGAAAGCTCTCGATTTATCCAACCATATTATGTTAACTACTGCGAAGTGCGTGGCCAACAAGCTGAGTTATGAGCATGGTTATATGAATAATTGTTTACACACAGGTGATCATTTTCAATAATTGATATTGTGAACATGATTGCAACCGCTTGTTAATTTCTGATGATTTCATTGAGCTGGTGTTTCGATTATGTGATTCATAGCAGGTGATCCGAATATTGCGAGAACGGTTTGATTTGTGAAGCGGTGGTTAAATAATTTTAATTGGTAATTTCTATACTTTACACTACAGGAAGCTGTGATTTCGTATGTAGCCTCTTTGGGATATTTACTTGACGATTCCCAGGGTCCGGATCAGCTGAGTGGCTCTCAGAGCTAATTTCTATGCTTTACACTCTAGGAAGCTGTAATTTCTATGTAGCCTCTTTAGGATATTTACTTAACGATTCCCAGGGTCCGGATCAGATGAGTTGCTCTTAAAGCTTATTTCTATGATTTACACTCTAGGAAGCTGTAATTTCGTATGTAGCCTCTTTAGGACATTTACTTGACGATGCCCGGGGTCCGGATCAGCTGAGTGGCTCTTAGAGCTTGCATACGAGTCTGCAACAAAGACATAACTAAAGACATAACTAAAGACATGAAATGTCCCAATGTGTTGCAGACTCGTATGCAAGCGTTTCTTTCTTTCGATTTTGGTTTAAATGTGTAATTGGCCATTTCAGGGTCGAAACCCAGCTGTTTAATTGTCCATAAAATTTGCGTAACTGCAAAACTCGGGCAATAACTGCACTGCCAATGCCGTCTTTATGAAATCTTACCTTCAGAGAAATGCATTTCATTCTTTTGATTTTCACGTACAACCAAGCCGTTGCTGGGGAAATGAAACTTCTTTCGTCTGATTTGAGAATGTGGAATGAGAAAGTGAGTGTTTTTTAACTGACTATTACACAAAAAAAGTTTATCACCTAATATCTGAAACGTAAAAAAAATTTTGCCCACGATTATGCTAAAAAACGTGCTTAAATTTAATTACCTAATGTGCGCTAAAAAATCGAAAAAACTGCAAAAAAAAATTTTTTTTTTTTTTTTTTTTTTATTTATTCGATTTTTGGATACGCATCTTGAAACGTATACCAATAAATTTTGAGGGGGGGGGGGGGGGGGGGGGGTTTAAAAATGTTTTTCTTGGTCGATTACGAAGGTTAATTATTGAAAATAATAAACCAAAAGCGTAACTAGACACGTTTTAGGGACTACCTATGTTCTGTGCTTACTACCAAATAGTTGCTACGGAAATATACATTACAAATAATATATAACTGTATGTTTGAGATGAAAATGTCTCATGTGTTGCGGACTTGTACGGAAGGGGATTTATAATGGTTGTAGGTACTTCAACGATCAAATACTTTACGCAAATACGTTAAGTACTTAAGTTGTTAACGCCATATAACATAAATTTGGGTGTTCTTAGGCAACAATTAAAACTCAACTACCACCATCTACCTACTACTGACTCTCATTTATGCCCACTTTATATGAAATGAAGCTTTCAAAAGAAATATTCTTAATACGACAACAGCTTTACTAGACTTTATGTACATACTTTGAATGCTTTAGCACATGTTTGGGTCAGCTAACTAAAACATGAAAACCATAACTTTCTCACATCACCTCCACTGACACCTCGATATTCTAGGGAAATGCTCAATAAAATGTATTGTTTTTGTGAAAACCTTAAACATGTGGAATAATCCATCATTTAAGAGATGTATGATAAGGCCATCAGGTTTTCTCAGAATTCAAGACAATTATTAACTAATAATTTAGATACTTTAATAGTTCCTAGCTAAGAATAGAACCTCAGATGAATAGAAGATTGACGCAAGTAGGCGAAAAAATGTGTGGTGAGGTGGAGCATGGCGATCGCGCCTACCTACCACTTCACGCTCGCGGTTCATCCCACGTTGAATTCGTTTTCATTGTCCTCCAAAACCCCTTTACCGATTTGGTCCCGAAACCGAGAAACCTGCGACGTTTCGGAATTTCTTCAATGGGATTCAATGGAATCTGGTTTTCGATGCAAACAAAGATTCATGCAAATTCGGTAACCTGGAAACAGTAATAATTTCAATCTGTGGAGGCATGTAATCAATCCATAGATTTTTATGTAACAATTCGCAGAGTTTTTAGCTCATTTTCTTTTAAAAAAGGAAAAATGAACTAGTGTGTTCACTTTGTCCGTGGATGTATTTTTATGTATGTATGTCCTCTTAAAATCGTGTTAAATGTCACTCCCCGACGTCGTTGCCACTATAAACGGTGAACCACTATAAACACAGGTGAGAGCTCTGTAGCTGATTTTGTTTCGATTCTACTAAAGATGATGAACTTTTAAACTTCATATTCCTTCGGAATAGGATTGACTTGTAAATTCACTGGTAGGAACTCAACCTCACCAATAATCTTCAGAATATGAGATTTAGGGTACGCTGCTCAATTCTAAAAAAACCATGTTATCATTTTCTCACACAATGAAACTGATTTACCTCCCTCCCCCATCCCTCCTTCTTGTTGACAATGAGAGAGAGAAAGAGAGAGGGAGACCACAAATTTAAATAGCAAGATGCATTTTCCATCGGATAGGTAAACAACGGTGAAAAAATGTAATCCCTGTTGGAGGTAAATAATATTTTTTTCAATCTCCAAATTCGGCATGAAAATAACATAATCCTACAGGCCGATGATTAATCTAGGATCTCAGCCTATCATTCAGTAACATTCAAGGGAAGAAATTCAACTTCAGAACTGTTGAGAATAGAATTCTTGAAAATAGAGTAGGTACCAACTAGTAAGCATTTTTAGTCATCTTGTTTTCCGCAAATTTTCCTTGTTCTGGGGAGTGTCATAAGCTTCTCACATCACTGGTGTAAGCCCTAAGGTATAATTATTCCCTATAACATGAAAACATAAGATTCTGAAATTGGAAATTCAGGTTGTGGAAATCTGGAAGAAAGGATTTTACGATTCATATATATGGTAAGCTACAACACTGTAGGAACAAAGATCATGGAATTTTCGGCCTGGGGATAATACACAAACACACTTTGGGATTTGCTCTCTTGCACGTTTAGTCACTGAGAGGAAAACGACGTGGCCTAATTAGAGCGTCAACTCAACTGTGTCGACTTGATCTATTGCTCTACCCTCGGTAATCAACTGTGACTTGATTAACAGCATCAGATAACAGAGGAGGAGTGGTATTAACTCACGTATTGATTAGTTTTTCTGATGCGAAAAGATTAAATAAAAGGATTGAGTCAAAATAAGTAGCATATTAGTACTTACGAACTGCACACTAAAGATAATGATTAATAAATAAATTAAATTAAAAAACATAGTTGGACATAAAAACTCCCGAAGTGCAACATTACTTGATGACTTTTTTGTGGATGAAGCAGCAATGTTTAGTAACTAAATTTCTCAATAGATTATTTTCAAATTGAGCCTACTCCAATGCTACTCGGCACATCAATCTAATATCCAAACTTTTTAAAAAATTCAATATTCAGTAAAAGTTACGCATTTAATTAAAATTAATGCTTATTACCTACGAACTGAAATATAAATTATCTAATTAGGTGGCAAATCCTGCGAACTTGTCCCTGCAGGGGCGAGGGGAGGGAAGATGAAAAAACTTCAGTCCTTTCTTCCCCTGTGAGGGAGCGTCAGTTTAATTGTACCGGTTTCGGTCAGTAGTCACAGACCTTCTTCAGCTACAAAACCCAGAAAGCTCTGAGCACCCTAGGATATAAAATATAACAGGCATAATTTGCTTCACCCCCCCCCCCCCCCCCCATTCAAAATTATTTTGATTGAAGCTTTTGTTGAAGAATAGTGTGTTTTTTTAGTTATTGTTACCCAAGGAACATCGGTATTCAGTTTCATACTGATATTTTGGTAAGAACTATTTATTGTTTTTTTTTTTTTCTTGATTGTTACTCTTATTGTTGATTTAAATTATAGTCTATGTTCCTTCCCTAACTTTCTTTTGTTAGTGGCTATTGTTGTACTGTTGTGGGGTTCTCCTTTTCTTTTGTTTCCAGACGCTGTGAGGTTGTAGCACTGTTGCCTCTTTCCTCACTATAGTTTTGACGGAGGATTTTTTTGATTTCTATAGATTCTCTATTGTTGATGATGTTCAAGGTATAGTATTGACATTTTCTTCTATTTTTAGTTAGCCTTGATGCGCTGTTTTCTTTTGTTGACGCTTATGCCTGTTATATTTTATATCCTAGGGTGCTCAGAGCTTTCTGGGTTTTGTAGCTGAAGAAGGTCTGTGACTACTGACCGAAACCGGTACAATTAAACTGACGCTCCCTCACAGGGGAAGAAAGGACTGAAGTTTTTTCATCTTCCCTCCCCTCGCCCCTGCAGGGACAAGTTCGCAGGATTTGCCACCTAATTAGATAATTAATTTCTTGACCTGCGTTGTTAGGTATATATTAAGTGAAATATAAATATACATACTAAATATACCTACTATATATTTAAATATACCTACTTGGGAAGCGAGATTTTAAAGACTGGTGTTATGAGGGAGTCGGATTCTACTGAACTGAGAGTAAAATTGCTACCGCTTATGAGCTCACCCTCGTAATCAGGGTTCGTACTAGGGTGCTTATCGGTATCACCCATTTTTAAAAAATTCTGCCAACTTGGGTGGGGCACTTGGTACCTATCTTCTTCACATACGTAACATGAACACTGATGCATCAACAAAATATTTCAAATAATCATAAAAGATTCCATGGACTTTTCTTTTGGAGTTGGAGCAAAATTAGTAAATTAGGCAATACGAATATAATGTTTGACAGATGTTACGCTTGCGCATGCGTGAAGGCTACCAGTTTCGTACCGTAAGTTCAACGCCGAATATTGTAAAAAGGTAGACTGGTTTTGTGGAATTAAGTATTGCAGAATTTCTGTTTTCCATTAGAGAATATTTTTTGTGTCTATTGTACGTATTTAGTATCGTTTGTAATTTGAAGAATTTGCATGTGGTTGAAATTTCTATTTGGCTGAGAAAAGCACCTCTTCCGTCCCTTCTCAATAGCCCCTGCTGATCTCTGTGCACCTTCTAAGTGTCAGGGCAGGAGCCGCCACTGGGTGGTAGGTAACAGTACCTGGGTTCGTTTGAGAACATTGCAGTGGAAAGGGTTTTAGCCCAAGTCTGAATGGCCCACAAGAAAATATCAATTATTTCAATAAAGGTAAGCAATACGCAAAAAACACGGACCAGATGTACTTAATTTGGATTGAAAAGGAGCATGACGGTTTGGTCCACTTCCTCTTTCCTACTCTGGAGCCATATTGTAGACAGAACTTGGGCGCATACTAGCAATTGGATTCGTTGGGAGGTATTCAGAGCCTAGGCCAGCTATTAGACACTATACATAATAAACAAAAACTTCTGTAGTTGAAGAATTTGATTAAATCGACATCATAGCTCACCTCGTTGGAGCACTGTCACGAAAGAGTAATTTCTCCTTTGTAATTGGGGACATGAGTTTGAACTTGTCGAGGTATCAAATATCTTTGGGCCGTAACAGTTGGCGTGTGTCAGTAGAACCCGAAATAATACGAAACAATATCCCTCTGGATCGAAGACGTATCACATTCCCAGAAGTAGCATCTTTCACTTCCTCACTCACTCAAGTCAAAACACTCCCATGACAATGACCTCACTCAACTGCTGGACTTCTTCCAGCGAGCATCTTCTGCCCGCAGTTTCACTTCACCGTTTGTCTCTGTATTTGATTCAGTGGAGCTCTGTCACTACAGAGTAATTTCTCCTTTGTAATTGAGGACATGAGTTCTTACTCTGTCGAGGTATCAGACATTTTTGGGCCGTAACATACGTGCTTTTGTATTGGAAGAATAGATTGAAGTAGGAGAACAGTATTATAATTTTAGAAAAACATATATTTTAATAACTCATCTATAATTCAATGCATTTATAATCAAAACTATACCGTTTAATTCAACATAATATGGCGTTCATCACAATATTACTACATCATCAATCATGTATGTGGTCTTTAGTAAAATTTATTTATTTTGTATTTATTTATACTGTAATAGGTACCTACCAAAATTTGAAAGATGATGTCGAATCTTTGGATTGATGCAAATAAACTGATACTACTAAGCTACTAAACGCCTGGGTGGTGTTGATCGTACTAAGTTTTCATCCTACTTCATTAAATTCCAAGGGACTGTGTATAGATTAGGGTCTTCAATGGTCTCCTATGAATTTCTCAGTTTCAGGATGAAAGGTGAAATTCTTCCAAGCATGACTTCACTATTTTCCCTTTGATTTCGATTAAATTCCCATAGAATCAGGTGAATTGGTGTCTGATGGCCCCATCTAAATTACATCAGTCCTGGAGCAAATAATGTGGCCTCTACACATGAAAAAATTTAACTGCAAGCACGTCTTTATGAGATGGTGCAGATTAGGGTTCAGAATGTATCCTTGAATTTTAATGATCACTCTCTAACCATTTCGCTTCTACTTTCAAGATGATATTGTATTAATAAATCATTTTCCGGAATCTCTTCATCAAGCTCCTCCACAACAATTTTATAATGAATCAAATTCTAAATCCTTTTCAATAACAAATTTAAATTATTATTATTATTATCTATAAAAAAATGTTACAAATATGAGGAATCAATGTGCCATACTCATCCAGGCAAGCGTTTTTCCAGTTAAAATCAAACATATTATCTTACCTCAACGTCAAATGTAAATAAAATCGAAAAATTACTAGGTTTAATTATATGATCCAAGGTAGGACAAACTAAAATTATAATTAAGTTACAATAAAAAATAAATAAACTCACTCATTTTTGGTGTCTGGGGTGGTAGAGCCGGTTTGGGAAGATTTGATGCACATGGCCTCCCGATTTTCGATGGTGGTTTGAGTCCGGAAGGCTTGCTTTGAGGCGGCTGGTCTGCCATCGTTCATAATAAGCAGAAATAATCTGGAATGAGCAAGAACCAAACTGTGATAATAATTTACACTCAACTCTAAAGGGTGAAATTCAGAAGGTTTCAATCCTCAAAAATTCGCAATTGAATTCTATCAATTCGCTAATAAATCAAATGAAACCTCATTAAAATAGGTTTTCACAACTTCGTCACGAAGGATTCACTTCGCATCATCATCAAATATACAGCTAATTTGATTCAGAACAAGCCCTTAAGGAGTGAGCTTTGAGACTAATGTATTTCTTTCCTAATGAAGTAGACTCCAGATATTTGAAATTTAGATTTTATGGGAATGATGACAATGAAAGTATGGAGCCAACCTAATCAGTTGAGTGAACTTTTAGGTAAATTTCTTTTACATTCAACCTAGGATACTGAAATATGAAAAAAGGGATCCTTTCGGGGGTACACCTGTGACTGCTAGCTCCACACTATTTACTGGTAGGTTGTACAGCTGTAGAAAGTCAGATTTCCGACAAAAACACGTAGCCGGTCAATCTAATCAGCCTCAGCTGAGAGTTTGAAAGAATTGACAATGGTTACATACACAATTCTTCCACCCGAAGATAATGGCCGGCAACGTCTCAACGTCAACAGGTGGAAGCTTATGTGCTACCAACTGGGCCACGACCAGCTCCAGAAAAGTGGATCTAACCAATCTGCTGAGGCTAGCAGAAAAGTAATATGGTGAACGTACCGTCCTAATATGTGACATTGAAAATTACTATTGGTGGTCCAGGAGGCAGCCTGTGACTAGTCCAACAGACATTACCGATCCCCCAACAGCCATTCCTTTTTTTTTTTTAATCAATCTGTTGAAAAGAAGAAGACATCTATGCGAAATGCTTTAGCTACTCCAATTGAGAAGATCATTGTGGATGATGGAAGCCAGCTCTCCTTTTTGCGCGGGACATTACTAAAAGGTGGTAAGAGGAAAGGAAGGCGTGCCAGGTGATATTTGGAAGCACTATCGGTTCCTCATTCGACGATTCGACGCCACAACGGCACATAGACACCAAGGAAGAATTCTAGTTCCGTCAGCTTGGGATTTTAAATGTATTTCATACGAGTATTAAATGTATAAATGTATTTTATAATCGGTGCTATACTGTAACCATTAATCGAAATTCAAATAAGAAATTAGGTTTTATTTTCGCCTACATACGGAAGACTAATTTTAACAAGACATTAACAGGTACGTGAATAGTAGGAAAGTATACCTAAATGTAACGGTAATCTAATAAAAGTAAAAACCATTGGGTAATAATTTGCAGCGGGTTTTAAGCAGTAATTTGGGAATTTCACCAAGTTAGGTATTATATATTTAACTGTCACCAAGGGAATTAATTGTCTTTGTCTTCTGCCTCCTCATAAATTAATGTAGTTTCCTAAACACTCCAAAAATACACTTACAACTAAATTCCCACACATATGTAAGAACAATGCAGATCGAGAATAAGAGCAAGACCCGCGAAGCGCGTGACAATGTCAATCTCATCAACGACTTAAAATCAGAAAAGTATTTGGGAAGGGAGTTGTATTGTTGAAATAGGTTCTTACCTATCTATCAAAGATTTCCAACGAAATTTACTTCAGAGCCACAAATTCACACGCGATTCACGAACCGTTACGAGCACTACACGAGCGCGATTCCTACTTACCGATAAAATCGATTGACCGAAACAAACGAGTTCACATAAAATCGCGAAACTTCGAGGGAAAGATTAAAATTAAGTGGAAATAAACGTAAATAAATTCATTAGAATTGGCTACATAACAATGCCACAAACACTGCTGTCGACCGTATCATTTATCAGGCAATCACCTGAAATGAGAAACAGTTGTGACATCACACAGAAGGGTTTGTAAGCCTGACTCCATAAAGGCTAGAGCAACAACTTCTCATCTTGAAGAAAAATTATATCTTATAATAATTGTATTGCACTGCGGCCGTGACATCCTTGTTTTATCTGTAATATAAAGAATTTATAAAATTATATAATTGAATAATATAAGACACAATTTATAAGCAGCCGACATCATTAAAGTTTCCCGCGCTTGATTTATATCTTTTGTGTGGAGCATTCCTTCTTCTTCGTCTTCCTTCCTTAAAACCTTCTGTAACCTACTCTTCTGTTTCCTTTCCACATTTGGCCATATTAATTTTTGTCAATTTCTGCTTTCTTTACCTAGTCCTTGGAGTTTCCGATTGGCGTCTGCCAACGAGATGTTAAATTATTGTATTTGTACAACCAACATATTTTTGGATCATATGAGTTCGAGCTGTTCATTTTGTAACAAATAACTTGTTCGTGAAACTGAAATGAAGTTGGTTCACAAGAGCGTCGATAAGGATGGAGAGGGGTAAGCAATATGACTTACAATATTGTTTATCGTTCCAGCACATTATATTCCTTATCTATACATTTGAATATCTGGTGCGATATTTGTGGTTCACGTTGGTTTGAGTACACAGCGTCATTTAATTTGCATGTATGCCCCAAGCAGCATATCGGAAGACCTGTCGACAAGAGAGTAGTAGATAGCAGATCTGGGGAAAGATGTTCTGTAACGTTCCAAATGTATACAACCTTGAATAAACTAACTGGTTGTTGAACAAGCAAAACGACAAACCTCATAGCATGGTTGTTCAAATAACCAAGAGTGTCTGGTTTCAGGCGTACTACCAGGGAGCTAACTTTCATGGTGGCAAATTGAATACCTTCCAAGTTCATCTTTCTTCACTGCAACATTAAGGACCACTTACTAATTCATATAATTCAATAAATTACAGAGTGATATAAGGAAAATAAACTCCAAAATCTTGGTATAACACTACATCTTCGTACAACACTGTATGACACTAGATGTGATCATTTTGTTAATCTTATGACCACATAGGAGGGGGGAGATACAGTAGAAGGTGGAATTTCCCTGACGTGTTTGCGGCTCTCCATTTCGTCTGGTACTTACTCAGACGCCCGCCGCGCCACGCTGTGGAAGAGAGTTTTCTCAAAGAGGTATGGCCGCGTACCCAGGCTCCAGCTTCGATCATGTTGAGCGAGGACATTGTTGTGGCCCTTTTATTTATTGGCAAAGGAGGACGAAGAGCTGTTCATGAAAGGGAGCTCCACACATCCTTGTTTTCAACACGAACAGAAGAGGGATTCTTCAACATTCTCATCGTTATATTGAACATCCCCTAGACGATGTAGTATATTACATAATAATATTTTCTATATTATGTAATAATTTATATATATGAAGAATTTAAAATATTATTAGGAATTAATTCCTGAAATTACAATTATAATTAAGTATTGGATTATTTATGTATATATATCTCATTTAATAACATGGCAGGACTTCTCCCATCATTTTTACTAGAAGAAGACATTGTATTTACATTAAATTTAGTCTTATCGTTATGAATAAGTTTAATAATCTATGGATGAATTAATAAATCTCAAATAATATTAGCTCATCCTATTCAAACAGGAACCTCAATGATACTTATATCATTTATAGTACTACATCATTGAAACCACTAGAAATCCAACCAGGTTCACTAGCCGTATGATTAACAGCAAATATAATTGCTGGGTATTTATATTCTACTCCTAGGAAATATTATAGTAGATACTAACATAATAATATTATACCATTGGTCCTATTAATCCAAATATCATTAATAATATTTGAAACAGCTGTTTTAATTATTCAAGCATATGTTTTTTCAATTTTAATAACATATTCTAGGGAAGTTAATTATGAGTAAACATAGACACCCATTCCATTTAGTAGATTATAGACCATGACCATTAACAAGATCAATTGGGGCACTTACACTTGTGTCAGGAATAATTATATGATTTCATATAAATAATATATATATATTCATATTAGGAATTATTATCCTATTATTATCAATATATCAATGATGACGAGATATTATTCGAGAAGGCACTTTCCAAGGCAAACAAACTAATCAAGTACCTAATGAAGAAATAGGTAGGTATAATTTTATTCATTACCTCAGAAGTATTTTTCTATATCTCATTTTTTTGAGCATTTTTAGCATGCACATGCTTTAACCATGGGTCCCCGCTCCGAAAACGACAGGAAAATATGACACGAAAGTAGCGCGGAGTTTCCCACGTACTTAAACCATTCCGTTACTAGAAAAGTGTAAACTCCCGTACTTAGTTATCGTTCTATGATAATCGTTCGCCACATTTTGGAATGCTCTCATTTTATCACATCTCACGATCCCTAAGCCTCTGTAGTGTCAAGGAAAGCTGATTTATAGCGCCAAGTTACTAGCTAATAATGCTTCGTAAACATAATGGCAAACCATGTGCATGTTTTCAATAATTTAAGCCGACAGCTTTAAGTAACTAGCAACCAAGTCAAGGGGGGCGGATTTTTTCATAGTAGATTATCCTCTACTATTGTATGAATGAACAAATAGATTTATTCCAAAAGAAAATACATATCTCTCTGAAAGAAAATGGAAATTGAGACCATGCTGGACTTCTCCCTCGACCAGTCGTCGAAGATCCAACACGATCCATAGATTGTTAAACTTATTCATAATGGCAAGGCTAAAGTTAATTTAAATACAATGTCTTCTTCTAGTTATAATATGTGGGAGAAATCCTATTATGTTATTGAATTATATATAATTATGATTGTTATCCCAGTAATTAATTCCTAATAATATTTTAAATTCTTCATATAAATTATTGAATGAATGAATTTTTATTTGTATAAGCCCTAATGGCATTACAAGGAGTTGCATTACACTACTTAGTAAAATAAATAGGCACTATACTTGTAATAAGTGAAAAAAAAAAAAAAAAAAAAAACATACAAACGGAAAAAACTAATGCCGGTCTTATCGACTAATATACCTATAGTCCACTCATGAGCACTTTACTTAGATCTTAAGGACACTACTTTCTAAATACTTCAAAACACAATTGAAAAGAAAATGAACATATGAGAGAAACTCAGAGAAATCCTATTATGTTATTGAATTATATATAATTATGATTGTTATCCCAGCAATTAATTCCTAATAATATTTTAAATTCTTCACATAAATTATTACATAATATAGGAAATATTATATCTTCTAGGGGATGTTCAATATAACGATGAGAATGTTGAAGAATCCTTCTTGTGTTCGTGTTGAAAACATAGTTATGAATGTGTTAGATTAGTTTTTATAAGCAATATTATTTGACTCCGATCAGCAGTTCCACTTCAGGAAGACCCAGAATCTAAATACTGAACTCTCTCTGAAAGAGCGGAAAAAGGGGTTTTCACGTGTGCTGAATCCAAATCTGAAGTCAAATGTGTAAAATTCCAATACATTAAAGTTCTACATTCCAGGGCTTTGCATAGTCGAATTGAATTGGTCTGCATGTTTATTTGGAAAATCTTAAACATGATATAGTAGTTGTTGGGGGTGCTCAAAATATTCATGTAACTGATATGAGGAAGTATGTCCCACATCCAATGTTTTCAATTTGTTTTTGTTATTAATTTTGATTTTTTGTGACTTACAGATGCGTGGTTCTTATTCCCGAAGAACCAGAAGATATGTGGCATGCTTACAACTTGATCAGTGAGGGGGACAGTGTGCGCGCATCGACCATCAGGTAGTATGAAATTGAGTAAGGTAGACTTACAGGATACTATGAAGGTTGTATGGCCAAATAAGTACTCGTTTGTAAATTATATAATGAGGCGCAATATCTGCTGGGGAGTTTCTGAAATGGGCCTGAATGAGCCGTTTTTAATATCAATTTTAAGTCCTAACTGAAATGGACCCCCAACCTCTTTAATGTGAAGATGTGGCAGTGGCTGAAATGATCCCCGTCAAGAGAGATATCCACAGAACTGGTCTCTTTAGCATCGTTATTTGCTACAACGATGGAGTACTATACAGTGAGCCAGAGCGTAAACCCTGTAATTGTGTGGGCATTTCGGGACATTTCGGTTCTTGAAAAAAATTAACCGGATGCGCTGAATGTTGGTGGAGTCTGTAATTTTGTGTAGTCTGCTCATGGGACAGTCATCGTGGAACCTCAAAATTCAATCGCATGGTTTAACTAAAAAACTAAAAACTAAGGAAAAACTTAACTAAAAAAAAGGAAACCGAAATCTGTTATTTGCTTCGCCTTTTCTTCGGAATGTCTCTACTCGAACTTGAAGGTGTTCTTTCTTTTTGGGTGGTTGATTTGCTACCTATCAAACCTGCACTCCGTAATGTCGATGAATTTTGTATATGTATACATGATATTTCATCCATGATGTATATTTGGTTGTCGATTCCATTATATTGTCGTGCCATTCATCCTTAACCTTTCAGCGCCTGGGATACAAATGCCCTAGCAGCTCCCTAGTCCTGACTTATTTTCCGCATTTTCGCTTCTTTCACCTCTCTGTCTTCTAAAAAGCATAACGTGTTCAAAATTCGCCCAAATTTCATCAAATTTGGAGAAATTGTTGGTTGAATTTAATAGCATCTGATAATGTTGAATATCTAGGTATATTTTTGTACCTCTTGTATATCTTTGTATACCTTTTAGTGAATTTTGGTATGTTCACTATTTCTAATATTCATTTGTCCGTAAATGCACACCTACTACTTCTGCTTCTACTTCTACCTTACTACTATTACTTCTATGTGACAAAAAGAAACGAGAAATCACAAGTCAATGCAATTAATGGCTAAATGCAACTAGAGCCCTCAAAAATGGCAAAGACAAAGGGGTGAGACTTCCTAAAAAGGGGAAGGGTGAAACGCCATCCCATAGACGACAGGTGTTCAATGTAAACATTGCCAAAGGTCAAACACTCTTGTTTCTACCGCCCAGAGTCAAAGAAACCATAAATGAACGAGACAAAATGAATGGAATGACGTAGTAACTAAAAAAGACAAACCGCATAAATACGGACCCCGGCAGAGAGGTGCACCCCAGTAGGTCCGCATATATACACTATAGACCTATTTCTTTAATGTCCAATATCGCTAAAATTATTGAAAAATCTGTAAAAACATTCCTAATACAATTTTTAGAAAATCAAAAAATAATAAATGAAAACCAGTTTGGTTTTCAACCAGGAAAAACCACCTTGGATGCGATTTTATGCATGGTAGAGAACATTACTTTGGCACTTGATAAAGGGAAATAAGTACTAGGAGTATACAAAGACATGACCAAAGCTTTTGATACTATACCACATTCCAGTTTAATTGAGACCCTGATCAATATGAATTTCAACCCGTATTTCATAAAGTGGACAGAGAGTTATTTATTGAATCGTGAACGAAGAGTCAAAATAGGGGACCATTTGAGTGATGCATGTACATTCCAATTTTCCGTCCCACAGGTAACTGTTCTGGCTCCTTTATATTATATAATATATAGTAATGGTATTTTCTCCTTAGATATTGACGGAAAAAATGTATGTTTTGCGGATGATTCGGCAATGGTAGTGACAGGGGATTCATGGGAAGAAGTAAAGCGAAAGACGACCTGTAACCTTCATAAAATAAACAATGGCTGAAAATGAAAAATCTCAAATTAAACTTTAACAAAACAAACTATATAACGTTCGCATGGAAGTCCTCGGTGATTCCTGATTTAGGCCCAATTGCATGTCATCAATCTGAGATGTGCGAAATAAACTGCAGCTGTCCGACCATAAAACAGGTACACGTAACGCGGTACACGGTATACTTAGGGGTAAAATACATCAATGCCTTGGGTGGGATGAACACATAAAAGATTTATCTACAAAAATAAGAAAGTTGCTACCAATGTGTTTGTAACTTTATGACCCTGAAAATAAAGAAACAATTCTACCACGCAATGTGCCAATCTCTACTGATTTATGCCATGCCAGCCTGGGGTTCAGCTTTCAAAACTGAACTTCAGCCTTTGTTCACGATTCAAAAAGCCCTGATCAAGGTCCTATTAAAAAAAACCCATTAGGTTTGGGACAAGGGATTTATTAAAAGAATTTCAAGTTCTAGACTTATTTAGACTAATAGATAAATCTACTATAATTTACATTTACAAACGATTTCTAAAAGGGGGATTTGAAGTAGTAAGTAATATTGGCACAAGAAGTTCAAGCAAGATTACCCTAATTATACCAAGATTTAATACTTCCGCTGCACAACGTTCTCATCTATATAGAGGGATCATCCTTTTCAACAACCTGCCTTGCGAAACTATTTCAACCAGTGTATCGCTTAGTAAATTCAAAGAAGATCTGAAGAAGCACTGTATGGCTTAACTGTTTCATTTTGTCTAATCATTTATGTTATTTCAATTATTTATTCCTTAAATTCTGAATTTTCTATTATTTATGAAAACCAATAGAGAATAGAGTATAATAGACGTATATACATACATACTTTATCTTTAGAACTTGATGTTAAAAATTCTGTATTGTAATTAATTATTTAAATAGTCACTAACAGGAGAGCTGAATAATGAACAGACACTCAAATTCCCTGCACAAGATTCTTCTTATTGGGAATTGTAGCATTTTGGTAGAGTACGTGAGGAACGAGCTGAGCCCTGGACCTTGAACGGCGAACCGGCGAAAACTGGTTTTGGAGTGGTGGGGGACTCCCAGGGTAGTACACAGGGTAGTGGGGCCATCAGGGTAGTACATCACTGCACCTTCATTTCCCCTCCGCCAGCAGCCGCTCCCACCCTAGCCTACCTCTCCCCCTACTCAGGGCTCAGCTCGTTCCTCACGTCCTCTACAAATCTATAATAAATTTTTTGTAAATTTTTCTTCTGAATAAAATGCATATTATAAAAAAAAAAAAAAAATGCAGATCCTGGTGCTGAAGGGTTAAGGCTCATTTCGTCGACTAGCAAGCTTTCAGGGCCCGTTTTAGTTACAGCAAGCTCCTGTTAGTTTTAGCAGGGGTCATAGAGTTTCTACTCGGGTTGCGCGTCACGAGTTTTATATCCCTAAAATCTATTCAAGCGCAATCTTCTCTCATGTGCCTTGCCACTTTGTTACTTAGATTTCGTTTGCAGCCCCACTCACCCAACATCCTTGAGCCTCTCCTACGTTATCCTGGCAGATATTTGGACTAATCCCTCCTCACCAAATACTTTCCAGCAATTGCTCTAGAAGAAATATATTCATATCCCTCTAAGGACATAGTCACCCTGAGCTCAGTGAAATCATTTGTCTTAAGCGCACTTCTGTCTGGGCACTTGTCTTAAGTCAAGGCTATTGATTTTTTCGCCCGAGTGCGGCGATTTCCAGTTTTCCCGCTCATTTCACAAACTACCTACCATTTTTATCTGCAATTTGGGTTTAATATTCCTTTCATTGATACATTACCGTCATCCAAGTTTCAGTAACTTGCATGTATTTTTTTGTTGAGATATTTTTGTAACTCATTGTTTTACGCAAATGGCCCGTTTCCCGTACGTATTTTGTTTACAAAAATGAAATGTCCAGTAGAGCCAAAGGGAGATTGCCAGCGACCAGCAAACGCGCTGATTCTATCTCCCTTCTGATTCTCACGTTTCTATTATTACTCCAAAACTCTGGAGACCAGTTGTAATTTAATGTTTGCATTTGAATTGTTACATGATTATCAACAACTGAATCGTAAGCAGTGTCTTGCTTCTTCTCGACCGCTTAGCAACTTAGTAGGACGACTAAGTTACGATTCATTTTTAGGCCATTTCTCTTTATCAGATTCGCTTAGTTTTGGTTTTTTTCATCCATTCTAGAATAATGTCTAAAATAAAAATCAGTGGGGGGGGGGGGGGTCGATTTTTTTTTTTCTCCTAAAAAGCTATTGTGGTTCCTCTTAAGGCAACATTGTTTATGGGAAATTCAGGGACTGGTGAATATTTTAAGAAGCAACTTGGTAATAGACCTTTGAATACAGCTTCAACAAAAAAAAAACCCTTTCTATTTAAACTTAAATTAATAGGATTTGTGATTTTGTGTGCCTTCAAGGCTTTGAGCTAATTCATGGGCAGTGAGCTGGTTTTTGTGTACTGCGAATGGATATGACTGCAATTATGGACAACAATGTGGAAGGTGCCTATAATGATTTTATTGTTCTTATATTGTAATTCTAATTTTATTCATTCTTTCTTCTAGGAAAGTTCAATCTGAATCGTCCACTGGTTCATCAACTAGTAGTAGAGTTCGCACAACTCTGACAATCAGAGTAGAAAGTATAGATTTTGATACTCAAGCATGTATGTTGAGACTGAAAGGGAGGAATATAGAAGAAAATCAATATGTAAAGGTAATTCTGCTATTCAACCATTTGAAAGCCTGAGCTTATTTGTTGAAACGTGAAGTTCTGTTTAATTTCTAAATTCCAGGCTAAATAGTCTTAGCATATATTTAATAACCACTAAAGGCCGGGCTACACTATAATGACGCAGCACCATCCAGTTTAGCTTACATTCGATGTCGTCGCACATTCCCCAGTGCCGGCTGTTGTTGTTTGAGCGTTTTTATTCTTGTTTCATTATGAAGAAGTAAGAAAGTCCTACACTTCGTAGGTTTCATATCGTATGCATAAAGCATAATAGCTAATAAAGAATTCTAGTTGAAAAGCTAGACCAAATTTGCGAATTTTCTTAATTTTTCGTATTATAATTATTTTTGTTAAACTGTTTTGTAATTTAAGCATTTTGTGTTCACGGAATGAACACACACACACACACACTAAATCAAATGAAATTTAAAAAAAAAATTATAATAAAATAATAATACTCTGTATACAAACAAGTTTGAATTTTCAAAATGGTGCTGCAGATTTTTTTCGATGTTTAATATATGTTAATTAAATCTAAGTATTTTTCACGTAAAATTGTTTGCATACAAACATTATCACTTTTTCTGAATAATATTCTACTAAAAAAATATAAATTTTAGGTTTTTAGCAGTTTTTTGCCATTATTAGTTATTATACATATATTTTACATGTTTTTTTGAAATTTGAGCAAGTTATTGTGCCAAAAAATGTATGCTATAGCTTCATTTTCGTTGGAAACTTACTAGATTATTACACAACCCTTAGAATGAATTAAAAAACGCAGTAGGTAACTATTATTATCGAGTTCTGAAAACAGCTTTCACGAAACTGCAGTCACGAAATTCACATTTGTGCAAGTGCCAGCACTCATAGATCCAATGGCTTATGAACTTAACTTATAATGGACTTTCTCGATTTTTATGAAATTTGGAATTGATGTGTAGTGAGTTGTGTCATCTGTAACAACGAGAGGTGATGGAAAGAGAGTAGTTAATCCTTCAAAGGGGAGAAGCGATTTACCTGCTACACCAAGAGGATATACCATTTGCAAGAATCGAGAAGGAGGAACTATTCTAAAGCGGCCCATTCACAATCCTGCTGCTGGTAGTGCGAGGAACCAAAAAATTCACTCTCCTCTTGCACGGGAGGCGTGCAGGATGTGTGTGGAGGCCTTCCTGCTGCAGGTGTCCTGCACAGCTCGTCGGATGGGTTTCCCATCGGACCATCCTGTGGTCCGGGGTCCCCCACCCTATCAACCTGCTGGATCCGAGCGTGTGTGGAGCTGCGGGAAGACCTTCTGGGTTTTGTTTAAATAAGGAGCCATTGGCGAAAGGAGAACAGTATACTGGCGGGAAACCTTCAGTTTGAGCTGGGAATGACGGATCGTGTATGGAGAACGCACTCCTCACCTCCTGCAGCACGATCGTGAATGGTCCGCTTAATCCATCACACATCAGACCCAACCACCTACCCTCCGCCTTTTTTAAATGGCAGACGTCGCGGATACTTGTGAGGCCTAGAAAAGACTAGCTAGACTATAGAGAAGTATTTATTCACTCCAAATTGCTAGGAACTGCCAATCGAAGAGGGAATACTAGACCCATTCAAGTTTCCAATTTCCTTGGCCTTCAGGAACGAGCGCGAACTCATCCACAGTTAGTTAACCTTGTGGCTGGAGTTAATCGACAAGTTCCCAATTTAGTCAGCGCCTTCACTTGCATTATTCTCGTATTTTTCAGATGGGTGCGTATCACACCTTAGACCTTGAAGTTAATAGAAAATTTTCTCTAAGTAAACCAGAATGGGATACAGTAGCCCTAGAACGAGTTGATATGTGCTGCGATCCTATGCAGGTACCTAATCTTAATTTACCCTAATTGCCCTATTCCCGATATGGAATTCCTTGTTAATTGCATTCATATTTGGCAGAATGCGGACGTTGCTGCAGTTATTATGCAAGATGGGTTGGCCCATATTTGTTTGATAACATCCAGTATGACGCTTGTACGTATGAAAATTGATCAAGTCATTCCCCGTAAACGGAAAGGGAACGTCAAACAACATGAGAAGGTAAAGATATCCAAGTTGTAATTTTCCATCTGATTGTCATCCAAATCAACAAAATTAATTTATTCATGCAATACAATATATCAAGATTAAAAAAAAAAAAAAATGCTATTGCCTCGTTTTGTGATTTTTTTAAATATATTTTAATAGGGCTTGGCCAGGTTTTACGACAGCGTCATGCAAGGTATTTTGAGACACGTCAATTTCGATGTTGTTAAATGCGTCCTCATCGCCAGTCCAGGATTTGTGAAGGATCAGTTCTACGAGTATATGTTTCAGGAAGCCGTCAAAACTGATAACAAAGTGCTTCTTGAAAATAAATCCAAATTTTTGCTTATCCACTCTTCTTCGGGATTCAAGCACTCTTTGAAAGGTAGAGTAATAGTAATAATGATAATTCCCATGTTTTAACTTTTTTTTTTTTTTTTAATAAGCCAGCAACTTGATTGAAAATCTTTCAAACTGTTTGGATGGTTGAGATGAGTGTAGAGTTGGTCACGTAGGAAAACTGCATTTGAGGCTAAAACGTACCAAACGTATAACGACTCTCTGATTTAAAAAGGCAAATCGCTAGTATTTTATAATTTAATTTACTTTTTCTCCATCTATCGATTTATTTTGTTACTGTTTCAATTTATTGTTTTGTATCCTTCTTACCTCTATTTCGTGTTCTACTTCTATATTCGAGCATCGCAGATTTTCTATTATTTCACTGAAGGTTGTTGTGGCCTCCTTTGGTTTCTTTAATTTTGTAAGAACTCCTCCGAGGTGCACAAGTTCTGTGGAACTTATACCTCGGTGCGCAGTCATTTTATTTTTGAGTCTATATTATGATTATCTTCAAGTTATTACTTTTAACCTTCTTGTACTGTTTGTATTTACTAAATCTGTCAGTAAATTAATATTCATTCATTCAAATACTTATCAAACTCTTGGAGTGTGTTTTTGGCGACAAAATTTTCGAGATAAAACCTTTTTTAATTAATTAAATAAAAGAGTAAATAACTGCAAAAAATGCCTATCCTATTCATATCAAGTGTGTGTCAAGCATGGTTTATGGTTAAGGGAAAGTCAATTTCATAGTACATATCATATTGATAGTATTAGTTGTCATTTACCTATATTGCTGAACTTATATATATATATATATATATATATACTTTAAATTTATTATCATTTTATTCATTTACACATTTTTTTACCCCATCTTATTACAACTGTCTTACTCTTAATTTTAGAGGTGCTTATGGATCCAGCCGTGGTTGCGAAAATGGCTGACACTAAAGCCTTGGGCGAGGTGAAAGCTTTAGAAGCTTTCTACTCTATGCTCCAAGTTGAACCTTCCAAAGCATTCTACGGAGTAAAACACGTCGAACGAGCCAATGAAGCCCAAGCAATTGAAACTCTTCTCGTATCCGACAATTTATTCAGGTTAGAAGATATGAAATAACGCGAACCTCCTCTTCTGTAATACACTGATGTTTATTTAAATCACTTTGCTTAAGTTGAAGATTTGTAAGTTGCCTAATTTGACGCCAATCGCTCTCTCCTAACCACTGTTATTATTTGAAGTCGTGGATGATTATTGTCTTATGTTTTAGGTGTTCAGACGTCCCAACGAGAAAACGATACGTTGGTCTTGTTGAAAGTGTTCGTGAATTCGGAGGCGACGTTAAAATATTTTCTTCCATGCACGTATCTGGCGAACGTAAGTGTTCCAACAATAGACCAGTTAGCGAATTTTCGTAAAAAATGAAGCTACTGCAATGGCTCAAAAAATGTTACAATCAAAATTGTCGAAAAATGTCTTCATTTAAATCCGTTTTGAGACATTCTGAAACGAATTCTAGAGTTTAACGCTTTTTCATACACACACACACACACACACACACACACACATATATATATCTATTTAGGTGTGTGTATGTCATTCCAGACGATAACTCTCCTTAGGATTGAGATAAAAATTCCGTTCTTACGCCAAAAAAAATCAAGCATTCCAAACGAAAGGATGAGTTCGTTGGCCAACACTTTTTGAGCACATTATATTGATCAAATTTCAAATAATGTACTAAAAAAATCACTAAAAATGTCTAAAAACTGCTAAAAATTGTCAAATTTTTAGCACAACTTTAGCCAAAAAAGATGATCAACAACAAGCTAGTACATTATAAAATTTTCGCACAAAATTTTAATCAAATTTCGTTTGTATTTGCTGAAAAATCTTTAAAAACTCCCAGAAAGAGCTAAAATTTCCGAATCTTTTTTGAATTGCGGAATATTATTTTGAACGAGTTTTGCTGCCATCAAATATTAGTAGTTAACTATTTCTATGCACTCAAAATGCTCGAATTTCAAAACAATGTTTTGTCATATAATATGATACGATCATTTTCGAAAATTTGCTCATATGATCATGCTGCATGACTGGAACTTTTTCTTCATGGTCTAGTATTTATGACGTCGAATTATCAAAACTTGAGTTTCGATGGGTTCCAATACGCTTGCACGTCGTCTTTTTCGACTGTTCGATTTACCACAGCCTAAAGAAAATCAAATTTCGGTGTTGAATCATCTAAAAGTAGCAACAATCCTAACACCTGCTCAGCCAAACATGCTTCTCAATAATACACAATTGTCGTTCTCATGATACAGATATGCTGACGTGTCAAGAAAGTTGTTCCAATTCTCGAGTTTTTAGTAGTAGATTGTTAGGTTTCACGTTTATTGTTTTACATATAATTTTATCGTTAATTATTTATAACCTGGTTAGGTGGTAATCTGAACTGATTTAGATTTCACTATTTCATATTATGGTTCATATCATATTACGTTATTAAACGTTTTGAGTCTGGATCCCGTAAATCCTAAAAGTGTTTTTCTTTCCGATACCGTTCAGACGGCTTGAAGACTATAGGGGAAAAATGAAGAAAAGTAAAAGGGCGTCTGGTTAAACCAGTTTATTTCTCACTTTATTCTAAGTTCCAACCAATAACTTCTGTGTTTAATGGCATTTTATCTTTTGAATTTCCTTTCATGGGCCAAGTTTGAGATTTACTGAGGCATATCCTAATTTCATACTCTGCTTTCATTGCCTACACACTGTTTCTTATTGGTGTTCAAATTGTTTTTCAGAACTAATGCAGTTAACAGGTGTCGCAGCCATTCTTAGATTCCCTATGCCAGACATATCAGACGATGAAGCATCCGATTCAGACTCCGAGTGAATTGAACGCACATTTCTGTGGTGGGGTTGGATGCATGTTTGGCTCCGTTCATCAACGATACGAATTCCTTTAAGGCTTTGCGCGTTCCTCGGAATGGATTCGTCATCGCCATCGAACTATAATAATCCATAGTGAAAATGAGTAGATGCGTACCATAAGCTGGCTCATGGTCTTCTACTTATTTTCTTTATTTATCCGCATTAATACAATAATCTCGTTAAAATGCAGTAAAGTCTAGGAAAATTTCTTCAATTTCGGGTTTGAAACGTGACATTCTCTTGCCCATATAACCTGTATTGTTATTTCTTATTTAATCGGTAGATAGTTCATTACTCTATCTAGTTATTTATTATTGTATTTATTGTTACAATACAGGTGTGGTTACATCGGAGTAGTTTGGCTTATTTTTCAACCCTTTTTTACAGCTTATTGGAATAATGATAAATTTAATAATTTGTAATAAGGTTTCATTGAGAACTCGAAAATAAAAAAATCCATAACGCAAAGATGTATAGGGTGTATAAATAACTAAGTTCTATCAGTTCAGACAATGTGCAGGCAAAAGCGCTCAGCCTATGATTAAACCACATTATCTGAGAAGCCTACAAAAAATTCTCTACCCTCAACAAACCCAACCTACGAAGGACAAGGCAACAATCCATAACCAATACAACTAAAAATTTGTGCGACAGTTTTCATTGTAAGAGGCTCTGACCAAGCAAAACCCTGAAGTGCCAATGACTTTGCAGGACAAACATACTCAATTTTCGTTATAAAATTCTGCTTGCAGACCGAAATTGTCTGTATTAACTACTTATCTTTATTACAAATTCTATATTAATTGAGAAAAATGGCAATTCAAGGTATGCAAGTCAAGAAGAAACTTATATGATGACGACCCGTAAGTATCTATTTTGGTATAGATTCCCAAGTCAATCGCTAAAGGCCTTATCACACTAGAATTTTTTCCGCATTTTTAATGCCTTAAGTAACGGGAAGAAGTGCTTTTTTCCAAGGTCAGCTTTTTCGACCATTGCGCATCCTGGCGGAGCATTTTTAAACTCACTTGGGAAAATTAGAACACGTTCTAATTTTTACCTCAACGCAAAAAATGCTAAAACGTAACCTTTGGGAAGGTAACAATCCAATGGAAACCACCTAGGAGCCCTAACCTGACAGACTTAATAAAACTGCATTCCGCCAGAATGCGCTGTTTCTGCACTTATTCCTCCTCAACATTCACAGCTGACCTTCGAAAAAAGCACTTTGTCTTCTACACGTTCGAGCAATAAAAATGCGAGAAAAAACCTGAAAAAATGCAAGTGTGATACGGCCTTTATGCTAATTAACAGCAAAATTGTCTTGTTGGACTACAGTTGGGCTAGACTTTTAGGTATGTTACTACGTAAACGCATGAATGAAGTGAATACAGTTATGTACGTAGGAACACTAAATTTCCTCAATAAAATGTTTTACTTCATAAATATGATACAACTTCAACAGTTTTTTTCTCCGATTATAACTCATTATCAAGCTTTCAACATTTTCTTTTGCTCGATTAGCTGCCTCTTCTTTTTAAGGACCTTGACATCTTTCGCCCTCAGAGCTCGGCCTTTCATCATGCTCTTATACAAAGCTTTGTGCTTCTTGTGGACCATCTTTTCTCTGAGTTTATATTCTTCCCGTTCTTTCTTCTTCTCTTCCAATGGATCCTTTTCCTCCATTCTGCCTGTCCTCACGATCATCTTCATTTTCTGTGAAAGATCAGAATAATAAGCGTTTGGATAATGATAAACAATCTAAATCACTGGGAACCTGTTGATAGATCTCGTAGTAGAGTAGCACACATCAGAATACGTGCCAGTTACTTATAACGATTTGTAGGTACTAAAATAGGTAGGATGTTATTTGAAAATGATTCGTTAATTGTCACTGAACGACTGTACAGTAACTAGTCATTCATAGCCTACAAACAATTAATAATTACCTAGTTGTTATTAGAAGTACGGTAATTATTCGTTTTAAATAGTTAAGTACTCCATGAAAATATTATTCGTAAGGTATATTTATGAATGTTTATTCGAATAATGATCAGCTACTAGAACATTCAGTAATTCATCATTCATCTCCTGAGAATGACGAATAATCACTCTTGGTTGGATATTGAAATAACGAATTCGAACCAATTGGGATATAGAACTACAATCGTAATGTATAAAAATTTGACCTCAAACTGACCCATAGGGCACGCCAACTAACACGGACTAATTGGAAACAGTGACTACTTGCAATGATCACAAAATGAAATATCAAGAACGAGGAAACAACGAAATATTATATTTTGTACCATTTTTTCTCTGAGGGCTTCTGGCCCCAAGTCAACCTCTTCATCTTCAGCCTCGGAACTTTCCTCAGATTGGTCTGGATCTTCCTCAACTGCTGTCCGTGCAGTTGCAATTTTAGAAGAATTACGCAAGACTTCATCGTTAGTTGCATTGCTTTTGTTGATGTTGGTATCTTCCTCCTCTTCATCTACAAGAAACGAAATTACATGCCAACTTACCTGCCAAATTACCTGTATAACTTTTCTTTATTTGGACAATTCAAGTTTATAACGTGACTTCACAAAAAAATGCCTTTTGTCTTTTTTTAAATTTATTTTATTATTATTTTTTTTTTTTAAATTATTATCTCCAACGTTTCTCTGACGAAAGAATTTCATTTTTGGATATTGAAATGATAAAAACTGAAAAAGATGATAAAATCACCACAAACCCCTACTCCAAAAAAACATACTCCGGACAATTAGTAAATTTCTCGAGGCATGCATCGATCCGGTACAAGAAAATGTCGTGAAAAATATTGTACATCAATGGCTCACGCTTTCTTACCCCAAATTTCACAAAGAAATTTTAAAAAAATTGAAAATGATCCTAATGGCTACCCGATCAAAATGGTAGACCAAACTACACATAGTACACTCAACTATACACCTTCAACAACAACCAGTCCAATATTAGAGAGTTTTTGGTGACATTCAACGTCACCCGTTTGGGGACCTAAAGGCACACGACACCAGCCTAACCTTCCTGTAAATGTAACACTACTGGTCACCTCAAAATTACTCGAATACTGGTGAAGTAAATAATAATAGTTTTTCTTCAAATTCCCTCAGTACCTACTAATTATGTTGCTGTAGCGGGTAGGTTTTTTGAACACCCCTCAAACTTGGTTATTTTTTGTTTCAAATCGCGTAGAAACCGAATGTGCCATCTGAAGTCCGCCTCCGCCGTCTCACTTTACTAGCCTTCAACTCGATCGAAAAAAATCCGTTCTTTTGCGCACAGGCTCTATTTGGTCGATTAGAGCCTTGTTTTTATTATTATTTCACATATTTTAAATGAGAAACCTGAGTTTCAAGACACTACTTCTTCTCAGGATTGTTCTTAGTTTGCCTGATCCTTCAGCTGTTTTCTCGTGAACATTGCGTGAAGTGCTGCCTCCTCTGATGATTATTAGGTAAAATCCTGGTTCATTGTCATAGAAATAAATACTTGTTCATACTTGCTGATAATTTACCCAACGGAATACCCAAAAACATGAAGTTCGTAACGACTAATGACCTATAAGTGCAACTAAACCGTAGTGTTCCACACTTGAGGATAACTATCTTCGCATTAAATCCATGTCCTGTTTGCGAATTTAAAACTAAAAATGAGAAATTAGCCCGTATTTGGACTGAAACTAACATGAAATTCGAATTCAGGATTGAAAATCGGCGTTTCATATCGGAATGAAGAAGTTGATTAGTCAACCGGTAGAAAACAAGACAGCTAGGGGGGGGGGGGGGGGGATATCACGTTGCCCAACCACCGTTAACGTGACATCAAAATTAAGGCAACAGTTCAGCCTGTTCTTTTTGGGTTAGCATCTTCATTTGCTCCCTCAAGACTATGTTAACAAGGGTGACGTTAAGTTGAAGTCGCCAAAAACTCTCTATTATTCAATGCCTTACGTGAAAGGGGTGGCAGAACAAATGTCAAAGATTTTCGAGCCTTATAAACACGTAAAAATTGCATTCGAACACTGAAAACGAACAGACCATTATTTTTCAAACTAAAATATTTCACAACAAAAGAACAACGTTCAGACTTGGTCCACCAAGTACCAGATCCCTTGTGATAGTGGTGGGTGTGGAAAAGTGTACTTGGGGGAAACGTCTCAGTCCGTTCGGCGTCGTTTTTCAAAACAAGAATCGAATCTACGACAAGAAGATACAAAAAACGCGTTGGTTGCCCATTGCAGAACTTCAGGACATACTACGGACTTCGGAAATTTCAAAATTATAGAAAGAGAATCTAATTTGAAAAAACATCATTTTTAGAAATGGTTAAGATAAAAAATTTAAATTCAATTAACTTCAAAAGACACTCAAAACTTGAGCAAAATTTACTCGTATTTGATTGAGGGACTCTGAATTTATAATTACCGTCACCAGCAAACTAGGTAAAACATGAGGATACCTACATAAACTTGAACAATTTTAAATTTGACTTTCTCTCACTGATAACTCTGAATTCGATTTTTTATCTCAAAAACGAAAACCATAAGTATTTATTTTTACAATTTTTTGAATTTTATATTTAAAATTTGTCTCCCTGAAGAAGCACCAGTTCCTGGGGAGAAACGTTGGAGATAATAAAAAACAATTTAAGGACAGAGAGCCTTTTTTTGTAGTCTTGTTACTACCTGTAAATGCGTGAAATACTACTACGATATTTATCTACACCTTACGTTTGGGGGAAGAGCAATATAAAGTTGTACGCCAAAGCTTTACTCAATTGGACGATTGCGACACAATGATCGTTATGAATCAGAAAATCGTGAAGAAATACCACAGTTTTAGCCAATTCTCGTTGAAAATAAAGCTATTGCAACGGCTCCAAAGTTTTTCGGAAGTTTTTTTCATTGGAATCCGTTGGAGTATTTTGAAATGAATCTAAGACTTTAACTCTCCTCAGGATTAAGGTGAAAATTCCGTAATGCGCCAAAAAATCAACTTTTTCTAAATAGAAGGCTTCGATCGTTGGCCAGGATTTTTTGATCCATCAAATTGATCAAGTTACCAAAAATCAATGAAAATGGCAGACCAACGTTTCATATAATGTTCCGATAAACGAATTGGACATACGTTCATTTTCGTTGTTTCCAAACAGTTCTTTTTCTTCAGGAGGGTGGTAAGCTTCAGTTCTCGATTCATCCACGAATGGAGAGAGATGAGGAGGTAGGATTGCGCCAATAAAATATCTCTCAACGGGGAGCAGTTCTCGGGCGTTTACCGAATCAAACACCCACTGTGGTTGTATGTAATACCTGAAATTAGAAGGCAATAATAATTAAAATGCATACTTAATTGATAAATAGAAATGGAAGAAAATGTATACAGTTACAAACTATTGTGGTCGATGGACCACATCTATGGACTCGCCTCCAACTACCTCGTGAGATATTTATTGGAGATAGACGAATGCTCAAGGTAGATGCGAAGGTATGCAGGTAATGTACCTAATTCACTAGCTAGGCATTCAGAAAGCTTCGTGTAATCCATTCCAAACAACGATAGATTTCCATCATTGCATAACATAGTTTCATAGCAGGTGCCAACCTAGGGTGGAGGGACCAGTAATAGTCATCTCACCAAGAAGTTTTAATAATAAGACATTTAAAAGTGTTTTACGGGCTTGATCCAGTTGAATTTTGAGGCAAAATACCTTCTCAGTAAAGTATATAGGCGGGAAAAGGTTTCAGGTGGGTTTTTGTGAAATCTGGAGAAGGTTACCCAACAGAACCTCGGGTTGTAATTTCTTTGGTGCTGTTTCTTGTGATTTTATTAAGGAGGTAAGCGTCTTATTCTGCTTCACCATGCCCTCCACATTTTCAAATTCGATTGTTTCCATGTGTAGTGGATTTATATATGTTTTACTTGGCGTCGGTAGACCAAGTGGGACATTTATATTCTGATTATGCGGGTTAGTCCCCGTGTTATTCCTGTAAGGAATGTGGGCGGATCCGTCAAGGTCAGCTTGCTCGGCGGGATGAACTGAGAGATAGTTCGTGTCGCAGCCGCGTGGAGCACTGGGCTCGCATAGTGGGTGCTGGGTTCGATCAGTTTGGTACTGAGCCGTTTTGTAATATTCCGGCCTAAGATTTATATCTGTAGGAGGAATATGTTGAGCTTGGTTGAGGTACTGAAAAGTATCCTTCGTTTTTTGTACATTTGGAGTGTATTTGACACTCGGATCGGCCGGGTAGGCTTGTGTCGAATATCGTGGGTATTCGGACAGCTTGGTCGAATCGTAATGATTGACTTCAGAGCGGGTCTGAAAGGTATCCTCGATCTTTTGTATAGGCGAGGCTTGATCTAACGTTTCCTTAGCGAATACGTTAGGTGAGAAGGCGATCTCGTCGTGAGGATCGAGCCTTGCGCCGTCGCTGGGACCGGCGGATTGGCCGGGTAGCCTGTAGGTAGCGCTACGGGGGCTAAGGGGCCCGGCTTCGCCGTCGTCTGCCTCCCCTTGCATGAGGAAATAAGACGGCCGACGTTCCATCGAAATAGCCGAGTTATTAGCTCGTTTCGATGCCTCTATGTACAGAAATAGAGGGTTTAGGAAGGTGGACTCGCTTGACAGAGCTTCTTTCCTTTGCTCGTATGTCAGGGTCCTACCTTGTAGTCTTGAAAAAGACTTCCTTGGACGGTAAATTAGAGCGGATGAGCAGAGTAATTTACCGGCGTATCCCGGCGGTCGGTGACGAGCCTAGTGCTACGAAACCCGGGTGATACGGCTCGGAACGTCCCTCGGGCGTACGATCTAAAGAGAATATCGATAGATGTACCGGGTGGCGTCCTGACAGATGAACTACGTTGGGCAATGAGCAGGATGAATAATCACTGGACTCGTAGATGCCAATGCGAGATCTGTGTGGAGAGAAGGTAGGCCTTGTAGAAAGCAGTAGGAAGCCGTTCTTGAGATGAACTCGGGATGCAGAAGGTTCGTCAGCGTAGAGCGTGTAGAAATCTTCGTACTTCGAGGTGTCGTCGTCGAGAGCGGAGAGTAGAATGAATTTCGGAGGCTCCGAGCGGGGTATTTATAGGGAGGTGGCCGCCTCCTGCCGCCTCCTGATTGGTCCGCTTAATTTCATTAATTCGACTGTGTAATCTCATTGGCTCGCACATTGTTTTCTCAGTATCTGCGAGTATGATAGCTGAGCTGGTCCTCCGGGGTGCTTACGAGCGTCCGTCGCGGAGCCGACGACCTTGAGTTTAGCCGGGGACCTCGGGTGCTTTCTCTGCGTCAGTTGTTCAGACGGGGTCCCCGGGGTGGCTGCTGGACCAGAGGTGGTTGCTTGCCGCCTCTTGGTTGGTTCGCCTATTGTCTCTCGTGTAATCAGTGTTTCTGATTGGCGAGTAGGCTTGTTTGAATTGTCCTTGCTAGTTTTAGAGGACGTTTGATTCTCTGTTTGAGTTTTCTCGTTCAAGGCGACTTGGTTCGAGATACTTGTCGCATCTCTCTCGCCCAGTAAGTGTCTAGGGAGGTCGCCTTGTATGTTTTTAGTTAATATTTCACTTTTGAGAGAGAAATTCGTATTTTCTCTCTGGTGAAATATTTTGTTTGACGGAGTTATAACTCGACGTCTTGTAAATATTTTTGTGTTGTGTCTACCTCTTTTTGGTAGCCCTGAAAAGGGATGTTGACAAGAGGGGGTGGTTTTCACCACAGGGGCCCCCCCAAGACGTCGTGTTATTAACGAAAACGCCGGCTGGGGTGTTTCGAGCGCCGTCACCCATCTCTCGCCGAATTTGGTAGAGGGGACGTGCCTTCTGGCAGATTTTCGGGGAGTCTCCTCCTTATTTTCTGCCTGATTTTTGTTTAGTGACACAGCTTCGTCTGTTTTTAGAGTGTAAGCTGGTTTTATTTGCTGTTTGGGAACTTTTTTTGTATGTTCGCCAATTTGCACTGTAACCGAAAACTTATCTCTTTTAACCACTTTGAATGGTCCCGTGTAAGGACATTGCAGAGAGGTGAGCTGTGTGGGCACTCTGATATAGACATGTGTACATGTATCCAAATTTTTGGGCATGTTTACGGCATATTTCGTATTATTATGTTTAATATGCGTAGGCCGGAAGAAGAGAGGCTCCGAAAGGTTTGTAGAAGTTACGAAAATGTCTCCTGGGAGTGGTACGTCAATTCCGTAAACTTTTTGGAACGGTGTAGTTTCCGTTGCTGGGTCTACTGCCGTACGCATGGCGAGTAGTACTTTTGGTAGGGCGTCGAGCCAATTTTCGTTTTGTGCTTTGAGAGCCTCTTTCAGAGATCTATTTCTGCGTTCTACCATTCCGTTTGTTGACGGTTTGTATGGTAACGTGTGGGTATGTTTTACTCCGAGACGTTCCATAATGGAATTAAATAGATCTGATTCGAATTGTGTGCCTTGATCACTTGTGATGTATTTAGGTACGCCTTTTGAAGCTACCCAAATATTGATAAAGGCGTTTGTGATCGTGGCTGTTTCGATGTTGTTAAGAGGGACTGCCTCTAGCCAACCCGTTGCTCTATCGACCATCATTAGAATGTAACGTTTCCCTCCTTTAGCTAAAGGTAAAGGTCCGGTAATGTCAACGTGTACATGTGAGAATTTGTTAGCCGTTTCAAATTCGGAGTAAGGGAGCTTCACGGAGCGAGTGATTTTTGCTCGTTGGCAAGTCTCGCACGCTCGGACCCAGTTGGAGACATCTGCACGGAGTCCGTGCCAAAAATATCTTTGTTTAACTTTATACACTGTAGAGTGTATACCTGGGTGTCCCAAATTGTGAATTTGGCTGATTATTTCTTGCCTTATTTCGTTTGGAATATAAGGTCTTGGGTGTCCTAGGTCTAGGTTACACCAAATTTCTCCTTGAGGAAATTCGACTCGTGTGAGTTTCAATTTGTCCTCTGCGTTAGGAGGAAAACGAATTTGTGCATTTGAAATGTGCAGTAGAAGATTGCACTCTATTGCAGCCGTAATTTGCGAAATTTCGGCTATGGGTGGACCCTCGTCAGTTTGGGTTGAAATCGATTTTGTTTGAATTTCAACTGGATCGAAGGGTCTGGAGAGTGCGTCGGCGACGACGTTGTTCTCTCCGGGTATATGACGAATGTCACTCGTCATTTGAGAGATGTATGTTAGCCATCTTAATCTCATTTTAGAAAAATGTGCATTTTTCTTAAGCATCGTGCCTAGCAGAGGCTTGTGATCTGAACAAATATGAAAAGATCGGCCGTCCAAGTCATTGTGCCAATGAATGCAAGCTTGGTAAACGGCGAACATCTCTTTGTCGAATGATGCTTTATTCTTCCATTGTTCCGGAATTTCTTTACTGAAAAATCCCAATGGTTGGTAAGATTTCGAGCCGTGTTTGTCTGTAATTTCCTGCTCTAGTGCTGCTCCGATGTGTGTGTCGGATGCGTCGCAGACTAATCTCCACTCTGCTGTAGGGTGTGGATGAGCGATATTATGTAATGTAGCTTTAATCATTGCTTGTTTTAAGCTGTTGAAAGCTTTTTCTCTCTCTGATGTCCATTCGATAGGTGTTTTGTCATTTTTTTTGTTTGACTGAATGGAGTCATACAGAGGTTGTGCCGTGTGAGCGAATTTACTTGAGCATGCTCGGTAGAAACCACACATACCTAGGAATCTGCGTAGACTTCGTACGTCTATTGGCCTAGGAAATTGTTCTATGGCTTCTATTTTATCTCGTTTAGGAATTATCCCTTCTTTCGAGATAGTGAAACCTAGGAAATCGACGGTAGGTTTTGAAAAAATGCATTTATCAAAACCTACTCGAAGTCCGTGTTCCCCTAGCTTGTCAAAAACTTGTTTGAGGTGGTTCATGTGTTCTTTATAATTTTTAGAAGCCACCAGGATGTCATCTAGGTATACAAATGCGAAATCAAATTTTCGCATGATGCTGTCCATGTATCTTTGCCATGTTTGAGCCGCTCCGGCCAAACCCATGCTCATTTTCTTAAACTCATAAAGACCGAAAGGTGTAATAATTGCAGTTTTATGAGCGTCATCTGGGTGCATCGGAATATGATAATATGCCGATTTTAAATCTATTGTCGAATAGATTCGTGTATCATGTAAATTCGCTTGGAAAGAGCGAATGTGAGGAGGAGGGTAGGCGTCTTTCTTCGTTTTCGCGTTCAGGAAACGGTAGTCGCCGGTGATTCTCCATGACCCGTCTTTTTTCGGCACACAGTGTAACGGGGATGCCCATTCGGAATCTGATGGTGCAATTATGCCTTCTGAAAGCATTTTGTCAGAAGTACTTTTGACTTGAGCCCGTTTTTCGCCCGCCATGGGTCTTGCTCGGAAGTGTACTGGTGTTCCTTCCGTGGTTATACGGTGGTAAACCCCGTTGTTTTTCCACTTTCCTTGAAGTTTGCTCATTTTATCATTGTATTTGTCAATGATAGAGCGAATGTTTTCGTCCTCCGTGATTTGCACGTCCTCTGGTTGAGGGTTATTGTCACGATGAGGGATAGTAGCTGCTATTTGTTCGTCGGTGAATTTTTTGTTCATGACTGCAGCTATTTTTTGATCGGCATAGCTCTTTATTTTATCTTTATAAATGTACTTGTGTTTGACCCGTATTCCGATATCCCAAGACTCGAGGAATGGTATACCTAGGATCGCTAGATCAACTTTCGTGATCATAAAATCGGTGGTCATGTCTCCGAGGCCGATGTTAATTGTCGTGTCAGCTCGCCCTAGTGTGTCTATAGGGGCTCCGTTAGCTGCTGTGAGCTTAACGTTGGACTTACGAATTTTTAAGCCCAATTTTTTTGTGACATTGTGGGGCAGAATGTTCACTTCTGCTCCCGTGTCGATGAGAAATTCAGTGCCATTTAGTTTGCACTTGAAAAAAAGCCTTTTATACTCAGTAGACTGCCGGTGTATAGGCTCAGATACACTGGCAGTTATTCGTTTTCCGAACTCTCTATGTCGGAGGTTGGAACGGTACTTTCTTGTACCGACCTCTGAGTATTTTCGTTTGAAACCCAGGTTTTAGGCTGGCTTATAGTCGCTGCCTTTTTGCTAGTTTTGGAAGCAGTGTTTGTCTTCCAAGTGCAGTGTTCTGGGTCTGCACATTTGCGAGTTTCGTTACCGAAACGTGCGTGGTTTCGACAGACATAGGCCGTCGGTTTGTGAGGCCTACTCTCTACTGGTTGGGGTTTGAACTCAGCTTGTTTTGAGAGGGCCTTTTTGAAACCAGTATTCATGGGTTTCGGAGTAGATTCTACTCCTCGTATGTTTAGAGAGGTATTCTCTGTTTTGTACGCGTGTAGCGTATCAGCTAGGTCGAGCCGGGCGGTCGTGGTAGGCTGAGCTGCGACCATACCTCGTGCTTCGATGGGTAGAGTCTCGATCCACTTTTGAGTGATCAGAGCTTCTGAAAAGTACCCAACAGCTTTAGAGTACATTTTGTGGTACTTGGTGCTGGGTTTTTTGGCGAGAGATGCGGGGTCCTCGAGTGCGAGGAGCCTGTCCTGTAAGGACAACCCCTATTCTCGCTGTAGGCGCTGTTTGGCCTCTTCGTAGGGTGCGTGGGGTGCCGTGAGGTAAGCTGAGTCGATAGCTTCCCTCATTTCTTCTGGTACCCACTTGTATATAGCTGAGAAGCATTCATTCTGCGTTCTCAGGTGTTTTCGCACGCAGTATTGATCGAACTCGGCGAGTGCACGATCGATATTCTTCTTTTGGAAGATTGGTTTTTGATAATCTCCCATCTCCTCTAAAAGTGCTCGAAAGCCACTTTGTGTAGAGGGATGTTGCGTGAGATGTGGGGCGTAGAGGCCCGGCGGGGGTCGCACGCCCGCAGTGGTTCCCTGAAATCCACTAGCTTCATAAGAGGGAACGAAATGCTCCGTGTTAAGCCTGTTCAAAGGCGGGGTCACCATTTGTAGTGGATTTATATATGTTTTACTTGGCGTCGGTAGACCAAGTGGGACATTTATATTCTGATTATGCGGGTTAGTCCCCGTGTTATTCCTGTAAGGAATGTGGGCGGATCCGTCAAGGTCAGCTTGCTCGGCGGGATGAACTGAGAGATAGTTCGTGTCGCAGCCGCGTGGAGCACTGGGCTCGCATAGTGGGTGCTGGGTTCGATCAGTTTGGTACTGAGCCGTTTTGTGATATTCCGGCCTAAGATTTATATCTGTAGGAGGAATATGTTGAGCTTGGTTGAGGTACTGAAAAGTATCCTTCGTTTTTTGTACATTTGGAGTGTATTTGACACTCGGATCGGCCGGGTAGGCTTGTGTCGAATATCGTGGGTATTCGGACAGCTTGGTCGAATCGTAATGATTGACTTCAGAGCGGGTCTGAAAGGTATCCTCGATCTTTTGTATAGGCGAGGCTTGATCTAACGTTTCCTTAGCGAATACGTTAGGTGAGAAGGCGATCTCGTCGTGAGGATCGAGCCTTGCGCCGTCGCTGGGACCGGCGGGTTGGCCGGGTAGCCTGTAGGTAGCGCTACGGGGGCTAAGGGGCCCGGCTTCGCCGTCGTCTGCCTCCCCTTGCATGAGGAAATAAGACGGCCGACGTTCCATCGGAATAGCCGAGTTATTAGCTCGTTTCGATGCCTCTATGTACAGAAATAGAGGGTTTAGGAAGGTGGACTCGCTTGACAGAGCTTCTTTCCTTTGCTCGTATGTCAGGGTCCTACCTTGTAGTCTTGAAAAAGACTTCCTTGGACGGTAAATTAGAGCGGATGAGCAGAGTAATTTACCGGCGTATCCCGGCGGTCGGTGACGAGCCTAGTGCTACGAAACCCGGGTGATACGGCTCGGAACGTCCCTCGGGCGTACGATCTAAAGAGAATATCGATAGATGTACCGGGTGGCGTCCTGACAGATGAACTACGTTGGGCAATGAGCAGGATGAATAATCACTGGACTCGTAGATGCCAATGCGAGATCTGTGTGGAGAGAAGGTAGGCCTTGTAGAAAGCAGTAGGAAGCCGTTCTTGAGATGAACTCGGGATGCAGAAGGTTCGTCAGCGTAGAGCGTGTAGAAATCTTCGTACTTCGAGGTGTCGTCGTCGAGAGCGGAGAGTAGAATGAATTTCGGAGGCTCCGAGCGGGGTATTTATAGGGAGGTGGCCGCCTCCTGCCTCCTCCTGATTGGTCCGCTTAATTTCATTAATTCGACTGTGTAATCTCATTGGCTCGCACATTGTTTTCTCAGTATCTGCGAGTATGATAGCTGAGCTGGTCCTCCGGGGTGCTTACGAGCGTCCGTCGCGGAGCCGACGACCTTGAGTTTAGCCGGGGACCTCGGGTGCTTTCTCTGCGTCAGTTGTTCAGACGGGGTCCCCGGGGTGGCTGCTGGACCAGAGGTGGTTGCTTGCCGCCTCTTGGTTGGTTCGCCTATTGTCTCTCGTGTAATCAGTGTTTCTGATTGGCGAGTAGGCTTGTTTGAATTGTCCTTGCTAGTTTTAGAGGACGTTTGATTCTCTGTTTGAGTTTTCTCGTTCAAGGCGACTTGGTTCGAGATACTTGTCGCATCTCTCTCGCCCAGTAAGTGTCTAGGGAGGTCGCCTTGTATGTTTTTAGTCAATATTTCACTTTTGAGAGAGAAATTCGTATTTTCTCTCTGGTGAAATATTTTGTTTGACGGAGTTATAACTCGACGTCTTGTAAATATTTTTGTGTTGTGTCTACCTCTTTTTGGTAGCCCTGAAAAGGGCTGTTGACAAGAGGGGGTGGTTTTCACCACACCATGGTTTTTTTCGATCAGTTTTTTGTTAGCTTGCATTCATGCTATCATTTTTTGGAAATAAGCAATGATAACATGTGAAAATGCAAATGTCAATAAATTACTAGTTCCCAAACTGATGCTCCCCTCAGTGATTGACAGTACTGTCAATATGGATCTCTATTCGTTCTTGTCGTCCGTTCTTTAATGAAACATCCGGTGATATTTTCAATTTTGTCTTTATGAATACTCAAATTAATTTTATATTTAGATTTATAAAACTAAGTTCAAATGCTCAATTTATTTGTAAATGTTGAAATAAAATGTTTTGTTGAAACAAGGAATAATTTATTGTAGAAGAACAGCTGTGTCAATCGTAGGGTGTACCTATATCACAGGTACAACAAAAAATGTGGTTGTCAAATACTGGGTCCAAAAATTTGATTTCGAAAAAACTAATTTATGATGTTTTGTGGCTTGAATTTGTGATTTTTTCAATACCGAACAATTTGAGGACAGATGCAGCACTAATTATAAGATTCAAGTTTGAACAAACGAAAAAACATAACTTAATTGCTTGTCAAAGTCAAAATGCCTGTTAAGGTGTCAAATACTGGCCCCACCACCCTATACAATTTTCTCATGTTGCAACAGGGATTCAAACGCATGGTAGGGTAAAAAGATAGGCATTTAGAAACGTTGAATCAGAGCGTCTGGTCAAAGAAAATAAAGTAATACCGTGAAATGTACTGCTTTTCCATGTGTGGCCTGTCAACAACCTGATGCGTGATTGTTTCGTCCGACTCTTCAAAAGTAGCGCCAACAAACAGAGTTTTGTCCCAAGAAACTTCAGCTCCAAAACAACGTAAAATAAACACGAGCGGTTCGCGAGGAACTTCCCGGTTTAGAAAAACTTTCATCCCTTTGAACAGCGTTTTTAATCTTTGTATCTTTTCGGCCTCCATATAGGCTTTCTCCATTTTACTAGCGTCATTGCCATCCTGTAAAAATCAGTAAGTTAGTATTATTACACAAGCGGAACCGTCGCACAGTGGTTCGGAATCGTAATCTAGCTGTACAAAACCATTATCAACGTATCTGTAAAAGGAAATGTCGCGTGTGGGGGGTATTTGGGTTCACCGAACTCGAATCTGAAACCTATTTTTCTGTATCAGCTCAGGAGTTTTCGCAAATTTACGATTTTATGTATTTTGGTTCACAAAAAAGATAGTAACAACCAAAAATGTTTAAACATTTTTTTAATTAGTTTTTAGTGTGCTGAACACAAATTTGACCACGAAATGTGCCTATCTCTCACCCTTTTCCTCATATTTCTATGTAAATCACAAGACACCTTGTAAATCATAAGAAACTTAGGCAATTTCAAGAAGTTCAAAATGGCAATTTTTGACGCATATGATCAATCTGAGCGGTCGTAATGGAAAGAGAGAAGAAAACTACTTTAAAATAAGGATACATAATTATTATCTTCAACTCTTGTGTTTATTAAAAACACAAGTTTTTCTTAGGTTTTTTGACGAAACAGGTCTTTGTGAACTTTGTACACTTGCAGGGACGCAAGGGAGGTTAATTGAGAAAACAGACTATTTTTGAACATTATAATAATGACCTATTGCTTTATTACATGAATAAAAAATAATGTTATTCTCCCTCGTTAAAAATAGAAAGTAATATTTTGTTTATTTCCTGTTGATTTTAACAACACATGGTAAGTTTGTGATAAGAATCATAATGTTAGACTCTTGTGTGAAGTATTTAGCTAACAAGAAAATATACCTATACAACAGAGAATCAAAATTTCTAATCAAAAGTTCTAAATTCCTTACGTTTGGACATCATCGCATTTTGTACCCCCTAAACTTGTGACGAAAATTTCGTTGAGCCAAACTGTATTTGACTCTACAAATAAAGGTTATCTGGAAAGAACCACTGACAAGTAAGTTGTCAAATGATGAACGGAGTAACTTTCTTATACTTGAGGAAAATTTTCCATCCCAACACGTTCCTTAATAAAGTCTAAGCAAATTAACAGCTTCCGTTCTGATGGGCAAGATTCTTGAACGGCTTGTCAAGAACCCACACATCTTCACTCGTGAAATGACATCTTGATTTCCTACACAATTTAAACACAGAAATTTGGCTCATTTTCGTGGTAAAAATTATACCTATTTATACCGACAAAATCAGAGCTTTCCTAGACTTTAATAGAGATAATAAATTATCCTTACCTCCCTTTATATGGAGCATCCTAGATGGGTAACAATTTCAAAGCTGGACTACTGGGTACCGGTACACGTGGAGAGTTGGAAGAGAACTAATTAAAAATAGTGATTTTGCGATCATTTGCCTTATTCGTTTACAACACATCGAGACGCGTCAGCTCATGAACAAGCGATAACGACCTTCGATTCCATTAGTCTAGAGGTAATACCTTTCATCACCGAAATTGATTTTTGTCCAGCTAGATTACGATTTTGAACCACTGTGCATCGGAGTTAGTTATATCATAACTTGGAACATACAACACTAAATCCAATGAACAAGTTATAATAGCTCACAAATTCAAATTTGTCCAAAGCTGTGTCTTCCTCTTCAGTAGTTCCAGGCGATGAAGTAACTAAAGGATAGTTCAAAGCAGCTATTCTTTCCGACTCGAGAGCCATTTTGTCCACTAAATCAGTTCCCTCAGTTTCTAGAACACGAAAATATACATTTACGGTAAAGTTTGTATGTTCAGGTTTTAGTGGCTGCTCAACACCTCTCCTACTACAATATCAGATGAGTGCAATAATTTCTGAAGGAAGTGTTGAAAAATAAACCATGAGACCAATATCTGTTTCAAAAACAAACCAGTACCTTGCATTTTTCTCACTCTGGGTGGGTAATGAATGTTCATCACGTGATACAATCTAAAATTTACGAAACCAAGAAGAACAATATAAAACTGGACGAATGTAGACATTATTCGGAAGTCCACTTCTTCTTTGGTTTGGGGCTAAAACAAAATAAATTCGAATAGTTATCTACAATATAACGAATAGGTACTTAGCGATTAATGACAAGATTACATAATATTAACAGATGTTTGTGTCGTACTTCAAAACTGAATTGGTGAGGCATAATCCAAGTCACCAATTGTCCTTTTATTTCAACCTGAAAATAATATCCTTTGATAGATATGAAAACTTTGCGAAGGGCTTTTGAATGTATAACGGCTTGCATGAACTCCAAAATAAGTCTCCTGCATAAAGAGCTTTGATCTCGAGGAATATGCCTAATCGATGGGAACGTACTGAAGAGATGGCATAACGTTAAGCAGTCATCCAAGTCTCTAAGTGCATCAATAAACGTGGGATACCTGAAAAAAGTTTTTGAACACATTATAATAAACACAGTCTTCAGAAATCTTATCCAGTCAAAACTTACGCATGGATTCGAATTTTAACCTACCTCTCTTTTACGATGTGGTCCAATTTCATGACTACAGGTTTATTCATCAAATGTTTGGCTTCATTGTACTCCCTTAACGCCTTGGCTCGTCCAATTTTCCTACCCAACGTCTAAAAATAATGATTAATAGTATGTAATAGGTATAATAATTGGTATGTAAATTGAATAGAGGAAAAGCTGTAAAGCTTTCTAGTTTTTCACAAATTTTCACCAATTTCTTTATTCACAAACGCGTTTTTAAACACTGTTAATTTTCGCAAAATAAAATATATATTTAAATCAAATTTCTATCTTCAAGAATCTGTGACAGAATCGGTCAGAAATTGAACGATACATTCGATGACACTTGAGGCTGTAGAACAACGGAAAAGAATTTTTTGCTAAATTCCCGTCCTGGGAGACAAATCGTATTTTTTGAAATTCTAGCGGATCCTCGCGATTCTAGAGCAGGGTAGAAGTAGTTAAGGGCTAATAGATGTGAACGGCGCATGCATTTATCTACCATCCTCAATCATCATTTTTAGGGGCACATTGTCCACCGGTACGTTTAATCAAGTCAATAGGGAGTTTTTGCAGCTTTCCATTTGAGTCAATCAGCTGAGTCGTAGGACGAATAGATTTTTCTAGCACAAGCAAACCAGAAGCTAACCACTGAGTCGTACTGTACAAATAGGGAATCTGTTGTACGATTGAATGAAACGATTCAAAAGTCACACTAACGTGACTACACTACTCCAAATCTCCATAATTGAGCCTGAGTCATAGGTTACCTAACGTTTAATGCATTATTTTTTATTTCATGCATGCATTTTTAATGCATTATTTTTCTCTCATAATGGGAAAAGTACCTATTAAAGTAGCTGTAACTTTATCTACCTGTGTGGTATAATTTTTTCACTAGAAATAGATGTGGTGGAAGAAGGAACTTGGGAGGGTAGTAGTTAAGGCAACATTGAAATTCGCCTAGGGTTAGGAGAATCTCTTTAGGGAACTTCAAAATTATCAATGATCAAGATGTACCAATATTATAATTATGTACTTAGTACCTACTACCTACATATGTACGATAGGTATTTTACTTTTTTTTCCCTTGGATAATTTCGTTTTAGTATTGAAAATAACGAATCATTTTCGTAGATGTGGATACCTCCTAATACGCGACAAAGGGCGAAGACAGCAGTTTCTGTCTGTGTCTAGATTCTCTGTCAAGTGGTACAATCCCCTACCCACTTCATCAAAATCGATCTATCAGTATCGGAGCATCGTCTATAACAACCAATTTCAGGTTCGACTATGTAATGGTTACCTATTTCAACAAAATTAATAGGATGCCATCCTGAGACTTGTACCTACCCAAATACCCTCAAGCGAAATCAGACTGATCGTGAAGCTTTAGAATCCATTATTTTAGCTATTATTAAGCATTATTTAAGCTTATAGAATCAGCATAATTTAGGTGAGGATGAATCCTACAAACCAACCACCTTTTTTGAAAATCACGAATGTTACGATGTCCATGTCATGCCACCTTGAAATAAGAACAGGAAAATTGATTATAGGTTATCGTAATGGACGGTAACTTGCGTATTCGGAGCTGTATTCGGGTTCCCTTCAGCTCCGAATAGGATTTTTCCATTCGTACAACGAATGGACCGCTAAACATTAAGCCAGTTTCATATGGAGTGGAACAAACGGAAAGCGAAAGGACGGAACGCAATCTGATTGGCTGTTGGGACAACAGTTGAGGATGGTGGCTGCCATGTTGTCAGAATGGGCGGTCTGCGGATGGCGGTAGAAATTTGTCTACCGTTGCCGCGTTCCCTCGAGCGGAGCGCAAGCTCATTGGACAGGAATGTTGATAACCGCAAGTAGAGGTTTCAGATCAGAGAGGGTTTCAGTAGGAAGGTTGATTCCGTTCACCAAGGTGACCGCTTCATGTGAACAATCTTTCCGACTCCGCCGCCCCCCCACTGGTTTTCCGTTCTTCCATCTTTCCGCTCGTTACGCTCCATGTGCAACCGGCTTTAGCATTTTCCGTGCATGCGCAATGCTCCATTTCAATTTGTGTTGCAAAAACTCCCTAATCTCTACTAGGTATACGTCGTTCTGAAAACTAACCGCAGGAATGTAAAGGTTATAATTGAAAGCTGTCATAAAATTAAAATGAAGCAAGCAATTAAGCATCACTTGTTTTTGTTGCGCTAAAAGACAATTTGTGTTGTGTTTCGTTTTTTTCCCCTTGTACTTTATATACATCCTCACTTTGTATAAAGTTAATTATGTTCATCCAAAAATGAAGCATTATTGAATTGACATAGCAAATACTCACTTTCTGTTCCCTGAATTTCCAGATGATGGGCTCATGAAGCAAAAATCGTATATCTTTCTTATTGTAAAGAGTTTTAATACCAGTGGCGCCTCTCTGGGCCTTCTTCCTGTTACGAGGCTCCCTTGGATAGATGCCTTTCAAAATACAGAGCCGACGGAAATCTTTTAGGGACAACTGAAGTGCTCGCATGGCAGTTGCTCTGCTAACGTATTGGGCTCCTTCACCAGACTGATACTAAATACAGATAAACAAAAAAACAATGTAGTAGATTTACTATTTGTAATAATATTATAGAATTAATTTTATAGGATGTAAACAACCAAGTAATTGACACACAAGAGGTAAATTTTCAAAAGTTTCTACAAATGAATAAAAAAAGGTTAATCATTTTTGTGTGCAGAAACCTTTCGTATTGATACAATTTAATACTTTCGTATTTTTATCTTGAATTTTGTATGTCTTATCTCATATAAATCTCATGACACTGTTCAGCTACAAATGAAGCAATATTGAAATTGAGCAGTTTCTATCGCTGTTCTTTACTTTCATAACAAACCATCACTCTTTGATCAGAGAGTTCACTAATGGATTTGAGAGATTGCCGTTCAAAATCATATAATTTACGTAGCTAAAGTATTTAGGAAATTCCCTCAGCATTCCTTACTATAATTCAAAACTAATATCGAGACAACTCCTCCAATGTTCAGCCATTGCCAGGCAATCATGTTTATATAATTTACTATTGCATTTTTAAAGTTGAATAGCTACCTAGTTTTATGTCTTTGGGGTGGGAGAAAATTTTTAAAAATTGCGTTAAGAAGAAAATGATCCTCTTGTGGAGCTTCAACTACTATTGTCCCATTGCCTATTTTGCCCCACAATACGATTACCTAATAAATATGTAGTACCACCTACTATAATCTTTCTATGCAATATAGCTATTGGATTTACACCATACTAACATCTGATCAGAATCATCAAAATTGATTGCGGTATGTACCTATTTAGTAGTTTAGGTAACTTTTTCGAGTGATTGATTTTTACCTTTTTTCTCCGAGGACCTGCCATAGCTGCCACCAGCTATAATCACACTACCAATGAGAACTAATAAATTAAAATAGAGACACAAATGGCACAACAACTTTAAATCTTAACACTGGATGAAGGAAGAGAAACAAGAAAACACGTGTGGGTAAAAACAGAAAACTGTGATGGTGGTGGTGGTGATTCTCGGCTTCATTGTCCTCTTTTTATGTCGGACACTGGTGGAAAACAGAAAACTGTGAAGAGTTGTTGTTGTTCCTGTACAACTCGATCTATCTAATAGGTCCATGGCAAAGACATTGTAATAGTAAACTAGACCCACTCGTAGCGCTAGTGTCGCGTTGCAAATTGAACGGTCTGTAGTCGGCCATATTGGGGGCAACATCGTTTATTTGTGTGCAATGAAGATTGTATCATTATAGTTTATCTACTCATGAAATTTCTTTGATAATGCACAATGGTTAAAATGTGTGCGGCATTTAACTGCATAAATCGCAAAACTGAGTACTGCACACTCTCATTTCACAAGTAAGTATAGATTTTAACGATTTCCTAAAGATTATTTTGGTCTGTTGTAGGCCTCTTGATGTGGTAACGCAGTACCTATTAATCGTAGTTGGTAATAATTTTCTTTTTATCTACTACTAACTTATCTATGCATGAGCTACAAAGTTTCAAATTAATCTAAACGTTGTTTTGTTTTTCCACAGATTTCCTTTAAACAAGACATTGAGAGATGAAATTGTTTTTTGTATTGACATTGTATTGTACTATTGTATATTGTATTGTATTGTATTGACAGAATTGTATGAAATTGTATGTAAAATGAAAATAATATAATAACACAGAAAGTGGCATGATGTAGGTAGTTATTCATTTACTTATTCAATTGTTCAGCTCCTCTGATCATACTCCTTGCCCCATCTAGGTGAACCCATGGTGTTTGTAAAACTGTGTCTTATGTACAAGATATTGTCTCAATATTGAAATGCAGAGCGATTCTTCTGTTACTTTGGAAGAATGGTTCTGAGATAATTGCTTTTGAATAATGGAAGGATCTTTCACTTTAAAATACCTAACTAACTTATGCCCTAACTATTATAAGTACGGTATGAAAAGTACAATATCGCCACTACGCAAAACTACATGAAATCAAATTGGTAAGTAATGCATGCATTACAAGGACGTCCCTATGAATGGATTTTATATATATTTGGTGAGAGTTAAAATAAGAGGAAAAAAAAATATATATATATATATATATATCATGACTTCTCAAACCCCCCCCCCCCCCCCCCCAATTAACTCCCTCCACCGACAGCAAATTCAAATAATAAAACTTCCAGTATGAAATTTGAAGCTCCCGACATATTTTTATAACCTAGACCGAATTTATAATCGAATTTAAAAAATGATCTCGAAAATCTGACTTGAATAGTTAAAACATCATGATTTATTACTATTACCTCCTTCAATCTTCCTCGTCTATAATGAAATTTGAAACTTTTAATACACCTTCCAAAACTAGACAAAATTCTTAGTTGAACAAAAAAGAATCACAAACATCTGACGATATTAGTTGAAACATCATGACATTTCACTGTTACCCCCTCCATTCACCCTTTTTCATAATCAAATTTGAAATTCCTGTTATAAGATCTGTAGTGGATTTGTTGTTTGGTTATGCGGATTCACCCTTTTGGGTGAATTTACATATACTTGGCTGGGAGTTGGTACTCCCAGGGGACAGTTTTAGCTTGATGTTTGGTGGACCTTAAAAGGGCCGTCGAAGTGTGTGGTGTGAAATTCACCACAAGATCCAAAACTAGACCAAATTCATAGTTGAACAAAAAAAGAATCACGAAAATCGGACGAGAATTGTGACCTAAATAAGTTTGTAAATCGTCATATTTGGTTAGATATTCCAAAGACAAGCAGCTCCCACAGTTTGACTCTGTTAAAAATATTGCATAAAATTCATTAACAAACTGTGTTGTCATCATAATAATTGACGTTTTTAATGATTTTAGATTAGTTTTCATCAAGATAATACATGTAGTGGATTTATATAGGTTTTACTTGGCGTCGGTAGGCCAAGTCGGACATTTATATCCCGGTTATGCGGGTTGGTCTCCGGGTCACTCCCGCGAGGAATGCGGGCGGAGCCGCCAAGGTCAACTGGTTTGGCGGACTGAAAGGGGAGATAGTCCGTGTCGCAGCCGCGTGGAGCGCTAGGCTCGCGTAGCAAGTGCTGGGTTCGATCAGTTTGGTACTGAGCCGTTTTGTAATATTCCGGCCTTAGATTTATATCTGAAAGGGGAATATGTTGAGCTTGGTTGAGGTACTGAAAAGTATCCTTCGCTTTTTGTACATTTGGAGTGTATTTGACACTCGGATCGGCCGGGTAAGCCTGCGTCGAATAACGTGGGTATTCGGACAGCTTGGTCGAATCGTAATGATCGGCTTCAGAGCGAGTCTGAAAGGTTTCCTCGATCTTTTGTATAGGTGAGGCTTGTTCGAATGTTTCTCGAACGAATACGTCGGGCGAGAAGGCGATCCGGACGTGAGGGTCGCGCCTTGCGCTGTCGCTGGGTTCAGCGGACTCGCCGTGTGGCCGGTAGGGCGCACTACGTGGGCTACTCGGCCCGGCTTCGCCGTCGTCCACCTCCCCTTGCAAGGGGAAGTAGGAAGGCCGACGTTCCATCGAAATGATCGAGTTTTAGCTCGTTTCGATGCCTCTATGTGTGAAAAATAGAGGGTTTTGGAGGTGGACTCGCTTGACAGAGCGTCTTTCCAATGCTCGGATGTCAGGGTCCTACCTCGTAGCCTTGAGAAAGGCTTCCTTAGACGGTAAATTAGAGCGGAGGAGCTGAGTAATTTACCGGCGTGCCCACAGCGGTTGGTTACGAGCTTAAGGCTACGAAACCCGGGCGACACGGCTCGGAACGTCCCTCGGGCGTGCGAGCTAAAGAGAATATCGATAGCTGCACCGGGTGGCGTCCTGACAGATGAACTACGTTGGGCAATGAGCAGGATGAATAATCACTGGACTCGTAGATGCCAATGCGAGATCTGCGTGGAGAGAAGGACTGGCTTGTAGAAAGCAGTAGGAAACCGTTCTTGAGATGACTTCGTAAGGCAGAAGGTTCGTCAGCGTAGAGCGTGTAGAATTCTTCGTACTTCAGAGTGTGTCGTCGTCGAGAGCGGAGAGTGGAATGAAATTCGGAGGGCTCCCAGCGGGGTATTTATAGGGAGGTGGCCGCCTCCTGCCGCCTCCTGGTTGGTCCGCTTAATTTCATAAATTCGACTGTGCAATCTCATTGGTTCGCACAGTGTTTTCTCAGTATCTGTGCATATGATAGCTGAGTTGGTCTTCCGAGGTGGTTTCCCTGCGTCCGTTGCTTTGACGGGGTCCCCGGGGGTGGCTGAACGACCTTGAGTTTTCCTGTTTGAGGTTTCTCATTCAAGGCGACTTGTTTCGAGATGTTTGTCGCATCTCTCTCGCCCAGTAAATGTTTGGGGAGGTCGCCTTGCGTGTTCTCATTCAAGGCGACTTGTTTCGAGATGTTTGTCGCATCTCTCTCGCCCAGTAAATGTTTGGGGAGGTCGCCTTGCGTGTTATTCTTTAATATTTCACTTTTGGGAGAGAATTTAGTATTTTCTCTCTGGTGAAATATTTTGTTTGACGGAGTTGTAACTCGACGTCTTATAAATATTTTTGTGGTGTGCCTACCTCTTTTTGGTAGCCCTGAAAAGGGCTGTTGAAAAGAGGTGGTGGATTTCACCACAGGGGCCTCCCCAAGACGTCGCGTTATCAACGACGACGCCGATGGGGGAGAACTGGGAGGTCTACTCGGAACTCTCCGTAGGAGAACCTCGCCAGTTGGGGCGGAGGCGGAGGTGCAGGCCTCGCGTCCCGCTCCTGTGGTGCGCCCCGGCCTCGTCGGTTTCGACGAGCGCCGCGGGGCGGCCGTGGCCGGCCCGAGCTCTGCCGACGGGAGCCAAACCCGCGAGGGTTTGGCCCGCGGCCGCGGCTGGGCTGTTGCGGAGGAGCCCGAGAAGTGCTTGGCTCTGACCACCCCGCAGTGCTCATTTCCTCCCAGCGAGGCACGGGCACGTCGCCCGAGCTGATCCACTGTCGAGGTACCGCTGGTAGCTGGTGAGCGGGCGGAGGTGTAGGCAGTGGCTGGGCGGGTGGAGCTGGTGGCTGGAAAGGCCGGGGCCTCGTCCACACCACCTCTGTGGGAGCTTTGGTCGTCTTCTCCGCCTCTCTCTTCGGCGAAGGCGGGAGCGGGCCGAGCGGAGCAGGGAGGGTTTCCTCTGCGAGGAGAAATTCTTCCACTTCCTCTGTTAGCATTGGAGAGCTGGAGGCTGCCATGGTTGAGATTGGTATGATCTCTGGCTGTGGGGTGTTCCATATTTATACCTCCCACTGTTCCTACCCGAGAAAAATGGGCGTGGCTTGTTTTGAGTGCAGTCACCCACTTCTCGTCAAATTTGGTAGAAGGGACGCGCCCTCTGGCGGATTTCCGGGGAGTTTTCTCCTTACTTCCTGTCTGATTTTGTGACACAGATTGTCCTTGCGATACAGCTTCTTCCGAGTGTAGAGTATAAGCTGGCTTGATTTGCTGTTTGGGAACTTTCTTAGTATGTTCGCCAATTTGCACTGTAACCGAAAACTTATCTCTTTTAACCACTTTGAATGGTCCCGTGTAAGGACATTGCAGAGAGGTGAGCTGTGTGGGCACTCTGATATAGACATGAGTACATGTATCCAAATTTTTGGGCATGTTTACGGCATATTTCGTATTATTATGTTTAATATGCGTAGGCCGGAAGAAAAGAGGTTCCGAAAGGTTCGTAGAAGTTACGAAAATGTCTCCTGGGAGTGGTACATCAATTCCGTAAACTTTTTGGAAAGGCGTAGTTTCGGTCGCCGGGTCTACTGCCGTACGCATGGCGAGTAGAACTTTGGGAAGTGCGTCGAGCCAATTTTCGTTTTGAGCTTTGAGAGCCTCTTTCAAAGATCTATTTCTTCGTTCTACCATACCGTTTGTTGATGGTTTGTATGGTAACGTGTGAGTATGTTTTACTCCGAGACGTTCCATAATGGAATTGAACAGATCTGATTCAAATTGGGTGCCCTGATCACTTGTGATGTATTTAGGTACGCCCTTTGAAGCTACCCAAATATTGATAAAGGCATTTGTGATTGTGGTTGTTTCGATGTTGTTAAGAGGGACTGCCTCTAGCCAACCCGTTGCTCTATCAACCATCATCAAAATGTAACGTTTCCCTCCTTTTGCTAAAGGTAAGGGTCCGGTAATATCCACGTGTACGTGTGAAAATTTGTTTGCCGTTTCAAATTCGGAGTAAGGGAGCTTCACGGAGCGCGTGATTTTTGCTCGTTGGCAAGTTTCGCACGCTCGGACCCAGTTTGAGACATCTGCACGTAGTCCGTGCCAAAAATATCGTTGTTTAACTTTATACACTGTAGAGTGTATACCTGGGTGTCCCAAATTGTGAATTTGGCTTATTATTTCTTCCCTTATTTCGTTTGGAATATAAGGTCTAGGGTGTCCTAGGTCTAGGTTACACCAAATTTCTCCTTGAGAGAATTCCACTCGTGTGAGTTTCAATTTGTCCTCCGCGGTAGGGGGAGAACGAATTTGTGAATTTGAAATGTGCAGTAGAAGATTGCATTCTATTGCAGCCGTAATTTTCGAAATTTCGGCTATGGGTGGACCCTCGTCCGTCTGGGTTGAAATTGATTTCGTTTGAATTTCAACCGGATCGAAGGGTCTGGAGAGTGCGTCGGCGACGACGTTGCTCTCTCTGGAAATATGACGAATGTCACTCGTCATTTGAGAGATGTACGTTAGCCATCTTAGTCTCATTTTAGAAAAATGTGCATTCTTCTTAAGCATCGTGCCTAGCAGAGGCTTGTGATCTGAACAAATATGGAAAGATCTGCCGTCCAAGTCGTTGTGCCAGTGAATGCACGCTTGGTAAACGGCGAACATTTCCTTGTCGAACGATGCTTTGTTCTTCCATTGTTCTGGAATTTCTTTACTGAAAAATCCCAATGGTTGGTACGATTTCGAGCCATGTTTGTCTGTAATTTCTTGTTCTAGTGCCGCTCCGATGTGTGTGTCGGACGCGTCACAGACTAATCTCCACTCCGCCGTAGGGTGTGGGTGAGCAATGTTATGCAATGTTGCTTTGATCATTGCTTGCTTTAAGCTGTTGAAAGCTTTTTCTCTCTCTGATGTCCATTCGATAGGTGTTCTGTCATTTTTTTGTTTGACTGAATGGAGTCATACAGAGGTTGTGCCGTGTGAGCGAATTTGCTTGAGCATGCTCGGTAGAAACCACACATACCTAGGAATCTGCGTAGACTTCGTACGTCTACTGGCCTAGGAAATTGTTCTATGGCTTCTATTTTATCTCGTTTAGGAATTATCCCTTCCTTCGAGATAGTGAAACCTAGGAAATCGACGGTAGGTTTTGAAAAAAAGGCATTTATCAAAACCTACTCGAAGTCCGTGTTCTCCTAGTTTGTCAAAAATTTGTCTGAGGTGGTTCATGTGTTCGTTATAATTTTTAGAAGCCACCAGGATGTCATCTAGGTATACAAATGCGAAATCAAATTTTCGCATAATGCTGTCCATGTATCTTTGCCATGTTTGAGCCGCTCCGGCCAAACCCATGCTCATTTTCTTAAACTCATAAAGACCGAAAGGTGTAATAATCGCAGTTTTATGAGCGTCATCTGGGTGCATCGGAATATGATAATACGCTGATTTTAAATCTATTGTCAAATAGATTTGCGTATCATGTAAATTCGCTTGGAAAGAGCGAATGTGAGGAGGAGGGTAGGCGTCTTTCTTCGTTTTCGCGTTGAGGAAACGGTAGTCGCCGGTGATTCTCCATGACCCGTCTTTTTTTGGCACACAGTGTAACGGGGATGCCCATTCGGAATCCGATGGTGCAATTATGCCTTCTGAAAGCATTTCGTCAAAAGTACTTTTGACTTGAGCCCGTTTTTTCGCCTGCCATGGGTCTTGCTCGGAAGTGTACTGGTGTTCCTTCCGTGGTTATACGGTGGTAAACCCCGTTGTTTTTTCCATTTACCATGAATTTTGCTCATTTTATCATTGTATTTGTTAATGATAGAGTGAATGTTTTCATCCTCCGTGATTTGCACGTCCTCTGGTTGAGGGGTATTGTCACGATGAGGGATATTAGCTGCAATCTGTTCGTCAGTGAACTTTTTGTTCATGACTGCAGCTATTTTTTGATCGGCATAGCACTTTATTTTATCTTTATAAATGTACTTGTGTTTGACCCGTATTCCGATATCCCAAGACTCGAGGAATGGGATACCTAGGATCGCTAGATCAACTTTCGTGATCATAAACTCGGTGGTCATGTCCCCGAGGCCGATGTTAATTGTTGTGTCAGCTCGCCCTAGTGTGTCTATAGGGGCTCCGTTAGCTGCTGTGAGCTTAACGTTGGACTTGAGAATTTTCAAGCCCAATTTTTTTGTGACATTGTGGGGCAGAATGTTCACTTCTGCTCCCGTGTCAATGAGAAATTCAGTGCCATTTAGTTTGCACTTGAAAAAGAGCCTTTTATACTCAGTAGACTGCCGGCGTATAGGCTCAGATACACTGGCAGTTATTCGTTTTCCGAATTCTCTGTGTCGGAAGTTGGAACGGTACTTTCTTGTACCGATCGCTGAGTATTTTCGGTAGAAACCCGGGTTTTAGGCTGGCTTATAGTCGCAGCCTTTCTGCTAGTTTTGGAAGCAGTGTTCGTCTTCCAAGTGCAGTGTTCTGGGTCTGCACATTTGCGAGTTTCGTTACCGAAACGTGCGTGGTTTCGACAGACATAGGCCGTCGGTTTGTGAGGCTTACTCTCCACTGGTTGAGGTTTTAACTCAGCTTGTTTTGAGAGGGCCTTTTTGAAACCAGTATTTATTGGTTGCGGAGTAGATTCTACTCCTCGTATGTTCAGAGAAGTATTCTCTGTTCTGTACGCGTGTAGCGTATCAGCTAGGTCGAGCCGGGAGGTCGTGGTAGGCTGAGCTGCGACCATACCTCGTGCTTCGATGGGGAGAGTCTCGATCCACTTTTGAGTGATCAGAGCTTCCGAAAAGTACCCAACAGCTTTCGAGTACATTTCGTGGTACTTGGTGCTGGGTTTTTTGGCGAGAGATGCGGGGTCCTCGAGTGCGAGGAGCCTGTCCTGTAAGGACAACCCATATTCTCGCTGGAGGCGCTGTTTGGCCTCTTCGTAGGGTGCGTGGGGTGCCGTGAGGTAAGCTGAGTCGATAGCTTCCCTCATTTCTTCTGGTACCCACTTGTATATAGCTGAGAAGCATTCGTTTTGCGTTCTCAGGTGTTTTCGCACGCAGTATTGATCGAACTCGGCGAGTGCACGATCGATATTCTTCTTTTGGAAGATTGGTTTTTGGTAATCTCCCATCTCCTCTAAAAGTGCTTGAAAACCACCGTGTGGAGAGGGATGTTGCGTGAGATGTGGGGCGTAGAGGCCCGGCGGGGGTCGCACGCCCGCAGTGGTTCCCTGAAATCCACTAGCTTCATAAGAGGGAACGAAATGCTCCGTGTTGAGCCTGTTCAAAGGCGGGGTCACCATTTGTAGTGGATTTATATAGGTTTTGCTTGGCGTAGGTAGGCCAAGTCGGACATTTATATCCCGGTTATGCGGGTTGGTCTCCGGGTCACTCCCGCGAGGAATGCGGGCGGAGCCGCCAAGGTCAACTGGTTTGGCGGACTGAAAGGGGAGATAGTCCGTGTCGCAGCCGCGTGGAGCGCTAGGCTCGCGTAGCAAGTGCTGGGTTCGATCAGTTTGGTACTGAGCCGTTTTGTAATATTCCGGCCTTAGATTTATATCTGAAAGGGGAATATGTTGAGCTTGGTTGAGGTACTGAAAAGTATCCTTCGCTTTTTGTACATTTGGAGTGTATTTGACACTCGGATCGGCCGGGTAAGCCTGCGTCGAATAACGTGGGTATTCGGACAGCTTGGTCGAATCGTAATGATCGGCTTCAGAGCGAGTCTGAAAGGTTTCCTCGATCTTTTGTATAGGTGAGGCTTGTTCGAATGTTTCTCGAACGAATACGTCGGGCGAGAAGGCGATCCGGACGTGAGGGTCGCGCCTTGCGCTGTCGCTGGGTTCAGCGGACTCGCCGTGTGGCCGGTAGGGCGCACTACGTGGGCTACTCGGCCCGGCTTCGCCGTCGTCCACCTCCCCTTGCAAGGGGAAGTAGGAAGGCCGACGTTCCATCGAAATGATCGAGTTTTAGCTCGTTTCGATGCCTCTATGTGTGAAAAATAGAGGGTTTTGGAGGTGGACTCGCTTGACAGAGCGTCTTTCCAATGCTCGGATGTCAGGGTCCTACCTCGTAGCCTTGAGAAAGGCTTCCTTAGACGGTAAATTAGAGCGGAGGAGCTGAGTAATTTACCGGCGTGCCCACAGCGGTCGGTTACGAGCTTAAGGCTACGAAACCCGGGCGACACGGCTCGGAACGTCCCTCGGGCGTGCGAGCTAAAGAGAATATCGATAGCTGCACCGGGTGGCGTCCTGACAGATGAACTACGTTGGGCAATGAGCAGGATGAATAATCACTGGACTCGTAGATGCCAATGCGAGATCTGCGTGGAGAGAAGGACTGGCTTGTAGAAAGCAGTAGGAAACCGTTCTTGAGATGACTTCGTAAGGCAGAAGGTTCGTCAGCGTAGAGCGTGTAGAATTCTTTGTACTTCAGAGTGTGTCGTCGTCGAGAGCGGAGAGTGGAATGAATTTCGGAGGGCTCCCAGCGGGGTATTTATAGGGAGGTGGCCGCCTCCTGCCGCCTCCTGGTTGGTCCGCTTAATTTCATAAATTCGACTGTGCAATCTCATTGGTTCGCACAGTGTTTTCTCAGTATCTGTGCATATGATAGCTGAGTTGGTCTTCCGAGGTGGTTTCCCTGCGTCCGTTGCTTTGACGGGGTCCCCGGGGGTGGCTGAACGACCTTGAGTTTTCCTGTTTGAGGTTTCTCATTCAAGGCGACTTGTTTCGAGATGTTTGTCGCATCTCTCTCGCCCAGTAAATGTTTGGGGAGGTCGCCTTGCGTGTTCTCATTCAAGGCGACTTGTTTCGAGATGTTTGTCGCATCTCTCTCGCCCAGTAAATGTTTGGGGAGGTCGCCTTGCGTGTTATTCTTTAATATTTCACTTTTGGGAGAGAATTTAGTATTTTCTCTCTGGTGAAATATTTTGTTTGACGGAGTTGTAACTCGACGTCTTATAAATATTTTTGTGGTGTGCCTACCTCTTTTTGGTAGCCCTGAAAAGGGCTGTTGAAAAGAGGTGGTGGATTTCACCACAATATGTTTTCTACGAACACTTATACACAAACTAGCTAGCCTTACAATTCAAAAAGGGCGTGTGAAGTTGCCCCCAATATGTCCGCCTATGCTCTCTTCAATTTGCAGCAGGCAGCGTCTGAGATCCACGTACGGTTGTAGGGCCTTGGTCCATGGGTACAACTTCCTTGTTGTCATAAAGGAGTTTTTCTTGAATCTTGCAGCGAAGAGTCCATTTCCAGGCCTACAGAGGAGGTTAAGGAAATTAAAATTGGCTTTACGTGAAAGGATATTAATATGATAGTTACGAGGAAATGGAACTTTGGAATAGTAATAATTTGCTGAGCTTAATTCAGTTAGCAACAATTATGTTTCTATTAAATAAAGGAAATAGGAATAAGATTTGTGCACCACCATAAGCACCTCAGCTAAATGGAACAGCAGAAAGGTTTACCTACTTTAGAACTTGAGGAGAAAATCCGGGTTAATTTAATTTCATAAGGAATTCCATCGCAGTTTTGAGCATATATGCCATCAGATATGTAATGCATATATTTACGATGGAATTCAAGACCCCATCCGGGGGCAATAAAACGGATTCGTTCATTCAAATTTGTGAAATGATTTGGTTGTGAGCGTTATACATTTTAGATACACATAGTAGGTGGGTGCGTCAAATTTGCTCCAAGAAATAATTTAGGTTTCATGTTAAAATGCAGTGAAATGTCTTTGTTTTCAAAATAAAATTGTGGCAAGGTCAATGCATGAGGGTTTTGTGGAAAGTAGAACCTATGCTGACAATACAAACTACCACTCATGCCAAACTACCATAATAGCTATATTGCAAAATGTATCTCAATCTAGCATTGAAGAACGAGTACAAGATGTCTCTGTAGTATTCGGTCAGGCATAAAAAAAGTCGAGCCTTCGGGAACATAGAGGTCTCCCATTATGATGATGTCTCTCTAGGGCGTTCAGTCAAAGCGGATATTCCACGACAGCCATTTTATGTTTGAGAACAAAGCCCGAAAATCACATAGTACAATGTGTTCAGAGACAGCGGTGATTTAAGTAGTTCCAACCATTTATGAGGAGTCTAAACCAGCCTTCCGCTTAGCAGAGGAAGATGACTAATCAACTTCGATACAATTGGTGGTTTGTCTTATTTCTATGTGCAACAGGGCATCAAGGTGGGAACATTCAAATATGGGTGGTGGATATCCTTAGGCAAACAGATTGCCTACACACTAACAAAGTCTCTTACCAAGTTTAAATTTGATTGGTAAATTTAGGAATTTAATGATGTTCCGACTCTAATAGACAATATGTGTTTAATTGTATTGTTTAAGATCGGATTGAATCTTCTCTTCCATTCACCCAATACAGAGATGGGTTTTTTCCCCACCGTAACATTTTTGTGATTTGCTTATTCCAGTGTTGTACTGAATGCACTTCAAATGTCCTTCATATAATCGGACGATAGCTTAGAGGAGAGTGTCGAGTTAGCTATCACCCGTCCATACATTTTTGACTGCATCCTGAACCTACCCTCGTTAGGCTGTCCGTCCAGTGGACGCGATTTCGCGCGAAGAGGCGAACGGTTCCCCTCCCTTCAAACACACTGTCAACATCCATTTCGCTTGTTGGCGCGTTGAAAAACAAACTGGTTTGATTCTCGTCACATTCGTCCTTTTTTGCCCCACTTCGCGTCTTGCGGTGGACGGGCTCTCATTTAAAACTGTGTGTTTGAAAGGGAGGCGAACCCTTCGCGCGAATTCGCCTCTTCGCGCGAAATCGCGTCCACTGGACAAATGACATCAGCTGATTGGCCATCTAAAAAGTCATGTACTTTCAATGCTGCCAACCCGTTTCAGCAAAAAAATCTAGCTGAATTCACGAAAAAATACCCAAAATTTCCCAGGATGAACTAGAAAATCCCCCAAATTTAAGGTGTCGATAAAAGCAATTTTGGACACAATATTGATCACAAATTGAATTATTAAGTAATAAAAGATCATATAACAAGGAATACAATACCACTAATGACCCTTACGGTTGAGGTGAGGCTTAAGGGCCTTCCTAAGTCGAAAAATGAAAAAAAAAATTTTTTTTTTTTTATTAGCTCTAAAAATTCTCTATTCAATGCTGAATCGTTTGATACCAATATGTTGGTGGTTTGGCACTATATAATTACTGTAAACAGCTCTCAAAGTTGAGCATTTCACTCGAGCGCTCCTCTAGAATCACCTTTTCAAACGCCCTGCTCTACTCTATTCTTCCGAGCTTTTGCTTGGGATTACAACTTTCGATGTGTAAATAATGAGTGAACTGTAATGAACATGAACCATAGATAGGTACATAAATATATTTACATAAAAAATTTACGTATATATAAACGAAATGATTGTTGTTGTTTTTAGGATAGTAGGAGTACATAGCATCCATGACAGTTCCATGAATTGACAATAATGGACTAGAGATGTAATAACTTCAGTTATTACAATGTGGATGGATATTTTTTCTTCATTGTGAAAGTGAAGCCGTCAGTGGGAGTAGAGCAAGAAGCACGCGGACAACGCAGTTCCACGCAGGCACGTAGCCAGAGGGGGGGTCCATGGGGTCCGGACCCCCCCCGAAATTTTTTGATGAATTAAAAAATTATTCATGGTTAGGGAAGTATCTATTATTTCACAAGCACGAACTACCAACAGAGAATATTCGTCTGATGTGAAATTCTTCAGCAATTATTTTTATAATACTCATAGGTTCTGCTAATAGCTCCAATACGTAGAGGTAAGATTCCTGAGATAAGAAGTTAGATATTTCGGTACACGGACATGGGTCATGTATACGACCTTAAAGACAGATCAACGCCTCTAGCACTATACCTGAACGACCCGTGTAAGCCTTGCCCTGTAGCAACTCTTCATACCTTTCAGCACTCCACATTTTAATCATGGTGTTCAGAAGCCTTCTGACATCTTCCCCTGAAGAGATTCCTTTCTCTCTCTGGAGGACAGTACTACTGTAGTGGATTTATATAGGTTTGACTTGACGTTGGTAAACCAAGTCGGACATTTATATCCCGGTTATGCGGGTCGGTTTCTAGGCCACCCCCGCGAGGAATGCGGGCGGAGCCGCCAAGGTCAACTGATTTCGCGGGCCGGAAGGGTGGATAGTCCGTGTCGCAGCCGCGCGGAGCGCTAGGCTCGTGTCCCGAGTGCTGGGTTCGATCAGTTTCGTACTGAGCCGTTTTGTAATATTCCGGCCTTAGATTTACATCTGAAAGGGGAATATACTGAGCTTGGTTGAGGTACTGAAAAGTATCCTCTGCTTTTTGTGCATTTGGGGTGTATTTGACACTCGGATCGACCGTGTAAGCCTGCGTCGGATATCGTGGGTAATCGGACAGCTTTGTCGAATCGAAAAGATCGGCTTCAGAGCGAGTCTGAAAGGTTTGCTCGATCTTTTGTGTAGGTGAGTCTTGTTCGACAGTTTCTCGAACGAATACGTCGGGCGAGAAGGCGATCCGGACGTGTGGGTCGCGCCTTGCGCTGATGGTTGGTTCAGCGGACTCACCGTGTGGCCGGTAGGGCGCACTACGTTGGTCACTCGCCCCGGTCTTGCCGCCTTCCTCCTTCCCCCGCAAGGGGAAGTAAGAAGGCTGACGTTCCATCGAAATTGATCGAGTTTTTGGCTCGTTTCGATGCCTCTACGTGTGAAAAATAGAGGGTTTTGGAAGTGGACTCGCTTGCCGGAGCGTCTTTCCAATGCTCAGACGGCAGGGTCCTACCTCGCAGTCTTGAAAAAGACTTCCGTAGACGGTAAATTAGAGCGTAGGAGCTGAGTAATTTACCGGCGCGCCCCAGCGGTCGACTACGAGCTGAAGGCTGTGTAGTCCGGGTGACACGGCTCGGAAACGTCCCTCGGGCGTACTGTCTAAAGAGAATATCGATAGAAGTACCGGGTGGCGTCCTACCAGGAGATCTACGTTGGGCAATGAGCAGGATGAATAATCACTGGACTCGTAGATGCCAATGCGAAATCTGTGAGGAGAGAAGGTCTGGCTTGTAGAAAGCAGTGGGAAGCCGTTCTTGAGATGAACTCGCAATGCAGAAGGTTCGTCAGCGTAGAGCGTGTAGAATTCTTCGTACTTCGGAGGTGTCGTCGTCGAGAGCGGAGAGTGGAATGATTTGCCAGGCTCTGAACGAGGTATTTATAACAAAAAGTGGTGTCCACTTTATGGTTAGTATGCAAATTAGTTTCGTCAACTAATTTGGTACGATCAAACTAGCTTCGGATTGGCTCGCTCAATTTCGTAAATTCGACTGTGCAATCTCATTGGTTCGCACAGTGTTTTCCCAGTATTTGGGCATACGATAGCTGAGTTGGTTTTTCGAGGTGGTTTCTCTGCGTCCGTTGCTTTGACGGGGTCCCGGGGGTGGCTGAACGACCTTGAGTTTTCCTAAGGCGACTTGTTTCGAACTTTTCGTCGCATCTATCTCGCCCAGTAAATGTTTGGGGAGGTCGCCTTGCGTGTTCTCGTTCAAGGCAACCTGTCTCGAGATGTTTGTCGCATCTCTCTCGCCCAGTAAATGTTCGGGGAGGTCGCCTTGTGTGTTCTCGTTCAAGGCGACCTGTCTCGAGATGTTTGTCGCATCTCTCTCGCCCAGTAAATGTTTGGGGAGGTCGCCTTGCGTGTTAATCTTTAATATTTCACTTTTGGGAGAGAATTTAGTATTTTCTCTCCGGTGAAATATTTTGTTTGACGGAGTTGTACTTCGACGTCTTGTAAATATTTTTGTGGTGTGCCTACCTCCTTTTGGTAGCCCTGAAAAGGGCTGTTGAAAAGGGGTGGTGGATTTCACCACAGGGGCCCCCCCAAGACGTCGTGTTATCAACGACGACGCCGATGGGGGAGAACTGGGAGGTCTACCCGGAATTCTCCGTAGGAGAACCTCGCCAGTTGGGGCGGAGGCGGAGGTGCAGGCCTCGCGTCCCGTCCCTGTGGTGCGCCCCGGCCTCGCCGGTTTCGACGAGCGTCGCGGGGCGGCCTTGGCCGGCCCGAGCTCTGCCGACGGGAACCAAACCCGCGAGGGTTTGGCCCGCGGCCGCGGCTGGGCTGTTGCGGAGGAGCCCGGGAGGTGCTGGGCTCTGACCAACCCGCGGTGCTCATCTCTTCCCAGCGAGGAACCGGAACGTCGCCCGAGGAGATCCACTGCCTGGGGGGTGCCGGTAGCTGGTGAGCGGGCGGAGGCGTAGGCAGTGGCTGGGTGGGTGGAGCTGGTGGCTGGTAGGGCTGGGGCCTTGTCCAGACCACCTCCGTGGGAGCTTGTGTAGTAGTGGCCGTCTCTCGTTTCGGCGAAGGCGGTAGTGGGCCGAGTGGAGCTGGGAGGGCTTCCTCGGCAAGGAGGAACTCCTCGACCTCGTCGGTGATCATGTTGCTTGTAGTAGGAGTAGAAGCTGCCATGGTTGAGATCGTTATGGTCTCTGGCTGTGGGGCTTTCCATATTTATACTTCTCACTGCTCCTACCCGAGAAAAATGGGCGTGGCTTGTTTCGAGCGCAGTTACCCACTTTCCGTCAAATTTGGTAGATGGAACGCGCCCTCTGGCGGATTTTCGGGGAGTTTTCTCCTTACTTCCTGTCTGATTTTGTAACAGAGATTGTCCCTGCGATACAGCTTCTTCCGAGTGTAGAGTATAAGCTGGCTTGATTTGCTGTTTGGGAACTTTTTTAGTATGTTCGCCAATTTGCACTGTAACCGAAAACTTATCTCTGTTAACTACTTTGAACGGTCCCGTGTAAGGACATTGGAGAGAGGTGAGCTGTGTGGGCACTCTGATATAGACATGAGTACATGTATCCAAGTTTTTGGGCATGTTTACGGCATATTTTGTGTTATTATGTTTAATATGCGTAGGTCGGAAGAAAAGAGGTTCCGAAAGGTTCGTAGAAGTTACGAAAATGTCTCCTGGGAGAGGTACGTCAATCCCGTAAACTTTTTGGAAAGGCGTAGTTTCAGTCGCCGGGTCTACTGCCGTACGCATGGCGAGTAGAACTTTGGGAAGTGCATCGAGCCAATTTTCGTTCTGAGCTTTGAGAGCTTCTTTCAAAGATCTGTTTCTGCGTTCTACCATACCGTTTGTTGATGGTTTGTATGGTAACGTGTGAGTATGTTTTACTCCGAGACGTTCCATAATGGAATTGAACAGATCTGATTCAAATTGGGTGCCCTGATCACTTGTGATGTATTTAGGTACGCCCTTTGAAGCTACCCAAATATTGATAAATGCATTTGTGATTGTGGTTGTTTCGATGTTGTTGAGAGGGACTGCCTCTAGCCAACCCGTTGCTCTATCAACCATCATCAAAATGTAACGTTTCCCTCCTTTTGCTAAAGGTAAAGGTCCGGTAATATCCACGTGTACGTGTGAAAATTTGTTTGCCGTTTCAAATTCGGAGTAAGGGAGCTTCACGGAGCGCGTGATTTTTGCTCGTTGGCAAGTTTCGCATGCTCGAACCCAGTTTGAGACATCTGCACGTAGTCCGTGCCAAAAATATCGTTGTTTAACTTTATACACTGTAGAGTGTATACCTGGGTGTCCCAAATTGTGAATTTGGCTTATTATTTCTTCCCTTATTTCGTTTGGAATATAAGGTCTAGGGTGTCCTAGGTCTAGGTTACACCAAATTTCTCCTTGAGAGAATTCAACTCGTGTGAGTTTCAATTTGTCCTCCGCGGTAGGGGGAGAGCGAATTTGTGAATTTGAAATGTGCAGTAGAAGATTGCATTCTATTGCAGCCGTAATTTTCGAAATTTCAGCTATGGGTGGACCCTCGTCCGTCTGTGTTGAAATCGATTTCGTTTGAATTTCGACCGGATCGAAGGGTCTGGAGAGTGCGTCGGCGACGACGTTGCTCTCTCCTGAAATATGACGAATGTCACTCGTCATTTGAGAGATGTATGTTAGCCATCTTAATCTCATTTTAGAAAAATGAGCATTCTTTTTAAGCATCGTGCCTAGCAGAGGCTTGTGATCCGAACAAATATGGAAGGATCTGCCGTCCAAGTCGTTGTGCCAGTGAATGCACGCTTGGTAAACGGCGAACATTTCCTTGTCGAAAGATGCTTTGTTCTTCCATTGTTCTGGAATCTCTTTGCTGAAAAATCCCAATGGTTGGTACGATTTCGAGCCATGTTTGTCTGTAATTTCTTGTTCTAGTGCCGCTCCGATGTGTGTGTCGGACGCGTCACAGACCAATCTCCACTCCGCCGTAGGGTGTGGGTGAGCAATGTTATGCAATGTTGCTTTGATCATTGCTTGCTTTAAGCTGTTGAAAGCTTTTTCTCTCTCTGATGTCCATTCGATAGGTGTTCTGTCATTCTTTTTGTTTGACTGAATGGAGTCATACAGAGGTTGTGCCGTGTGAGCGAATTTGCTTGAGCATGCTCGGTAGAAACCACACATACCTAGGAATCTGCGTAGACTTCGTACGTCCACTGGCCTAGGAAATTGTTCTATGGCTTCTATTTTGTCTCGTTTAGGAATTATTCCTTCCTTCGAGATAGTGAAACCTAGGAAATCGACGGTAGGTTTCGAAAAAACGCATTTATCAAAACCTACTCGAAGTCCGTGTTCCCCTAGTTTGTCAAAAATTTGTTGTAGGTGGTTCATGTGTTCGTTATAATTCTTCGAAGCCACCAGGATGTCATCTAGATAGACAAATGCGAAATCAAATTTTCGCATGATGCTGTCCATGTATCTTTGCCATGTTTGAGCCGCTCCGGCTAAACCCATGCTCATTTTCTTAAACTCATAAAGACCGAAAGGTGTAATAATCGCAGTTTTATGAGCGTCATCTGGGTGCATCGGGATATGATAATACGCTGATTTTAAATCTATTGTTGAATAGATTTGCGTATCATGTAAATTCGCTTGGAACGAGCGAATGTGAGGAGGAGGGTAGGCGTCTTTCTTCGTTTTCGCGTTGAGGAAACGGTAATCGCCGGTGATTCTCCATGACCCGTCTTTTTTTGGCACACAGTGTAACGGAGATGCCCATTCGGAATCCGATGGTGCAATTATGCCTTCTGAAAGCATTTCGTCAAAAGTCTTTTTGACTTGAGCCCGTTTTTCACCTGCCATGGGTCTAGCTCGGAAGTGTACTGGGGTTCCCTCCGTGGTTATACGGTGGTAAACCCCGTTGTTCTTCCATTTACCATGAATTTTGCTCATTTTATCATTGTATTTGTTAATGATAGAGCGAATGTTTTCGTCCTCCGTGATTTGCACGTCCTCTGGTTGAGGTGTATTGTCACGGTGAGGGATAGTAGCTGCAATTTGTTCGTCAGTGAACTTTTTGTTCATGACTGTAGCTATTTTTTGATCGGCATAGCACTTCATTTTATCTTTATAAATGTACTTGTGTTTGACCCGTATTCCGATATCCCAAGATTCGAGGAATGGGATACCTAGGATCGCTAGATCAACTTTCGTGATCATAAACTCGGTGGTCATGTCCCCGAGGCCGATGTTAATTGTTGTGTCAGCTCGCCCTAGTGTATCGATAGGGGCTCCGTTAGCTGCTGTGAGCTTAACGTTGGACTTGAGAATTTTCAAGCCCAATTTTTTTGTGACATTGTGGGGCAGAATGTTCACTTCTGCTCCCGTGTCAATGAGAAATTCAGTGCCATTTAGTTTGCACTTGAAAAAAAGCCTTTTATACTCAGTAGACTGCCGGCGTATAGGCTCAGATACGCTGGCAGTTATTCGTTTTCCGAACTCTCTGTGTCGGAGGTTGGAATGGTACTTTCTTGTACCGACTGCTGAGTATTTTCGGTAGAAACCCGGGTTTTAGGTTGGCTTATAGTCGCAGCCTTTTTGCTAGTTTTGGAAGCAGTGTTTGTCTTCCAAGTGCAGTGTTCTGGGTCTGCACATTTGCGAGTTTCGTTACCGAAACGTACGTGGTTTCGACAGACGTAGGCCATCGGTTTGTGAGGTTTACTCTCCACTGGCTGTTGTTTGAACTCAGCTTGTTTCGAGAGGGCCTTTTTGAAACCAGTATTTATGGGTTTCGGAGTAGATTCAACTCCTCGTATGTTCAGAGAAGTATTCTCTGCTCTGTACGCGTGTAGCGTATCAGCTAGGTCGAGCCGGGAGGTCGTGGTAGGCTGAGCTGCGACCATACCTCGTGCTTCGATGGGAAGAGTCTCAATCCACTTTTGAGTGATGAGAGCTTCCGAAAAGTACCCAACAGCTTTCGAGTACATTTCGTGGTACTTGGTGCTGGGTTTTTTGGCGAGAGATGCGGGGTCCTCGAGTGCGAGGAGCCTGTCCTGTAAAGACAACCCATATTCTCGTAGGAGGCGCTGTTTGGCCTCTTCGTAGGGTGCGTGAGGTGCTGTGAGGTAAGCTGAGTCGATAGCTTCCCTCATTTCCTCTGGTACCCACTTGTAGATAGCTGAGAAGCATTCGTTTTGCGTTCTCATGTGTTTTCTCACGCAGTATTGATCGAACTCGGCGAGTGCACGATCAATATTCTTCTTTTGGAAGACTGGTTTTTGATAATCTCCCATCTCCTCTAAAAGTGCTTGAAAACCACTGTTTGTAGAGGGATGTTGCGTGAGATGTGGGGCGTAGAGGCCCGGCGGGGGTCGCACGCCCGCAGTGGTTCCCTGAAATCCACTAGCTTCATAAGAGGGAACGAAATGCTCCGTGTTGAGCCTGTTCAAAGGCGGGGTCACCATTTGTAGTGGATTTATATAGGTTTGACTTGACGTTGGTAAACCAAGTCGGACATTTATATCCCGGTTATGCGGGTCGGTTTCTAGGCCACCCCCGCGAGGAATGCGGGCGGAGCCGCCAAGGTCAACTGATTTCGCGGGCCGGAAGGGTGGATAGTCCGTGTCGCAGCCGCGCGGAGCGCTAGGCTCGTGTCCCGAGTGCTGGGTTCGATCAGTTTCGTACTGAGCCGTTTTGTAATATTCCGGCCTTAGATTTACATCTGAAAGGGGAATATACTGAGCTTGGTTGAGGTACTGAAAAGTATCCTCTGCTTTTTGTGCATTTGGGGTGTATTTGACACTCGGATCGACCGTGTAAGCCTGCGTCGGATATCGTGGGTAATCGGACAGCTTTGTCGAATCGAAAAGATCGGCTTCAGAGCGAGTCTGAAAGGTTTGCTCGATCTTTTGTGTAGGTGAGTCTTGTTCGACAGTTTCTCGAACGAATACGTCGGGCGAGAAGGCGATCCGGACGTGTGGGTCGCGCCTTGCGCTGATGGTTGGTTCAGCGGACTCACCGTGTGGCCGGTAGGGCGCACTACGTTGGTCACTCGCCCCGGTCTTGCCGCCTTCCTCCTTCCCCCGCAAGGGGAAGTAAGAAGGCTGACGTTCCATCGAAATTGATCGAGTTTTTGGCTCGTTTCGATGCCTCTACGTGTGAAAAATAGAGGGTTTTGGAAGTGGACTCGCTTGCCGGAGCGTCTTTCCAATGCTCAGACGGCAGGGTCCTACCTCGCAGTCTTGAAAAAGACTTCCGTAGACGGTAAATTAGAGCGTAGGAGCTGAGTAATTTACCGGCGCGCCCCAGCGGTCGACTACGAGCTGAAGGCTGTGTAGTCCGGGTGACACGGCTCGGAAACGTCCCTCGGGCGTACTGTCTAAAGAGAATATCGATAGAAGTACCGGGTGGCGTCCTACCAGGAGATCTACGTTGGGCAATGAGCAGGATGAATAATCACTGGACTCGTAGATGCCAATGCGAAATCTGTGAGGAGAGAAGGTCTGGCTTGTAGAAAGCAGTGGGAAGCCGTTCTTGAGATGAACTCGCAATGCAGAAGGTTCGTCAGCGTAGAGCGTGTAGAATTCTTCGTACTTCGGAGGTGTCGTCGTCGAGAGCGGAGAGTGGAATGATTTGCCAGGCTCTGAACGAGGTATTTATAACAAAAAGTGGTGTCCACTTTATGGTTAGTATGCAAATTAGTTTCGTCAACTAATTTGGTACGATCAAACTAGCTTCGGATTGGCTCGCTCAATTTCGTAAATTCGACTGTGCAATCTCATTGGTTCGCACAGTGTTTTCCCAGTATTTGGGCATACGATAGCTGAGTTGGTTTTTCGAGGTGGTTTCTCTGCGTCCGTTGCTTTGACGGGGTCCCGGGGGTGGCTGAACGACCTTGAGTTTTCCTAAGGCGACTTGTTTCGAACTTTTCGTCGCATCTATCTCGCCCAGTAAATGTTTGGGGAGGTCGCCTTGCGTGTTCTCGTTCAAGGCAACCTGTCTCGAGATGTTTGTCGCATCTCTCTCGCCCAGTAAATGTTCGGGGAGGTCGCCTTGTGTGTTCTCGTTCAAGGCGACCTGTCTCGAGATGTTTGTCGCATCTCTCTCGCCCAGTAAATGTTTGGGGAGGTCGCCTTGCGTGTTAATCTTTAATATTTCACTTTTGGGAGAGAATTTAGTATTTTCTCTCCGGTGAAATATTTTGTTTGACGGAGTTGTACTTCGACGTCTTGTAAATATTTTTGTGGTGTGCCTACCTCCTTTTGGTAGCCCTGAAAAGGGCTGTTGAAAAGGGGTGGTGGATTTCACCACAACTACAGAGGGAGAAAATTCTCTCCGAATCTCGTATTCCCTCGGCTAGCCCTTTCACTTCATCAGCAAGAAGTGACACGCCGACCGCTCCCTGAGGTAACTCGTACTGCTTTCCTAGCAGACGCATGGCTCTCTGCTACAGCATGTCCCATCTTAATGTGGTCCAGCCTCCTGGAGAATTTAACGTCCCGTCCCCGAAGCCTCTTATGAAATAGTTCTGAATAGGATCAGCATTTGGTATTGATATTATACTTCCAGTACCACGGTTGGTATTCAGGTTCGCAATATTTGGATGTCTGGAGCGTATATGTAGAGTGAGTTCTCTTCTTGTAAAGCCTCTAGAACAGGGGTCTCCAACCTACGGCCCGTGGGCCACATCCGGGCCCGCGAGTAGATTTTGACCGGCCCTCGGAAAAATTACAAACTAAAAAAAGATGTCTTTATTTGAAAATATATTTTCCTTAAAAAACTTTTACCGCTAACTACGAGTACAGTAATCGTCACTATTTTTGTCCCTTCCGTTCTCAATAAGTGTTAAGTTATCTGCAAACCAACAGCGATCAGCCATTCAGCGATGGTCAGTGTTTTGCACGGACTGTACTGTGGTGGTGTAAGGGCAGAAAGCCGACTGTACCTAAGGCAGGACTAAAAATAACTCATCATGTTATATTAAAATTGTATTGGTATTTGAAATGATCATTGCAATTTTTAGTGAAAGTAGGCCTAAGTAAAATCATTAATAATCGTCTTACTTAGGTCTGGTTTATTTTGTTCACAACATTATTAACTATCTTAAAAGAACATGATTTGAGTTATCCAACAACAAAGATATATATGGGAATATAGCTACTTAGAAAACTAAGCCAGAATATCTCAATAACCACCGCTGAGCACTCTTAATTAAATCAAAACTTCGTGAATGTAGGGGGGGGGGGGCTCGGGAAAGATTAGTAAATTTTTGGCCCGCCTTGTCTCAAATATTTGATAATGTGGCCCTTCAGTAAAAAAGGTTGGAGACCCCTGCTCTAGAACAATGGGGACATGGGTTGCATTGTCTCTTTGACTATTCACCAAGGTATCATCCATGTTACTGAGCTACATAATTACGTTGCTCCAACGATATCATAACAATAATTAAGTTAACATTTTTGGAATGAGTGAATGAGACAGAATTTGGCACTCAACTTCGAAGTAGGAATTTGAAGAAGTAGGTATGACTGGTAGTGTGAACCTGTCTGGTACGTTTTCCATCGGTTTTTGGTAAAAAAAAAAAAAAAAAAAAAAAAAAAAAAAAAAAAAAAAAAAAAAAAAAAAAACGCGATCTAACGCTTTGAAAATCGATTTTCTTGCGGAGCGGAAATTCACACAAAATATCACCATCCGTTCCGGGTTTAGAAAATTCATAAATTTACTTCATGGGATCTTGCAGTCTAGGGGAAATTTATCTTTCCTATGTGCGTCACGGGTTTATGTATTCCGCCCCACACTCCTTACAATATCCTACGGGGAGAATGTTCCTAGATGTCTTCCTAACTTTTACGTCACGGGATCCTGCAGTACCTTAGAAATTAAGATTAGAAAAATAGGTACTTAGAAATAAGATGGGTAACGAACGCATTTCTCATTTGACCATGATCGTTCACGGCTGATGACGTGCTGGATTTGATGTATTTAAAAACAAACAGAAAAGTCTTACTATAAACATTTTATGATCAACTAAATACCTAAAAATTGAACTTTTGTTGTGTAAAGATCAAGATTTATCATGATCGTAAAAAATTGTTTTAACTGTCACCTAAAATCCTTGTTATGGACCTACCTACCTATTAAATATTTTTGCCTTATTAAATATAGTATTTCATCATGTTTGTAAAACATTTCTTCTATTGTGACTTAAAATTCGTATTTTAAAATTTATTGAACTGGGAAGAGAGCCGATGGGCGAGGGGGGGGGGGGGGGGGGGGGGGCCCCCCCCCCCCCCCCCCCCCCCCCCCCCCAAGGCAAAATCCTGGCTACGTGCCTGGTTCCACGCCCCCGAAGTTTTCTCCCGTTTTCTCGAAACTACGTTTTTATACACGTTCGTCCCTAATTCTCCGAAACTACCGAACCGATCGAGTTGCTTTTTGTTTTGTTTTGTTGGCAAATAGCTAAATTCTACACTGAGTTTTTTTCATCGTCCTAAAAATTGTTTTAGTGGTATAAATGGCGGGAAAACTGAAACACAAAATAAGGGTTTGGGCAAATGAGGATAAAAAATATAACTTATTATTGTATATATATGAAAAAAACTCAGTAAACACAGATCTAGATTTAGGAAACAAAAAAAAATTAGGATTCTAGGTCATATAGTTGCTGAGAAAACGGGTCTCAAAGGAGATACAATTTTACCCTATGACTTAGGAAGGCCCTTAAACCACAATAAAACTCGGCGCTTTGCGCCTCGGCGGGGGGCTCCGCCCCCCTGCACCCCCCGGTTTATTTCTTTTTCCATACTCTGTATGAAATCATAGGAACACAGAATGTGTTTTTGCGATGATTCTATTTCCTTACCAACGGCTTGGTTGCACGTGAATAATAACAATATTTGGCAATAATAAAATAAATAATTGTTAGACATTTAATTTGGTCTAAAACCCTATGAATATTATATAAATAAGAATATATATAAATTGAGAGCTTTCCAACGAATGGTGAACGATTTCTGTGCGATTAAAATTGCGGAAGTTCCATTTCCCTACCAACGGCTCGGTTGTACGTGAAAATCATAAGAAAATTTACAAGCGGTTGCAATCATGTTGACAATATCAATTATTGAGAATGATCATCTGTGTGTAAACAATTGATTCAAATAACCATGCTCATAACTCAGGTTGATGGCCACGCACTTCGCAGTAGTTAACATAATATGGTTGGATAAATCAGGAGCTTTCCAACGAATGGTGAACGATTTCTGTGCGATTAAAATTGCGGAAGTTCCATTTCCCTACCAACGGCTTGGTTGTACGTGAAAATCATTATAAAAGGCGCATAACGGTTTTTTCTGTCAGTTTTTTGTGACGATTTTTTTTCGGTAGGTCATCGCAAAAACACATTCTGTGTTAAAATAATAATAATAAACAAGGAGTGCAAAAGATCTGGCAGCACAGCCTTGTCACTTTCCTGGTCCTTTGAGACAGTAGCGGCGTCTATGGTCTTACGACTCAACCCCCTCAAAAGCCCTCATTATTTATAGTCAAAGCTATTGGCCATGAACCTATTAGGGGGTTCCCCTCCTAGGTTCATGCTTCTGGCCATAGAAGAAGAACACCACCACCACTTTCTGTAGAAGACTTTTTTGTTTTTGCTTCACTATTTACTTTGCTTTAGTTTACTTATGAATGAAAAGTATTGGTGTTTGTGTTAAACGCTTCTGTAGGACACTAACATATAATTACTTGAGTGTAAGCATTCATTGATAGCATAAGTATTCTGTGAACAATGTGTTATTGAACAATATCGACTGCTGGTTGTTATAGGACAACAGAACAAAGTGGATGGGGTGTACAATCTGGATTGCTTCAAGTCTGTCTCTCCTTGCGGGGTAAGATTGCTCGGTAAACCGGTTGATACGTCCAGTTCATTTTCAGTTAAAAATAATGTCAGATGAAGAGCCTGAAACGGCTCAAGTCGCATACGTGAAATGTGCAGTACCACCCTGTTGTAATTACTTTGACGGTGATAGGTACGAATTCATGGGAGTTTCCTATTTTCCTTTTCCATTGGAACCTGAACTTAGAAAACAATGGCTTAAAGCTATTGATTTGCCTGAAGAAACGAATACATTCTCACTAAAAATCTGCTCCCAACATTTTGGGAATAATGACATCTACAATTTGGAAGAATTGGATGGTAAAAAAACTGCTCATTTAAAACCAAATGCTTATCCTTGTAAAAAGCTGTATTCCATTGTGCAGCAGCCTCAACCGTTTGACGAATCGGGTAAATTCGTAGGCTACGAAAACCCTTTGATGGACACATCTCAAGATGTTAGTAAAAGTGGCTTATTAACCACAGATGAAGATGCGATTCCCAGAATAACCAGCGTTTTATCCATGGATGAAAACGGAAAAATGGTGAATTCCACGGGCAATGTGGATTCACTTGTGTGTGATAATGTTCAAACTGTCGAGCAAAATGACGCAGAAAGGCATGCTGACGAGCTAATTGGTGAGGAAATAATATCTTCTGATGATGACAGTCAAATGGCAACGGCGAACCCTGAAGAAGGTTTGCAGGTCATTCCTGCCTTAGTCAAGTTACCACCTCGTTTGCCTAAGGTTGATCTGGTTGGTGATAGCATTAATGTTGAAGGTACTCCCTCCAATGGGTCGATCACCACAAGTCGTTTACCGAAGGTTAATTTGAATAATGATGCGGTTGTTTCTAAAGCCGATGGGCCGGTTTCTGATGAACGTCCAGCAGAACCATCCACGTCAACTGTAATTCCTATTACTCCATCGAGAACCGAGGCTGTCGAGCATGGTCCTGTAAAAAGGAGACGTGGTAGGAGATCCAAAGAAGAGATGCAAAGGTGTGAGGAGGACGACGAATGGGAGCCTTCATTTTGGAGCAAGAAAACATTGCAGAAGGAAGGTTACGCGAGTCACCTAGATGCTGACAAAAAGCGGAAGGAAAAAGAATTTCGAAAAAGGCAAACCCGTTCAAATGATATTTCAACTGACCCGCGGTTATCAAAGACTAATAGCATTGAAAAGAATCAGGAAGATGGATTGGAAGAAGAGGACGAGGGTTGGCGTGTTGTGGAGCCAATAGCCACTGGCAGTGCGGAAGACAAGAGTGAGGAAGAAGATGAATCCAATAACCCAATTGCTCTTCTAGAAGTGTCTATGGCGGATGGCGAAACTGGAGGTAACCAAAATGTCCCACCTGTGGTAAAAAGGCGCCCTGGTCCTGCAAGCAAAACTTGTAGACCTAGATACATCCCCCAGTCCAAAGATTCAAGTGACAATGAGGTTGCAGGAGATGGGGCCGGAAAAGAAACCAGTGCTGATCGTAATATCAGCGTTGACGACAATGATGGGAATAAAGCAATCGATGACTTATTCGACTCTTCATTGCTAGTTGATTGGTCATTTTTCCAGTCGCTTATTCCTGATCTTGGCAGACTTAGCCCCGAAAAACGATTAGAGTTAAAGTCTTTTATTTTAGACACTTTGAATTCCGCCATATATGATGGGAAACCAATAACTCCGATATTAAACCTCTAGTGCGCCCCATTTAAATTTCCAAGCATTTTCTCGTGGAAGAACCAATGTAACTCCGGTTGTGACACTATTCGGCTAAAAGTATTCTTTCTAAGCCTATTTTCCCTCACTTTACATTTGAACTGCTCCTGTGTTGAAATTCGCTGAGCTCTTCTCACACGTAATTTTTGAACTTATTGCAACCTAGCTGTGTTATTTTCAGAATGTGATGTGCTATTACACAAACGTACCCAAGATAAGAAGGGGGAATTTTTTTTCCGAACTACGATTGTCATGCCTCTTTATTTTAGTAATGATACAACTGTTCATTACTGGTAGGAACAATATTTTGGAGGCAACAACAAATATTTCAGTGGTTTGTATTATGATTTTTGTTTTAAATTGTAATTTAATTTTTTTAAATGTAAATACACTTTTATTTATTCATAAGTTTATCCAGAATCGTGTATCTCACCCAATCATGTTTGAAATTCGATTGATCGATATCCAGTCATCATTTACTAAAGTCAATTTGGTACCCAAAGAATTATTCATTTTTTCTGTTTGGTAGCCCACTAGCCATTTCTCGTATTATCGCGTGATAGCTATCTTTCGAGCCATACAGCGTTCAGAACCATGAGCCAATTTTAGTTTCATTTTACAGGAAACAAACTGTTTCTAAATTGTATTATGCTGTAATAACGTATTATATGATTTTCGCCCTGTTTTTTAACGATTTTAGGTTAGTTTTACGATTTTTGGTGATTGAAGGTTGAGCACTGTTTTTTGCACAAATGTTGTTGTAAAATTGTTACTTATAGCTATTTGGGTAATTTTAAGATAAAAGCGCAAATTTCGGGCCTGCCAGTTTTCCAAAAACAAAAGTGTAGCGAAAAATCAGTAATACTCTTAGGTGACTGGGCAGAAGAATTTAATATGATTTCGTACTTCAAATCTCTTTTTAATCGAAATATCAGGGTTTAAATGTTATTGGGGCACGGCGATGAGAATACGGCTATGGGTACGATATTTATATAGCGTTTGTATTGCTTAAAAGGACTAGAAATTAAGAAACTCTTCTCTCTAGTCACCAGTATTTAATTTGTACATCACCATAACAAGTGGTAGTTATACGAAAAATTCGCTCATCAGTAAAAACATTATTTATTTGAAGCAAATTAGAGAATAGTTCAGATCAGTATGATGAGGGTTGATGCCTAAATTCTTAAGATGGAATCTTCTTCCATTAAAAACTAGAGCACCTTTTTCACACCCATGGGTGTCGCTTATTCTTGGAATATAGGTAGGTAACTGACAGCACGCCTAAATTTTTTTGAAATTCCTGTTCCGTAGTTGAGATTGAGAACTGCAGGTTCAACAGGTAACGAAGCAAGTTAGACTCTGCACAGTTTCATTTGCTTAGTTCAATGGTGGACGTTCATATAAACTAGTGAAAAATGCTTCATTCCAATTGAGGTTTTGAAAAAAGTAAGGACATTTGCTCTTTTGTTTTTTTTTTTTATCGTCAATACCTTTTCAACCAAGAAAAACAAATCTTTTTAACCCCCCCTTCAAAATTTGTTGGTTTACGTTTCAAGATGCGTAGAATTCAAAAAACGAAAAAAAAAAATCCGTCCTAAGCTTTTCTCCGAAACTTACTAGACCGAAGTTTATGAAATTTGACTCAATAATCATACATTGGCTGAGGCTGTAACATCGGCATCAATTTTGCTCAACCCTAAAGGGTAGAACGTGAGGGCTAAAATTAACAAAGGTAGATCTCAAAAACACTCATAGATATTACAGATCTGTCATTTACCTAGATATTAGCCCAAACAATCGAATGAAATCATTGGGAAAGCCGTAAGTTAATCCGCACTTGACCAAGGATCAGTCAACTTGATGAATTTGCGAATGAACCGCTAAGTTTCATTAATAATCGCTAGATAGTGTTAGGCTAGCTGAATTGGAAGCCGAGATTACACCAACGTACTACCAGGCATCAGCTCGTGTTGTACTCTTACATGAAAGTCTAGGTGTGTTATTTAATTTGATTAATTTCTCTTCAGAAGGCGTCTACACTTACGCAGATATATTTAGATACCTACCTACCTGATGATTCGTTTAATAATTATAGACGGGTTTTCTGCATAGAAGAGCTATGCGATTCAGAAATAATAAACCTTTGTGTACTAATTTGCAGCATTTTTGTCTAGCTTGTTCGAAAAAATTGAAAATTTTCATTTTTGACTACACATTTCCCCAAAGGAAAATTGAAGACTCTATGCCTAACTTCCTTCCAGGGATATCAGAACCTGTTGGGCATTAATTAATAATTCCTTAATATGATAAGAATTAAGGTTCCACCAAGAATGGGTTGTCAGTCTGTGCCATAGGGCAACCCACAAGGTGGGGCTCGTTGCTCCATTTCATTAAAGTTGTTGCTCAGAGTCCGCTTGGTTGATCAAGGGTCAGTATACAATTTATTATCCAAATCTTTATAAAAATTTTAAAATGAATCTTGAAGAAATTAGGTAACGAACCCCAAAGGCCTCCCAGCACATCCATGAGCAAAATTTTGAAAGCTTCGATCAAATTCTGGTTTGGAAGGAAAACAATTTTCGCCAACGGTTTTTCCTTAACATTACAAATATATGCTCAGTAATTAAATGTGAAATAGTAGCACAATCCTGAAAAAATTAAATAAATAAAATTTAGCTATGGATATTAGTTATGGATTTTTGCTTAAATGTGAAACATTGGTTACGCATGTTTAGGAAAATTAAAAATATACTCAGTGCAGAATATCGTGAATATTGTTCTCACTATAATATCATAGAATATTATAATTTGGCGCATTCGAATAATAGTAGCACAATCCTGAAAAAATTAAATAAATAAAATTTATTGACTGGAAGCAATCTTTCATTTCGTCATTTGGCCAAAATCCCATGCAGCTTCTGTCGGAGGCGCTTGAATTTCGATATGAGAATGGAAACCTTATGGAGTATTATTATGAGAAACAACGATTGCTGACAATGGCGTTTGGTGAACTGCCAGATCGTGCGTTTAACCTTCTGATTCTCCAAGGTATGCCTACGTACATGCAGAACATCCTCCTTAACGGATTAGTGGAGAATACCAGCTATGGATATTAGTTATGGATTTTTGCCTTGTCCTTCGTAGGTTAGGTGTGTTGAGGGTAGAGAAATTTTTATAGGTTTAAAATCGTTCGTGACTTGAATTTGTATGATTATGTGTACACTAAAACCCAAATCATTTATAAGTACCTATTAAATTAGCTATGACTAAGTTGTATAAGTGTGTAAAAATAATTGCAGCTATATATATATATATATATCTATTGGTTATTTCCTATATATATATATATGGGCTTTGACATGGAAATTAATCATAGAAGGGGAGTTGATCTGGAGGATGCGGATGCTCTATATATATATATATATATATATATATATATATACACAGAGTGATTCCCTCGCAGATGCAAAAAAAATGTTTGGTGAAACTACATCAAAAATGGAGTAAAATGCCGCCAACTGCATATTTTTATCTCAATCCGTTCTCGAGATATGATTTTTTAAAAGTTATTTCAGGAAAACCGTGTTTTTTTCCTTTTAAACTCAAATTTCTCCACTTTATTTCATTCAATTATAACTTTTGACAACATTTTCGGAATCAGCATTAAATTTACTATAAGAATAGTGTATTTGGGTTCCTAAAAAATACCATCCAAAGGCCCTCACATCAGCTCAAACATTGACGATTTTGAAAAAAGAATATTTCTGAAAATCTTTAAAACTTTACTACTCTTCCAAAACGAATCCTGGAAACTGGCAAATCTCAAGAAAACTGCTTCGTCTAATATTCTTTCCAACGGTATAATCAAGTTTACTTTTATTTTGTTATTTAGTGGAGAAAATTATGTTTTAATGTTAAAAAATGTGGGTTTTTCAATGAAATTGTTGGTTTTCTCGAAAGATGACCCTCCATGAACCTACGAGTATGGGGTCGGTTTCTATGTATTTTTTCACGCTGTATCGAATGGTAACATTTGTAGATCTCTCCAACTCCGTTATAACCGAGTTTTACACTTAAAATCGCAAATGTTTAGTTTGTTTGTTACGATTAAATGTAGGTATGTGTGTTATGGGGTAAAACTAGTTAGGTAATTAAAGTGTAAAACTCGATTATAACGTAGTTGAGAGATCTGCAAGAGTTTCCATCAAGTTATTGTTTGAACATCTAGTCATTACCCCGATTTTACGAGAAATCTGTGCCTACTCCTTCATCCAAGTAGAGGTTCAATCGTGTCATAATGCCTTACACTGGTTTTAATTAGTATTCGAGCTTCAAAAGTATCATTTCAACTCAAAGACTGTATATCTCTTTAATAAATCCATTATGTTATGGTCTTTGAGAGTACTTTTACATTCGCTCTTACATGAAATATTCTCAAACCCAACATTTAAATGTGCTACGCACCCAGTTCCAATAAAATTAAGTATATAGCTGGTGTTGTTGTGAAGGGAGAAGGTGCATGAACGGAAAAATGAACTCTTTGGATAAATTTAATTTGATACTCAAAAAAAGACGCCATGATAATCGCTGGACATTTTCAGAAAAAACCATTATATACGTATCGAAAAGAAATTGTAGTACCTATAGTAGGTACTAAGGAAATAATTTATATACAATTATATGGACTCCAGAGGCCTTTAACATATGTATTGCAATAGTAGGCACATAATTAAATACTCTGTTGTATATGAATGATGGACAATGATCAAGTGTTCTGCAAACTTAATAATTTGGTAACCATTAATTAATTCATTGGTGAGCTGCGTGTACTATATGCAATTTTATCAAGTGTGGGGTAAAGAAGAGCTTGGGGAAAAACTTTGAAAACATGCGCAGCATATTGTACGAATCGGAGTGTCAAACACGGTGAGACATAAGGGAAGACAATCGAAATGACTTGAGGGTAGTATGTACGTAGTAAACGCTTAGGTACATACCTATACACTTAGAAGTTCTTGTGATAAACCAAAATAATACCTACATATTCCTAACATTTTTAAGAGAAAGAAAAAAAGTATTAATCAACCATGCTTCAGTACATTAAGTCATTCGAATTTCAAAAATGTGTTTGAAACTTGAAATCTACCGACCATGAATGACTAACATTTTAATGACTGAATCATCATGACATGAATGACTGAATCATCATACGTAGGTGCTGTAAACATTAATTACTACATCGATCCTATTTCAATAGAAGTTTCATTTGAACGTCAAGAGACGTACGATACCAATCAAATTTGAAAAAAGAAGGGAAAAAACATGGTCCAAATCGAACTAATTACTAGGTATCCTTGATGATTATGACAAAAAAGTGTTTCATTAGGCCTTCCTAACGTTTTTCCAACCTAAGGTTCGTTCAACGTAGGCACTTCACACCATTTACACAAAATCGAAAAAAAAGAAACCGCTTTAAAGGGTAAAAAAAACGCCGTTTTCAAACATTCTAAACAATCGGTATGGGTTAATGAGGAATGAAGAGATGGCTAGTAGGTACAAATCATTTCTCAATCGCAAGCTAATTACATGTTTTCTAGAGGAATCAATTGAAAAGCAACAGGATATTTACAGCTTTAACGTACTCAAATATTTTAATTTTACTTTAAGTACAGTGGACATTTGTGTTATGTTGGCGATGTAACTATGATACAAATTTTCCAAAACTGTGCTACAAATTGCCGTTATTTTGTCACCCTCTTCTTTATTATCGACATTGCAAGAAATCACCAGCTCGCACAGTTTGATTTTTTTATCGCCCCAAAGTTTTTCTTCTGACTTCAGAACGGACTCCAAATTTTTGATGACTTCAACGAGGAAATTTATAAATTTATTTATGAGCAAAACACGCCACTCAAACTCATCAGGGGAATCTATGATACGCTGTGCGTTTTCCTTCTTTTTCTTGTTCTTTTTAACGAGGTTCTGTTTAGCTTTTGACATCATCACTTCACAAACTCCAGCAATAATGCAGGAGAAACAGACAAGCTCGACAAACAGAGAGCAAACTAAGATAACCGTGTTCCGCAACTGAATTTGAGGGCTTCCAGCAATGCTACGAACATAACGTAGATATTCATCAACAAATAGGACCATCGCGTCAAGTTGATACTGGCATTTCTCGCGATTGCTGTCTTCGCTTGGGACTAAACTGAACAAAAATCTTAACTCATTTAGAATCAGGTCGAAGTAATTGACCTGCAGCATCAACAGTAGTCTGGACACTGGAGGCCCAGCGATGTACCGCTTAGACAAAGGGCTCGGTATGCTGTTCTTAACAGGCTTTAAAGTCTCTTCGAGTTGAATAATATACTCCATAATCTTACTACGCGTTTTTGAAAAGGTCAAGGTGTTTTCAGCCGTTTCACTCTCGTTTCTACCAAGAGGAGCATCAGCTTTCCCAACGTTAAGGCAGGATACAATACAGTGAAGAAGCAAACTCCGCAATCTCAGCAGAACAAGATTATGATTGTGTGACTGAACGATGCATTCTTCAGTTAACCTTCGGTCAGGAGCTTCAATGTCCCACAATACAGTGAAATCTCTGTTATCCCGCAGATTGTTCCATTTTATACGCTCAAGGTTCAAGCTTATTTCCATGTCTTTAGCCATTTGAATACAACTTCCATAGTTTGGTGCAGAGAACATTTCACACAGCATTTTTTCAGTGGTAGAAAGCAAATAGTGTGTCGAGTTACTCATCTTCTCCCTAATACCAACAAACTCGGGTATCTTTGTCAAGGCTTCATATTTGTATGCAAATGTAACATGGTCAGCACTTTCTTTAGAATTGTTAGTGAAAAACTTTATTGACGTATTCAAAACATGCGTTGCATGTACATATGATGCACTGGAAATGAGGGGAAACAGATGGAGATAACCCAATGTATCCAATTGCATATGCTTCAGATCGAGAGCGATATATGCTATTTGTGCCCCTTCACTTCCTCCGAGGAGATGGTAGAATTTCAACAGTAGTATTTTGAGTTGGCTGTTACAAGGGCTTTGAGACAGCGCATATTCACAGAGTACTATGGCCTCAAACAAATAATTACTATCTTCAGTGTCAGTCCAAAGTTCAAATAGCGAATGTGCAGCGATCAAAGCCAGTCCATCACAAGACTTAGGATCAGTGACCGCACCATCAGCACAAAGGGGAAAGCAGCCGATGTATCTGTTTATCTGGCCCAATATGAATTTATGTCTCTCATTTACTCCAAACAGACTCTTAACTCCTATGACTCTCTCTATAGCTTCATGGCTCACGAGAAGATTCAATTGAGTTTTGTTGGAAGGAATACCGCCTTGATCTAGTCCTTGACATTTATATGTATAGGCTAAAAATGAAAGGATATCATTCCCAGCAAGGTGAAGGTATCTCTTCAAATCGTGGACGCACGAATCTTTTGCTCCAAACTCGGAATAATATTCTTCAAGCATGGGAATAAATTCTCCAAGTAATTCAGCGGCAGCGAAATTTTTATTAAGAAGAGCCATGTAGTACTCCAACCGCGCTAAATAAGGGCCTCTTTTCTTGAACTGGGCCCCTTTCTGAGATGCTACCATACCATCCAAAAATTGTTTGGCCTTTACAAAAGGACTTTCCTCATCCTTCACGTCAAAAGTCTTGTCTTTGGCAAGCTCGAAAATAGAATCAAGATAGATCAAGTAACAGTGCCAACAATCTTGATCTTCAAACAGCATATCTTCCAACTGGGAATGGACTTGCTCCCATCGTCCTAATTTGACAAGTAAATCTAGTTTCTTGTTCATAACTGTGAACGGCTCCAATTTGGAACTTAGAGGGCCATTCAAAGTATTTAACGCTTCTTCATGTTTCTCAAGCATTTCTAAAACCAGAATGTACGTCAGAACCTCTTGTTCAGATTCAATTTTATCTTCATTCACAAATTTTTCCATCAGCCGATGGACCAGAGCTATCCCACTCCTAGCTTTATCTCCGGAAGTAAAAGTAGAAACAGTATAGTTTCTATTGGCTGGAATAGTACAGAGTTCTATTAAATCCCTAATATTGTCTACGGATTGTAACAACGTGCTGATGAAAACCCAAAAGTAATACTGATTTTTCGGCTTGTTCTTGTACAAAGACATTGCTGTTAGTTTCTGTTTGGCATAATCACCCACGCGTACATAAGCGTAAAACAGGTTGATCAAAATGTCTTCGTTACCAGGTTCTTTGGCACTTGCTCTTTCGTATACCTCACAAATAGATTGTGGTTGATGAACCTCTCGATAGCATACTGTTACAGCTTGAAGCGTAGATTCATCCACCGGAGACTCATTTTTAATTACTTCCAACAACTCCAAACTTTCATTTTCCCTTCCGAGTCTTAGAAGGGCCAAACACTTCAGAGCTTTTGCGCAAAGTAGGTTTGGTTGTTTTTTCAATACTTTTTCGGCTTCCTGAAGGGCTTTTTTGTTGTTACTGTTATCCAGCAAATCATAGATCGGCCGAACTCTTCGTTCCGTATATGGGCAACCAGCAAACCTGTTTGCCATGCTAGGAATTATAGACTCAATTTATAAATAGGTACTTGCAGTTAGAACATTATCATTTAGCGTGCATGTTGTTGGTCTCCTTCCGGAACACCATGAGACGTCGCTATCGGTGTCGGCGCATCTGACCACAGGGAAATGCAGAAAGATGGTAACACAAACTTTGAGTTAATATACACTCACGAATAAAACAGCGAACCTTGATACTACAAAGAAGCTAGATATCACCAACGAATTTGACTAAAAGCTTGCCAAGGTATGAAATACGATTTTTTCTAAATTGGAAATTGAGAAGGTTTCACATAGTAAACCGGTTATTCAGCTAGAAAAAAAGATAGAACGCTAACGTCACTCTAAGCTTAGTGGAGAGATTCGGCTCCCTCACAGGTTCATTGACAACGCAAATGTTTTGCAAGCGCTTTTAGTGAGGGATACGCGTACTTTTGATTCGAAGAAGTTGAGAAGTGGGTTTGGAGGGCCCACAAAGGATCTGGAATGATGAACCGAATTTCGTTATGATAAATTGATGTATTTGACTTGGAAGATGTTTTTGCCTTTATCTTCAAATCATTTTTTTAATATTTGGAGTATATTTCTATTTGATTAATTTCATTTAATTAAGTGAAGTTAATAAAGGATTTTAACCTTTGTCTTATATTTCCAAAATAAATGCTTTATAAACTTATTAACTTTAGATATTTCTATCTCAGTATTTTAATAAAATGGGGTTATTTTATCATATACATTGGTGTATATATAGGTATGGGTATACATATACTTATAGGTGTAGGTATAGGTGGTCTAATCCAAAGGAATGAAAGTATTTAATTCCCCCTAAACCCCAAGGGTAGGAGAAGGTGTTTAGTGATTAATGAGGTAATTAATATTTATGGATTAAATATAGTAAGTAAAGATAAATAGATGATGATTAATAATGAGTAATGGTCCCCTTAATAATGAGTAATGAGTCTCCCAAACCAAACCGACGAAGTCCGTCCGCTGGAAGAAAACCTAACATCAGTAGTGTAAGGCAGGTGCCTACATTAAAACCGTCTTTCCCAATCCAGCGACTCCCGAACCGTTCCGTCGGCCGACCAAACGTGTTTGTTTCCAATCCGAATTCAGGACATGGCCTACAGTGAAATGGTGAGAAAACTGGATAAGGAGCGCCGAATTCATCTGGTGAGTCGTGAGGGATGAGCTCTTTCAGAAGATGAAAACATTTTTGTTTCCAATATCAAAGGTTTCACTCACATTTAAAGATTCAAGACTCAAGAGAAAATTCGAGAACAAATCGAGTACATGAAAAACAAATCTTAAATGAAAGTTGAATAATATATAAGTACAATGAGGAATAATTTCATAGAACTTGTGCTCGGAAGAGGAGTTCTATCAATATCTACCAGACAAAATGAAAATGTCCTACGTACCTACTAGGTATTCACATTTAGCGCAAATTAAAAATATTAATGAAATGGAACTATAATATATAGGTACAGCCATTTTTTATAGCCATTCTTTTCAAAACGACCGATAAAGAAAAAAATATTAAAAAACAAATTATAATATACTGCTCAGTAAATTTATGAAATTAGATAATCAACTCCCTACATATATTGATGCTTTTCTGAAATATTAATCTGAGGTCTGTGACATAATATGCATTTCTTTAAAAAAAACTCAGAGTTTGCTTTTGGGTGAATAATTCGAGAACTAGGTACATACTGTAATTACGGGTACCTACTTGTAGAAGGCAACAAATTAATGTTCTTCAGCATCCAAAAAAAAAAAAAAAAAAAAAAAAAAAAAAAAAAAAAAAAAAAAAAATTGAGACATCGTCAAAAATTGAAAACTTGGATAACTTTTTTATAATCAAATTCTTCATACAGGGTGTACACAAAACAGGTCTGCCAAACTGCAGGATTCGATTCTACAACTAATTTGCAACAACTTTTGTCCAGTAACAAATTCTTTAAAACCGCTTAAAAAACAAGTTTTTTTCAGTTTAATTTTTTTTTCTCGTGATTTTGACAATACATCACTAGTTGGTCATAATGCCCTTAATTTCAAAGTAGAGGATACCATTTGAAAAAGCATTAAATTCCCAATTGGATATGTGCCTGATCTTTTTTTTAGAATTAAGGTTTGAGACATGAAAGCCCTCGGAAACTCAAATTTTATCTAATTTGGGAAACCCGGAGTTTTTTCAATCGGATAATGAACTATGAGAACCAATATTTTTTCAAGATGCAAGAAGGGTAAAAACTGCGACAAGGTCACCCCTTTCCAACGGTGTAGTCGATTTTACTTTTACTTTGTTAATTAGGGGAGCAATTAATATGGGAAACATTGTTTTTTCAACGAAATTGAGGGTTTTCTTTAAAAAAAATTTGAGTTCATTTGGTTTGATAAATTGTATGTATTTTAGTTAAAATTTAAAACTCGGTTCATCTGCAAGTGTTACCATTTGATTCACAAAAAAAAAAAAAAAAAAAAAAAAAAAAAAAAAAAAAAAAAAAAAAAAAAAAAAAAAAAAAAAAAAAGAAACCATTCCCAACCCTGTAAACCCTTGATTTGGTTGAAAAAACAATATTTTTCAACAGAGATTATTTTTCAGAGGGTTGATTACAAAGATTCATAGGTAATCGAAACTAATAAACCAACATGTAAACTTGAAGGTAATTTTTCTAGTTTACGTATTCCTATTCGTCTGCCATCCTTATTCCTTATTAAATAATTAAAACTTTAAATTATATCCTGGCAAAACTCTCCACCACGATAGAATATCGTCGAAGCGATAGCAGCGCAGCCAATTGTGAATCGCAGAGAAACTCATTGTGGATCACCATTTCATAATGTTTACACCTTGGAATAAGAGAGAACTTCTGTTACCTTCGTACGCTTGTAGTTCCATGAGTGAAAGGAACTGTTTTTTCCTAATTATCAGTTCTGTTGTGTTGTTGGTAATACTGCTAAGACGAGTTTCGTTTGACTGGTTTCTGGTTGCTGTTGCCATTTGTCTTCACATCAAGTTCGGTTGTTTTGTTTCTTTGAATTTCAATTCGACGTAATAGTTAAATTTTGGGCTGATCTGACAGGCATGTGAATCATAGGCAAATTGTTGATCCAAACAAGTACGAACACATAGGATCACCGTATACAAGAACATTATAGCATGTGATAGTTGTCAGGTAAGTAAATAAGTGATCTCTGTCTACCTACCTACCTACTACGTTGTTCCTGATTAGTGGGGCATATAAAATTATCTTCCTATCCTGTTTGTTGATAAGATCTTGATCTTGCAAAGTGAACAATATCACCTCATAAATGATCAATTACCGTGGCAGTATTCAATTAGGTTAGACGTGTTAGCAGTATTCGATCTACTTAGGTATACATATAAATAATTATACCTACCTAGTGATATATATGTTAACGTTCTACACCCCCCTATCTTGCTATGTCTAGGTAAGTTAATTGTTTGAGTATGTTATAAAATTGCTTGTATTCTTCGTTCATTCACTACATTTGCGTTCAAATTTTCTTACACTTAAATTACACCGACCAAAATAAAAAAAATCAGATTTTTGAAAATATCATTGAGTATACTTTAGAGTCACGGATTTACGTATCCTGTTTTCATTATCCTTTTCAATTAGCGCAGTCTTCAAGTAATAGGTGTATTTGCCTAGTCAAATACTTCGACACACCTTCCCCCTGTCCCAAGTGGGTTTGAAAAACCTTAGTGGGATAGTAATCACATTTCTGAACAGATCAGTTATCTGGATGGGTGATTGTAGATCCCATTTTCATGATAATCATCGCTCTGAATGCTCGCATCTCTGAAAATAAAAAGCACCTGCCATAAATTCTGTTTATGGAGGGTATTTAATCATTCGAAGTGGCCTAAACAGCCGTCTAATAATACTGAGTGATCTCATATGGGAATGACGTCAATTCAATCGACTCTTTGTCTAAAACATTTGGATTTGTATTTGTGCAAATGTTAGTGTGAATGATCTGTGTAAGTATAGTACGAATGTATCTTGAAAGCAGCTTCGGGAAGTAGCTTGGCAAATAGGGTTGTCACTTGTTTTACCCATCCTCGAGTATGGCTCAGTTGTGTGGTCTCCTTAGTGTAGTGTATACAAAATGCAATTGGAAAGGGTCCAGCGTCGATTCCTGAGGTATCTGGGGTACAAGCTGTGTATACCTCCCGATAACCTCGATTTTTCCAGGTTAAGCTTGGAATACTTACCGTATTTCTCTTCTGGAGGACAGTCGAGTTGTGGCTGACATCGTATTCCTCCACAAGCTTCTAATCAACTGCTTGGACTGCCCTTCTTTATTAGCCCTTGTTAATATTAATGTGCCTCAATATACCACACGCTCCAATTCCCTGTTTTCTGTCCCATTTTCCGCCGTGAATTATCTATACAATCGTTCTTTATTGAAAAGAAAGACAGCGTAAACCCCTAGTTATGGAGCTTTAGTTACGTTGGGATTTGCTGGGCTCGCAAATAACGTATAACAACACCTGCATGTTCCACATTGACGCTCCAGTGAGTACAATTGGAAAATTAATACGGCGGAGAAAATCCTGTCAAGCAGACAACAACTGGTCAAGTAGTTTGACAATGAAACGTCCTGAAGATCGTTGCAGTAGGGGAAGAGATCAGACAGTAATCGAGGTGACGAGGAGGGACTAGCGGCAAAATCGAAACAATAACACCTCCCATTACTCGCTTGGCTGCTGTCCCGAGCCGGTCACAATAAATAATATCGTCACATTCTACACTGGAAAAAACAGATTAGAGAAGAATAAGTACATTGTCTCTGTGTAAGCAGGTATACCTTTTGCTCCACTTGTCTATAGGTCTCCTCTACCAGTACTTTTTTCCTGTTGCTCCAAAAATGCGTGGTTTTTGCTGTATTTTCTCATAAAGCAGCCCATTCACGATCCTACTGCGGGAAGTGAGGGGAACGAAAAACTTCCCTCTCTTCTTGCACGGGAGGCGTGCAGGATAAGTGTGGAGGCCTTCCTGCTGCAGGTGTCCTGCAGAGCTTGTTGGATGTGTTTCCCATCGGACGATCCTGCGGTCCGGGGTCCCCCACCCTATCAACCTGCTAGTCCGAGCGTGTGTGGAGCTGCCAGAAGACCTTAAATAAGGAGCCATTGAATAATGGAGAACACAGAATACCGTATACTGGCGGGAAACCTTTGGTTTGGGCTGGGATTGATGGATCGTGTATGGAGAACGCACTCTGAGGCAGGAGAGCGAAGAGTGGAACTTCAAGAAATATTATTTTCAACTGTGTTATTGAAAAATGGCGATGTTTACCGTGTTTTAACTGAAAAATTACGATGTTTACATCAAAAAGTGTTTTATTTCAAGGTGTTGTTATTTTATTCGTAATCTACGCAAAAAAAAAGATAAAATTTCGCTATAGAAACATCAAAAAAAGTTGACTAGGAAAGACAAGGAAAATTCTTCAAAAAAACCAAATTTAATCAGGTTTTGTTTAATTTTGAGGGTTCTTCAGGCCCATTCTTAAGAAAGCTCATACACATATTCAACATTTTGCTTGTTAGAACCCAATAAAAATGTTTGAGTGCAAGACTCGACCCCATCCCTGTAAGATTCCTGCTTTGCTCCAGGTTCTCTTTGATACTTTATACTTCCTTTTGTAGAGCTAATGTACTAGAATTTCCTCAGCACCTGCATCTTTTCATTGATGTCACTCTCGTGAAGAGGCGTGTGATGGAGGTGGTTACAATGTGTGCACTCATTTCGTGATGGGCAATTTTACGTAGCAAGTGAGGTTAGGCAGTTGTAGCACAACCTGTATCTTTGGTGATTTGTCTTTGCTGCACTTTCGTCATCCTGGGGAAATTTCTGTAGGTACTTACGTGGTTACGATTACCGTGTCAGCCCAATGGGTATTGGGTGCTGAAGGTTCCCATTGCCAATCCCCGATGAAGAGAGTTGATTGTCCCTACATGGTTCGAGGATATGGTTTTCTTCTGGAATTACTTTGCTTTTTGGATTAGCTGACGGAGAGAGCATTTAATTATGGCTCAATTCGTTGTTTTCCGCGTTCATTTGTGGCACATGTGTTAGACAGTGAATGTGTACGAGTGAATGGACCTGCACTCAGTAATTCAGCTTGTGGTTCTTCCATATCATACTTCTTCAGGAATAACTTCGTATTTTTCTTCTACTTGTTCTAACATCCTGTGGTAATGAAGAGTGAGTGAACTCGCATTAGAAGCCATTCAGAGATGAACTACATCTTGCACTCTTTTTGATGCCATCACTTCACAATAATCATGGCCAGTGTCAACAGTATTTCACAGAACACGACGAACCCCGAATTCTTCAACAGTTGAACCATTCAGCACCAAGCCCTTACGAGAATCAAGGAAAACCGAAAATACTACAGCTACACTTTTCTAGCGTTTTGCAGGTTTGGTATACATAGTGCCAGAAAATGAATTTGATTGCATTGAACTGAAAGGGGGGGCTAGTGAAGAGGAAACATGACTATCTGCGTGACTTATTTGCGAAACTGGCCAAAATGGCTTAGGTAGGAGTCAAGATCTTGTTTTACGGAAGACAGACGGGTCATCCCCAGCCCTGATAGCAGACTAAAAAATCCAGGGGGTCTGGGAGAGTTCAATTCGTTCTTCGATACAAGCACAATTGATGCTGAGATGCCAACTCTAGCTCTTACATTTCTCAAGACTGGGAAACTACAGCTGGACTTTCAGTCCGTGAAAAACATGCAAAGTATGATCAGGCTGCAGAAAATTTCCTTCCTTCTCCTCACTAATCGGCTCATGTGAAGGTGCACTACATACCGAGTTCGCAATATTCCTTAAAAGACTTGCGTTCATGTTGAGTGAAAAGTGGGAGAAGCCGTAATGGGAAGTATGTGTGCGAAACTCCAACTAGCCACTGTAAGGTCCATCATCATCAAACTGCGATGTACTAGAAGAAAAATTGGAAGCCTGTGAGGGGAAGACGGTGCTGTTTTGAGCCACGAATAATAATGGCACACCGCCACGTCATTGGAAAGTACCCAACCTGCTGTACAGTGACCATCTTTCAGTTGAGATCGACAGCTACTTACATTTTCTAGTATGAAATAAAATGATTATTACGATAGAAGGAAAAAAAAAAGAAGAAAATTTTACTGATCGATTCACAAACCCGTACTGAAGATCCCAACTAGCTAGAGCTCCCAACATCTGTTATTGATATGTGAGTGAGGCAGATGGTAACATAATAGTTGTATAATTTCAGTAAGGGTAGCACCTCAGGGGGTAATGATACCATGTCAGAGCTAAATGGGTTAATAAGTTATTTCAATTATTTTCACAACAAACAAAGGTAGTTGGTTTGTTCTTTCGCAGCCGTAGTAACGATATGTATGTATATAATATGTGTATATATATATATATATACTCGGCGCTTCGCGCCTCGCCTGGGGGCTTCGCCCCCCTGGACCCCCCTAATCTATAATCGGCGCTTCGCGCCTCGCCGGATCTTTTCTCTTTTCTACTGCGTAGAAAACGAGGATAATTTGCTATGCAATTCTTAGCCTGAATCAACTTAGTTTTGGAATGTAGCCAGGTACGTAAGGAGAGGGAAATTGGTAGCTTGAAATGTGAACATTTATCACATAAATCAAGCGCTTTCCAACGAGTGGCGAACGATTTTTGTGCGATGAAAACTGCGGAAGTTTCGTTCCCCTAACAACGGCTGGGTTGTACGTGAAAAATACTGAAATTGTGACACAATCTATAGGAACTACTCAACTACTCGGTTGTACGTGAAAATCATCGTTAATTTCGTCACGGACGTTACATAAAAAATTATTGGGGGTCGGCCTAAGAATTGCATAGCAATTAATATATATATAAAGTGTTGTTGTCTAGTGAATAATACGTGCGAGGGTTTTCTTTAATTGACCAAACTAGACTTGTTGTGTTTATGTTTTATTTCCCGACGTTTCCACCCAGGGTCTGGGTCCTAATCATGGGATAATATTTTCAACAGGCGTGGACTCTTCAATGTCAACTACATTGGTTTGGTTCTGAATAACTGATAAAGAACTTCTGTTATAAAACATTGTGGCTCTGAAATAAAACATAAACACAACAAGTCTAGTTTGGTCAATTAAAGAAAACCTTCGCATATATATATATATATATATATATATATATATATATATATATATATATATATATATATATATATATATATATTTGTGGGCGACCAGGGTAAATATGTTCTTTAGATGTAAACACACAAATATCTGGAGGTAAATGTTTGTGGTGGTCAATATTTCTCGTAAATAAATATTTTCTCAAACAGACGGAGAGCGAAAAAATGGTCGCGGAAGTACGGTCAAGCTGTGTCATTCACAATCTGACGCTCCTGGTTAACGCTGGTTAGAGAAAGCCGAAAGCCTCTTCATTGCTGTGCTTCTGCGGGTTTTATTGCGCCAAAAGACACTGACTGTTGGAAAATGGTTAGAGCTGTGTTATAAATCATGGTATCGTCCCGGGAATTAAGTTTATTCATTGTTAAAAAATGTTGCTGATAAGTTGTGCTTGGTGCACTAATGATATTTACTGACAAAAAATGAATAAATTCTTTATTATACATATAATACGTAGTACTGAGTGTAGATCACATTCCTATGCAGCTTTGTCCTACTTTTGTTCTTGAGTTTCCAAACCCGCATTGAAATTGAGGGTGAGAATGAATTCTAACTCTCAACTCGAAAACGTAGGTAAGTACTAATCTGTTGCAAGCGCTAGCTACAAAGCACATGCTTCCAAGCTTCTCAGAGGTAGGTAATAGGTATCCTGTTCAGAAACCCATTCACACCTTCCTTAGGGGTTTCATCTCTACCGAAAGTGAAGCATCTTTGTACTGCACAATGGTTGAAACATATTTGCCGCAATTTTCTTGTTTTTGCGTTTCTCGGTTCTTCCAAAATTGCAGTTGAGTCTTTCTACGACCAAAGCAAGGTAAATTACTGAGCGATTTTTAGCCCCAAGGAAATTAGTGAATCCCCTTGACAATCCCTTAAACTAGTGCCATCAGTACCAGATTAATTTACTAATACTGAATGTATTCTCTACGTTCATATCTTCTACTTTCATAAAAATAAAACAACCTTATGTCGCGAGCTGTTGACACGGATTCGCTCAAAATTTGGGTGCCACTTCGTTATGCATTTTACCATCCGGGTGTGTTCTTCCGTCCTCGTCGCGTCCTACCTTTTACCAGGCTACGTCATAACTTGCTGTATTATGATTTGTTATTGTGTATTGTTTGTGCTGACACTTGGAAGGCTTTATTATTATGATTAGTGATAGATCGGACTGTGCATCCAAAGTTCGGAAGGGGAACCTCGCAATGCGAATGGTCGAGGTGTCAAGGATGGCCCCAAGGTTATTCTTATAAATTTCACTGCGGTGGAAACAATTAGGTATAGCTGCTGTGCATGCATTTATGTTCGGCTAATTTTGATGACATTTTCTGGGATTAAAGACTTGGCCTTCTATTTGTTTAATCGTCGTTGGATCATTAGTAGTCGGCGCTATCGCACAAACGTCAATTTCTGGAACTTTCTATTTCTTTCGATCAAATGGCCCGATTTCCCAACATATTGGTGGTTAGTTGACCTTCATCGATTGGTTTTGAATCTTATTGCCATAAAATCTGCATTGCCAACGCACTGCTTATGCATGCAAGTAACATTTGTTGTCGGAGCCTCAAGGTAGAAATGTTTGAATTTCAAATAAGTTTTTAGGAATTGTACGGGTTAGCTCAATCGTAGAGTCAGGCATTGTACCTTTAACACTGCTAAACGAGAGGCAATACTGTGCTTATTGTGTAAGTGTACGTAATATAGATTACCTTCCTTTAATAGTTAGGACTCGTTTTGTTTGTACATATCAACTATTTCGATGTCCATATTACAGAGAGAGAATAATACTGTCGACCCAACTTGGCAGACTTTTTTGCACGTCGTTGTTTAGAGCCGGAATACTGTTCACCAACTCCTGCGTACATTTCTCTGGTTCTTAAAAATATCGTATGATTTTCAGAATATTCTAAGCATATATATATATATCCTCTTCAACATCTGCATCTTTATTTTTCTAGGTGGAAGTACATTTTGCAATCCCCTTTAACCATGGCCAAGTCATGGAAAGTACTACTTGCTTTGCTGAACATCGCTATGATTGCAGCAGACGTCGAGATATATCCTAAGGCGGACCCAATGATGATCGTGGCCGATTTTTTGGATGCGGAAGCCAATTTTGGCTACGAGATACCCATAAAAGGACTCTCGGTTCGTATAAATTAGTATCTTGTTATTCATTGCATGCAAGTTAGGGTGTCCCGAATAACGAAGAGCCCTTCATAATGGCTTTAGTAAACGTGTTATAAAGTAATCCAAAAGGTAACCCCCTTATTTTTTCAAAGTTGATCCCAAATATGTCATTTTTATGCATGTGCAAAACATGTGCAATGCGCGCTATTTTTCATTTATTTGTTTTTCTTTTTTAATGGGAAACTCAAGGAATCTAATGAATTTTAATGGACACATGAGCCATCACTCGAACTTTTGAGTGCGCAAAATATCTAGTTTTTTGAGGTATTCAATTGCCATAATTTATGAATAAACGAACTTGTGAAGTTCATTAATAATTATATCCTGAAGGGCACTTTGAGACATTAACGTGCTAGTAGGTTTAGGATTAGACTTCACTTCTCGAAATTTGGAAGATTAGGTAGGTATCTACCTTTTTTCGAAAAAAGGTGCGAAAAGAAAAGGGTATCGGCCTCTGGGGGCCTACACTCCTTAGGACCAGGCATCAACCCCGGCCATCTTCTGCTCCCCCTCCCCGCGGGTAACCCTGCTCACTAGTTGGAAGACCTTCTGCAGCCGCCCAGTCCTCCAGAAAATAGGGCAGGGTATAATGGGTGGGCCTTAATGTCGAAAAGTGCCCTTCAGGATATAATTATTAATGAACTTCACAAGTTCGTTTATTCATAAATTAGGTATATCCCTCTGGGCACTTTGGGACATTAAGACCACCCCTCAAAAAGAATCAAACTTCTGGGTATTGGGGTCCAAGGGTCCTCGAGCTTGTACCCTATCCCTGTGATCTTCCTACTGTCAGATCTATACCCCCCCCCCCCCCCCCCATCAAAACCGTCAACAAGGAGGAAAGAGAGAAGACAAAGTGATGGTAATTACTTTATCGTAGAGTTAATTACTTATGGACTGATGCCACAATAAAGTAATTATAACCAGAAAAATGACAGCATGAACTGTTTGGCGAGAAGCCGCTGTATAGGGCTCTCGAGCTATTATAAACAGGGCAGTCGTCGTGGAGGATCTTAGAGGTGCCGACAATGAAAGATATTGTTGCCTATTGGTTGTGACATACAGGAGGGGTCGTTGTAGAAAAAAATGGTATCTCGATGTATGGTTGTTCCTTGTAAGGTGCTGTGGTTTTAAGCTTGGCAGAAATAGAAATCTTTAACCCGGTATCTGGGTCAATAAGTACCTCTTGTACTTGAATGGCTGTTATAGTTTGGAGGCGTTGTCCAGTTGCCAAAAGGAGTAAAATTATCAATTTTGATGCTATATTTTGTAACCCTGAGACTGGTTTTTCTAGCCATCTTAAAACTGTATGGGGGTCCCATGTTTTGTTATATTTGGCCGCTGGGGGGCGCAAAGTGACCACCCCTTTCAGAAACCTGGCAATTAGTGGATCAGATCCTAAAGGTTGTGTGGCAATCAGGGATAAGGCTGATCTATATGTATTAAGGGTTGAGTATGAGACCTGATCTGTCTCCAGCACTTTTTGTAAAAAATGAATAACTTGCAAGGACTTGGGATCCCAAGCATCGAAAGATAATTCATCACAAAAATGCGACCACTTACGAAAACATGCTTGGTACTGAGCATAAGTTGAGGTTGATAATGCTGATAACATTGTATCTGTCACAGTGGCCGAGATTCTCCTCCTCATGAACGCTTGGTGGACAATTTTCCTGCTATCAAAATTAGTGTTTGCGATTGTGGATGAGAAATGCTCCTGAAAGGTAGATGTAAAAGTTCGTCATTAGGACCAAAATAAAGAGGGTCCCCACATAACAATTCAAAAAATACTGGGAACCACGGTTGTGTGGGCCAGTTTGGGACTATCAAAATTCCTTCTGCCTTGTCTGATATCACCTTTCGTAAAACCCTTAGAATAAGGGAGAAAGGGGGAAAAGCGTAAAAAAATATGTCGGACCACTAATGTGTGAAGGCGTCGATTCCCACTGACCTAGGATCTGGGTGCCATGAAAACAAAATTTTTACATTTAGTATTGGCTGCCTATGCAAACAAATCAATGTGTGGAGAATCAAAATGTTTCGAAATCTCATCAAAAACCCTGTGATTTAGAGACCACTCAGTCTCTCCTGGCGAGAACATTCATTTGCCACAACATTATCGCTTGAAGCTATGTACGATGCAAAAATGAAGATGTCTCTGGCTTCACACCAATTCCAAATCCTCTTGGTAATTTCAAACAATATAACGGACCGCTTGGAACCTTGTCTATTGATTTCGTGCGTCTGAAATTTCCTTACAAAAATGTTGAAGGGCCAACTCAACCGCTCTCAGCTCCATCACATATATATGCCAAGTGGCTTTCCCTAATGACCACCACCCATGTATCCTGGTCTCCCCATCAGAGGCTCTCCATCCTGACAATGATGAGTCTGTTGTCAGGGTAGTGGAATAGTCATAATTTTGTAAACGTTTGGAAATTGACATGATATTGTCGCACCACCAAGTTAAGTCAGGTAAAATACACTGAGGCAGGGATATTCTTGCCTCAAAATTCTCCTCATTGTCAGCTAGGAGTCGGACTTTTATTGCCTCTAAATGCATCGTATATAACTTCCCGTAAGGCGTGGCAGGGCATGCTACCACCAAAGCACCTATTAGCTGCGCTAAACGGTGTATAGAACATGATGATGTTTCTCTGAAACAATATAACAAACACTGTATACACCTACGCTTATCAGAGGGAAGAGCTATAGTCATCTCAGCTGTGTTAAACACAAAGCCCAGAAAGGTAAAGCTTTGAGACGGTACCAATTTAGATTTTTCTTCATTTATAACGAATCCCAAAAATTTTAGAAGCTGTACCAGCTGGTTTACATTCTGTACACATTCTTATCGTGATCTCCCCAGCACTCCAAAATCGTAAAGGCAGTTAACTAGCTTGACCCCACCACGCAGTTAACTAGCTTGTACCACTGGACGCATCAATTTTGTAAATATCCATGGTGATACTGACATCCCCATAGGAAGGAAAGTAAACTGAAATAACTGTCCCTGTAGCCTGAAACGAAGGTAAATTCTAGAGCCTTCTACAACGGGACATGTATATTAGGCGTCTTTAAGATCGACCGTTAGACCATAACAATTGGGAGTAATGAGATCACGCATCATGCGATGGTCCTCCAATTTAAAGTGAAGAGCATCAATGAATTTATTTAAATGTTTTAAATTTAAAATAAAAGGCTTTCCTGAAGGTTTAGCTACCAAAAATATAGGTGAGACCACCTGATTTGGGTGAGGCTCGCATGTTTCTATAACCCTCTGATTAAACAACCTCCCCACTATTAGCTTTAGAGTCTCAACATCACCCTTTTCCTGCAACGCAGACAATGAATGAGGGTGTGGTGTGGGGGTGGAGGTGAAAGAAATGTCATAGCCCCATAACCAGGATAAAATTATATTATTATCAGTAATATATTTCCAATTGAACCAACATTCACGTAAACTACCTCCGAATGGAGGAAATATTTAAATAAAAAGGAACTTTTTACGAAACTAACCTGGAAAAATTTGTTGCTTACAAGACTGATTTGAGCAATGAGCCCGCTTTATCGAAATTGATATCTTTTGTGTGAGATACTCTTCTGGTCTGAATATATGTTGAAAGTACTTAGCTACCTAACAAATAATCACCTCCCAAGAGAAGCTTATAGATCTTTGCCTCAAAACCTACAACCTTAAATGATTCAGCGTGAAAACACTCCTATGTCATCTATCCTTTGGGTGAGTACACCACAGTATACCAGGCAGAACTATTTGCAATAAGGGAATGTCTGGCAGAGAATCTGAGACAAGGAATGAGAGAGAGGAGTATTCTCATTCACTCAGATATCCAGGCAGCTTATAAAGCACTTGCAGCACCTCAAACTAGGTCAAGACTAGTGAGGGAGTGCTAGGATGTACTAAATACCTTGGGTAAGGACAACAAGATTACCTTGGAATTAGTACGAGGGCATTCAGGGGTGGCAGGAAACAAACGAGCAGACCAGCTAGCACGAAGGGGGGCCTCAATGCAATTCATTGGGCCGGAACCCATTCTGGGTGTAGCAATATGCTCGGTAAAAACCGCTTTGTGGGAATGGATAAGGAAGGAACACAAACGGCTCTGCGATAACTCCCCAGAATAGAAACATGGAATACTGGTAATGAACGCACCCTTCCATCGTAGGAGTACAGCCGCCCTAAATCTCTTGAGGAGGAAAATGAGACTCTTGGTGGGAATGGTGACTGGGCACGGGTGCTTCAGGAAACATCTGCACAGGATTAGAGCCTACACAGGTGATCCAGTGTGCAGAATGTGTGGAGAGGAGGAAAGAAACCGCCTCTCATCTTCTCTTTGAATGTCCAGCACTCGAAGCTAAACGATTCAGAACCTTTGGGACCCTTGACCTAGGGGAGATAGTATTGGTTGACGACCTTGTGGGGGGGGGGGGGGATTCTCAGTCTGGTGGAGGAGGGGGATTGGCTCCAGAACCTATAGGTTGGAAATGGGAGAGTACCACACAATAAACCTTGGTTTCGGTGCGGCGGAGGGGGAAATTGACCCCTCCCACGGACCCTGAATTAATAATAATAATGATAATCATGTGTGGCAGTTAAATACCTCCAGAAACTCGATCTCAAAAGTGCGGTTGATGTTTAATTTTTGTCTGAGATTTCATGTAGATTCTGAATCTGCAATAAAAACAACGGAGGTTCCCATTTGAGGAAAAAAGTAAGTGCGCCTGTCGTATTTGAGATCTATGCATACAATTAAAGCCATTCAAGTCGTTATTGTCATTATTTCCCCTCACGAATTTCTCTTCAAAGAAGCGTTTTATGCAACATATTTCCTCAATACTATCAATGTTCTCTTCCAAAATAACAAGCAGAGAAGCCACAGAAAGTATTTCGAACCTTCCAGTATTTCCATGTCGGCTCAAACTCAATTTTTACAATGTTTCAGACGATGGTGGTGTTGGCTGACCCAGAAGACGGTTGCAGCAAACTCGAACCCCCTCCGAACGTTTCGAATCCAACCCCTTATTGGGCCGTCCTTATAAAACGATACAACTGCTCATTCGAAGATAAAGTCTTCAATGCTCAAGAAGCTTTTTATGATGTAGCTATTATTCATAACGTTGGATCCAATAAATTGGGTGAGTACTTAGTTCAAATGAAATAATGAATCCCGAGTATGTAATCATGATTAGTATCAGTATTTCAAGGCAAAATATCCTCGTATAGAATTTATAATTTTTCTCTCTAATTCCGAAGTATCAATAACTCATTTTTGTTGTTCATATAGAGATCATGAATGCTTCAAACCCCGACCGCGTTCACATAAGTGCCATTTTCATTACTGGAAACGCTGGGAAAGAAATCAAATCTAAGTACCTCTATGATAAGGGGTACGTACTCAACCCGTTTTATATCATGTTATTTGTATTTATTGTTTCAACTTCGCTCTCTTCTAGATCTACTTTATTATGATAAAATCAGTCATGCAGCCATATGAGCAAATTTTCGTGAATTATCGTATTATATTCTATGTTAAATAATAGTAGTATAATTTATTAAAACCATAATTGTTAAACATAAACAAACAATGTCAACTTGCGACATATAAAACAAAAACAAAAATTCGAGGTAACTTTAACCAACAAAATGACAAAAATTAAAAGAAAACAAGGGTCTTTTTTTTAGTCGCGGAGAAGAGGCAAAGGTGCGTCATCCTCCATCCCGGGTCCCATTGATTCATTATTCCTTACTCCATAACTTCTCACATTTTTTCTGGCACCTCGGAGTCGTAAGGACACTGCTCTTATTACAGAGAACTGTATTTTTGTTCGAATCCAACCAGCTATCTGTGATTTAGTCTTGTTCCACTAACTTTATTAGGCCTCCACGCTTGCAGTTCAGGACATGATTCGTGTCCATTTTTTCGTTTGGGCATCCATCGCATTTGCTAGGGAGACCACCAACTTCTTTTCCGTATCTCAGAGCCAGAGTGTCTCTAAACTGAGTTTTTGTTAAATCCAAATTGTCAGATGCTAACGGAAGCACAGATAACCATTGGGACGAGTTTCCCTCAATAATCCTCTTTCGCTGAGTAGGTATGGGAAGGGATGCGATGGCCTCCTCGCTTGATCTCTGGTAAATTTCCTGCTTCACTTTCCGTTCTATGCCAATAACGCTCCTCACATGGTCAAGATGTACCCTGACTAGAACTTCAGTTGCCTGCCTTGAGGTTTCGAATGATGTCCTCGAAGTTGATTTTGGATCCTCCAATGCCAGCCCTCCATATTTCACTTGAAGGGAGAACAACGCATGTTCTTCTGGCTGAATCGCACGACCCAAGATGGCTGGTGTTAGATCATTACGAATAGCATCCCTTAAGGGTATGTACAAATCATCACATTCAGGAACCACTCTTTGAACGAAGGACCACTCCCTCTGAAGAGATTTCGTAAAAGTTGTATATACAGCCTGGGGACTTTCTTTGGCACATTCAGCAAATTTTTTAACATGGATTACCCACGTGTAAACTTTGGACCTTACAAAATCCTGCTTAGCTTCAGGTGGGCCCAGCATTAAATTGTGTTGGAATTTGAGCACTTGAGAGAGCAAGGAAATTTTTAACTATTAATTATACGACAAAAAATATTCTAAATGATAATCTAATATTCGAGAAGAGATTTAGAATTGTGTTGGAATTTGAGCACTTGAGAGAGCAAAGAAATTTCTAACTATTAATTATACGACAAAAAACATTTTAAATAATAATCTAATATTCAAGAAGAGATTTAGAATTTAAATTTTCTTAGTACCTACTATCGCTTTCTTAAAAATATTAAAACTGAATTTAAGTAAGTGCGTTTCAGCGAATTTTCGTAGAAAATGAAACTATCGCAATGGCTCCAAAAATTTGAAATAAACATTTTCGGAAAATTTCTTCATTGCAATCCGTTTTGGGGCATTCTGAAACGAATCCTCGAGCTGAAACCTTTTTGATATGTATATATATGTGTCATTCTAGGCGGTAGCTTTACTTGGGATTGAGATAAAAACTCCGCTCTTGCGCCAAAAATCAAGCTTTCTATACGAAAGGATGTGCTCGTTGGCCAACTCTTTTTGAGCCCATTAAATTTATCACTTTTCGAAAAATGTACTAAAAATCACTAAAAATGGCTAAATACGACTAAAAATTGTTAAATTGATATGTTTTAGCAAACTTTTAGTCAAAAATATTTATCAACAACGAACTATGGAGAACATTATAAAATTTATGCAAAAAAAAAATGTGCAGAAAAATTTACCTAGATTTCATAAATATTTGCTGAAAAATCGATTAACTCCCTACAAAAGCTTTTCAAATCTTTTTTGAATTGCTGAATATGTTTTAGAATGAATTTTGTAGCCATAAAATTGGTAGGTAATTAAATATTTCTTTGCAGTCAGTGCTCAAATTTTAAAACAATGGAATTTAATAGGATAATTTACAAAATTCGATCATAAGATCATGTTGCATAGCTTTCTTTAATCGAATGAAGTTGTTTCTCTCTCTTTGAACGTTTTAGTTACCTAATAAACTTTTTGAGGAATAGTCTGCCAAAAATATAAATTCAACGATTCTTAGTTATTGTTGTTGTTGTCTTTTTTGTTAATTTCTCTGCAAATCTTTTGAAATTCAACTAATTTGTTGTGCTCAAAAAGTGCTGCCCAACAAACTCATCCTCTTCTTTGAAAGTCATGGTTTCTTTTGTCGCAAAAGCGGAATTTTTATTTCAGTTCTAAGGAGTTTTTGTTTAGAATTGCACGTACATACACACACGCACACACTTTTTTTTTATTTTTACAAAACTCCCCTCAAAGGCGGAGGGGGCATACCATTAAATTGAAAGATAAACAAATAAAATAAAAAAGTGGGGAGGACGCCCAGGTTCACCCCACGCTGGCCTTACGGATAAGGGAAGTTGCAAGATGAGGATGAAGAATGGGATGAAAGGAAGTTCCCCTATAAAATGACCACCAGTTCAAGTAAGAACCCTCAGGACGTGGGTGGTGATACCACGGAGCACTCCTGCTGAGATGCCCAACTTGAGTAACTCCGTGGCGCTTTTCCCGCACTACACCCCGCACCATGACACGGTTGCAGCCATGACCTTGATAATATTGGTCGCCACTCCTTTTAGCTCCGAAATTCCTTGCCGAAGGTCATTTCTGTCATATTTATTTATTACACACACACACGCACGCTCGCACGCGCGCGCGCACACACACACATATGTGCATAAGAAAAAGGCGCCTAACCCCAAGAATCGTTTCAGAATGCGTCAAAAAGGAGAACGTTTTGAAAAAAGTACTTTGAAATTTTTGGAGCATTTGCATTAATTTGTATTAGAATTTATAAACTCATCAAAACTCTATTCCAAAATGAATTTAAGTTGTTTACCAAATAATAAAATCTACAGAAACGTAATAAAAGCATACTAGCATAAAAGCTACAGAACAGGTGACAGTATATTCAATGGAGAAGGATTCTACAGCAGCAATAGTTTCATTCGCTAACACTTGTTTACTTTCTTGCACCTTGTTCCAGGTACGCAGTTCGTATAGTACCGAATTCCAATGGTGACTTACTCGGAAAAATTCTCATTCCCTTTGTCGTCATCATATCGGCAAGCTTCATTGTTATGATCGGCATAATGGTATATTAATAATTGATTATTGCATTGTTTAGTAAATCTTAGAATCTGAATCTTATATTACAAGATCACTACATCATTTACGCTCCTTGTCAATCAGATTATGAAGTGCATTAAAGACCACAGGAGAGCGAGAAGAAGACGGCTACCGAACTCCTCTCTAAACAAAATACCTACTGCGAAATTCAGGAAAAACGACCCTTTCGAAACGTGCGCCGTTTGTCTGGATGATTTCGTTGAAGGCGAGAAATTGCGTATATTACCTTGCTCTCATGGTGAGTTGTAGGTTCTTATTCGTATTTCCCGTTACTTGACAGGTAAGGTTGGTTGATTGGAGGTTTCTCATTGGTTGATTTCGGTGGAATATTTAGGCTGAATACACTGAATACATTCAGTGGAGAAATCTTGATACATATTAAATTTAAATGGTACCGATCGAAATTCATTAAGAAATGAACGTTCACTATGACAACAGAATAACAAAAACGCAACACTTTTGCAGTTTTAGGATAAAATTGTGATTTGAAAAGTACGGATCTCGTATTTTTGCTGATGACCAAACAGCGAATTGGTGAACTACGAATCTATTGTTCCTCCGCTTAAAGTCCAATCAGGATTTCTATGTGGAAATCTGGGCGGACCCCCCCCCCCCCCATTGTTTCCTCCTAGAGCCTAACGGCTAAACTTTTAGGAAACCTTTTACCTCTTTTGTCGGTAGTGGAGGCTTCCTCCCGATATTCAAGTTCCTAGGTTGAACAGTGAGAATTTAGATCACTCAGCTGATCTGGGGGAAACCATAATTTCCTTCGACTCTTCATGTGCCAGACAGGCACCCTGTCAAATTTAAATTTTATACGGTGGAAAAGAGATAATTCAACTGCTCAATCAACTGATTAGGAAAAAGTCCATAATTTTATTCGTCTTCTTATGTCCTATAGAGGTTCCCTACTAAATTTCAAATTCCTATGGTGAACACGAGAGGGTTATGTAGAGACTGTTTTTCCGCTATTTTTGTGGCACACTTAAGTCTTGCGAAATAGTAGCTTTTTTTAATAATCAATTTGTCCCGATAAAAGCGTGTTCCACGCTAATATATATATTTTTTCCAACCCTGATTCACATAGCGCTATCCGTTTCTTGATTTGATTCGATTTTAGCGGAATAATGACCGAAATTCGGCCATTTTGCATGAAGAAAAAAAAAAAAAAAAAAAAAAAATCATCCTAATAGGCGTGTGTTTGCACATGAAATTTCATAATTTTCCATTCCCTTTCCCTCCTTCTTCCTCAACTGGGCTGGGGGACCGGATATGGATTTGAAAGAAAATAAAAATGAATATTTCCTTTAAAAATTAATGCCAATTTAATACCATCTGGTGGGGAAAACACGAGAAGAAGGACTTCAAACCAGTTCCTCAAAATTAACGTTCAAAGTCCTTTTTTTCATGTTTTTCCCCACCAGATGGTATTTTTTATTATTTGTTTTAAAGGAAATTTTCGTTTTTATTTTCTCTCAACTCCATATCCGGCCCCCCCAGCCCGGTTGAGGAAGAAGGAAGGAAAGGGAATGGACAATTATGAAATTTCATGTGCAAACACACGTCTAGAAGGATGATTTTTTTCACGCAAAATAACTGAATTTAGGCCATTATTCCGCTAAAATCGCAACAAATCAAGAAACGGATAGCGCCATTATAAATCAGTGTTAAAAAAAAAAAAAAAAAAAAAAAAAAAAAAAAAACCAAAACTACCACCCTTGGGGTTACCAGAATCCATGTTTTGCACAATTTCGGTAGTTAAGCAACTTTGCGGGCTCGCGGAAAGGGTTGCGGTCAAATAAATCGAGTGAGGTCGTGAATTCATAAAATTTGACGTAGAATCCGAATCTGCAATAAAAAAAGGGGGGTTTTCATTTGAAAAAATGAAGTTAGTGTCAATTGCGCGCAAGTGGTCGGCGCGAAAGTATATTTCCTGAATTCCTTTAAAAAAATATATAAAACAATAAATAAAAATAAAATTAAAAATGGCGTTGGGCCTATTTTTGACGCAATTAAACAAGGAAATGCGGGAGGGTGGACCATAACTTCTGAAACACGGTATATATCGAGGCACACAATATATTCGCATAATTGTGTTGTACCTAACGATTTATTGGAATGTGGTATGGAAAAGAATTATTTCATAATTATAATAAAACTGGGTTCGTTAGGTGAGTTTTACTCGACTCCGAGTTATACTAGTATTTTCCATGTAGGTAACCATTTACCCTTTGTGCTATTGGTTCTTATTTAGAATTGGTAGAAATTTGCTTTACAAAATATTATTTGCCTTGCTCAAAATTTCATTGGATCTGTTGTTTGCAACATTTATCAAACTCAATTCCTTTTTATGCAGTCGATGGCCAAATGCCTTGTGTAACACTAAATTAACTTGTCAGTAAATTTACATCGTTGTCGTACTGCAACAATTTTTTTCGTTTATATTTACAGCGTATCATTGCAAATGCATTGATCCTTGGCTCACCAGAAACAGGCGGGTTTGTCCTATGTGTAAGAGGAAAGTTTTTGCTGCGGACGAACGAGTAGAAACTGATGATTCGTCGAGCGAAGATGACGACCACACTCCTCTCATTAGAGGAAATGGAGCCACAACATATGGAGGCACTCAAACCACCAGGGATCCAATCGTAGATCACGTATGATAATTTTTTCTTATTATTTCATATCCACCCATTCAATCCTACAGGAGCGTACGTTTATCGAAGTTGATTCTTAACTTGTATATGAAATGATTTTATTGCCGTGCATCCAAAAACATTTGTCGGTGGCTTTTCTGAAAAGTTTATCTTAGGAATGTTATTCATTACTTCTGTACAGACCGTACGTTCAACGGACTTGACTGTCTATGAGTTTTTCTTGTGACGGTTTGCAAAAGACAGCGTTTAACCGCCAGCCCTTTCTTCAGCTTGACACCGTTTCCTACGTGGATGTGCCACACGCATCAGAGTTCTGGCGTTTAGCGCTCAGGTGGCGGACCAATGAAATCCGTAGAAAATGGCACGTGACCCTGGCCGTGCGTCAAAGTGAAGGCATTGAGCGCTTTGGTTTGATTTTTATTGCTGTCACCGAACGAATTTCACGTACTTGTTCCACATTTGTTTTTGATTCGTTTTTTGGCAATTTTATTGTTTCATGTTTGTTTATTTTCATCGTGGAATTAATGAAAGCAGAAGAGTAGCCCATAAACGTCGGGTATTGTGGACTCAACGCCACAAAGGGTACAAATCGTACATTTGATGAGACAAATTGTGACAAAGTGAGAATGAATATGACTAGTACTCAAGTACACTATAAATATAAGTAATTGGTGGTGGCCAGTGACACTTTTCACAATGTAGTCAAAGGTGTCCACTGCCATTCGAGAATATGCATGTTCTTTACTTTCACTCAACTACGAGATGGAATTTACAAAACTTGCTTCCACATTTAACAATAATTTTCTCTACTGGACTCCGTTTTTCATTATTTTGTTCTCTAAATAATACAAGAGAGCGGTTGTACTGGATAGCAATGTTTGTTGAATCACGGCATGAAAACCGATTAATATGAAATACAAAGTTGAATACGCTTAAAAAGTAGGTGTTGTTACTGGTGTGGTTACCTTATAGGACACAATTTTTTTCTCCCGCGGGGCATGACGCTCCGACCTGCCAATTCGTTTTTCCTGCGTGGTGTGATGCTCGTGGTAGAGCCACTTAGGACCAGGGCCGCCGAGAGCAGTGGCGGGCCCGGGGGAAAAGTCTCTCACGGGCCCCCTTCCCCCCCCACCCGGAAGTAAAAAATTTCCCACCCACCACGGCCGGTTTTAGCGACTGGTTAGTTGCATTACTAAGGTAAAAAATAAGGTAGTTTTTTAATTAAAGGCACAATGAGTAGAATACTAATGGTATAATACATATCTCTAAATGGAAATACTCAAATACAAGATATTAGTCCGGCGAGTATACATTATGAAGTACGACATTGTGTTAAAAATATTTGGCAAAAAACATTTTATCTTGATTTAAGTTAAAGACAAATACATTAGACTGACATTATTGACTTTGCAAGTGTTTATTCAAAAATCATAAAAATTAAAATTTTTGCAATTTATTGTACTTTGGTGCCGGGCCCCCGCCGGGCCCGGGGGATTTTCCCCCTTTGCCCCCCCTCTCGGCGGGCCTGCTTAGGACACAGCCTTAAGCCGGGTCCACAATTGCATCAAACGTCCGTATCGTATCTATCAGCATTGCGTATCAAATAGTATGTATGTATGTATTTGTTTGTAACTAGCTGGTTCACCCGTGCGTTGCACAGGTTGACTTGAATATACGCAAGCCCCCCCCCCCCCCCCCCCCTCGCATTTTGGGTTTTGGGACACCCCTTTTCGTGAGCAATTTTCGGTGACGTTTTTTTAGTGCCATAGCAAAGACATAAAATGTCAAAAACGTCACGGAAAATTGCTCACGAAAATATTTTGATGATTTCCACTTACAACCGAGTCGTTGCTAGGGAAATGGTACTTCGTCGTTTTTCATCCCACAAAACTCGTTGACCATTCGTTCGAAAGCTCTCGATTTATCCAACCATATTATGTTAACTACTGCGAAGTGCGTGGCCAACAAGCTGAATTATGAGCAAGGTTATTTGAATAATTGTGTACACTCAGGTGATCATTCTCAATAATTGATATTGTGAACATGATTGCCACCGCTTGTTAATTTCTGCTGATTTCATTGAGCTGGTGTTACGATGATTTGATTCATAGCAGGTGATCCAAATATTGCGAAAACGGTTTGATTTGTGAAGCAGTGGCTAAATTTTTTTAATTTGTAATTTCTATACTTTACACTCTAGGAAGCTGTAATTTCGTATGTAGCCTCTTTAGGACATTTACTTGACGATGCCCAGGGTCCGGATCAGATGAGTGGCTCTAAAAGCGAATTTCTATGTTTTACACTCTAGGAAGCTGTAATTTCGTATGTAGTCTCTTTAGCACATTTACGTGACGATGCCCAGGGTCCGGATCAGCTGAGTGGCTCTTAGAGCTTGCATACGAGTCTGCAACACATACTTGTCTTCAACTAAAGACATAAAATGTCCCAATGTGTTGCAGACTCGTATGCAAGCGTTTCGTTTTGTTTGTGTCAAAGTAAAGACATAAAATCTCAAAATGAAATAAAATTAAAGAAAAATAATAAAATAAAGCATAAAATAAAAGCCCAGTTTCTGACAATTTTAGTTTATGTGCCATAGCAAAGACATAAAATCGTTCAGACTAATCCAATTTAATTTGTCCGATCATCAGATCACCATTTCGCTCAGTGATGACTAAATTATTCCATTTAACCACCCCCTCCCTCCACCCCTTCCTTTTTTTCCTTAACGCAAACACCTCCCTATGGTTGAGGCTAGAAAAAACTTTTATATCCAGTGGATGAGGTTGTCGTAATCTAAACATATTCGCCCAATCAGATACCCAGTTTGTTCAGTGATTTCAAAGATACCCCTTTCCACACCCCCTCCCCCTAAAACACCTCTATGGTCGGAATTGAAAATTTCTAAGTTGTCTGTGGTTTTTTAGTGTTATCCAAACATATTATATCAATCAGGTCCTCAGTTTATTCAGTGATGTTCAAGATAGCCCCATCCCACCCCACCCCTCCCTCAAAATACCCATTATGGTTCAGATTTGAAAATTTCAAGTATTTTGTGATACAAGTTAAAGTATTCTAAACAAATTTAATCAAATCAGGTCCTCAGTTTATTCAGTGATGTCGAAGATACCTCATCTCACTCCTTTAAGAAAACACCATCTTTGGGTCAGATTTGAATAATGTCATAGAGTCTGCGATTCGCGTAAGAGTATTTCAAACATTTCTTACCAATCAGCTCCAGTTTATTTAGTGATGCCCAAGATAACCCCATTTCACCCCCCTCCCCGAAAAACCCCTAATGGGCGGGTTTGAAAAATTGCAAGTTCCTAGTCTGCGATTCAAGTTGGAGTAACCCGAACATATTTCAACAATAACGTCTCTAGTTTATTTACTGATGTCCGTGATACCCCCCCCCCCCCCCCCCCCCCATCTTCCAAAATACCTCTTATGGATCAGATTTGGAAAATTTTAATTACCTTGTGTATCAAGTTCGTTCTGAAACATATTCTACGTTAGAAAACATATTTATAATTTTTTTAAAGGAATAGTACGCTGAAAATGTTTGTGAACTGTGAACTACTAGAACATCAAGAAAGTGTACTGAAAGTTGTACTGAAATATCATTAAAATTTGCTTAAAGAATCAGCAATAACTGCAAATAAATTGTTAAAATTTAATGATATTAGTATAATATTGTATTTTATCTTTAATATCATATCTGTATTATAATATTATATCCGTAGTATTATAATATTATATCCGTAATATTATATCTGTAATATTATAATGTTTAGAAACAGTTGTTTCACTATTATTGAAAAGGTGAAAATTTTTGGGCTCACAAAGTACTCAAATTTCCAAACAACATCTGGTTTTCAAAACTGTTGTAGCACTCCAAGATAGGAGTAGTAAAGGAGACTCTTTCACCATTCACTAGTACAAAAGAAACTGAACAACTGAAAGGAAACTGGTTGTAACTTCAAATCCACTAACCACAAATTATCTCCATATAGACTTCAAAACAAACTCCGCTTGCAACCCTCCCTATTTTTTAAGTGGATGCTTTGTGCCACAGATCCGTACCAGAGATCCAGAGATCGCTGATATGATGCAGACTTGGATCACTGCTCATCGCCAACGAGTGCTGACGCACTTGACTGAAGAACAACGTGGATATGCTAGTCACAGTGATAGTTTCAGTTCTGCATCGTCGGGTGATCTAGATTCCGATGATTCGTACAATCCGTTCAACAACTCAGCTTCCTCCCAGCCAGTTGCCATAGAGACCATTGTTGTGCAAGTGGGTTCTTCTCAGGATACGGGAGCAACAGACACAGCCAGGAATCCCTCCACTAGTCCACCAGCTAACTGCTAGGTGAGTTATTGAACCTAAATAATTCTGTTTGATTTTTCTTCATCTTCTCGGATAGTTGTAAAATGATTAATGTAAAATGCTCTCGGAACCGCAATTGGCGATTTCAATTACCGTTGGTGCGCTGTGATTGCTCCCAAAATGGCAGCCACAAGCGGGATAGACCCCCATTTGAGGGTTTGAAGGGAAAACTGATCATTCATCACATCGATTTACATTATTAATCCAAACTAAAGTCATTTGTGTCTGTTATGCCTGTGTTCAAGGGAAAAATACGCAACCAAGTGGATGAAGGTTTATAAATAACAAAATACACACAATAAAATAATGAAAGTTTGTCGATTTTTTGCTTTTCTGATAAATTATTTAGCAGGTACCACCTACCTATGTGTCTATTCAAGTCATTTTTCTGTACAATGGTGAAATCAGATTTTATCATAAATACATACTTTTGTACTACAAAATCCCAAAATTTCCGTCAAAATGTAGTTGGAAATGCCCAACATATGTCGTCTGTGGTTTTTCATTGTTAGGGAGTTTTTGCAGTTTTCCATCTGATTCGTTCAGCTGAGTCGATGTATGGCAAGCAAACCAGAAGCTAACCACTGAGGGAATCGTTGTACGATTGAATGAAACGATTCAAAAGTCACATTAACATGACTACACTACTCCAAATCTACATAATTAAGTCTGAGTCATGAATTACCTACCGTGTAATGGATTCTTTCTTAATGGAAGAAGAATCAAATTAGCAGTAAGTTTATCTATGGTTTAATTTTTTCACTAGAAATAGATGTAGTAGAAGAAGGAAGGGAACTTGGAAGGGTAGGTAGTTGTTAAGGCAACATCGAAATTCGCCTTGGTTAGGAGAATCTCATTCGGGAACTTCAACATGATCAAAGATCAAGAAGTACCTATATTATAGGTACACATGTACCTACCTACCTGTGCCCATTACCTACATCTGTACGATATCACTTTTTTCCCTGGCCAATTACGTTTCATTATTGAATATGTGGATACCTGCTAATACACGACAAAGGGCAAAGACAGCCGTTTCGGTCTGTGTCTATTTTCTCTGTAATATGGCACAATCCCTACCCATTTCATCAAATTCGATCTATCAGTATCGGAGCTTCTTCTATAACAACCAATTTCAGGTTTGGCAGGTGCAATGGTTACCTATTTCAACAAAATTAGTAGGATGACATCCTGAGACTTGTACCCAAATACCCTAGAACGAAATCAGACTGATGGTAGATCGTGAAGTATTAGAATCCATTATGAGGTACCAGCATAATTTAAGTTAGGATGGATCTTACAAACCGACCACCTTTTTTGAAAATAACGAATGTTACAATGCGCATGCCACCTTGAAATAGGAACTTAAAAAATTGATTATAGCATTATAGGTTATCGTCATGGAAGGTTACATGCGTATTCGGAGCTGTATTCGGTTTCCCTTGAGCTCTGAATAGGATTTTTCTATTCGTATGACGAATGGACCGCTAACCGTTAGCATTTTTCATGCTCCATTTCTATTTTTAGTTCCTTCCACTCGACTACGACTCAGCCTTGCAAAAACTCCCTATTGATATGTACCTAGCGATGTGAGCATCCGGATAGTGGTCCAGTGGGTGGATTTACACACTCAAAGGGAACGAATTTCCGTTTGGAAATTAGTCAGCAACAGATTGGGAACGAATTTACTAACGATAAAAGGAGTGAAAAGAGAGGATGAGTTTCAGTAGGTACAGCTTACATGTCTGTTCAATTACAGTTGGTAGGTAACTTCCTAGTTCTTCGATCCACTCTTTTATGCTCCGGATTCCAACTAATGGAAATTAACTAGTTGAAATTTCTAAAGTCAGCTATGTAGTGCTAATCACTAGGTAATACCCACCTGTCCTAACACTCTATTGTCAAGCTGGTGTTTGTAGCTAACACGTAAACACAGCAAGCTTAATTTTATTTCAATAACGGCTCCCTTTGGGTCTTCATGGTTGCGGTATATTGACAATGATCACTTAATTACCTATTATTGGTATTTACCTTCAACGCGCCTTTCAGTAGCATTGTCAAGTTTAGTTTAGTGAACAACCAAGCACGGGAAAATTTGGACCATAGGAGCCTGAAGATAGGAGGGAAAGGGATGTAAACAACTACGACTAAGCAGATAATTTATTACTAATGATAGGTAAGTACCTGGCAATATAATGCTCTTACTTTTATTATGATTTCACACTTTTTAGCCCATTTTCAAAGCCCCAAGCAAATCGCTGATCTACTTGTTCTTTCGATCCAAACTGATTAGTTATTCAATTATTTCGTTTTCCTCTTTTGGGAAGATTAGGGAAGCAAAAAAACACATTGTCACCACTAGATTCGCATCCGAATACGCTGCAGTAGGATTTATTTGAAAATTTAGTGGTGACCAAAGGAAAATTGACAACCAAACGCAGGTAACCTGTCAAGCTGTTATTCCAAGTGATCCCGCTTACGAGGGTTCATTTTTCTGCCGGTAGATTTCGCATCCTAAATTGAAATCGCCAATACTTAGACGGGCTAAGATGTTTCCGTTGCAAAGTGATTAATTGAATGAACACACCACATTTGTGCTTAGAAATTGAAACAAAATTTATTTGCTACTAGTTGAAATAAAATCAATCTCTAAACTGATTGTATTTATGTAACTACTAATAAAAAGTTTTGTTCTTCTGCCTCTATAATCGTTAAGTAACGTTGAAATTATTTTTAATTTCCTGGAAGTAAATTTTCTTATGAATGTTCCAGTTTGTATTGTTGGCTGTGAAATGAACTGGAAGCCATCCATTCTCATGGTGTAAAGTCTACTAATTGGTCAACGCTTTGGGCTGAACTGCTGCATCCTTAAATCAGTATGCTTTCTCTCGATTTGTACGAATCTTATTGATTTTCAAACATTCCTTTATGCATCTCTGAAGATCTGTCTCCTTTCAATCTATTTGTGACGCTAAATAAGAAGGGTTAGGAAGGGGTTTTCAATGAATAGCCTTTTCTAAACCCCCCCTCCTCCTAGTCTCCTATATTTCAATATCATTTCGCTGAATCTTTTTAAAGATGGAGATCTACTGTGCACGAGTAGGGCTAACTTATTTCGGGAAGACCTATTTGTAAAATGTTTGAGACCATGCTTAGAGGAATTGAAGCATTACTTCATTGGTCTAGCATCTTCTCATTCAGTTTACTCCGAAAAATGTTTCCACTATTTTCTTTACTTCTTAATTAACAAATAAAGGTAGTTTTAATTTAATTTGACCTTGATAAAATTAACAAAAGAATTAATAGTTTTTTGTTTGTGACAGAAGTTGCTATCATTTCGCAAGTTATTGTTTTCATCTTTTTGGTTCCTACCATATTTTTAAATTCACGTAGAACAACACGTCATTTTGATTAGTTCAATTCCCAAAGCAATACACATTTTCTTGTCTAATTATTCGGAAGCACCTATAAATGGGAACACGGCACTCCGATTTACTGGCATTATGGTGTCTCTAGTTAGGGAATGTATATCTTTGTACAATTTGATAACGAAGGAAATAATTAGGGAAAACTTATTCTTCTTGTTGAGGATAGTGACAAACTTTCAACAATAAGTGGTGTTGCGAGTCCGTCTCAAATATGAGTTTGTTGTTGACCTCTTAAGTTCTCATCTGCTATCAGAAACTCAGCTGATATGATTAAAAAGTTTAGCATGGCGGAATTGAACCGAAATGCTTCCTGATTCCCATAATTTAAGACGTTTACGATGTAACATTCCCCTGGAGTTTTCTCTAAGTCTCCTTTTATTTATTTTCAGAGTTTATATTTCCATGCCAAATGCTCCAATTCGCCATAAATCCTCCATCCTTGTTTTTCTTGGGGGGGAAAAATTGAAATTGCTCATCCATCCTCCCAGACTACACAGTTGGAGAAATAAATTTGAGTGTATACATTCAAAACTAGTAAATATTAAAACACACCATAAAACTGGCAATAATAAACGATTTATAATTTAATTAACATAAATTTCAATCCTTATTTACTGCTCCAGGATTGTCCAATCGGAGTGCCAAGTAAACTTAGAAAGTAAGTTGCGAACAATAAAAATGAAGTGAGGAAACAAATAGGAAAAAGCTGGGACTAGTGCAGCTATAAAACATTAATGTTAATTTGGATAGTAGGCGAATAGCATTTAATTTCATAGCAGTGTTTTCAATTATGAGGGATCCTTTTGAACCTTTGAAATTACAAAAAATTGAAATGTGTAGGTAATTTGTTATTTATCTATTTTTATGCGTGCGTGATTATTTGGGAAGGTTGTATTAAAGTCCATTTTTTTGTAAATGAAGAAGAAATGTGCTTAAAGTTTTCAAAGATCCGATTGAAAGTTGGGTCGATCTATATAATGTGGTATCACGTAATTTCTATGAACTTGTCAAAATTCTAAATGAATCAGGATTGAAATCGTGGAAACGGATATGGTTCTGAATGGCACGTTTCAACCCCCGTTGATTCGATTTGGTTTCCTTCAAATGCGGGACAGTTTAAGGAAAATTCAATAAAGTCGATCGAAAATTTAATAAAGTAATAATCAATAATGTAGAAACACGCGTCAATAGCCAACACCTACAAATTGTTGACAACGACGCAGTGAAACGCTTTTATATTTTTGTGGACCCTAAAGCCGGTGTTTTTTAATGATCAGTCTAAGTCCGAAGACAGAATACTAAGGACTTGAATTGATTTTTCTATTTTTAAAATTTAGTTTTTTTTTTTTTTTTTTTTTTTATTGGAATCGACTTGGTACCCACCTACTGAGAGTTTATTGAAAGAAACTGCGTCGATAAATTCGATAGGATATAGAAAATCTCGCTCACTGCACCTTACCTCTTAGTAACTCACCCTCATGGGATTGAGAGTGATAAGGTCTCTGCTGTTTGAAATTTATTTAAAAGTTGTAGGTCTGAAAACATTTAAACTTGAAAATGACCGGTTTCGTTATATGGTAGAACCCATCATAACTAGCCTGGACCTCTAATCAGGACGTTTTATTCCGAGTTCCCTCGAAAAAAGAATTTTCATTCTAAAATACCTTATTTCACCAAAAATCGTCAGTATCAAATAATTTATTTAATACTTTGAACAGTTATTGCAAATATTTTCTAGCATGAACAATAATGCTTGTTGTCGGTGTTTGTTGAGATGTTATGAACATGAAAAAAGAAACATCACAGTGTTTTATCAACATAGTTTGAAAAATCAATGCGTGCACATACACATCATTGTTTATAAAACACTATTCTTCCCAATTTTCTATCAGTTTGGGTAAACCAGACGCTCCGTATCTGATCATTAGAAGAATGATACTGTAGATTCCGTTTATAACGAATCCGGATGTAGATAGGTCGGATGTAGCGATGGAAACAGCATCAGAAGTTTGGTTTCGTATGTCACTCGGCAGTCAATATTTCGGTTATAGCGATGCTGATTATAACGATATTCCGCTTATAACATGAAAATATAGGCCTTTTAATCTCTTTCCTCGTTTCGCATATTGTGATGACATGGAATTCTTGCAACCCCCCCCCCCCCCCCCCCCCCTCGCTGGTGTCTTGCCGTCGTGGAACGAAACCAAAAGTTTGAGACCGTATCCCGGCTAGAGAGACAGGGGTAGGATATCTCGTAAATTTTAGAATGCCTATTGTATTGTAGAGCAGGAATCCTTTGTTCATTTTTTACCTTACCCAGTCAACCTTTCTTCAATCGAACCTGTTTCTTTTCTTTTTAACTGTTCATATTAATTGTAAACCCCCCCCCCTCCCCTTCTCCAATTACTTAAGGTGGGTTCACGTCCATCCGGAATTGGGGCAATCCGTCAATGCAATAATAAATCAATAAAACACTCAAATCGAACGCAGTTTTATACGGCCCAATTGGGCTAAAAATCCTTTCTAATTATCCTTTTCCGTTTGTGACATTTTTGACTTACCAATAGGTTAGCAGGTTTCTGTTTTTCGAAAAAGTAAGTAGGTAGGTATTTGAAAAGAGATATCACGTTTACAAAAAGATGAAGTATAGAAATACCGCCCATATGTCCTTGAAATGGACAGATTACCTACGTTAAAACTGCAAAAGCGACATTGTTTTGGAATGAGACTGTTGGGTAATTATTTGGTCCTTTCTTCTTTTATCAACTGCCTATCCTAAGATAGTTATGTTTCTACCCAAATACCGTGTGTAGACAGGCGAATTGCAAATAATTTATGCATTAATGCACCATAAGAAGAGGTACTCAAATAATGTAGGTACATATCAATCTCTTGTGTATTATTCAAACATCATTATCGTTTAAGGAGCTTTGATATCCGTGAAATATTTGATAGGCAGGAAAAAGTGTGGGAGGAAAAGGTCTGTGGGAAATGCAATGGTAATAGAAGACACAAACAATGATAACATCTACACAACCAGAGGGTTGTTGACACCCTGCCGCAATTCTGCACTCCCCTCCACTACTTCCAACCGCTGACGCATTTACCGATTGCCGCGTTTCCAGATGGATGTGAACCCAGCTTAAGTGGTAGATTATGCTAGAATGAAAACAAATAGTCGTGCATCTTAATCGTATGAGCGAAATTTCGTAAATTATCGTATGACTATTATCATGTTGGTGTTATGAAATTATTAACTATCAATTTTATGGCAATAAACTTGATGTAAATAATTTAATGCCGTTTTAACTAAGACTTTTAATTTTTAACAATTGTTTGCTTATACACATGCATGCAACTGATCCCAGCTCTTTGTCTTTCCCCGTTTTCGGGGTATAGTGATGTCCGCTTATAACGATATCAATGTAACAGTCCCTTATTTAAATTCAGGGTTCGTGGGAGGGGTAATTTTCCCCCTCCGCTGCACCAAAACCGAGGTTTATTGTGCGGTTCTCTCTCCTGTTTCCAACCTATAGGTTCTGGAGCCAATCCCCCTCCTCCACCAGACTGACAATTCCCGTCACAAGGTCGTCAACCCAGGGGAGATCAAGGATCCCAAAGGTTCTGAATCGTTTGGCTTCGAGTGCTGGGCATTCAAAGAGAAGATGAGAGGCGGTTTCTTCCTTCTCTCCGCACATTCTGCACACTGGATCACCTGTGTAGGCTCCAATCCTGTGCAGATGTTTCCTGAAGCACCCGTGCCCAGTCACCATTCCCACCAAGAGTCTTATTTTCCTCCTCGAGAGATTTAGGGCGGCTGTACTCCAACGATGGCAGGGTGCGTTCATTAATTGTCCCTTGAGCATCTTTATAAACGGAATCCACTGTTTGTAGATACGGACGAAAGAGGGAAGTCGTCACGACATTTGATACACAACTTTTATTTTCCAAAAACTTTTCAAAAATGATGATAGGAAAACATGTAGAAAACTTTAAACTCAGTTTAGTTGGGGGAATGGCCGGTTGAGAGGGGTTCTGCCGTAGGTACTCTAAAGTGTGTAGGGTGTGTATTGTAAATCAGTAGGGAAGTTTTAGCCATATATCTTCGAGAAAAGCTCGCATAGCCTTAAAAAGTAGTTTCAGATACATTGTTGAAGATAATCTGATCTACACATTGTGCAATTCTCTGATTTCACCTTCCCTCACAACTATTTTAATTTTAACCTTTCACTATAATTATTTTGTACTACATTCGGTAGAGGTGCTGTATTTTGGAGAAATCTACATACCTACAATGGTCTAAGTATAGATTGAGTTAGAAATATATCTATGTAGTTTCTATAAGGTTTAAGTTATTAGTTTCTTCTCTGCTTTTATTATATAACTTCTTTTTTCGCCTTTGTAGTTACCATTAGATTTTACTTTTATTGATATGTAATATCCCAAGAAAATGAAAAACAAACAAAATCTGTGATCATCTTTACTAAAGAATTTTGACGTACGTGCCAATTAAGAACTCTTCTTAAATTGGTTTGTGTACTAAATCCATAACCATTCGAGGCAAAATCTTGTTCTGTACTTCATGTAAATTATCTTCCTTTGTCGTATTGGTACCTGACCCTTGCTACTACTATTTCTGCTATACGACTGACAGATGAATATATTAATGTGTGTATAAAAATAAACAAACTGTCAGAAAAACCATTGCTCATTTTCCTTCTTTACGCAGTATGAAGAAGTTTTTCCTGATGTATAGGTTCAGGTGGTGAAATGAAATTAAATGAATTTGTGACAATATATTGTTACTGAAAAATCAGTAATGCAAAACTGCAAGAAAAATAAAATACAGACTTAACTTATATTATATACAGTCGAACTTTCGTCAGAGGTTTCGTTCCTCAAAACCAACTAAATATTAATATAATAAAATAAATACATGTGGCTCAGGTTTATTAGTTTGACAGACTAATCAAGTGAGCCACACCAACCAATTGACACTTTGTGAATCAGTTCCATATATTTTTGTACATTGTGCATTATGTCAGGATCGCCAACCGTAGAAGTTGTTAGCACGCCGATATGGTTGCTGAAATCCATAACCGTAAGATGGCTGTCTGTAGGAATATTCGCGTCTGTCGTAATAGTCATTTCGAGAGTACTCATTACTGTAGTTTGTATGATACATTGGATGCCCTGCAAAATCAAGTTAGATTTGTTTAAGTTTATCGTTTCCAAAGGGAAGTAAATCTTAGTAATCGGCTAAAGGAGTACAATAATTAGGCTCGTTTCACACATATTCAGTTCTATTTGGTTCGATCCGTATTAGATTCCGAAACAAAACGACGTACACCTGTTTGTGTACATGGTTTACATTCTGTTTGGTTCGAACTTGCCAATTTCAATAATAATCATCATAGGTAGAAGATCTATTATTGCGCTAGTCCTCTACAATAAAACGAAGAAAGAATACAAGAATTCATTGGGTCATCCCACAGCACTAGCCTGTTATGGACTAATTAAATTAAGTGGTCAATAAATCTTTAAAGATTTTTCTAACATTGATTCATAAAATGTAAAAAATACAACCAAATACAAACTTGCCCCTAGGCCAAGGCAAGAAAGAAACCGAAACTGAACCTCGTAGATAAGGTGAGCAGTTGGGATCCGAATTGAAACTTTTATGGGTTAGGCACCACTGAGACCAAGTAAGAGCTATTGTGACATACTTGAATTGAAAACTTGATGGGAACCTATTAGAGCCGAGGGGGCGTTCAGTACTATATGAGTTCTATTCGGTTCTTTTATGACCAGATACGGCATTACCGAATACCGACTGAACCACATATGTGCGAAGCGAGCCTTTATTTTACTTCTCAAAGTCCATGGACAAAGGGGAATAAAAAACGGTCATTCAAGCCTCCCTATGTAATTGTCTATTTATAAACAGGGTTCAAAACTGTTTTAGTGTCATATCCATGAGGAATGTCCGACCAGACTTGTAGGCACAGTTCGAAAAACAGTGGAGCCTGGATGGTAGCAGTGAGCTGTGCTCTAAGCGGGTATAATTGCAAATTCGATTGTTTACGTAGCTGTTTAAGCGGGGATGGTTCAATTCGCGCACGCATGTACTAATCGTTTACCCGTTCCTTCGCGGTTTTAATGTGGAAGACCCTTCACTACACGCCAACAAGCGACCAAATAAGCAACACTGTGTGTATGAACAGCTACCAGCGAGTAAGCAACCAGCCCTCGTACCAGCCAGACTCCAATGTGTTTTTACCCTTAGGTTACTATGGGCCAGTTTCACCGTTTGAGTTAATCAAGAATCAGCATTAACGCGGCATTATATTTGAGCTTAATCAGACGTTAAAGCGATTTTTCTTTCACCAACACCCGTCGATGACTAGACGATCTGATTACCAAAGCTGATTAACTAATTACCCGACCCTCAAGAAATTAAGAGGTTAACATGATTATTATTACTTCTTATCTGACGAGATTTCCATAGTTTTCTGTCACAACCCTCCCATCAACTAGTATCCTCCAACACATCAATTTCTTGGAAATGTAGGTATGATACCCTCCAGTACCGGAAGATCTACAGTGTAGGCCAAAAGAGTAGAAAGATAAAGATGTTTAATTTCACTTCACGAGTTCCTCATTTAAAAAGACTTTCGAGCGCAGGTACCTATAGTGGTTTTTACTCTCTCTCATTTAAATGTATATTCAAAATTAATGTTTAAATTTCAGTGTTTCAACTTAGAAAAAATCAACTAATCGTTTGAGAATTCGAGAAGAAACCGCTGTTGAAGTTGTCTTCTAGGTTATGGTTCCGAGCTCCTGGGAGCCACTTTTCTTTCCAAAATGGACACATGCGCTATGATTTATGGACAAAATGAGACGTTTCGTCGTTAACTTAACCAAACCATAACCGGCTGCAGGGATGATTACGTGGTGAAAGAAAATTTCTTAACACAGCTCTTGAACACCGGTCTCACGTTACCGTTTGGTTAAGTTGATGAGATGTTAGCTGAGATCAGTGAAACTGGCCCTATGGATGCATATTCTGACGAACTTTTGTTCTGATGAATTCGTCCGAACAATGGCATGAACGTCAGAACAGTTTGAACGACTGAACTAATTTGTCTTGACTGAACTAGTTTTCTTCTGAATTTCTCCAAACTGATGTCACGCTAATGAATGTAAATAACGATAACAGTGATAGTTACCTAATATGTGGGACCTCAGTTTTTTGTTCTGTACTACTTCTTTCGTCGTTCTTTGTATTTTTCTTCCATTGCCAAGGATGTTGATAAAAATTAGTCTCATTTTTACAATAGGTCTTTGTAGGACATGAGAAACAAATTGGGGTATATAAGCGATTTTTTTATTTCAAGCTTGAGACGCAATAAGACTAATGACACAATCATTGGGCAGAAAAAGTCTCGTTTCATCCGTAAGGAGCTTAAAGGGTAAATTGGTGCTTGCAACTTATGACGTCATAAGTCGCAGGGACAACCTTGTCTACGAATTTCTAGAACCAGTAGGTTAACATACGGATTTCTAAAATACTATAGTTTACTGTTACGAACGCTCTATGTAGCGAACTCTATCCTGCCAAAAACAAACAGACTGTAGTATTTTGCATGTCCTCTCTGCTCTACTAATATATTTGCACGTTCACTGCGTCTCGATGTATAGGTCATTGAACCGGTTTCTTCATGGTGTGTCTTGATGGACAGGTACGCAAACGACGTCCTTACGATGGAGTGACCGACGTCCGAATATCAGTTGCTGGGGGAGTCAATTGAAGACTTAGGGTGGAATTCATAGACAAAGCCTGAGTGTGTGTGTTCACTCGCACTCACCTAAGGGCCATGTCATACGAGCGCTATTGCCGTCGCGCTGATAGCGTCGAGATAGCGCCGGAAAAAGTACATGTCATACGTGACGGCAAATGCGTCGCGTTGATGCCGTCCCACCAACGCCAGGTGCCTGTCATACGTAGCGTCTTCCGGGCGCATTTGCCGTCGCGGCAATTATGTTATTAGGTGTTCCAGTTGTTCTGCCAGTGCTCACGCGGCAAATGCGTCCCGCTAGCGCTAGCGCTCCGTATGACAGGGTCCCGGCGTCACGTGCGCCGCGTTGCTAGCGCGACCGTCGGCGTTGGCAGCGCCCAGCGTCCGGCTAACGCGGACTCGCCGACGGCATTAGCGTCCGTATGACATGCTCCATAAGAACCCCTTTGCCGGGTTGGAGCGTTTTTAACGCGACGCTATCAGCGCGACGGCAATAGCGCTCGTATGACATGGCCCTAAATGGAGGGTTACCCTCAACTCACCAGTTCGAATTCATAGTTGAGTGGGGTGGTTCACTCCACAGTTAGGGGCACACTCAGATTACAGGAGCTCAACAGTGCACTCAGGGTACACTCAACGCTTTTTCCACATAAGTTGGCATCCCTGGCAGTACGATGTAGGGGAATTTTCCCTGGTTTGAGGAAAAAAGGACGGGAAAATTCCCTCTCACATTCCGCACTGATCAATAACAGTTCTCAAAGGTTACACTTTTCTTTGTGTTTTTGCTTTTTAAGCTATTATCCTTGTTCCTTGGCGAGACAGGACATAGGCCTTATCAGACAAAAACCAAAGTTATTGGTCGTCTCGCCTGGATCAGGGCAGCCATAAGTTGAAGTGAATCCTGGTTGCTTGTTTGTTGACGTGCTGATAATTTGGGTTTATTATCTATTGATTTGTTGTATTGAATTGTATAATTATGTATAGAGTTGTGACGAAAAAGAAGTGAGAAAATGAGAAAACAATGATTCGCCAGTTAGTTTTGAAGAACAGATATGTAGTTGAAAATCAGAAGAGTTATGGTATAATGAGACTGTTGGACAAAAAGAAGACGTGAGGTTTTGGAAGAGCTGCAAGCAATCACATTTTCTTGGAATTCTCATTGATTGTACATCCTGATGAATGGAAGGTAGGTACCTACCGACAACTCATTCCACAAACCAAGATGAATCTGAAAACCATGCACTACAAACTTGGTATGTAGAGATTGCATAAAATCAAAGAGCGACCAGCACTTTCAGCTGTGGTACCTAGTTATAAATCCTTTCCATTTATTTTAGGCTCCTAAGGGTTTGTAGTTGTTCATGACGGTATCTTTCCCGAATCGAAATAGTTTGCGAAATATTTCGTTGTTGATTGTGTAACATTCGAATGGGATATGTCACATCAAACATGTACCTAACTACTGTTATGTGTGCGTATTCTTATAAAGTTTTTGAATAAACTCCGAACTTAAATAAACGATGTATGTTCTATTCTATTCTATTCTATATTACCTATTCCTATACCTACGTGAAAATAACAATAAAAGTATCAGTTGACGCACTTAAGTGACCTCCTGCCGTCACTCAGGATTTTACACCATTGAGCTGAGGGTGATACTCACCTCAACGCCATTTTTTTGTTTATGAATCCCGTTGAGTGTGCACTTAGGTTGCACACTCAGTGCACCCTCAGGGTCGCCCTCAAATCACGTCTATGAATCGCACAGAGTGCATGAATTCCCTTATCGATACACTTGGGGGCCCACTCAGACTCAATTCCCGTCTATGAATTCCGCCCTTAAAAATCGATTCCGAGTTGAATATTACTTTTCGATAGTGCATGAAGGTAGTTGTATCTCTCGTTGCGCCCTCAGGTTGATTACAAATTAGAATCGATCATTGAAGTTGATATTTCGATTTATCATTAGGGTTCTCGAAATTCCTTTCAGGCTCTTGAGAAGTTTGGTTGTTGGAGACGCAGTCAACGTGTTAATACCTATATCTACTAATATAGTTGGGAAAAAGTAAATAAATCGGCCATGATTTCGTTATCTTGAATCAACCATTTCAGCTTAGCCAACCTTTAGACGCCATAATCTGTAGGTTCGACACAGATACATGGTGGGGATCCCTTGTACTACTATTAGAAGTTTAATTCAAGCTCCAAGTTTTCAAATGTTGTTTATTCTCAATTTTCTATAGCAGATTACATCTCGTTTAAATCGGATAAAAACTAGTATTTCATGCTTATGAAATACATGCAGATGTAAAAACTTGATTTTCTACCATAATGATATCCCCCATTGCGTACGAACTCAACAGTACGCCAGTATGTTTGGCTGTTTTCATTTGGTTTATGTTGTTTTATCTGCTTCTTTATAAATGTGATCTTATACACAAAAACAAAAAACTAGGGCTAAAAAAAGGGGGGGGGGGGATTGAAGAAAAGGAACAGGGTAGGTAATCATTGTAGTCCGAAATGGTGAGAAACGTTCTGACTATCAAAAGCTGCAGTCAGTGTATCCACCATCCGACCTTATTCTGATGGTTCATTGTGACGAATTCGTAAAAAAGATCGTCAGAAGTTTGTTGAAATGCTGCTTAAATCATAAAAAAAATAAATAAATAGAAATAAATGAATAAAATATGAAATTAAATAAAAAGCTTCATAATAGGTATGCATCTACAGCAATCTTAGCTTAAGAATTTGGTAGCGATCTGCCCTTCATTGAAAAGTTGCTGACTTACTCCGATGTTGACTTGAATTAAATGTAATTAACTTACCTGTGAAGTTGGAAAGAAGAGAATCCACTACATAGCGAAGGGGCGTCTTGTAATAAACCAGGCCAGCTAGGATACCTGCAAGGTGTCCCATGAAGGAGGCGTTAGGAACGAGAACGTGGATAGCAACGAGTTCAGCCCAAGCAGCGTACTTCGTAGGGACTTGAAACCCTTGCACATATGTGTACCCAACTGGATTCTCCAAAGTCGTGAGGAGTTTCAAAGCAAATATTACACCTGATAAAAAACGGTATGATTACTATAATGTATGCACAGATCCAAGATTATAAATACGTAGGTAATTAATGCTTTTCTGTAATTATATCTAGGGGCACTAGAGGGTGTTTTATTGATGCGCCGTTATTCGTCACGCGCCGGACAGAGCTAATTTCAAATGCATTCGAAAAATTGCGGGACGAGCGCCTTAGGGAGGTCGTACTAACCGACATGCTGCCCGGCAATGTTGGCAGCACTGTCCGTAGCCTGTGTCACTTGTTCTTCAGCTTGTGCCGTGACAGTTTCACTGCGCTTTTCAACTTTTATATTTTGCGTTTTCCAACACAATTCGCATTTGTTTTTCTGGAATTTCTGCGAAAGTTTAGTGATTATTCATGGGTTGTGTTGTTTTGAGTGACCAGTTTCATTCAACCGTTCCTTTCCATGGTTCGGGTTTGTTCTTGAAACAGGGCAATTTTGATGACGATCGCCGGGAAAGATGTTGTCCTATGTATCCTCCCAAATTGGAGTTTAGTCTGTCGCCCGGACAAATGTGGGAACCTTGATTCGGCAACAGGCCTGATCCGGCGAATCTGAAAGTTTTGCGGGTTTTGACCTCGCCAAAGGTGGTTCGGATGACAATTTGAACCCCACGTTGGGAACTAATCCTCCCGGGGGCCGTTTAAGTTTAATTATAAATTCCTGTCATGTAATTACAGCTCAGATATCGCGACTTGGTTGAAGGAGGTTCATATTCTCCAGCCTAATCTGTTGTTACATTCCCAAGATCCTACTTTCATTAACCAAATGTCATTAAAAAGCTTGTATACGACCACGTAGGGTGGCATTGCCCCACCAGGGAAGATCAAGTCGTTTCTCCGACTTTTTCTGGTAACCAAGCCATCCGAGGGGAACATTTAGTTTGGAATTTGAAATATTTCAATTCTTTTATGCGCCCCCACATTCTAAATTAGAGGGCTATCGCACTATTACGGTGTACCCCACAGATGCGTATTATATGGTTCTGGTTGGAATCTCTATGAATTCACATGCTTGATGATGGGTTATCCCCTCCTATTTTTCATACTTTAATGAGACCAGTTTTATGAGTTTGACATCTTCCTTCCTGAAGTGTCCTCCATGTCAATTATCTTGATGACTTTGGGATCCTGGGTTCCTCATCTCTGGCTGTGCGTATCAGGTCAATAAGTACAAAGCATTTGTTACAAAGCTGGGGGTATATTATTAGCTGGGATAAGTGTGTTCTTGAACCTGCCCAACAATTTACATCCCTTGGTTTAGCTTTTTGACACCGTATCATAACCTGGTTAGTTATGTTTACCTACACTTTTCTGGTGCTAGTAGCCACTTTTGCAGCTCGCACATGTGATTTGTCTGTGCTTGTAGCTGCCCTTGCTGCTTGCACAGCTATAGTTATGGATACTGCGTGTATAAGTCAGGCAATTAATAGCAAATTGTTCTGCTTCTAGGTGAGCAACTTGGTTGAGAAATTTGCATATGACCGGGTAAAGTGTCTCTGTGCCCCTCCCTCCCCGGGAAGATCAAGTAATTTCCCCAATTTTGATGGCAGGTTCATCCTGAGTTTGAAATATATAAATACTTTCATTTCGCCCCACATTTTAAATTGGAGGACCACTGCACCATGCGAGATTGGGTTTCCAATGATTGTTATGGGACTACTGTTGATCTAACGAATGCATATTATATGGTATCTGTAGCCACCAAATATCGGAAGCTTTTGCGCTTCAATTTTCAGGGGAAACCATCCAAATTGACATGCCTACCAATGGGCCTCTCGATTTCCCCTTTTTTTCTCAAATTAATAAGACCCATAGTCCAGTATCTACGTCCCCGATACATTCCCTGTGTCAATTACTTAGATGACTTTGGGGTCCCAGGTTTCTCCTTAGCTCCTGGCACGTCACCACGCAGGTTGCCTTATTACGAGGCTTGGGTTTCATTATCAATTTTGATAAATGTATTCTCCGCTCTCCCCCCTTTCCATCTACCCTGACCTCCTGTGGTGGTACACTCATGTTCTTCCATGGGGACAACTGAACAAGTAAAGGTACATTGATTTCCGTTTATTTAAATCGTATGAAACTGAGAATAAATCACGAGGCCCTATTTATTTTAGTTTTTTGAAACGTTGAAAAATAATGATTCTAAGAAACAGATGAGAAAACGAGCAACTTTCCCCCGGCAATGTGTTGCTGCCATGATATCTGCAATAGTTTCTCAGTAACATTACTCAAAATTTGGCAATGATTGCCAACATCACAGATATTTCAAGAAGATGTTGATGAGAGCCTGTTATGATGACCACTCATGATGGGCAATACGTTACTTCTATGTTAATTTTAAGCAAATTTTCTTTGAAAGTTATGGGATTCTATCTTGAAAATCTAGAAAATTGTTATTTCCCAAAATTTGTATAATAACCGGGTTTGAAGCATTCTAACCCGATTGATTTTAATTTTATATTGTCAGTCAAACTCAGTTTTTTACGTAACCTCTAAAAGGCGAATTAGGCACAACATTACAAAGTTTTATTATATTTGAAGGGTGCTTCAAAAAAATGTATACACACTTTGAACTTCCATAGAAAATTTATTTACCGTTCTACAAAGTTAAATTTCAGGAAAATAGAAAGCTGAAAGTCCAATGTAAATGAAACATAAATAACAAATGTTAATACTGTAAAAATCTATAGTTACCAGCTGCAGTGAATTGATGGACTCCTACAGAAAAACTAGGGATGGTAAAAAATAATCGATTATTTAAGGAATCGATTAATTAAGAAAAAGTAATGATACTTTTTTCTTAATTAATCGATTCCTTAAATAATCGATTATTTTTTACCATCCCTAGTTTCTCTGTAGGAGTCCATCAATTCACTGCAGCTGGTAACTATAGATTTTTACAGTATTAACATTTGTTATTTATGTTTCATTTACATTGGACTTTCAGCTTTCTATTTTCCTGAAATTTAACTTTGTAGAACGGTAAATAAATTTTCTATGGAAGTTCAAAGTGTGTATACATTTTTTTGAAGCACCCTGTATATTGAATTATTTGAAATGTGAACACAGAAATAGAAACATAAGTATCATAATTATACGGTGAAAAAGTTTTTTCTAAATAAAATTCTGCTATATGTACTGACAAATTTTTGAATTTTATTATTATTATTATTTTTTTTTGTAGATTTTTAGCACATTTTATTTTAATGACACTAAAAAAAAGCTGAATGTGATAATTCATAGTAGATAAACTTTAAAAAAGTAATATATCCCAATTTATAAAATTCAGCTTCAGTATGGGTAGCTTTACTTGAGCTATGTCTAAATTAAAACACAACCTCATCGAATTACCAGCCCCTTTGCTCGTCTTAGACACAGAAACCTACCGGATACCTCCGTATTAAACATTTCTGATAGACATTTTGTTATTACATCTCTTCTTATGCACACAAATCTTCAAATTAATTTATTATTTTGTATAAGCGCTTCATTTCTCATTTTCCTGAAGTGAAATTAATGTAAGTTAAATATAAGTTAAATTAATAAACAAAAAATTAATATAAGCTAATCTTATTAAGATATGTTTCATCCTTTTTTGAACTCCAAACCAGACAATAACTCCATAAACATGGTAGCGAAAAGTCGAAAACCCCAATAAAGTACATAGGTATAACAAATCTCTTATGACATATAACTATAATGGATCAACTACTATCTAATACTTACCGGAAAATCCAATGGCACAAGAAGACATAGCATGTTTATTTTCCAAAAATTCTGCTGAAAAGTATGCGAGCGCAACGTAGAAAAATGAAGTTAATGTGGATATAAATGCTAGAAGTAGCGCAAAGTTGGCGCTACCGTATTTGTACTCGAGAGTCCGTCCTTTAACCAAGTAACTTATCATGTTGTAGTAGAGGTGCATATCGTCAGCATGCTCTATCGTTGACAAGAAGAAAGATTTATAATCATGGTGGTATAGAACCTTTTTACCACTTATGCATACATCCCATTTCTCCCAAGGAACATTAATCACTCCAATGTATAGCAAAGCCTGAAAACAAATCATAATTACTTAAAAATAAGACAGTCAACGAAGGCAACGATGACCTAATGTTTCATTTAAGAATAACCTAGTGGCATTTTGAATTTTGAAACATTTTCCATTGGCTTCTAGAGATTTCACTGGAAGTACGAGAGCAAGGCAGAAAATTAATAGACAGTTCCTAAACGATAAGTCAAATGGAATAAGGTGCTTGGGGATTTTATCACCTGGTGGAATAATTCTGACTTATTGGAGACTAGCTGCTCCGGCTCGCTACTCTCGCCTCCAAGTCCAGCCGGGGGGAAAGCCCCCCGGACCCCCCATTAAATTGCTCGCTTCGCTCGCAAAGTGTGGCATGTAGGGAATATTGCTCGCTTCGCTCGCAAAGTGTCGCATGTAGGGAATGTTGCTCGCTTCGCTTGCAAAGTGTGGCTGTATACATGCGATGTATTACAATTGAAACATGTAGGGGATGTTGCTCGCTTCGCTCGCAAACGATAGATCCCTAAGGGTAGGTTTAACTTCTGTAGGGGGGAGTTATACTGCCCACCCAACTTGGCAGACGTTTTTTTCTGTTGGAAATTCTTACAAACAAATTAAATCTTATAAAACTACGTGGAACCACGAAAAGTTTATTAGGGAATGTTGCTCGCTTCGCTCGCAAGGTATTTATTCCGTTGAAATGAGTCATCGAGTCCCTTCAAGACGTAAGTGCGTAGGCCTGGCTCGCAACATTGTGAAACGGGCGGCAATCTCGATTAAAAATGTCATTTTAAACGCTTCGCCTCTCTTACGCTCGCAGTTGGACCAACTTCCCGTCACTTTTTTTGATATCCGATTTCGGATTCAGATTCGTCGGGATCAAACCTTTATTTCGCCGAAAAACGTACCTTTATGGGGTATATTTTAATGGGAAAAAACGTAGTTTTTCGTCGGACTTTTCGAGAAAACGGGTCCGTACTCTCGCATTTTTTTGACGCATTTCCCGATACTTTTTTCGCGATCCGATCGCGCCGTCGTCTTTCTTGTTCAAAAACCTACGAAACCGGTGTTTTTCCGGAATTTTTAAGTTCCCGGAAGTTCTCCGGAAGTTTAGAGGGGTAGGGGAAGCGGGGAAGTCCAAAAAGCGCACATTAACCGTTACTTCGACCCCCCTCCCGCCCTACGGCCCATGGTTCGGCTGGGATTAGAAAATTTTAAATTCGCTTATACACCCTACCGGAAAATCCCAAGAAGATCCCTCACTCGTACACTCCCCCCACTCAGCCGTTTGGCCGTGCATAGACACGACAAACAAACAAACAAACAGACGGAGTTTCATTCTTATAAATAGTATAGATAGATAGATGAGGCGGCTCATCTCCCCGCACATGCACAGTAGTGTTTTCTGTTCATCTCTATCTCCCTATCGCTTTAGGAACTTTATAATATAGCATAAAAGACGTTACGCAGTGAAAAAGGTAGTAGGTATGCCCTTCCTAAAGAATGAAGATTACCCACCCATTTCATAACTTCGTAAGGTGGTTTTTGTATGAGAAAATACCAAAAAATAATTTTATATTCCTCACAGCAGTCTAAAAGAGGCTCCATTCCCACTTTCATCATTTTTGTTCGAGCAGAACTAGAGAATATTGCCTCAAAGCACAATGAGGTAGGTGTAATTTAAGCGATTTTGTGATTATTATTATTGGTTTATTATTTCCAATAATAAGCCTATGTGATCGTATAGCAAAAAATTTTTATAACCCCCCCTCAAACTTTGTCACTTTACGTTTCAAGGTGCTTAGAATCCAAATTTGAAATGTCCGTCCGCCGTTCGGGCCATAAAAGGCCTTAGAATTGACTTGAAAAATCTATTCTTTCGCACATAGACTCCACTTGGGGTCTAGTTGGTCCTAACTTCTCGCCAGCTCGATCGCTCCACACCCATGGGTGCTATGAGCCAAAAATAGGTGAAAAAGTGTCTTTTTTTGTGTATATTTCAAGTTGTATAGAAATTGGAGATTTATGAGTGAAAAGAAAATGTTAGCTATTAATTTTATGGAAAAAAAGTATTCTAAATGATACTCTTCTATTCAAAAAGAGATTTTGGATTTTAGGCTATTTTTTGCAATTTTATAGATTTTTTAAAACAAAATTCAATGAAGTTCAAGTTTTTAGCATAATTTCGTACATAAATTGTTGAATGTTCTATTTCATAGTTGATAAACTTCATTTGACCAATCTTATGCTAAAAAATATCAATTTGAAGATTCTTAACCATTTTCAGTGATTTTGTCAGCACATTTTTTGAAATCTGACCAATTAAATTATATCAATATACAGTATAGGTAAGTAACACTTTTATGTGTTGGAAAGATGGCTTGGTAATAAATTGTTATGTTTATCAACTATATTAAAAAGCGTAAAATTGTGAGATTCCGCTGCTGTGATGGATTGAACCCATTTGTGAGGTCCGAAGCTCCGAGTTCGATACTAAATATACTATGTATAAGCGGCGTTTAATAATCATGGACCAGAGATCTACGTAGAAGGGCTGTCTAATACATAAATAATAAACCTTTGTGTAATAATTTGCAGCGTTTATTTAATTGTGAGCTTCAGTCCCAAAAAGACTAATGACTCCATCATGCGGTAAAAGTCCCGCAAATTCACAATGTGTCATAGCACACTAATAGGATTAGCGTCATTAGTATGATTAATATAACACATACTAGAACATGGAACACACCTACCTGACCGACAATCGTCACCAATGTCACTGGTGGTATTGCATCATAGCCAACGTTAAGTATTTCTCCCAGTAAAAGCAATACCCCCAATTCCAATCCTCTTTGTCTTCTCTGTTCTCTTCTCATTTTGGACCAAAGTCATGGAATAAGTAAGTGACTCAATGGCCTGAAACAAACGTCAATACCCAATGATTAAATTCAAACAAATTAGGTAAGTAGGTATCTACTTATATGATTGAATATGGTACATTATTGTATTGAAATTAATAAGTAGGATTTGGCGAATAAGTGAGTGACTCCTCTCCTTAAAATCAGTGCATTCTGAGGCTATGGGGAGCCTTTCCAATCCATATGATCTGATGGTAAGTTCTGAACTAAGACGTCGACTCCATTCTTGGTCTTAGCATTCTCCTTGGTACAGCATCTGCTGGCATTCCGGCATTCCGGCACATGACCCAGCCACTGAATCCGACTTGCCTTAATGTCCCTTAAAATATCTTAATTATTTAGAATTTCAGCAATTGCACTATTCTTATCAGCCAACCAGTTCCATCATTAATTGCTCCGTGTAGCCATCTGATAATCTTTCGCTAGAAAACCTCAGCATTTTCTTGTCTTCTGCATACATTGACCACGTTTCGGAGCCACCGATGTGTTCCTCAATTGTGGAAGATTGCTGAGGTTATCATGATTCCTAAACAGGCAAGCCCCTCAATGAACCAAGTTCGTACAGACCAATTTCCCTCCTACCCGTTTTATTACAACTTTTCGAAAAGCTAATACACAAACGACTAGTACCCATAATTGAAGATCGCAAGCGTTTCCAAGATGTTAGTTTGGTTTTCGACAGAAACATTCAACGATTGATCGAGTCCATCGAGTAGCACATATTTATAATCGAACAAGCGCTTGAGAAACAGAAAGTCGCTCTGCCATCTTCCTTGACGTCGCTCTGGCATTTGACGAAGTTTAGCATGAGGGACTCAATTACAAGCTGCACAAAACTCTGCCATCGAAGTATGCTGAGCTGCTTCAATCATACCTCACAAATCGTTATTTAAGAATAAAGCAAGAAGATGGCTCAGAGCTAAAACTGATCACTGCAGGTGTCCCACTAAGGAGCGTACTTGGCCTCCTACTGTGTGTTCTCTATACTAGTGATCTCCCAGAAATTGAAATGAACACCACAGCCACTTTCGCGGACAACATGGCGCACAGTGGGGGTAAAGCGAGGAAAAAATTATATTTCCAGAAAGTGCACATTTTTTAAATTCGCTAGGTATTTGTTCTTATAGTAAATTAGTTTTAGAACCCAAAAATAACAGCCGTTTATCGCATAAAATTAATATAAACCTAGAGGCTAACGTCCTAAGTTGAAATTTAGTGGTCACGCGTAAAACATGAGTCGTTTTCAAATCATTCGTTGCACTCAGATTGAATTGTTTTATATGATTCGACCATTTATATGTGATGGAATTATACCCTTAAAGGAGTGGCAATGCATTTGATCAGGCGCGAGAAAGAGATTCAGAAGTATTTTGAAGAGAAAACGCTCAATATATAAGGCTTCAAATTAGGAGATGGGCAAAAACAGAGCACCAGCTATCCTATTTATATGCAATGGGAAATGTAAGCTCTCAAGCTCAACCCCACCACAGCTACCGGCCGGGGCCACCGTGCTGAGATCAGTATTTATACCGATTACTCAACTGAGTCCAACCAAGACTTTTAGGGCTTCAAGAATCCAAAGACTACAGCTGACAGCGGGAGTAAAAACAAGCTGACGAAAACTCAGTCGATATGAATACACGTCATACAATTTATGACTAATTATACAATGACCTGACTAATAGGTAATAGATAGCAATACCATAAAAACCAATCCGCCGCAAAGGCTATCATATTTATATTCACGCAACAATCTTCATTTGTAATATGAAGTAGGTACTTAGAAAGAAAATTGCACAGTTATAATTGAAAATAATAAATGTTTTAAGAACAAAATAATGATACAATAACAGAAAAACAAAAACTGTTTTAATAAGAACTAAGGCAGGCTATGTTCAAAAGAGACTGGGGGAGAAAAAAATGACAATATTATACGTAATTGGCACCTACCTCAAGGGCATAGAGTGATGCAGGATGAAATATGATTAAATTCTTTTTCGAATTGAGGTGGCAATCGGCAAGTCACAATTTTATTGCGAAATTTTGAAATGTCATGTGATTGTTAGTTCAACATTCACGTTAACGTCACTTTCACATTTATAATTCAGAATAAACCTCTGTTTCTTCTTCTTCTTTCTTCTCACTTGTGGTCTTTGTTGTTGCATCGGCTTTCTCTTAGATACACATTCCAAATAATGTACAAGATCAACCTTTTGATTCATGAACGAGTAAAATTATTTTCGCGAGAACCAAAATCGCACAACCAGGTTTTCTACCAGAGATCGCGTTTAATTTGAGTTAGGGTAGGTGGGGGGTAAAAACGCGGGGAGAAATTGAACCTCTCACAGCCTTATTTCACGCCTAAAGTAGGTAGGTACCTATTTTCCCAAATCCTCAAATCATTTCGTCACCTGTTGATATCCCCATCCCGCTAGTCTGGATGCATCTCTCGTGTCTATACTACGGCTAGTTTGTTTTTGAGCACCTTGATGTAATAGTTCTGTGAAATCAGATTTGAATTGTAATTCAATGGATCATAATTATCTAAAATTTAGTAATTTTTGAGTTGCGCTTCATGTCCTGCAAATTTTTCTGAAATGTCATCATACGGCTGTCCCTTTAGATTTATTCAATGGCGCTAATGATCAGAATTCAAGAGCCTAATTTAATTTTATCCACAACTTTTCTTGGGAAATTCGCTCTTAGCCAAGCTGCATGATTATTTTGACATAGAAATCTTCTCAGTATCTCACTCAATTATTAATCCTACTCTAGTTTATCATGAGTTATAAAACAATACCCGGTATCAAACAAACCAGTGCAGCTTAAACAGGCTCGTGGCCTGACTGAATATAAGCTGTCCATTCATGAGGCTGCAATGGGCTTCAAATAGGTTAATCTATTTGAGCTTAGCTTTGGAAGGGAGTGGGTTTTTAAAAAATAAGGGCACTTAAAAAAAAATACACTGCCAAGGAAATGGCACATGAGCTTCCTCGTGACCTTCACAGTACGTCACCATTAAATTCCAGAAAACTAGAAACGACCGGTTCTGGCATCAGGGAATTAATAAGGTGGTAAATTTTTATGCGTTATGGCCGAAATAAGAAAATTTTGTTTGCGCCTGCGCAGAGGCTACCGTTTATTCGATCATGACGGAACTGATTGGGGACCATGTATGCTATACCCGCATGATCCCTAAAAATTTGAAGAAAATCGCATCAAAATTGTGGCTGTTACAAGGACCGTAACAAGAATATTTCGTTCACGCATGCGCAGAGCGTACCGCTAATGCAATTATGATGATAGTCTTATGGGACCTCAAGGGACCTTACCCACATCATCCCTGAAAATCTGACCGAAATCCGTTCAACATTGACCGAGTTATGACCCTCACAAGGAATTCACGTTAGCGCCCGCGCAGAAGCTACCGTTGATTCGATCATGATGAAGTTGATAGGGGACCATCTAGAGCTTAACCAGAACGATCCCTGTAAATTTGGTTAAAATCGGTTCAAAATTGTGGAAGTTATGGCTGTTACAAGGAAATGTGGACGGACAGACAGACAGACGCGGAACCAAATTTGTTCAGGAGGCTCTGAAACGCAAAATGCGAGTAGAAATTCTGATTTTGGAGCAAAAAATTTTTTTTCATTTCGAAAGTGAAAACAAAGCTTCCGCTGCCTTGCAGTCTCGGAAAAAAAAAAACAGAACAAGACGATATTTTCTTTGTATTTGTTTACTCTTGCATTCTGTCTTATTCTTGTCATTAGAAATACCTTCCTGACAAAAGAAACATTACTTTTGATTTAATTTTTATGTTAAAATATTAAATTTCTCCCATCAATTCCTATTGTTCTGGTTGTTCAAGATGAATATATGTGAATAATTCAATTATTTTGGTTGTAAAAAGTAGACTTGAAACTCGATTTGTAAATAACGTTACCTATTTATTTAATGACGAATAAAATAAGAACTTTACTAAAAAAAAGCTGCATCTTTCATCATTCCTACTTTTCCCATTGAACTATAGTAGGTACGAGTTTTTACCCCACAAAGGCAGGGGAAAAAACTCTCAGGGAAAAAATAAGTGTTTTGGAAATCTTCTGCTAAGGCGCCTCTTCTGGTATCCACTATGATTTCAGTCCACTGTGTGAGGGCTTTACTATGTCAATATTTCTTCACTTAGACCCCATATATTGTGGAAAACCCCGAATCGCGAGTTTTTACCACCTCTTACTCCACTCATTCAAATACATATGGCGGGATTAGTATTATGTATCACAAATTCACGAGACTTCTTCATTTATGCTGCTCACTTGCTGACTTCTTCATGGAAAAGATTACCTACTATTTGTATTTAACAATGAATAAATTGGGTAGTTGAATTGTGTTGGTAAATCATTGTAAATTGTGTAGGTATCAAATATAAGCAAAATCTGATCACTTTAACACACCATTGTGCATGCGGTGGTAGCGCTTTACTTCGCTCTGATGGGAAAAGTTGTCGTTGTTGACTCTTCTACTTGAGAAAGTAAAATCCAATACTGGAAAGAGTTGGAACAAGCATGGAGGGAGTCTTCCTTTCAGGTCCATGGTAACAGGCCACTGCAGCTGAAGAGGTGTTACGGGAAAGGGAGGAAGTTATGTTGGCACCACTGCAGTTAAGGCTATCTGTATCTTGTTTTAACCTCTGCCGTCAGATTCGGATAATCTGGCTGGTTTTTTCAGAAAAAGAAATTTCAATTTCTCTCATAGAATATTTATACATAGTTCCTGTTTATTGAAATTATTGTGTGTTGAGTTCACGTTAGTTTAGTTCATCGATAACTTCAGCTACCAGTCACAATTTTGTTCTCTTGCGGTAAGCATTGTAGTATGTAATTATCGAAGTATAGCTACCTAAATAGGTATACTTATTAGCTATTGTATATTAATAAAAATTAAAACTTCTTGTTTTGAGTTTCAAACCGTTTCACTTTAATACCTTTCCACGAAAAGGGAAACACGATAAGTATTTATATTCTTACCAACCTTTTTGTGAATTCAGTCCATTAGGTAAGTAGTTATTGAGGCAGCGCGGAGTTGATCTTAGTCGAATTTCAAAAATGTTCACATTCACCTTCCCAATATTATGACTTGAAGGTAGATAGTAGGAATCAAATTGCCTACCTAAATTAAGATTTCGTTTAGTTCCTTGAATGATTACTTACAAAATTAATTTTGTTCCGCAGGTTCTCCGTACGTCAAATTTTATTTAGGTAATCGATAAATTGCCGAATATCACCTTCCGATGTTGTGAATTTGTGAAAGGTAAGATTCTTTAGTGAACTATTCCTAAAGCTTAGTACATTTTCACCTAGTGAAAACGGTTCAGATTTTATGCGAGTTTGGTAGTGAGTAGATAACTTAGTCAGCTGTCTTTGACTCTTGACATGTCACGACGATTCATACGAAAACTACCTTCTGTACGTGTCTTGGTTTGTACTCTTTGCAATCGAATGTTTCTGGTCACTAGGTAGTACCTAGAATAGTAATTCAATGCTATTTTTACTCTACCTTAAACTTAACTCGTGTAAACACTGTTATTCCTAGAACTGGTAACAATGTATTGTATGTTCATATGCTAGAAGGTACAGACTTGTACTCGTTTACCCTATTCGTTGATGCCTACCGACTTATTCCTCATTGAGGTAATTTTTCTGCTTACTATACATTAGTGTGTGATTGTTTACTACCTTTACTTACCCTACCCTACTGTCGTTATCTCATGAATATGTATCGTCATCTACACACTTCAGTTTCGTCCATCTCCGTAAAAATAGACAGTTTCGTAATCTCTTGAAAATACTAGGAATGTTGCTGAAAGAAATTTGGGTCCGTAAGAAAATATGTCCCGTTCCAACTATTGCTTAGTCAACGATTACTAAATCAGTCCGAGCGAACTGAGTCATTAAAGGAAAAAGAATGAGAACTGTTCAGTGAGGAGGTGTTCCGTAACTTTCGATAGAATTTCAATCCTCATCAAATCCACTCGGATTTTTTACAGACAACACAATATACTGACAAAGTTGTTTGAATATCTTCGAATAATTATTTGGGACCTATTTCATAAAGCAACAATTGACAAGTTACAAGCCGATTTTATTTACAAGTTGTAAAAAATGAGTGTGTATTTATGCTTGACGTTCAATAATACCCCCACCAAATTTGGGGCACTAATGGTGTGGTGGTGTTTGTGGCATGATGAATCTATATCTTCGCCGATGATGCGTGTGGTGATCGACATGTCGGTAACCCAAGCTATAACATTTCTGTATCTCATCAGTATATATAGGTCTCGTGCATATCGATTCTAAAACTGGCGTTGGTGACTGGCGTACGCTTTAGTCAGTCTTGGCAAGGGGTGGCACTGAACTCTTCTTACATTCACGGTTCCAGAAGCTATAAAATAATATTCATCCATGCTTCAAAACAGCATGGGATACCATTTATTACAAAGCAAATTTATGTCCACCAAGAAACTTTGGGTAGGTAAAACATTCCAGAAGAATCTGATTTAGATGCTACCATGTTTTTGTTTTGGTACATCGGCTTCTCTAAAGTTTTTTTAGGCTGATAAAGTTGGACAAATTTACTCTAAAAAATGAGCGGTTTTGTTGTGTTGTTTGTAACGAACGATTTGAAGATCCAACCTATACATAAAATTGCGGGCGGTACGAAATATATCGTTGTTGGGAGTGGATTCTTGCTGTTAATCAAAGAAAGTTAGTCCCAAAAAATGCATGTTTCGTTCTTCAGTAAGCTGGGCTATACCAAAAGGTCAAATCATTCTCAATTTTTGAGCAATCTGTTAGACAGAATACATACTAAATAATTTCTCAAAATCACCAGTGACAGTGAATTTTATGATCAAAACAGAAAGATACCACCTACCTAAGGTACCTATCTACATTCCATCGGTACAGAATGTACTTCTATCAATATTGGTCTCTAGAGACGTTGAAATTGGACGAGTGGTAATGAACTATGTTAAGTAATATGTAAGGCATTTCATTATTATCTATGTTAAGTACTGTAATATAAGTACTTACGGCAATTTATGGTCACAACCTCGCAACAGCTTCATTTCGTAATAAAGGTATTTATGGAAAGTTCTACGGTTGCAGCAGCTTCATTTACGCAGGTCGACTGCAAAATAAAACCAAATTAATGAAGTCCTTTCCCTACTATCGACTAGATACACTTTCTTCGCAGCATAACACGTATGCCTTGCGTCCAATAACTGTTTTCATTTTCCTTTCCTTTCTCAGAACAAAATTCTGTTAATGAGATACCAAAAAAAAAAAAAAAAAAAAAAAAAAAAAAAAAAAAAAAAAATCAAACATTTTAAACGTAATCAAAAGTCAATGAATTATAACAGTAAACAACACAGCACTGTTTTATCACAATTTAGTTAAACAGTTTTGTAATAACTCTTTTTTGTCGATTCTGAATAAAGAAAAAAATACTTTCAGACTCGGGCAACTTTCCATAAAGCACGATAGAAGGAGGTTCATTGTGTGCATTTCATAGAGCAACGTAGGTTTAGATGCTTAAAGCGGCCCATTCACGATCCTGCTGCAGGAAGTGAGGGGAACCAAAAACTTCCCTCTCTTCTTGCACGGGAGGCGTGCAGGACGTGTGTGGAAGCCTTCCTGCTGCAGGTGTTCCTGCAGAGCTCGTCGGATGGGTTTCCCATCGGACCATCCTGCGGTCCGGGGTCCCCCACCCTATCAACCTGCTAGGTCCGAGCGCGTGTGGAGCTGCCGGAAGACCTTCTGGGTTTTGTTTAAATAAGGAGCCATTGGAGAATGGAGAACCGTATACTGGCTGGAAACCTTCGGTTTGAGCTGGGAATGACGGATCGTGTATGGAGAACGCACTCTGAGGCAGGAGAGCGAAGAAGGGAACTTCGTTGCACTCCTCACCTCCTGCAGCAGGATCGTGAATGGGCCGCTTAAGGGGCCCCTACACGGTAGTAATAATGACATTACCTGCGAACTACATCTCATTCCAGATTATCATTATTGTTCAACCCTACACAATCATTAAGTAGATCATTTTTAATGGCATTAGTCTTCTTAAGTACGCATCGTGATCGAGAACTTTGTTTTTCGTTTTTATAATGGATCCTCGCGAAGTCGATAATTATGGCATTAGCCACAAAGAAACGGGTGAATCGTAAACGAAACGATGGATGAAGGAGTGGCTGAAAAAACGAAGTTTTTCGAGGTGCTCGTTATATACAGGATGGCCACCAAATTAATATAATACAAAAAACAGCGAGATAATGCAATACTTCAAGACAAAAACCTCGAACTTCTTAGCGCAAGAACTTGGAGAAACCATGCGCTGGTAGTGATCTTTGTAATAGAGTCAATCGCTAAATATCCTAAATGACTTCTTGATATTTATATTCTTGATATAAATGACTGAATATCATCGTTGTCAACAATTTCAACCCAGTTTTCAACAGAATCACTGCCCTCACTCTCCATTTTGGCAACGTTGTTGTTGTCAGCTCACGTAAAGGGCTGAGTAATGACGCAGTGCACCCTAGATCATCATTACTAATGACAGTATCCCCTCCAGTTTCAGTAATGAGGGTGCCGAGATCAGAAAATCCGGATCCTGATCATTACTGCCCATCATTCAAACTTTTTCTTCCATAGACGATCATTATTAATGTCATTCTGATAAGGGAATGTCAGTACTACTTGTAGGGGCCCCTTTAGAGTAGCATTACGCCGCGTTTCACCGCTAGGGCACTCTATTTTTGGACCAGGCCTATGGTAGGTATTGAACCCTAGTGCGGTAAGTTCAAAATTTGAAAAAACTGGGAAAAAATAATAATTAAGAAAATCATTGATTCATGATTTTAAAAAATGATACGTCCTACAGGAAATCTTTGCATCCATAATGTGCCCTCTTGCGGATTGACAATAAGTTCAATTACCTACTGATTGCTCTGTTCGATGTTAATCATGGTTGTAATTGCGATTTCTACTCAACCAAGGTTTTTAGTACCCTATATGGCCACTTTTTTCAAAATTGGAGTCGATTACGAAACTAACTACAGTTAAAAATGGCCAGCCCGGCATTCGTAATTGTGTCGATTCGTCTGCGCTGTTGTTTGTCTTAGTACAACATGAATATTGTGATGCATGTTTATGTTATTCCGATCTGCTACTAATATCTCCAAAGCGATGGTTGTCATGTTACACATTTTTATCTTTCACTTGATAGTTGAGAATTGTTCATGTAGTGTTGGTTAGTGCATTGTGTTTTAATTTGTGTGATAGTGTAACTGTACACTTCCAGTAATATCAGTACAGTATAAACGGTTCGTCATCTGGCTCATAATGATGGATCAAGAAATAAGTCAGGATTGCAATATAGTTTTCCTATTCTCATAATCATTCCCGTTGGACCCTGTTGAACTGAAATGAGTCCTTCCTTGATATTCTGTGCGATATCCTGTGAATATACTGTACCTATGTTTCACCTGCTTGTTGTAATACGTAATAACAACGTCCTGGTTAATATATTATGGTAGCAACTCCCTGAATCTATTCCTAACCTTGAACAGGGTTACTCTGTGAACTTTCGAGTTGTTGGTTCACTTGCTCAATTTTTTAAAGCCTAAGTTGTTGGTTCACTTGCTCAATTTTTTAAAGCCAGCAGGTAAAGCCTTATAAAGTAATTTTAATGGAATATATTCCAAAATAAAATACGCTTCTGGATGTAAATAAATTTTAAATTTGAAAAAAAAAAAATAAAATAAAATTTAATAAAGGCTGGATGTCAGGTCTTGCATAGATTTTAAAGACTAAAATCTCAGGAAACAATCATAATGATAAGAAAAACGTCTGTCAAGTTGAGTACGGCTCATAGCTTTCGCATATCAACGTGATTGTTAGAATTTTATTAGTACACGTATACTGTTTATATTGTTGCGCTGTAGTATAACTTGAATAAAAACTTTGACACCATGATTAGTAATTTATATTGAAAGTAGAAGCAGAGTGTTTTATATTTGCGCATGAGTACAGCTGAAACTCTGTAGGTTCCTAACTTCCCTATAAGCTTCTTTTTTTATGATATCCTGAATATCTTGCCTCAAGCGTATCGTCGTAATGTTACATCGTCAGCATCAGGTTATCTGGAATCTACCTTTTCCATCAGCAGTTAAAAATGTGGTTCGTAGAAATCTGTTCACACTTTTTTAACCGTGAATTAATTTGTCTTGTGTTCGTACCAAGTAAGCTGTCTTAATATCGTCGATGTATTTGCTAATACCTACGCTTTTGTGTTAGTGTGACCAAAATATACCTTTAATATTATGTGGTGCACTTTGCTCATGAATCTACGTTTTGACGTCAAATGCAGGTACACTAATGATATCCATTGTGTTGTTCACCCCACCTTGCAAAATTACCCCCCCCCCCCCCCCCCCCCCCCCCCCCCCCCCCGAAAACTTTACCCAGTTCTACAGAACATTTTCTTCATTTGTTTTCAGTTTTCTTCTTCTATGTTTTAAATTGTTTCTCATTTTATTTAACGTACTTAGGTTGCCCATAAGATGACAAAATCTACACCTAGCGTTCCTAAGCGCCGAAAATTGAGGCCTAAGCGTTTTACACGGCAATCAGGTAGTACGACACAATGTACATACGTGATGGTTTGGTGCCGGTAGTATATTTGTGCGCTAGTGTCTTGATTCTTGCTTTCTAGCTTCCCCAGTACTAACAAGCATGTATGTTTTTCTGTCGCTTCGTTCTGAAATTGAATGACAAGAATATAGGATCCAGAATAATATCATACATATAGATTTCTTCAGTCGTACACAGGGTGATTAAAAGTATCTTGAAAGAAAAAAATGGGATTTGAATGCCAACCGCACCTTTATTTCTATATCCGGTGCCAAGATTTGATTTTTTTAAGTTTTCTTTTGAGAAAACTACGGTTTTCTCTCATTTCTCTCCTTTAAATTATTTTTTCTCAACTTTCGACCACATTTTCGAAGTCAGCGTTGAATTGTCTTCAAGAACAGACGATTTTCATATTTATTCAATACCATTCAGACTCATTTATAAAAAAAAACCAACGGTAATTCTTTTAGAAACTGGGAAAGCGTATTACTATGTGAAAGTTTACGGCCTCAAGATTAATTTTGAGGGAATGTCTAATTTTTAAACATTTTCCAAAATTCCCAATTTCTATAAGAATTAACGTTTGTTTTCTAATCAATGAGTCTGAAAATCGTCTGTTCGTAACGGCAAGTTAACGCTGATTCCTAAAATGTGGTCAAAAGTCGAGAAAAGTTGATTTAAAGGGGTCAAATGTGGGATTTTAAGTAAAAAAATATGGTTTTCTCAAGAAAAAAACCCTCTAAACAATATTTCTCGGCAACGGATTGAGATAGAAATTGGCGGTTGGCGGCATTATACTTCACGTATTTTTTCGCGTAAACAATCTATATTGATCGAATCTGTTTATTGAACTAAGTGTGAAAGTACTGTTTAGACCAATTTTGGGAAATTCTTCCGAAGCATAGTTTTAAGGCATAAAACGTTTGACGACTTACGAAAAACGTCCATCAACTACCTACCGCAACATTTCTCATGACTAATTTCTCTGGGAATCGATTTAGGAAAGTTTTATGTTAAGAATCTTATCGCTTCGAATGCTGTCCAAGCACCTGTGGGGATGAGGGTGGAAACTTCGTCACATCTATGCATATTTGGATAATTTTGGACAGTGAGCAAAGTTACCACTGTGTTCTTCCATTTATGGTTATCAGTATAATTCAATTGGCTCCAGAAGTGTTTAGAATGCCACCAGGGATTGCCTCTGTCTCACTTTCCCTATGTAACGGCCCAAAACTATTTGATACCTCGACAGGAGTACGAACTCGCGTCGTTACAACTACGAGAAATTTTCCGAAATTGTAGCACTCGAACGATCAGCTATGAGGCCAGGGTGATCAAACCTCTTCGACTGTGAGAGTTATTTTCCTGGAGCGTAAGGTCAGTTGCACACACACCGATTTTGGACGGTCGGTAAAAAATCGGCCGATATTTTATCGGTAGCAGGGGATTGCAAACACATCGGATTTTTATCGGTAAAACGATCAGTTGTTTGGTGTTCGTGACGCGAGATTCTTGAACAACAATGAATCCTAAACGTGTAATTGCTATGTGGTTATTGTATCGCCACATTAAGCGCCGTAGGATTATGCGCAAGTGGTGGATTCATCCTATCAATCAAAGAAGGGAACACAGTGGAACATTCTACACTCTTTTTGAAGAACTGAGGCGTGATGGTTCCAAGTTTTTCAACTTCTTTAGAATGTCAATTGAATTTTTCGACAAACTCCATGAGAAGAAAAAAATAAAAAATAAATAAATTGGTAGTCCGAAATCACAAAACTAGTCCCATATCACGAGAGCACTCAAATGGAATAGAAGATGCGTAGTTACTAGTAGAACTGCTGAAATCGGTCGGTAAATAATAGTTAGTGTGCAAGCGTGTATTTAGTTATGTACGCCACTGTGGGGTCGGGTCTTCCCGGTACCGGCGGTCTGCAGTGGCAGTGGCCGGCTGCTCCCCGATATTTTACCGGTATTATTTTACGGTCGGCGTGTGTGCCAAGTCCCGTTCCATCCAATGGTTCACTATTGGAATTCGGACGGCCAGAATAAAACCGGCCGTCCAAAATCGGTGTGTGTGCAATAACACTAACATTTCCCCGGAGTCAAATACCAGCCGTCTCGGCTGGTTTGGGGTCGGACGAATGACGAAGTGAAACTGCAGGCCGCTGGCTCAGCAGATGACCTCGCTGGAACAAGTCAGCAGTCGAGCGAGGTCATTGTCATGGTTTGTTTAGACTAAAGTGGGTGAAGAAGTGAAAGGTGCTAACAACAGGAAATGTGATGTTTACAGTCTTTTGGCTCGAGAGGGATTTAATTAATAATTGTTTTGTATGATTTCGGGTCCTATTTCGACTGCGCCGTTCGAACTCGCGTCGTTACAACTACGGGAAATTTCCCGAACTCGAACGATCAGAGCTATGAGGCCAGCGTTGAGCAAACCTCCGACTGTAAGAGTTATTTTCCTGGAGCGTAACACCTACTATAGAAATATCATACATAATAAATCTATTGACGAGTTAATGTGTTTTGGGTCGATCTAAATATCTACTATTTTATATTAAATCAGTATTAAAATAATTTCATGAATATCTTAGGTACCGACTTCTCACTAAGCTGTTAAGGATGGTTACGAAATATTGTCATTTTCATTCACCAGTTAGGGAGAACCTGCATCTCAAACGTCAACATCGTGGGTTAAATATGTATGAAATTACAATGAATATTAAGTAAAAAAGTCCAAAAGTGCACACATTTTTGTAGTGAAAGTATAAATCGAGGAAGTTTTCCAGCGGGTGGGGAACGATTCTGTGGAGGTAGAAACTGGTGAAGTGACATTTCTCCAATAGCGGGCTGGTTGAGTAAAATCATTAGAAAGATTCTGGTGTTCCTATTTTGTCATTTATGATGATGTAATTGTGCAAATTCAATAATAAAGTAGGTGCAATTGAATGTTGATTAATGTCTAATGAGTGATAGAATTGTTGTTGTTATTCTGCCTTCTTTATTGGAAAACGTTGATGATGGCTAACAGATTGTTGTGGCTTGGGAATAATGCGTTCAGGAAGTGTCAGGTAAAGGTTTTACAACATTATGTAGAAATATCAATTTTTTGTTGCTGATTTTCAATTTGCCTAAGCACGAGTACATTTTGGTAGTACTACATTGTTGATTTGAATTAACCGAGTAGGTAAAGTCTTTGTAGAGGTTGTTTTAAGACTTAAAATGCAAAGCCTCCTAGGAATATGTTATACAAATCATTTTCAACAGAAAGAAAAACTTTCGAAAACATTGAGAACAATTTGTGAAAAAACCTGATTCTAAAGAGTTGTTGTTTATTGGATTTTTCGGGTTCCCCAATTTAGCTTACAAAAACGTTCATAAACTCAATAATGAAATATGAGGATGTCGTTGAAAAGAGTATTGAACTTCTTACCTTGCTTTAACCTGATCGTAACTTTTCTAACACTTTTGGTGGACAATAAAAGTGATTTTTTAAAAAATTATATTCGCTTTTACGAGTTGATCTTCGCCCAGTGAATATAAAAGAACATTTTGGACTAAAACAATTTGGTAATTCAAGTGTAAATTCTCTAGTGAGCAGTCTGAAAGGTCTGCAGCGATTTCATCGTTCGAGTAGGGATAACAATGAGGTATTCATCTACCACGAATTCATCTAAACATGTTAGGGTAATTTTCAATTCAAAAAAGTGTTCATTATTCAATACTAAAATAACGCACCGCTGAAAAGCCGAGATGTTGAGGACAAGTTTTTTGAGGACATCAGTTCAACTTCCAGTAAAATGATTTCTAGAAAATATTCCTAACAGGGCGCATTTTAAGTGTTTAAACCCTGCATACCGCTCATGTTTATAGTTCTGAAATTAGTGTTTAATTTATGATAGATTTAGATGATTCACTAATTAGAAGATTTAGGATATCTACTGTAAAAGTAGTGCTCACATGAGTCGCAGTTCGTAGGTCTTCTATAATTCACAAGTCTAAAAATAAACCTGATAACCCAATTGGTTTCTAGGTGTCAGGTCATCTGGCAACGCAGTCACCATATTCTACAACTTTTTTGACCTTCTGAACTTTGTCACTTGGTGACTATGGATTTACGGCTTTTACTTTTGATTTATCTACCTACTCGTATTTATTCTTTGTAAATATGTATATTTTATAGGGCAATGTTCTTGCTCTTTGGAATCCCCGTGGATGAAGCTAAGCGTAATTTGTTCCACTGTTCGTGATGTACGACACCGTAAAGAGCGACAGGTGTCAAGCTGACCATTTCTTCCGTTTTCAACCATCCCGTCCCCTTGTTCCCAAAAGATTTCTAAATGTCCCCCTTTTGAGTAAGCAAATGAAAAAGTGTTGCTATTTGCGGAAGTGCTCTGCCAGGATGTTCTGTTTTGCATAGAAGGGCTATCCAATATAGAAACGATAAAGCTATATGTTAATGCCGTGCAGAGTTTTTCTTTTAATTTTATTAATTTTTTATTTAGTTTATTTATTTATTTGTTTTTATTTTGGCGTAACCAAACTTGTTCGGATACGCTTCTTAGCTACGCTGATCTTACTATCTGTCTGTCCGTCCGTTCCACCGAGAACTCGGTCCCCAAGGGCGCTTAGAGACTTCCGGTTTTACCTAAATGGTAGTATAAAGTGTCTATATTTGCTCATTAGGGCAAACTAGAAGGTCAGCTGACCAGGAGCCGAAATATTAATCATAATGATGGCAATATCGTGTTTTTTGAAGTTGAAAATTGGTTGGGGATATCTATATAGGTGTTGCCGTGTAGCCAAACAAGGTTTTGCCGGGAGACAAATGTAATGGGTTTTGGAACATTTTTTAATAAGGTGTGTATGTTGTGGGAATTCGCGCAAATTGCGGTATTCCTGCGCGGGAAATCGTAAGCCCAAGGCGGGCCCCACTACACGACAAATTCTCGATATATGTTGAATGAAGATCTATGCTACATTTACTATTCGGTGAATACACTTCCCGATTTTGATGTGGGTGTCGTTGTCGTTCATTGATGTACCGCTGAAAACTTTCATTTCAAATCAGACTGTATTTATATTCCTAGTTCGGAAGATCTTTTCTCTCGGGCACCCCATTTTTTTTCCAAACCTGATGCTGCGACTCCTAAACGGGATCACCATTACGCTCGCGGAATATTAGGCCAGGCTGTGCCGTGAATTCTTAATAACAAAAATACTACCGCCTTACCGAGTCCACGTGATAGGCGATGTCACAGCGGCGCATATTTGTTGCATACAAATTCAAATCCCGTTGCTTTGGTCTTTCCCCGCTTTCAACGTTTGCGCATCGAGTATAATATTGGTCATAACATTTGGTATATTTAGGAATAAGATCGGCTGTGTGTTTAATAACACATATTATCCGTATGTAGACATAAAAAACAGATGTAAAAAATTAAAATAACTACTTATTCGTATTTTAGCATTTCAAACCGTTAAACTTATATTAGCCGGTCTGTAGACCCCTGAATTCTTGAAACTCGCATGATTTGATTATAGTTTGCCCCCTCCCCCCCCTCCCCCAGATCACACAGATAATTGGTGGTATTTATTTGCGTGTAGTAAAGACTTCTCAGTTGTATGATCGTTTCGGAGAACATTTTAGGTCTCCTCACTTTTAGGTACCTCATTAAACCAGTCATGCAGACGGAGCGAAAGAAAATCCTAATATTATCAACTCTCTCCGTGATATTTTGGGTAATTGTTTTCAATAACCTTTGTAATCTACCAAGGAAACCTTCCCCCTTCCCAATATTTCTTGATACGTAGATTTGACTGCCCAAAGTTGTCCGAAGCTTTTCTTCAAAACCATCGAGGGATGTGCCTGTAATCTTGGCAAAACATTCGATCAACCCCAAGGGGTGAAGTATAAGGGTAGTTTCTTGTTCGATTTAGATAGAAATTAGTTCACCTAATTGAATAAGACGACCTGGAGCATTGTACGGCCAACCGTTGGCACTCCAGAAGGGTTCGAGTGATGGAAGGGGAAAAATCAAGCGATCTAGAATGAAGGAATAGGTTGAACTTTTGCTAATTCGCCTCGATCTTGTTCGCTTTTCCAATTAGTTATAACTGTATATACTTACATGTGGGATGTCTGATATATAACAGAGATCTGCGCAGAAGGGCTATCATAGGATCCACCCATATGGATCCGGAAGTCTTTCGGTCCGAACCAAACCGATGACTCGACGGCCCACAGTGGTAAAAACACCAAATCCAGGTGGACATTGCTCATAACTCCTAAAAAATGGACGAAATCACTCGAAACTTTGTGTTTATTCCCGAGAGATACTTCATGGTACATAGCGACACTGGTTGACCGGTCCTTCGCCGCAGCAGTTGTGGGTACGGTCGTCAAAGCCTTGATGCGATGCCAGGACCGGAAACATTGTCTTGCCGAGGGTATGTGCGTATTTTGCGTATTTGGTATACCTAGTTTATCATAACGCATTTATTTGTTCACTGAATCGAATGGAACTATTCTAAATGCTTTACCAAATAAACCTCATTAATTTACAAGAGCGGGTTGCCATTAAAAAAAAAAAAAAAAAAAAACTATTAATAAACAACTAAAATGAAATAAATGAAGGTGCTTTCCAGAAGAAACATCAGTAAAGTTGAAAAATACAAAAATGTTAAATGACATGCTAAATTCAAAACTATGAAATCATACGATGGGACAAAATACATTTAAAATTAACGAATATCGAATTCCTCATTTTATGTTATATATGTTTCTTAGACATCTACAGTGTTTACTGGAATTACTGGAACTTGGTACAGGTACGTTTCGGGTAGGTACTTGGCCACGACAAAACGTCTCAAAATATACCAAGTTCCCCATCAGCCTTGTATGGGTACGACAGTTTTTTGGGAATGCCTGGCAGAAGGGAAGCGTTGGATGGCTTGAATGGTATTTATTGATTCGGCATTGAATTCTGTTGTCCGCGAGTGATGAACTCAAGTGGCAGGAAACACAAATGTGTAATAGGCTCTCCACCATTGTGGACCCAGAAGTGGTGAAAGGTGTACCAGGCATATATTTCGTTTTGTGCTATCTGGTGACAATATTAAGTTATAACGTGGGTATTGTACATTAATGAATGAGAAGGTGATTTACTAACATTTTCCAACTAAACCTTCAAAAGGCTTCTGATGGTAATCAGTTTATCTGCAGGATCCTCGCGGTATTAAATCAGATACTTCTGAGTCAACGATTTTTCTGATTATAGGAAATATGATAACAGCAATACATAAGAATCAACTCGCTTCAAACAACATCAAGGATGAAGCTAATTTACCTATTATGCTCGAGTATTAGTGATGTTATAAAAAGAGCTGTATAGAGACGGTTTCTTTTAGGAGCAAGATGCAATCGTCAAAGGCTTGTTTTAGTGTACATACATTGGCTTCTTGTCTAGTTGTTGTATATTTTTTCTATTTAGGTGAAAATTATGCTTTTAATGAGGAATAAACGGTCAAAAGAAAGAAATATTATCCAGTTACTTGCAAGTCTCTTTCAGATCATTCTGAATTAGCTGTGTGAACCCAGAACATTTCGGGGGTAAGGGGAGGGGGGTCGTCGTCAGCCGTTTATCCGCTTATAGATACATAGCAGAATCCGCTTTTTACTCGTAGGTATAAAAAAAAAAAAAAATATATATATATATATATATTCCAACACACGAAAGTTGCCCATTATTTAACAGGTTTGTGGTTTTCCTACTGTGACATTCAAGGTTACAGTTTAGACTAAATTGAACAATTTTTTTCTTCAAATTCACCAAAAAAGAAATATTTTGAAGTAAAATTTTGAATAAAGGGATGGCGGGGTTCTAATGCTTTAAAAAGGCATAATGTAATGCATGTATTGCTTTACAGTACCTATTACATATTTATGTTGAGCATTTTTATTGCATCGTTACAACACTTAGATAGGGTACAAGAAGGATTAAAATGTATCAAAATGGTCAATGTTGAATGCTTACTTTACTGTAATGCTTCGTAAGTTATCCAGTACTTGTTAATATACTTTGACATGAATATTAGTCAGAACAGCTTATCTGCCTTCTCCAAACATTCACTAGAGTGTACTGGCGTCATTTCATCACTCATTCCCACGCCAGAAAATCGACCTGTATTAGGTATTTTGGGTTTCACACACATAGAGTAGTGCACACACACAGAACAGCCGATCTAGGATCTACCTCCTCCTTCAAATAATTCTCTCAGTATTTAATATGGAGTTTGTTGGAATGCTGTGGAAATAAATATTTCATAATATGGAGATAATATCTCGAATGTACAGTCTACAGTGACAAAGTGACAATACCTTGGATATTGGATTATTGTGTGGCTACCTACGTTATTAAAACTTCGTCTTATTGGGGAAAATCTAGTTATTACCTCCTTTGTTTTTTTTAACTTAAGTGACAAAGAAAGCTAATCCCAATACTGGATACTCTGGATAGTTCAAGGATATAACAGTTGTTTAGCCATATAATGGTAATGGGTAAATATTGGCTATACCATATTTACTTACTAATATCCAGTATAATGCATAATATAATTATATCTAATATAATTTCACATGGTGGATTTTGCTTTTTAAGGGGTTGGGATAGTATGACAAATTCAAAAATGGATTTCGGTTTATTATTTTAAAGAAATTACTTTTCATTACAAGTACAATAGATATAAAAACTCATAAAAGAAAAAATCTCACCGTCTGCTATTGTCTGGTTTTTCTCAAATTGCTGGATTAAATTTTACAACTTCATTCTCGCGTCCTGCAAGTCCTCAATTTGAGGACTTACCGGACTTGAGTTTACCGGAGCAAGGGCAAGGTTATCCTTGATGGAGGACCAATTTTAGCGGCAAGTTCAAATCCAATATCCAACTACAGGGTGATCGTTTGCTTGACGCGGCGTATTCGTATTATTTTGTCTTTCTATTTGAAAAAATTATTCAAAATGCCGCTGTCCATCAAAATAGGATGGGTCAAAATATGAAAACCAATGAAATAGGCGGTGGAGGGCTGAGAGAGATATGCGTAGGTCGACCTATCGACGAAAAAGTTGGGTAGATGGGTGGACAAATTTCTTCCTCCGTGGCTTTTTATCATTTAGAAGTTATTGGTATTGTGGATTTAGCACTGTCACAGTCGCGAAAATATAACCTCAGAATATAAATAGAATACCAGAATATGAATAAAGCTTCACCGAAGGTAAGGGTGTGTCGGTCCAGGTAATTCTCAGGAACGGTTCCAATGATTTCAGTGACATAAAAGTCACCGTTCCAAAATGCCGGTACAGTTCCCTTCCCGGTACAGAACGTCGAATAAAATAACGATCGCTACGAATCAGGGCTCAGACTAACTTTTCATTCGATAGGAATTATTCAAGCCAGTGTCAAAAAAATAATGATTTAATGAACGAGATAACCTATACAAATAGTTTTTCGTTTTGATTTAAAAAAATTAGTATAGGTACTAGCTTTTTTTGGACTCAGCGAGCTCCTCCCCGACAAAATTGCCCCTGCTTTGGAAAAAAGTCGCTCACTGAAGCAACTGACGGCCAAGTCATCCGTTCCTAGTCGGTCTCCTAAAAAGCAATAGATTTTATAACTGTAGCCGCTGCAAAAGCCGAGATTCCAAAGTTATTTTGACTCAAAAAGCGCAGGAAACAGGTTGTAATTGTCTCATAATATATTATGGTCAAATTGCATAACTAGGTATTTTTATGTTTTTATCTCCCATCACTTCAATGACTACAGCCTTTTGATTTTTAGGAGACCCCTCCCCTCATCACGCTCCTGGCCCCGCTTCTATTACGTCTATTATCTTCCCGGTCCGAGGAACTGTGCCGAGACCTTCCCGGTACGTGGAACTGAACCGGGAAGGGCTGGATTCTTGCCACTGATCGGAACCGTTCCGTGGTGAGACTAGGTTCCACAGTCCCGGTACCGCTGTACCGACACACCTCTAACCGAAGGTTGTTACCGTCGGGATTACCGGAAGATACGTCGTGCGGTATCGACAATCCGGCGCCGTAACTCTGACGCAATGAGTTACGGTGACGCATCCTCCCGTACAGATCCGTTAACGGATCGCAATCCGGAAAAAACGTAATCGCCTAAAATAACCTCCTTCCATGGACTCAAATAACCACCTTGGGATAATTTCCTCCTTCCATGGATTGAGCGTTACAACTAGATCCGTTAAGGACTTGACGTGACTTTAAGGTGTGGTAATGTTTCTCGTTACCACACGCCGTATTGAGACCGGCGGATCTACTAGAAACTCTCTTCTACTCCTACCAAAGCTTGAGTACCGCTTTTCTTTAGTCTTGTTCAGTTCCCTGTTGTAGGAATGCAAGTATTTTTAATAGCTGGTCTTGGGTTAGTGTAATTTTAAATTAGTAAGTACAAAGTCTTTGGTAATTACAAGTTGTAATTAGTGATGACGGCCAGTCTGCCGTTCAAATATATAAATAACGGTCACGGAAGAAGATATAGGTACCGGACGCAGTGCTACAGTTTGCAGGCTGATGACAAGGGCGTCGACAGTTTGGTTTGTTTTTTGCGATGCAGTGGTGTAAAACCGGCCAGCAAAAGGAAATTTGATCCGCTCAAATTAGTTGAGGAAGTTAAAGGAGGAATTTATCGGTTGACAGTCAATTGACGACGATAAGTAGCTGCAACTGAAGCCGACAAGCTCTGATCATGTTGTTGCAGCTTCTTTTTCCACCTCAGATTTCAATTTGTCTCCGGTTACCTGATGGAATAAATTCCCTAGTGTCCCCATTCCTAATGCCTTCGACCACGGCATTATACAATAATTGCAGATTGTGACAAGGGCGGTGATGGTCTTGGAAAGAGACAACGATACATCCTCTGGTAAGACAGGTACTATAACGCGTACTTAATCATGATCTGAACTCAAGTGGTCTGAACAATTTATATTTGTGTCAATTTGGGAAACACCGAGAGGGGCCACCACAATATTGCTTCACATATGGTGATATTATGTCAGGAGACTGCGTAGGATGCGCGACGTCAAATGTATGTTGACCGGAAATAAAATGGAACTCAACCCAGGGTCGTGGAAATCGAAAAAATGCATTTCTCGGGTCGAAACCAGATCTTCCCGGACGGCTGTCACTTTTACAGTTCCCGAAACAACTATATGTATTTGGTTATTATTGTGGAATCGAGCACGAATATCACGATGACATTATATCCGAGTACTTACTTTTATTAGCGAAATGAATTTATGTCGAAATTAGCGTGAGCGGTGGTTCTACATAGACACCCTGCTCATGCGGGTAACTTTGCATTCACGCGTCATCAAGTTTCATCATCCGCAAACGCAAGCCAAATTTAACCAGCTTGACTGTGAATGGTTGTTTCTGGCTGGAAAAGAACGGGTTATGTGGCCCATGAGAGAAACAGAATGTCCGAGGCATACGTTCTCTGTAAATGAGAAGAAGCGCCTATTCGTTTTTACATAAGGCTGTAAAGCCAATATAATAGAATTTTGAATGGCCGCCTTTCAAAATTAAATCAACGAAGCTGTTTGAGGCACACTCTGTCATAAAGCTTTATTTCTCTCTGGATAGGCTTCCGCAAATTCAAGAGGGGAAGTCTGAGGGCGGGCGATTCAATTATATTCTGATCAAGCTTTGACCTCAACATTTTCTTCCTAATTTTCTACCTAAAAATACTTACTCTAAAGTCGACCAAGCACCACCACAAAGGTCCTCCCCTCCTCTAATTTAATTTACTACATTTTTTGTCGAATGCGTCATACGAATACTTATGCTCTTGACTTAGTGCTTTTCATGTTTTGAACAGCTTAATTCTGTTTGGTTGGATTTAATTGAGCAATCTGCCGAAAAACTCCAATTAAATGAAGAATTAATTCACGGGTTTGTGGCTTCCTTCGGAATAAAGAAAATCTTGCATATTAACAAATTTAGGAAATCTTATGGCAGTTAGTATGGCCGTTCTATCTCGCCGATTTCCTTCATTTTTTTGTAATGAAAGGTATTTATGCTTGGATTTTTCATCAAGAATTGAACATCAGATAACTCAAATTTTTATAGCTTTGCCCTCTCATATCTCAGGTTCTAATTGAGGTACATTGTTCGTTTTGGTCTAAGACACTCAGTGAACCATGCCCTTTCATTTGGTTGAGTTTCAATTCAATTGGTTGAGTTTGAAAGGGTTTATGCACAGAAAACCTATTCGTTTAAATTGCGAAAGTGTGTCATAAAACGTGGTTAGATCAAAAAACAAAGGGTGGCCCCCTTCGTTTGATGAGGGGGATTTGCGCGACCTTCTCCGCCCGCCTCCTACTTCCAAGGTCTTTGCCTGAGCTCCCGCCGCCACCTCCTGTCAGGCCACAATGGGCGCTGTCAGAATAAATCTCGCCAAGGAGTTGGGCAGTATAAATCTCGCCAATGGGGTGGGCAGTATAAATTGGATTATTATTAAACTTTATTATTGGATACTGATTGGCTTCAGAGCGCAATGGCGGGGGTTGGTATACTTTTTTCTCAGGCGGTTAAATAATTTAAAAAAAACCGTAACTTGCTAATTTTGGCTGAGCTAGGATACGTACCACGAGGAGCATTTTGTCCTCCATAGAAGCCAATTTTACAATAAATTGTATAATTATTACTTTTGATTGGGTACCTTGTGTATACAAGTTGTTTGCCTTCCGATACACGTGTTGACTTCAAATCAGAAATGCAATTGACGTGAAAGTTTCAAACTGGTGAACTTTCAACACGGAAAAGCGGATTGATGTGAGGAATGCATTGCTTGTATTGAATTCGCAGCAATTCTCTTAATTCGCCATTTAAACCAAGTTGGACAGTGCGAAGGTAGGGTTGGGATAATGCGCGATTACTTTCCAAAGTATGTAGTTATCGATAATATACTCTTGGGTGGGCCGTTTTATTATAGATTGCCTATTTTTTAGTGTTTTGTGAATGCTCCATATTATCTGGTGTTTTGTGAAGAGCTTAACATGCAGCATGAGTTTGAATGTTTAACATTTTTCTCGTAAAATTCGAGGAATAATCGAATCTGAGGCTGAAGAGAAAATTTTACAGTTTAGTTAAGAATTTGTAGGAATATCGAAGGTACCCCTTGTGAACGTATATTTCAATACACAGATACCTACTTATGAATATTAAAATTTTTGTAACAATGGAAACCCAACCGTCACGTTATTGATCTTGAGGGTACCTAGCGGAAGATTTTGGATTTTTTAACATGTAAAATTCAGCGCGAAGCTTCATGACGTCATAATATTGATTTCTTGGCCTCCTTGGAGGCTGGTATGGGCCCTCCATAGACCTGTTGTGTACGATTGACAAATTGAGGAACCACCCAGATCAGCTGAATGAGCTCGGGAGCTAATTTCTCTCCTGCTGATTTGTTCTTTTGTTCTTTAACTTTGTAATTATTTAACTTTGTGCCGTATTGTCTTGGAAAAAAAAGGTGTGGACCCACCATGATAAGCTGAGTAAGCTCGTTAGCTCATTTCTCTCCTAATACACCTAGGAGGCTGAAATTTAGTAAGGAGCCTCTATAGGCCTGCTGTGTAGGATCGACGTGAGGAATCACTCAGATCAGCTGAGTGAGCTAGGGAGCTCATCCCTCTCCTAATAGACCTAATAGGTTGAAATTTGCTATGGAGCATCTTTGGGCCTGCTGTATACGATTGGCAAAGTGAGGACCTGCCGTGATCAGCTGAGTTAGTTCGGGGGGTCATTTCTCTTGACGGAGGAAGCTGAAATTGGGTATTGAGCAACATTACGCCGTGAGAAAACCTGAGAAGTACATGATTTTGATTTATTGGTCGCCTCAGGAAATCCTTTTTTTTTAGCGAATTTTTGAAGAAAATTATTGCTCTCGCCTCAAAATTTGTAGAATGTGAATTTTTGAAAAAATTTTATGCAGAAATCCGTTTCAGGCTATTCTGAATCATATTCTGAAGTTTAACGCATTTTTTTATGTATGTATGTATGTATGTATTTATGTATGTATGTATATATGTATGTATGTATATATGTATGTGTCATTCCAGACGATAACTGTCCGTAGAATTGTGCTAGAAACTTCAAACAAATTTTAAAATGTTAAGGACACAAAACGAAAGTTCAAGTTCGTTGGCCAGCATGATCGGATTACATCTTCGGGTTGAAATTTTCAAAAATGTAGTCAAAAATTCCAAAATAGCCTGTTTTTTGCGATTTGTTGTGCGAAATAATTTTTTCAGCATACTAACATGTGGTGTATTCGGAATCAAAATTCATACATATTATTTCGGCGTAAAATTTCCTATAAGAATATGTATCAAGTTTTCAAAAATTTCAAAGTTGAAAAATCAGTCAAAAATCGAAATAATGCCGTTCGCTAGTTGACCACATTGGACATCGAAATCTATGAATATTTACCTACATTTGTCTTTAAATCTACAAGATTAGTTTAATAATAATAAAGTATGAGTACCTCCTAATTATTTTTAATAATATGATTCCATGTTTGTCTATCAAAATCATAAACTAAAATTTCTCTACACGAACAATAGCGACTGAAATGTCGAAGATTTCTTCAAAAATTCGCTCATATGGTCATGCTGCATGACTGGACTTTTATGTTTTAAAACCACCTTGCGGCTAAAGAGGAGTTATAAGCGTAGGATACAAAGTAGCAAAAAAAAAGAAGCCTATCTAGCTTCTTGTTTTAACAGCTTGTTTTTTTTAAAATTTTTTTTTATTTCGGTGGACAACGAGTTTTTCACACTCCTGCTCGAAAGCTTGGAACCTTCGGTTGTGAGGAAACAAACGTATATGGTTGTTAACTTTTTATTCAAGTGCAAGTAACGGTGACAACTGTGTAATGTGGGTAACAGGAAAAATCAAGTTGGTTTGTAATTATTGTAATTAGTTCCTTTCTTCGATCTTTTTCCCCATATAAGTATTGCCAATTATTTTAAAGTAATTCTCACAAGGTACAGGGCACAGTAATTCTCAGGCGGGCACAAATTTCCATTTTTCAACTCCTCCAATCAGATTTCTTGACAAATTTTGAAGCTCAGGCGGGGGTTTTTTTTTTGGGAGGGGGATGTAAATGTAGGAATGTACCAAAATTTATATTGTTAAAGCGTAGGTTCGCGTTTCATGCGCAGGAAAATTATATGAATAACGCGTTGCAATAATCCTTACCCATTTGACCAACATTTTAAGAACTTTCTCCGAGATGTACGTGCTCCAGCTGTTCTCCCGGTAATTCAGCCATTCACTATTTATCATGTTTGATTCACTATTAGGGATCATATATGAAAAAATATCTCATCATGAAGGTATGTACTTGAAGGACACGGTTAATTGATACGTCGATCCTTCAGGCGGGGGTCTGGGTTGGGGAACCCTTTTAATATCGAACCCTCCATTGTCAGCTATCAATCTATTTCTAAAACACAATTCTAACATTGGTGGTGGTTAAAAGGTGGTTAGAAGCAACTTATGGATGTTATGATGAAATTTGGTTAAGCAAATGTTTTCTGTTCAGTGTTGTGATGTTTTGTCTGAATGTTATAATTAATGACGATTTCGTTCTCTATTTATTCAGTAGGTATTGACGGCAACGTTTCTGCTCGTAAGTGTGTATTTGCTGACGAGACTGTTGATACCGATTTTTGACACCGTGATGAGAGTATTCCTGGTTCTTGAAACGAAAAAAGTTCCAGTCATGCCGGATAAAATATTTTAGCTAATATTTTTCATCATAATTTGTGTTACATTATTTGAAATTTGTGCACTTTGTGTGCACATAATGGTCAACTATCATATTTTTTGGGAACAAACCTCTTTCTATTAACTAATAAATTTTTACAATTTATTGCAGTTTTTATTGATTTTTTTTAGCATAACTTAATGGAATTTAAGTGAATTTTTTTCGTCACAATTTTATTGCAACGTTCTAGTTTATAGTTATTCACTTTCGCTATGTAAATATTGCTAAAAAAAAGAAGAAAATTCAATATTTTTTGTAATTTTTAGTAATTTTTTAGCTCTTTTTTTTGGAATTTGAAACATTTATCGTGGTCAAAAAGTGCTGTCCATCGAACTCATCCTTTCATTTGGGAATGCTTGATTTTTGGCCAAAGAACATGTTTTTATATCAATCAAGGAGAGTTGACGTCTGGAATGATATATAAACGAAATCCGTAGGAATAAAGAAAATAGATTACACAAACTCACAGGGTGTTTTTTGCCGACGGTTCTTGTGATCGCGTTATCAGAAACATATGTATATGGAAAATATGGAAAATTATCAAAATCCTGAAATGGTTTCAGAATTTCAGAATGCCTCAGAACAAATTTCTATGATGATGAAAATTTCGAAAAATTCAGTTAATTTCTAACAGTTTTGGAACCATTGCAATCGAATGATTTTATTTGTAAATTCGCTAGTTGTCGACACTCTCATGTAAACGCTAATTGTTTCATTTATATATGTTTAGTGATAAAGATGCTGACCGTAATGTCGCAACCTGATGAAAGTGGATCGGACCCAGTAAAAGATTTCCTGACCACCGGACGAGTAGGGAGAAGGAACGCGCTTCCAGATATAATGAGTGAGCATGCACACGTCACCACTGCTGACCTTCCTGAGAAAATGGACCAGCTCACTACAGAAGGTATTGTGTAATTTACTGTAGAGCACTCCATAAGGGCGTTCACAGATCCTCCTGGGGGGGGGGGGGGGGGGGGGGGGGGTGTGCATTAACTCGAAAAAAGCAAAGTCAGTTAGGATATATGAATATAAAATAATATGAGGCACACAAAAAATATGTATATCTAAGTACCTACAATATAAACATCGTACAAATTAATGTGCAAAGCATTTGTCAACATCGAATTGAGTTTTTTTATAATTTCTTAATTATCATTCTTAATATTAGCCGTCTCGGATTCTCCGCAAATTTTTCGACCACTCATTTCTATATTTCTTCCTTTTGATCCGTGAGTAACTTCCTGTGTGCGCTCATCCTGCTGTTACGGGCGTTTGTCCAGAGGTGTCACGATGTGCTGAAGCAGCGCGACCTGATTTTCCTAAGTAATTTGGTGGAAGAGATTAGCACATTTAAGACAATAGTTCAACAGCAGTCCAAAGGATTTTAACATCCTGAGTTGTTGGCAAACCGACTAGAAGAATTTTAAGACGTATTCAGCTATCCTGGGCATGAGAAGCTTGGAGCCACCGATTTGGTGGGACACGTAATCCCAACAGGGGATCGAAAAAACCCATTTCGACAGCCAATCGATTTCTGCAAGACCTTCAGTGTTATTTATCAAGTCCGTTTCAACTTGTTTCAGTCATTGTTGACCTAAACCATATCTTCACACGTCTCAAAGAGCTGAATGATCTTTCAATTGTACATTTAGTATATGGCAGAGCAATGGAAATTAACAAAGCCATTTTTATGTTTGCGAAAAAAGGGATTGCTTCTTTTATTACATCAACCATTTCCAAATCTTCCAATTTTTCAAGATCGCACATTTTTTCCTTTCATACGTTACACCAAAGTTTTGTTTTAGCATCAAGTCCATTTGCGTCTAGCTCACAGAACTCCGCAATCATTTTGGCTTTCTGTTTGAGTTCATCTATTGTAAAGTTTAGCATATGAAAGGGATAAAATGAAAGCTGGGGTGTTGTACTCAGAAAATCTGTGTTGTAAAAGTTGAGGAGAAAGTATCAAGATTAGGTATTACAATGCCAATATTGTGCTTGATTGCTTGCTGATAGATTCGAATGGATTCTTGTGCTCCAGACTCGCTGGTATTCTTGGTAACTGAAGCTGCACTTTTGGTAAGCAATTATTTCAGCAGAAGTCCAAATAGCTTTCGTTTCAGCATCAGAAGACATCCGGTGACTTTTATGATGCATATAATTTTCTTTATATGACCTGAGCATTGGAAAAAATCTAAGCTTTGGCTCTGTAAGACATTCACCACAGGCTCCAAAAAAGTGGATTAAGTTCTTTGCTATTATACCGGAGGAAATAATAAAAACAGGCTTGGTAGCAGCACAGTGCAACTGGAATGAAGTTTTTCTTGTGAGTACGTTGGCTTCTGTTGCCACCTTATCGAGGGCCTGAACGATTTCCCCAAAATTTTTCATGAAAATGGAAACACCGCTATTTTTTAGACCACCTTGTTTCGCAATAACTTGGAATGTCTAGAATCGTCATCCTCCTTAGAGGAGATTCGCGGAAAAATCGTCCACTTCAAAATTCTCTCAGAGCTGCCAACTTACGTTGAAAAAAAGTTGAGTTTCCCCTAAGTGCACTGTCAAACTCGTGTAATCAGATTGTGCCTTTAACCACTAAGTGAGCCATCCCACTCAACTATCAATTTGTTCCAGTGAGTGGAGGGTGATTCTCTATTAAGGTGTGTGTGTGTGAGTTTACACTCACACTCAGGTTATGTCTATGAATTCTGCCCTAAATGCACCATCCACAGAACTGTGATTACTCATAGACAGTTAAACACTGAGGCAGGTTATTTCGTTCACCTACATTAGATAATGTTACCATTGGAGTTGACATGATTAGACTAGGAAAAAAGTATTAGTAGTATAACAAGACATACCTACTTATTTGAGGTTTGTCCTGAGAAGCAGTCCCGAACCGTTCGGAACTGACAACGCCTAGTTTTGGCCGTTCAGAGGGTCTCAGAAGCTGCTGCGAAGTAGACGTTTTTACGCTTATCACACTTGTTATCTCGTATCAGCTTTGTTGCTGTTGCGCATCGGTTCTGAACTATTCCAAAAACCGTTCGGACAACTGGAGTTGGAAACTAGCAGTCCTGAATGCCTCTATCACATGCCCTTTTCAGTTCCATTGGCTCTGGTTCGATTCCGATCTGATTTTGGACTAATCCTTGGAAGAACCTCTAATACTTAGTAGGTACCCAGTGTGGAAGGAGATACGTAACTGTGCAAATTATTGTCAGGTATCGGGAATGGGGTCCGAACAGAAATAACGTTTCTACTGCCGACTATTCGAAAATTATACTCGTATTTCCTTCATCGGGGCTCTAGAAGCTGTCAGATGCGCAGACGACTTCCTGATATAATTTTAGAAAGCTCGGCAGTAGAAGCGTAATTTCTGTTCGGACCGCATGTTTATTTTTCAATTTAAATTTTAAATTGAGCTACGTGGAACTCTAAATAAATAGAAGTAGAAAGAACGTGCTTTTGCCCCCCCCCCCCCCCCCCCCGCAACCAAGCGTACACCCATGTCACTCTACAGTTTGACTCAAGTAAAGCCTTATTCATTTATACTCTGTGGAAATGCAAGTGCTTTTCATCATGCTGGTGAGGTGCCTCCTTATACTTAGGTACCTTCTAAACTGGTAGGTCCGCTGACCTGGTTACTCACGAAATTTGAAGATGACGCCATTTATTCGATTCCGCATCGCGAAAAAACATTTTAAACGACAATAACACGTATTTTTGATATTTGTATTCCGAAATCGTCGACGACTGATGACGATATATCGTCGTTGCATCGAATCGGAATGCTCCTAAGTTGTCTCTATCGATAAAACATGTCAAAAAATATCGATATCCACACCAAACACGTATTTCTGAGGAGTTTTCATTTTGAGGATATCGCCACCACATCGTGTCTGATCAATATCAGTGTCTTTAAGGGGTCTACATGTCAAATTTTAAGTGTATGGCTGCAAACTGGCGGCTTGTAGCTCGGAACTGACAGACAAACAACACTGAAATGCAGGCAACGCAGAGACTCACTTGTTTCGTCAATACAGTACATTAGTACCTACCGTCCATTAGTGTAGCATCGAAATGACTGCAATCAATTTCTTCTCCCTTCGTCCTTCAAAGCTTCCTCCTTTTGCCCAAAATAAAAACAATTGATAAAAGTAGGGGCTAATGCACTCTGATCATAGTTAAAAAAATAAAATAAATAAAATGAAATAAAATCATCGTACATAGAACCTTTCAACTTTTATCTAAACCAGTTTTTTCCCCGTTTTGTTTTGTATCAATATTATCGGCCAGCACTCTTGCTTTCAAATATCCCAAACAAGAGTAAGTAAGCTTGGGCTATGGTGTCAATCGTCTTCAAACTATTTAACATGGACATTATAAAATTATGATGTATTAAAAATGATTTTAATGTTAATATTATATAATGTGAAATTATAAAATTGTACAGGGTTAACCTCTCTTAGATGCAATTTTTTTGTTGGGTAAAACCACCGAATAGGAGTAAATTGCCGCCAAAAGTATATTTCTATCTCAATCTTTTCTCGAGATTAGATTTTTTCTTAATTTTTTTTGTTGGAAAAATGTGTATTTTTATATACCTAATTTCTCCACTTTACTTCTTCAATTTTTACCTTTGACCACATTTTTGGAATTAGCATTACATTTTCAATAAGAATGGTGAACTTTGATTCTTAAAAAGTACCTTCTAAAGTTCTCATCAATATCTCAAACATAGCCGAATTTGAAAAATAAATTTCTGGAAGTCTTTAAAACGTTACTTTTATTAAAAAAATAAAAACCTGGCTATACTGGCTAATCCCATGAAAACTGCTTCATTTAATACTCTTACCAATGGTATAGTCAATTTTACTTTTACTTTTGTAATGAAAGGGAGAGAACTATATTTAATGTTGAAATCGTGGTTTCTTCAATGAAATCAAGGGTTTTCTTGAAAATTAACCTTCTATGAACCTACGAGTATGGGGTCGGTTAAATGAGGCAAAGTGGAGAAAATTTAGTTTAAAACGAAAAAACACGGTTTTCCTGAGAAAAAAAAAATCTTTAAAAAATCATATCTCGATTACGGATTGAGATGAAAATATGCGGTTGGCGGCATTTTACTACATTTTTGATGCAGACTAACACACAAAAATGTTCGTCACTTATCCGGTTCCACCCTATATTTTCTAAGTTTTGACGTTACACTAAAAGAGAAAACAATTTCGAAACGAAATTATTTGTCACCCGTGGATATTGCATCCTACTTTCTGGTTAGAGATTCCTCATGTTTAGCTCAATTTTCTTTATCTTTATGATTTATGATACAATGTATCTTGTTCAATGATCGTTTCAACATGTCCTTGTTGGATAATCGTGCCTGTAAGACGGAATTTACGTTGAATGGAGTAGTTTATTGGAGATGACTTGTAGCATATCAATGCCCATTTTTTTACCCACTCTATTTATTTCAGAGGTCAATCAGGATGATGAGAACAGAGACGATGCCAAGCCGTCGACCTCACAAAAAAGTTGAACTCTACGAAGCCGACGGTCCATCTTTTATCGTTAAAGTGCCATCCACATTTTTTCTTTTATATAGTTAAGATTTACAAACGGAACAAGTATTATTAATAACAAGATGGATAAGCGTTAACTCATAGTCTGAAAGATAACCTTATTAAAAAAAATTTCATTTTTTCGAACTCCTCTGGATTAATGTTGGTTTATGCAACGCAGGCCATAAGTAGTTTGTACAATAACATAGGTACCCGCACTGTTCTAAACGAATGTTTCCTAGATATTCTCGGTTGTTTAGCAAATTCCTCTTTCGTTTTACAGTATCCTCCCTCCAGTATTATGATTTTCTGTGATCAAAACGTTGTATAATTGAGCCCTTCACCTTTAATTATTGTTGGGGGCTTAGTATTAATACCCTTTTCTCTTGTTTTGTTTTGTTCTTAATTTACGTCTCGATGTAATTGTGATGCCACACATCTGAAATTATATTGGCATACAATGTCCTTCAATATTATTTTTCATGCATTTCTCTTAATCAACTGTTATAATTTTTTTTGAGTGTTGAAATGTATTTTTTTGAAAAATGGGTATGCACCTATTAAATTATTTTGTCGAATGTACGTACCCGATTCGATCGTTAGTCAATTCGTCATTGATAGGTATCTCTAAAAGCAAAAAGCTAGAGTAGTTTGATGTTCCTCGTGATAACTAGTTTTTGTAATAGTAACTTTCACATCAGGCAGTAGTAGTCAACTAGACATTTTTCTATTGTGTCTACTACTAGTAGAAAAATGTTGCCATAAATGTATAAACCGTTTAATAAGTAGGTACCTACTACTGAAACTTAGTGATTTTCTACAGAGATATTGGGGTCAAACAAAATAAACATTAGGTTTGTTTCCGCTGCGTGAGCTGAGCAGGTTAATCAGATGGCATTGCAAACAGTCGAGGTCATGTTCAGGGCAGTAACGCATGGATACACGAAGACCCATGAAAATGGAGTCACGTTAGCAGTACTTTAGCAAAACCTTTTTTTCGTGCTCTCCGACGTCCGACCTTCTGTTGCTGTTCTGTTGTTGTGTGTAAGGTTATAAAAGTTTGAGGAAGTATATATCGGGTTATCTAAAGTTCCAATGAGTGCATGCGCGGAACAATCTGCACTTGGTCTTCCGGTGGTGCAGAAAGTTTGTGTTTGGTTCATGTTCCGTGGGTAGCAGAAATACCAGCTATCTTGCACTGAATATTAACTAGGGGACTGTGCAAACGCTTTTTTTCTCACTCCTTTTTCATGGCGCAAAAGCAGCTTGTGCTGAACCTGTTCCATACAGCAGTGGAAACAAACCTATTGCGCACGTTGGACGTATGCTAAAATTTATTTCTCAAGATAAGTTTTTGTGAATTCCTTGTTTAATCTTGCGTTATCATTATGCAGGCAATCGATTGTGTAACTATGATTTCTGCCACTTATTAGTTCAGAACATTTTTATTAGTATTTTAAGGCAAAATCATGTGTCAGTAGAGCAGTTACGAAACGAAACGAGTGTTATATTCTTATTAATGAAATACGAATGCTTGATGATTGGATTCAATTAATTCTTAAAAATGTTGAAATTATTAAAGAAAAGTTTAATTTATTATGTGGCTTTATCGTGTTATTGCATATAAATTTAATGGTTTTACCATTTTCGTTATTATATAAAATTGTTATTGCATTTATAATGATGCTTTATTGTTGATGATTATTTGTTGTAATTACTTATTTTATGTTTATTTGCATCTAAAAGAAAGCTGATCGACGGAATGCATGTGCGACGGAATGCATGCAGTGTATTTTTCCCGGTATGAAACTTGGTATTCCAAATCTGTTTGGTATTCCAAATCTGTTCGACATATTGCTCTCGTGCAACCAAGAAAAACTATTGTTAGTTGACTGTTGTAAATATTATGAATTGGTTATTCGCGTATTGGTACTGAAACTACATACAAACAATTTAACCGGAATCCGAATGTAGGTCAAAAATTCCAAATGCTTAGTGCCTACTAAAATTAACCAGGAGCAAAATTTTTTAATTTCTGGGTTTGTTAGTTAGCTCTTAGCTTACTCTTGATCCCAAGAAAATCGTCACATCTCGTGTTAGTGAGCTTTAATTTCCCCTCAGCCGAGCTGAAACTTTACCTCGTGGTCCTCAATAGCTGTTCGAAATTTGAGTTCCCATAACAGACGAGTAGAAAAAATTCTTTAGCTCAGTTAGGCTATAAAATTGAGCAAAAGCATGTGAGGGAGGTAGCGTCAAGGGGCGAACCCCTCAGCGAAGGACGAATTGTCTGCCAAGTATTATTTAAAAATAATATGTCGGTAGATGTTCTACTGGAGGAAAATTAACAGCTTTATTATAAGTGGGGTTCATACAATTTGTTTTGTTATTCTGGTTATTTTGTTATAAATTCGTTTTGAATCATTTCTTCGTCAGCTTTCAAACTATTACAGGGTTTCATTAGTACATCATCACCGTGGGGTGACATTTGTTGAATAAAAGAAAAGAAAAAAGGGACGTGATCACCTTATATGATTTTTTTTACACATCTTAAGCGGTCCATTCACGATCCTGCTGCAGGAAGTGAGGGGAACCAAAAATGTCCCTCCCTCTCTTGTTGCACGGGAGGCGTGCAGGACGTGTGTGGAGGCCTTCCTGCTGCAGGTGTCCTGCAAAGCTCGTCGGATGGGTTTCCCATCGAGCCATCCTGCGGTCCGGGGTCCCCCACCCTATCAACCTGTTAAAGGGGGGATTTCACGACCTGATTTCGGGACCCTAAATCAGGCCCGATCACTGTCGGCCCTGAAATCTGATGGTGAAAACCCTTGCTGTTGGTCACGATTTGGGGAGGCGACCGGGCAGGGAGGTCGGGAGAGATTTCCAACCGATTTCAGGAGGAAGGGTGGGGACAGACCTAGCCCCCACCGCTTCTCCCGGTGAACGCGACGTGAAATGCTCCACCAGGCGGATCGCTCTGTCCACCTTTTGAATCCCTCCAGTATTTTCAGTCCTTGATAATTTATTTTTGTTTGTTTCGAGTGAGGGAATCGTCAGAACAAACAGAAAAAGTCATTTTGACAGAAATGATCCTAGTTGTGGGACAATTATCTAGCTTTATATTTGAATAAAGATGCAAGAAACCACGCAAAATTTTTTAAAAATAATCGAACAAATTTACCAACTTCTAATATTTTTATAAGCAGCAAAATGATTTCTGAACTTGACAACAACGTAATAAGCAATAAACCGAGCAGTAGATTGGGCGTCAAAGAACGGGTCGTGTAAATACAATGCTCTGCCGACAAGAGGGGAGACTGGTGGCAGGGAGGTTGGGACCAGGAACCGGAAAGAGAGGTCGGGAACGGGTCGTGTAAAAGGGGCTTTGGAAGACCTTCCATGTTCTAATCACCAGCCAACACAGGAAAATAGATTGCCTGCCTCAGAATACCGTATACTGGCGGGAAACCTTTGGTTTGAGCTGGGAATTACGGATCGTGTATGGAGAACGCACTCTGAGGCAGGAGAGCGAAGAGGGGAACTTCGTTGCACTTCTCACCTCCTGCAGCAGGATCTTGAATGGGCCGCTTTACTTTGTCACCTTAACCACTTTACCTATTTTCTATAGTAAAATTTGTTGTCAATCTACCATATAGTTCCGTCCGCTGAATCGGCTTCCTGCCACACCGGGAGCTTTGTGATCACAGTGACTACATTAACTATTTAATTTGTGCCCACGTCTGACCGTCTATCTCTGGTGTATTTTGTATTGTTTGAAGAGAAAATACAATATGATCCCTTCAACTAGCTTCCATAAGTTGAATTATGTATGCACAAATCAAACTGCCCTGCCTGCTGTAAAGTGCTAAATAGGTAGGTACCTGATCGCATAAGTTCGTTGTAACTCGTATTATTGTAGATATAATTAATTTATTGTTATTGTACTTGGTTGTAGGAAAAAAATGATTAACGATATATTATTGCTAGGATTCCAGCACAACTTGTTCCGACCATTTTTGATCCCATGGTACCTACCTACGTCATGTTCAATGTTTTTTTTGTTAATACTGTGGTAAAATGGTGTGTGAAGCGATCTTTCGTATTAAAATTTCTAGTCACCAATGTGAACACGTAGGTCAGCTTTTGGATAATAAATCTGAATGTTTATCATAAACCTAATATGTAGTTATAAATGTTTTTATAGATAGTGCACTATTCACCACACTAACGCGTGGGGTTTTAACCCTTATAATCTAATGAGAGCTGCGTTTTTTTTAAGCCGTAAAATTGCTTCGTTTAATACCCGGGAAGTTAGTACCTACCACATCGTTGATTTGAGACAAACCATATAACGGCTTTTTAATGCATTACATTTTTGCTTGGTACTTCCTGCTTGTTGCAATTTTATGTAATTTCATCATAGAATGTCGAGAATTAACTAATTGTGAAACGAAAACGACGATGCCTAATTTTGTAAGAGTCCCGAATGTTTTGTGTACCTCACGCTTTGTTTTGTAATGTATTATGATGATACTGCACGCGCATACCTCTTGCTTAGTGAAGCACTGTGAATACAACCAAGATATTTGAGGCAGAATTGTGGAAAATATACAAAGTCTCTATAACCTTTTAATAAGTAGGTAATAAGTTGAAGGAACGATGGTGGCCTACTGAATGTCGTCGGATATAGAATGTTATCTAGCCTACTGACGACAGAAATCGTGTGTTCACATTTTATCTAACGATTCTCTGAGTGTGCAAATTCAATTTTCAAACTGTTGTAGCCGTGTACTTTTTGAGTGCACGCGCACGCTCTTTATACTAATAAAATCACTTTTGACTTGAATGGATCAATGGTTCGTGATAAGCCTTTAGTTTGAATATAAAATCGTCTTTTGATAACAAAGATGTATCGTCTTCATTTGGTTTTATTTTTCTACATTATTAATAGGTACTTGTCTACAATTTGTGCGGTCTCAATAGGTTGCATGATTCTGCCAAATCAATTTTCAATCACATAGCTACTTGTCTATCAATACCAAGAACCTTATTTGTATGAGTGCAATAAATACCTTTTTTGAATGCGAGCATTTCATCTCTTGTGCCTATCTCAATCAGCAGTCAAAACAGGTTCGAGGGGGTTCGAGGTGATCCTTTTTATTTATTTTATATAACTGCAGTCGAGTTAGTAAGTACAACAGAATATCATACAAAAACGTATTTGATAGAATGTACATCTCCATCCTGCTGGTAGACGCATTCGCGTCCTACTGGTAGACAAGTTCGCGTACTTCGGCAATTGGGGGACCGCGGATCCTCGCTACATTTTCCAGTAACATACCGGTACATTTTGAGGAATTGCTGATGATTATTTCTTGTAGTGGTATTTGGGGTAATGAGCAAGCTGATGCTCTTGCTAAGGAGGGATCTCAAATGGAAATGCCACCCATGCCAGTTGCTTATCGATTTGCAAAACGAAATATAAAGTATGCTACAAAAGAGAGAATGCAGGAGATACAACGGAGCTCGGCGGAAGGCAAGAGATGAGCAAGTTTGTTGGGGGTTGGAAACCGCGTCCCTAAGCATCTTATAAGAACTGAGTCTGTGGGAGGTTTCAGACATATGACTGGCCACGACTATCTTAATGTACATCTCCATAGGATTCGGGTGAAGGATAAAGCCGGTTTCACATGGAGCGGTACGAGCGTACAACCGGAAAGACGGAAGGCCGGAAAACCCAGTGGAGGGGGCGGCGGAATGCGGCAGGGTGTTCACATGAAGCGGCACCTCGCTAAATGGAATCATATCCTTCCTACTGAAACCCTCTCTCATCTGAAACCTCTAATTGCGGTTATCAACATTCCTGTCCAATGAGCTTGCGCAACGCTCGACGGAACGTGGCAACGGTATACAAATTTCTACCACCGACCGCCCATTCCGGCAACATGGCAACCACCATCCTCAACTGTTGTCCCAACAGCCAATCACATTGCGTTCAGTCTTTCCGTCTCCAGACATACCGCTCCATGTGAAACCGGCTTAACCTAAACTGCGCCCTCTGCGAATCGACCCAACTAATGAAAACCGACCACCTTTTTGACTGTCCTCAACTTGAGGACTTGAGAAGTACATTCCTACCTGACGAAACCCACTGGTCGAAGATTTCAAAATTATACTGGACTGCAATGCAAGAGGCCGAATAGCAGAAATGCCTAGGTATGGCCTAAGGCGTAGGGGGAAAAAATGCTTATAGTAACCCTTTTTTGAGTGTTCAGGGTATATAGTAAAGGAATAGAGTAATTTTGATGTTTTCTACCAATTCAAAATGTTTTATTTCTTATGTACGTCATTCGAAAATGTCTATTGACTTAGAATGGATGACTTGAGATAAACGTCTGCTAAGTTGGCTGGACAGTATAGCTCCCTCACTGATTGTAAAATGGACGTATATAAATTATGGAAGAACCATTTACGACAAAATCAACGTTATTAGAAATATATGGATTCACATGCCCACGCGCTTCTATCGATCCGACGGCAACAAAATTTATAGGAAACCATCTAACGTACACAATTTCTGGAGATTAATTCAAAATCAGAACTTCACGTGTTTTACTTTTACCTTGCAAAATATGGCATAAAATGACGTTTTCGTTTGAAAACAAGATTTTCATTGCAATCTAGGGTTTTATCAGAAAATTGTCCCGTGGAAAAAAACATTAGTTGGGGGTTAGTACCTGTACCTATGTATTTTGCTTTATCATTTTCGTTAATGAATCTTTGTAACCGGCCGAGAAAAAATGAAGAAGCAACTCCCCTTAAAATGTGTTGGTTTACTTTTCAAGATGCGTCGAATCCAAAAATTAGAAAATTATACAAAGGTTTATTTTTGTATTAGCCATTTTACGAAGCCCTCTGGTGTATGTAAATGATTAAACGCAGTGTATAGCTGGTACCTACATTATTAATATATTGTTGGTCAGTGAACCATTCATACCTAATATGTGCTGAATTTCCAAGTCACTGAGAGCATGGGTGGACCGAGTACTAAAATATCAGGTTCAAGCCCATTCACATGTTCATCAAACGTACGATGTGCCAAACACAAAACCAAGAAAAGCCTCACTGGTCAATTTACAATCCACTTCTACACCCTCACCACCAAACCGTCCGAGAACTGTCAAAATGTTCGTCCATCGTAACATTGAATCAGGTGACAACAGTGACTGATCTTCTGAAAGTATTCTGAGGATAAATCTACAACATCCTTGCCCGATCTGTGGAGGACGCCATGGAGCCAGAAAGTACTGGTGTTTTCTCCGGATGAGTACAGTGCAACATTGGCACAGCACTCAGTTACTCGAACTGTGCATGAACTGCCTGGTATCACACCCTGCAAAACAGAAAAAAATTAGTCGGTCACCATAGTTATCATAACTATCTGGACATTTCGACTTCGAACAAGGCTACACTCCTCCAATCTCATAAAAAAACGATTGGTTAACATGTGCAAAAATATAGATTATTTAGGCGTATAAATTAATCAATAAATGATGTTTACAAACTAACGTTTCCCTAGAGAATTCATAGTAACTATGGGGACCTTGAATTAAACCACTTACCATTGTGATGAAGGTGAAAAATCCTTGGACACCAAAGATGCTGCAGAGCAGAGCACTTGCTAGACCCTCCACTTCCCCTCCAAATATTCTCCAGCCGCCACCCCTCGCGTGACTATTGGGACACAACTATTGTGACCAAAGTCCTGGGACAAGGTGCTTTTTCTTCTAGCTGCCCTCTACTCTTCAGATTTCTAAAAACCTTGCTTAATGAATGACCTTGATTAATGTCTGATAGAAATTTTCTTCAGATCTAAAAAAACATTTTCTAGTCAAAAGTTACAAACCTTAGTAACTATCGTAAGTACCACTGGGACATAACTATTGGGACTTTTTTTAAACTGTTGATATTAACAAACCTATTAACTGTTTGAAAAACGTCATGTTTGATAGTTGGTTTTACAAAGGATAACCTAAAGAACATTTTGATTCATACCCCATTGCTATAAGTTGAAAATTGGCTCCAGAATCATGTTTCAAATCTTTGGGACACAGTAAATTGAGAAAACGGACATTTTTTTTTAAAACGACCCATTCATACCTAATATTCCGAAGGTTGTGGGAGATAGCCTTTACTAGTTGAGTCAACAATCCGTCCGTTAATTTCACATCCGAGTTCCCAATACTCATTTTCCATTCCATCTCGTTTAGAGTCAGTGGAGGTTTTTTCCCCTTTAAATACCCATCTTTGAATACAACATGGGAGGTAAGCGAATTAAAAAAAAAAATTTCCTTGATCAAAAGGTACCTATGTTGACACAGAATGTGTTTTTAGCCTTGGCATCTTCAACCGAAGACGAAACATTTATCTGTAACGAAAATACAACAGTTTCTGATGATTTCCGCTTACTTACAACCGAGTCGTTGCTAGGGATGGTACTTCGTAATTTTTCATCCCACAAAATTCGTTGACCATTCGTTCGAAAGATCTAGATTTATCCAACCATACCTATTATGTTAACTACTGCGTAGTGCGTGGCACTATATGCTGAGTTAGAGCACGGTTATTTGATTAATTGTGATCATTCTCAATAATTGATATTGTGAACTTGATTGCAACCGCTTGTTGATTTCTGATGGTTTCATTAAGCTGGTGGGTGAGTCGTTGCGCTGGTGAGAAATAAATAAAACCACTTGTCGTTTTCAAAAAAAGGGTCGTTTTCAAAAAAAATGTCCGTTTTCTCATTTCTGAGGTGGTGTAGCAGTCAAAATTAAATCTTGATCTTTTTAGCCACCGAGTTGCTCCAGATATACTTGAAGATGTCTAAAATAAGGTTCTATGTATGAGTCACGAGTTTTTTCACTTCTAAATATTTTTTTTTCAATAAAAAAAAAAAAAAAAAAAAATCACAATTTTTTGGTCACTGTAGTTACGGTGCAATTTTTTTTTTTAAAGATGGATTACGGGAGGCAGACTCATTTTTCTGAATGAGTTCACTTCTCAGAGATAATAATTACATAAAAATTTGTTGAAATTGTTGGCATAGATTGTCATGGAAATTTTATTTTTGTGGTTTTTGTCACAGGAGTTACGTTGGTAATGGTTATTTATTTATTTTTTCATGTTAAACTGTTTCTTTAAGCAATCTGGTTCTGGAATTTCCTTCAATATGTCTAAAACTCCAAACGTCGATAGCACATATGTTTAGAAAAAATTAAATTCAGGCGAAAAAAGTGTTATTGAACACTACAGCTTCGTGGGACACTTAGTGAGGGAAATAGGTAGAACATGTTCGAAACACTCAAGCCAGGCAATTTAACTGGATAAAATTTTATTCAGGGCTAATTACAATAAAGTTCTTTAATAAAACTGTATCAATTAACAATTCAATTACTTAGCAACTTATTTTAATTGTTTCATGAAGTCTTGAAAACCAAACCAATGTCCCAAAGTTGGACTATTATAGTTGTATCTCCCCACCTTGTAGCTCCACCAACACTAAGGTTCCACATTCAATTGCTGAGGCATCCACTAATTCCACAGGAGGGATGTAATCAGGAATGTCATCCAAGTCACAGCTGTGAATTTCTGCTGAATTTCCAAGTCACTGAGAGCATGGGTGGACCGAGTACTAAAATATCAGGTTCAAGCCCATTCACATGTTCATCAAACGTACGATGTGCCAAACACAAAACCAAGAAAAGCCTCACTGGACAATTTACAATCCACTTCTACACCCTCACCACCAAACCGTCCGAGAACTGTCAAAATGTTCGTCCATCGTAACATTGAATCAGGTGACAACAGTGACTGATCTTCTGAAAGTATTCTGAGGATAAATCTACAACATCCTTGCCCGATCTGTGGAGGACGCCATGGAGCCAGAAAGTACTGGTGTTTTCTCCGGATGAGTACAGTGCAACATTGGCACAGCACTCAGTTACTCGAACTGTGCATGAACTGCCTGGTATCACACCCTGCAAAACAGAAAAAAATTAGTCGGTCACCATAGTTATCATAACTATCTGGACATTTCGACTTCGAACAAGGCTACACTCCTCCAATCTCATAAAAAAACGATTGGTTAACATGTGCAAAAATATAGATTATTTAGGCGTATAAATTAATCAATAAATGATGTTTACAAACTAACGTTTCCCTAGAGAATTCATAGTAACTATGGGGACCTTGAATTAAACCACTTACCATTGTGATGAAGGTGAAAAATCCTTGGACACCAAAGATGCTGCAGAGCACGTGGCACTCAACTAAGGGCGTTAGGGGAACGTCACACGCACTTGCTAGACCCTCCACTTCCCCTCCAAATATTCTCCAGCCGCCACCCCTCGCGTGACTATTGGGACACAACTATTGTGACCAAAGTCCTGGGACAAGGTGCTTTTTCTTCTAGCTGCCCTCTACTCTTCAGATTTCTAAAAACCTTGCTAAGTCATTATCTATAGATTAATGTCTGATAGAAATTTTCTTCAGATCTAAAAAAACATTTTCTAGTCAAAAGTTACAAACCTTAGTAACTATCGTAAGTACCACTGGGACATAACTATTGGGACTTTTTTTTAAACTGTTGATATTAACAAACCTATTAACTGTTTGAAAAACGTCATATTTGATAGTTGGTTTTACAAAGGATAACCTAAAGAACATTTTGATTCATACCCCATTGCTATAAGTTGAAAATTGGCTCCAGAATCATGTTTCAAATCTTTGGGACACAGTAAATTGAGAAAACGGACATTTTTTTTTAAAACGACCCATTCATACCTAATATTCCGAAGGTTGTGGGAGATAGCCTTTACTAGTTGAGTCAACAATCCGTTAATTTCACATCCGAGTTCCCAATACTCATTTTCCATTCCATCTCGTTTAGAGTCAGTGGAGGTTTTTTCCCCTTTAAATACCCATCTTTGAATACAACATGGGAGGTAAGGAATTAAAAAAAAAAAAATTTCCTTGATCAAAAGGTACCTATGTTGACACAGAATGTGTTTTTAGCCTTGGCATCTTCAACCGAAGACGAAACATTTATCTGTAACGAAAATACAACAATTTCTGATGATTTCCGCTTACTTACAACCGAGTCGTTGCTAGGGAAATGGTACTTCGTAATTTTTCATCCCACAAAATTCGTTGACCATTCTTCGAAAGCTCTAGATTTATCCAACCATACCTATTATGTTAACTACTGCGTAGTGCGTGGCACTATATGCTGAGTTAGAGCACGGTTATTTGATTAATTGTTTACACACAGGTGATCATTCTCAATAATTGATATTGTGAACTTGATTGCAACCGCTTGTTAATTTCTGATGGTTTCATTGAGCTGGTGGGTGAGTCGTTGCTCTGGTGATAAATAAATAAAACCACTTGTCGTTTTCAAAAAAAGGGTCGTTTTCAAAAAAAATGTCCGTTTTCTCATTTCTGAGGTGGTGTAGCAGTCAAAATTAAATCTTGATCTTTTTAGCCACCGAGTTGCTCCAGATATACTTGAAGATGTCTAAAATAAGGTTCTATGTAAAAGTCACGAGTTTTTTCACTTCTAAATATTTTTTTTTTCAATTTGAAAAAAAAAAAAAATCACAATTTTTTGGTCACTGTAGTTACGGTGCAATTTTTTTTTAAAATATGGATTACGGGAGGCAGACTCATTTTTCTGAATGAGTACACTTCTCAGAGATAATAATTACATAAAAATTTGTTGAAATTGTTGGCATAGATTGTCATGGAAATTTTATTTTTGTGGTTTTTGTCACAGGAGTTACGTTGGTAATGGTTATTTATTTATTTTTTCATGTTGAACTGTTTCTTCAAGCAATCTGGTTCTGGAATTTCCTTCAATATGTTTAAAACTCCAAACGTCGATAGCACATATGTTTAGAAAAAATTAAATTCAGGCGAAAAAAGTGTTATTGAACACTACAGCTTCGTGGGACACTTAGTGAGGGAAATAGGTAGAACATGTTCGAAACACTCAAGCCAGGCAATTTAACTGGATAAAATTTTATTCAGGGCTAATTACAATAAAGTTCTTTAATAAAACTGTATCAATTAACAATTCAATTACTTAGCAACTTATTTTAATTGTTTCATGAAGTCTTGAAAACCAAACCAATGTCCCAAAGTTGGACTATTATAGTTGTATCTCCCCACCTTGTAGCTCCACCAACACTAAGGTTCCACATTCAATTGCTGAGGCATCCACTAATTCCACAGGAGGGATGTAATCAGGAATGTCATCCAAGTCACAGCTGTGAATTTCTGCTGAATTTCCAAGTCACTGAGAGCATGGGTGGACCGAGTACTAAAATATCAGGTTCAAGCCCATTCACATGTTCATCAAACGTACGATGTGCCAAACACAAAACCAAGAAAAGCCTCACTGGTCAATTTACAATCCACTTCTACACCCTCACCACCAAACCGTCCGAGAACTGTCAAAATGTTCGTCCATCGTAACATTGAATCAGGTGACAACAGTGACTGATCTTCTGAAAGTATTCTGAGGATAAATCTACAACATCCTTGCCCGATCTGTGGAGGACGCCATGGAGCCAGAAAGTACTGGTGTTTTCTCCGGATGAGTACAGTGCAACATTGGCACAGCACTCAGTTACTCGAACTGTGCATGAACTGCCTGGTATCACACCCTGCAAAACAGAAAAAAATTAGTCGGTCACCATAGTTATCATAACTATCTGGACATTTCGACTTTGAACAAGGCTACACTCCTCCAATCTCATAAAAAAACGATTGGTTAACATGTGCAAAAATATAGATTATTTAGGCGTATAAATTAATCAATAAATGATGTTTACAAACTAACGTTTCCCTAGAGAATTCATAGTAACTATGGGGACCTTGAATTAAACCACTTACCATTGTGATGAAGGTGAAAAATCCTTGGACACCAAAGATGCTGCAGAGCACGTGGCACTCAACTAAGGGCGTTAGGGGAACGTCACACGCACTTGCTAGACCCTCCACTTCCCCTCCAAATATTCTCCAGCCGCCACCCCTCGCGTGACTATTGGGACACAACTATTGTGACCAAAGTCCTGGGACAAGGTGCTTTTTCTTCTAGCTGCCCTCTACTCTTCAGATTTCTAAAAACCTTGCTAAGTCATTATCTATAGATTAATGTCTAATAGAAATTTTCTTCAGATCTAAAAAAACATTTTCTAGTCAAAAGTTACAAACCTTAGTAACTATCGTAAGTACCACTGGGACATAACTATTTGGACTTTTTTTTAAACTTTTGATATTAACAAACCTATTAACTGTTTGAAAAACGTCATATTTGATAGTTGGTTTTACAAAGGATAACCTAAAGAACATTTTGATTCATACCCCATTGCTATAAGTTGAAAATTGGCTCCAGAATCATGTTTCAAATCTTTGGGACACAGTAAATTGAGAAAACGGACATTTTTTTTTAAAACGACCCATTCATACCTAATATTCCGAAGGTTGTGGGAGATAGCCTTTACTAGTTGAGTCAACAATCCGTTAATTTCACATCCGAGTTCCCAATACTCATTTTCCATTCCATCTCGTTTAGAGTCAGTGGAGGTTTTTTCCCCTTTAAATACCCATCTTTGAATACAACATGGGAGGTAAGGAATTAAAAAAAAAAATTTCCTTGATCAAAATATATGTTGACACAGAATGTGTTTTTAGCCTTGGCATCTTCAACCGAAGACGAAACATTTATCTGTAACGAAAATACAACAGTTTCTGATGATTTCCGCTTACTTACAACCGAGTCGTTGCTAGGGATGGTACTTCGTAATTTTTCATCCCACAAAATTCGTTGACCATTCGTTCGAAAGATCTAGATTTATCCAACCATACCTATTATGTTAACTACTGCGTAGTGCGTGGCACTATATGCTGAGTTAGAGCACGGTTATTTGATTAATTGTTTACACACAGGTGATCATTCTCAATAATTGATATTGTGAACTTGATTGCAACCGCTTGTTAATTTCTGATGGTTTCATTGAGCTGGTGGGTGAGTCGTTGCGCTGGTGAGAAATAAATAAAACAACTTGACATAGTAGTGATAAGGTACCCCGCAAAATCTGAGTCACTCTTATATGCGGGTTTCACGGGTTTATGTGAAACGCGTGAGATAAAACACATTCTGTGTTTCAATAATTTCATTCGAAGTATGTAAATAGAGGTAGGTAACCGGGGGTCCTGGCAAAGCGCGGAGCTCCGAGTTTTCCAAGATATTTTACATTCAAAAAACTATATGTAAGCTTTTAGTTTATTCAACCGCGGATTTCCGCGTTAAATTTGACGGCAAAAGCCTAATGCATGTAGAAACTATTCCTGGAAGAATGAGCGGCAGAGGCGCAAACTAATCCGATTTTTCGTAATTTTTATTTTAGTAATAAAAAAAGAAGGAAAAAAACCAAGCTATTACAGGGATACCTGATGTTGGATACTTCCGGGCTTCGCCGAAATGTTGATATTACTGTGAATTCCGATAGATTTACATGAGACCAAAAAATATTAATATTTACAAAAGAAAGAATGAGAACAAAGGCCAGCCTAATTTTTTTGGCACAACAAAACGTTTAAATTTGTGTTTTTCAGTCCTAAAATCGCTGAAAATTGTGAAAACATAGAAAATGGTGGAGTGGTACACGAGGTGATTATCAGGATCGTTCAATTAGATAATACTGTTCTTAATATTCACCTGTTTTTTTCTTCTTAGCCATAATATTGGAGCTAGGAGATTGAAATAAAGCGCATTTCGTAGCAAAAATTTGGAAGTTTCTTAGACCTAGGTACGTAAACTTTTCAATTGTGGGAGTCAAAGACAGTTTCACAAGCAGTCACTTCACAGCCAAAACGTTACTGTGTGGTGTGCTTTGTCTAAAGGTGGGATAATTGGGCATGGGGCTAGTGTATCTACCGTGACGTTATCTTCCACAAGATAGTTTACGTACCTATGTCTTATAAACTTCCACAGTTCTGCTACGAAATGCGCTTTATTTCAATCTCCTAGCTCCAATATTAAGCACATGGCAACCATTTCAAATGTGGTCATAACATCTGCGCCAACCTGTATAACTTTCTTGAGTAGGTGGACTGAAAATGTAAAAATAAAACTTTAAATCCTAACTCTTATTTTAAAAACCGATTATCAAGAGTGAAGGTAGAATTAGAAATACCTACTATGCACGGTAGGATAAGAGAAACTGATTTTCACATCAATTTTCCATTCAATATTAGCCAAAAATTTTTAATGCTTGGTCATGTGGGCTTGGGAATGTTTTCATTCAATTTGGGAGGCTGAAAAACAGGAAACCACGCCAAACACGATAGGTATACCGGAAATAAAGTTGATTTTTGGTTTATTTTCAATAATAGGTAGTAAAACCTTGTAATCGACCAAGAAAATTTTTTTTTTAACCTCCCCTGAAAATGTTTTAGTTTACGTTTCAAGATGCGTAGAATCCAAAAAATTGAATTACTTACTTGAAAAAAAAAAAAAAAAAAAGCTGCAAATTATTACACAAAGGTTTATCATTTCTGTATTAGATAGCTCTTCTATTCAGATCATTGGTCTATAATTATTATTAAGACCCATAAATATCTAGTAGGTAAATGGTCAAAACGTAGCCGTTTTTTGTGACCAGTGTGAAATTCGAACAGATGAAAGTTCCTCTTTCTCAACCGATTTTCGTGATTCTTATTTTGTTCGATTCCGATTTTAGCCTATAGTTCTGCAACAAACCTAGGGAATTTCAGATTTTTTGTCGTGGTGGGGGGATAATTCCCGATTCTTTCAAGCGCTGTCCAAAAGCTAAAAATTTTGATCGATTTTCATGGTTTATTTTGTTTCATTAGGAATCCATCTAGTTTTGGAACGTATGCATGTCGGAAGTTTCAAATTTCATTAAGGAAGGTGGCAAATGGAGGGGGTAATACTGATATATCGTGTAGTTTCAACTATTCTCGGAAGATTTTCGTGATTCTTTTTTCGTTCAATTATGAATTTGGTCTAGTTTTTGAACATATGTCAGGGGTTTCAAATTTCATTATGGGAGGCAGTGATTGGAGGGGGTAATAGGTACTGATATTTCGTGATTTAACTATTCTCGTCAATTTTTTTTTTTAAATTAGGTATGAATTTGGCTTAGTTTTGGAACATGTGTTATGAGTTTTAAATTTCATGATGGAAGGGAGTGAATGGAGGGGGTGATAGCGATAAATAGTCATATTTTTACTGTACGCATCTGATTTCCGTGACAGGTTTTATCATTTGTTCGATCCACATTTTAGTCCAGTAATGCAACCTTGGAAAATTCATGTTCCAACATTTACTGTAGGTGGAGGTTAAGGAGGGGAATTCAGAGAAATATATTTTCGTTTTTTTATCTCTTATTTTAATTCTTACCAAAATTATAGGTAGGTAGATTCTATTGATAGGGACGTCCCTGTAATGCATGAATTACTTAAAAATATGTTTGTATATATCTAGATTGCCTAAATGATATTTACCTATATGCGTCTAGGCATCCACTCTATCAGGTTTATAGTTATTAGGCAGTTTCCATACCTAATAGGATTTCACGGAAAGCTGCATAACACTTAATCCTACGTTTTTGGAAAACCTACTAAGTAGGTCAATGTTAGACACTGTTGGTTCTAGTGATTAGACGGGAACCTATCTGATAGGTATTCTGGTGTAGGTAACTACATCAATTCACGTTTAATTCAATTACTACATCATCCACGTCCCGCCCATCCACGTTGAGTAACCTGCACGCTACTGTAACAGATGACGGAAACCGGTCATTTAGTTCGTGAGAATGACGGTAGATGGCTCTTGGTGGCTCCCCGGCAAATCCGCGATACCGTGGCTACTACACGTGACTTGGCCTTTCCCCGCGCTGTGACGTACTAACTCACGTTTTCTGGTCGGCTCCTCAGTTCTTCGTTTTCGTGGCGGACTTCGTGAGCAATAGAGTTTCTCAGTATTTATCGGGAACCCTTCAGTTTGCCACAGTTCCGGATAGATCAATCATCAATCCAGAAGTTCTGTTACCTAATGATGTTTCTCATTGTGAATCGTTAAAAGAAAGTTGCGCATTTCTTCCGAAACTGTGAATGAAATAAAATGACAATATAAGCTAAATAGTGTACAGTGATTTTGTTACTTCAGTGTGATGAACTATTTCGGTAAGTCTGATTGCAGATACTTGATTTTATGCATTTTGTTTTTTCATGTGCATAGGTCCGCAGTGATTTTGATATAACTAGGAAGGTGTTATCCTAGTTCGTAATCGTTATGGTACCTAGGTATATATCTTATTGCGCGTCGCTTCTTAGTTTTGTTCAGTTCAAGGATTATGAAGACTATCCTTCGTGCCTTATCTGAATATTCAACGCACCCAAATCAATGATAGCCTTCACACTTTCGGAAACGTAAAGACGTAAAGATTTAAACGTCAAGGCGGTATCCTATTTTACTCAAATTTTCTAATTGGATTTACTATACAGTTCATGATAAAATTCTAGATTTTGTATAAATACTAATTGAATTCTATCATCTTGTAGGAGGTACCTACATATCATCAGAGTCTGTCCAATGGTTGCCTGTGTGTGTGTGTGTTCTAAATTGAATAACAAATATTACCTACCTACCTATTATTTGATGTATTGTACTAATATACAAGCAGCTAGTCCCCGTCTATATTGGACGACCATAGTGAGAGACATGTGGAACACGCCTCACTTGTCAACTGTCAAGAAAGTAGTAAATATGCTGAATTGATATTTCGATTATATGAAAACGGATCAGACGTAACTTGTAATTATTTTCCTTTACTCCACAAGTTGTACCTTATAAACTTACAGCCAGGTAGGTTCACTCGGTTGCATTGATATCTATCGCTACTTTGAAACACATTCCATAACACGAAATCGTTCCATTTTCGGTTTGGTATGGTATCAAGGTAATAGCTAAAGCATTTACACTTCCTGATGACCGAATATCCCCTCAAGATCATAAGCGAATTTAAAAAAAAATAAAACATTTGAAACTCATGACAAATTTTCCAAAACTAGACCAAACTCATAATTGAACAATAGGTGATAACGAAAATCAGACGATAATGGTTAAAACATCGAGATTTATTACTATTACCCCCTCCTATCACCCCATCCTTAATGAAATTTGAAACTCCTGATAGGTATACCTTCCAAAACTAGACCGAATCCATAGTTGAACAAAAAAAGAATCACGAAAATCTGACAAGATTATCATTTAGGTACGTACCTCCAGAGAAATACGTCGTCAATAACAGGTTTGTTTCCGCTACGTGACCTGAACAGGTTCAGTACAGAGCAAGGTCAGAGCAAGGGCACCTCCATAGCTGTTCAGTTCAGATGTCAGCGGAAACGCTTTAGGACATATTCGGTGCAGTAACCATGGATACACGATGATCCATGAAATGGAGTCCCGTTAGCGGTACTTTAGCAAAACCTTGTGTCTCATTCTCATTCGACGTCGACATTTTCGTGATTCACTCCCGAATATTTAGTTATTTCTATTTCATTAGTTTAGTAGTAGAAATAAGGAATATAATAAAGGGTCAAACAATTCTAATTTAAAACTTTTAAAAGTTCGAAAATCGCTGAATCACCTGAATAAATACGAACAATGGACTCGAAAATAGGCACAAAATCAAAGGAAACCACAATTTGTAAGGTGTAAGGTTACAGAAGTTTGAGGAAGGATATATTGGGTTATCTCAAGTTCCAAAGAGCGCATGCGCGGAGCAAGCTGCACCTCCTCTTCTGGCGGAGCAGAAAGTTCATGTTCGGATCATGTTCTTTGAGCAGCGGAAACACTGGACATCTTGCACCGAATATGAACCGAGGGACTGCGGAAACGCCATTATCTTACTCCTTCTTCACTGCGCAAGCGCAACTTGACCTGAACCTGTTCGGGTCAGCAGCGGAAACAAAGCTAGCAAGTTGAGTACCGGGGGCGAGCGCTTTCGGTGCATAGAATGTTTCAGGCCGTTGAAACAGTACATGGACGAGATTAGTTAGAACATCATGACTTATAACTATTGCCCCTCCATTAACCCCTCCCCATAATGAGATTTGAAACTTCTAATATTCTATCCAAAACTAAACCAAATTCATAATTGAACAAAAAAAGAATCTTGAAAGTCAGACGAGAATTGTTAAAACATCATGAACACACTCCTTCCCATGATGAAATTCGGAACTCCTGACATACTCAGCTAATTTTGATGAAATTTGAAATGGCTCCATTTGACCTGAAGAAGTGCCATTTTGTCATTTTGTAGCCGCTACGGCCAAGTAGTGGTGGGTGGGCTTGTAAGGGAGGGGGGTAAACATGAAATATCAATCTCATTCATCCTGTAAATTCTAACCTTTTCCTTTTAGACTATCAAAAATGTGTTAGACCCCCCCCCCCCCACACACACACACACACACACACACACACACAACACACACACAAAAAGACGCTCCGCGTACAAAAGATGGCAAGCCACACAAAATGTGATATCATCCAATTTTTGCCAAGCCGATTGTCGGATCGTATGTTTCTAGTAGGTAGAGTACATTTATTCTCTCAATCTCGTCAACAGCGATTGGGAGTGATTCTTCTTCAAGTCAAGTCTTCAGACTTCAAGAACCGTCTCATAGAGTCAAAAATTGTGAGAGAATGAGTACCTACAATCGGCTTGACCCAAATTGTGTGATATCATGCATTTTGAGGCTTGCCATCTTTTGTACGCGGATCGTCTTTTTGGGGGATTTTCATGAAACGTATAGATACAAGATTTGTTAATGTCAAGCCCACCCCTACTGACATATTTCCAGAAAATATTTTTATATCGAATGCCTTCATGATGTTTGATTAGTACCTATATAATTCTTTTCGTAAAGTTCTTTATTATAAAAATTCTATTGTCCACGTACAGAAAGCAGTAGCAAACATGTAATATACCCAGGTTTTGGAGCCCAAAATTAGCAAAACAGTGACACTAACAAATACCGTGGTGACAATGGTTTATTATTGAATAGTAAACCTCCGATCCCAAACTCCAATATCTAGTTTGGTTTTTCACAGCAATTCATTACAAAAAGCTAAGTGGACATGAAATGCTATAATAAAGGAACAACTCAATAAATGATGGATTATTTTGTAAAAATAGAACTTTATGAGAAGGAGTATGAAAAGGAGTATGAATTAAGGAGGAAAGTGTGGCTCAACTTAGGTATTCGATCTTCAGAGCCGTCTAGAAGTTTCCTAAGTCAAACAACCACTTGAAGCACTCATCTAACTTAGTAGAGATACAAAACAAACATTTCAAATTAATAAACGAGGAAAACTTGGTCACTGCGTAGAGACAAAAAAGATGAGCGCAAAGTTGGCATAGTTTGCCAATCCCCCAGCACTTTTTGAGCACATTAAATTAGTCGTATTTCAAAAACTAAAAAAATCACTAAAAATGGCTAAGAACGGTCAAAAATCATTCAATTTATATTTTTTCGCAGAATATTGCTCAAATAAAGTTTTTTTTACTATGAAATGACATGTAGAAGAGACACATCCTACATTGTTAGGTATGAGTTGGAACATTGAAAAATACCAAGTAGCAATAAAACTACTTGTTCTAAGGGACAGTGGTTATTTTAAAAATATTCGGAATAATACAGCCTCAAATACCGTAAATTTGTGATGCTTAGGTACGTTTTTTTCAGTCTCAAAGTGATTGGTAAAATCCTAAGACACGTATATTTTCAGTCTCAAAAGCGATGGATAAGGAAATTTAATTCATGAAACATAAAACGGTGATAAATATGTGTTAGACGACAGTTGCTGATAAAAATGACTCTTAATTTGTGTCATTTTTTGGCGGAAAACAATTTTTCCATCAAGTTGGAGAGAATCTGACTAAAGAAATCTACAGAACAACGGTTGAGACTCGAAAGTACAAATAAAAAAGATTAATTGAAGATCAGTGAACCCTTAGGATCAATGAAAAGGATAACAATGGACAATTTCAATTTGATCTATGCCCTCACAATAAATGGAAAGCCAAATCATTGTAATTCTGTTCTTGAAATATGTAAATCCTGGGACGGCTGTAATAACAGTTGAGTGGAAATCATGATATAGTACTTAGTAGATTGGCATCAATTCATGAACTGTCAGCCATTCAAAAAACTTAGTGGATCCTAAGATCATCATACAAACCTGGCAATTGAATCCTCAAGAATATAATGAAAAAATAAACTGTGGGATATCATAGTGCAGCAGCCCAAATTGTCTGGAGAGTTTGTACAAATTTCGAAAATGTCTATTTCACCGTGTTTTATTTTCGTCCTTATCGTAGGCAGGGAAGTTTGTGATCAAGCAGGGAGGCGACAAAAATGAGTGAGTTTATATAAACCGAGTGGAGGAAAATGATGGCTGTACCTCGTATGTTTAGTATCCTTTAATCCTACCGCTTTCACCCAATTGGGCCTCATCACAGATATGTTTTAGTGACTATATGTTGGAGTTTAATTAGGTACTCGTGGTGATTTTTGGTGAGGATGATCTCATATCTGTCCCTGCTACCGAATATTGCAGGAGGATTCAAATAGATTCATTGTGAACCGTTCGGCTGTACTGATATAGGTTGAGGGGATGAAAATGATGGCTGTACCTCATATGTTTTATATCCTTTAATCCAAACGCTTTCGCCCAATTGGGTAACATCAGGGATGTGTTTTAGTGACATGTTGGCATTTATGTAGATACTCGTGATGATTTTCGATGATGATCTCACTTCCGTCCCTGCTACCCAATGTTGTAGGAAGATTCAAATATATTCATTGTGTTCCGTTCAGCTGTATATAGGTTTAGTGGAGGATAATAATGGCTGTTGATCGTATGTTTAACACAATTTAATCCTAGCGCCTTCACCAAATAGGGCCTCATCGGGGATATGTTTTAGTGACTATATGTTGGCATTTATGTAAGTACTCGTAGTGATTTGCGGCGAGGATGTTCTCACTTCCGTCCATGCTACACTCGTTGCCTCATTAGGGCATATGTTTTAGTCCGTCCCTGCTAACCAATGTTGCAGGAAGATTAAAATGTATTCATTATTAGCCGTTCAGCTTCACAGAACATAGAATGAACAGTTCATTCCATGTTCTGTAGTTCAGCTGTACTACTGTATATATATATATATATATATATATATATATATATATATATATATATATATATATATATATATATATATAAATTTGGATATGAGAGAAAGAAGACAGATTTAGACACACAAAATTTCTGTAAAAGGGAAAATAAATATATGGTACCTCAATATTTCGGCTATTTGTGCCGTGATCACGAGTAGAAAGTGTGAGGACAGGTCGAAGCATCTTCCTGGCGTCATCTGACTCGTATCAGTGGTAGGTGGACACTAGGTTGTTGTCTTAGGGGGGTATTGTGTGGAGGAAGAAGAGGGGTGCAGGGTATTAGTGAGTAGGTAGTCGTCAGTAGGTCAGTAGGTAAACAGTTGTCAGTCGTCAGTAGGTAAACAGTTGTAGGTTTAGTAGTTGAAGTATCTTTGTCGGGTGAACTTATTGTGGCAAATCAATTCAAAAATTAATAAATCCTAAATTTAGCTTAAATAGTATATTATTACTTCTAATGAAACTACGCACGCATATATACACATCTACATTTATACACACATACTCGTAATAAACCATATATACACACATAATATAACCATATATACATGAATATGTACACACATACATATATAATTAGATTTAAAAATGAACAGAATTAAATAAATAAATAAAAAACATAAATAAACAAATAGAAAAATATATACAAATAAATGAAATGTTAAAAATAAAAAAAAACTAATGAAATTTCAGAATAAAATTTAAAAAAAAAACTAATAATGATAAAATAAAATTAAAATAAAAAATAAAATTATATATATATATAAAATAAATAAATAATAAATAAAAATAATAAGTAATATTAAAAAACAAAAAATTAAAAAATTTAAAAAAAATAATAATAAATAAATAGGTAAATTAAAAAAATAAATAAAAAATAAAAATAAAATAAAATAAAAAATAAATAAAATAAAAAATAAATAAAAAAAAAATAAATAAAATAAAATAATTAAATAAATAACATTAAAAAATATAAGAGGAAAAATATATTATAAAATAAATAAACAATAATTTAATGATGAATTAGTAAAAAATAATCGTAATTTAATTCCGTTGAATATTCAAGCCAGGTCTCTTATACGCACCTAGTAAATAAATATAGGCCATTTCTGCCTTTTTCACATCTACATCTGATGCAGTGGGGCCAAGACATTCAAGGATACTCAGAGAGAAGCATCTGTCGAATGTTAGATCATGCTCTTCCGCATGTCGACTTACTGGCACATCGTACCAATTATTCACTGAGCTCCGATGATTGTTAATACGCAAACTAAGCTGAGTAGTAGCTTTGCCTATATAAAAAGCGGGGCAGATATTACAGCTAAGCTTATATACACTATATATATGTATATAAGCTTATATATATATATATATATATATATATATATATATATATATATATATATATATATATATATATATATATATATATATATATATATATATATATATATATATATATATATATATGTATACAGGGCGTCAACACTTTTGGTTACTAACCTCCTAGGGGACGATTCTACAACTAATTTTCAACAAAAAGTGTCTCATAGACTTTTTTTAGAGGCATTATTTTCGAGTTATTCACGATTTAATATTGTTTTTTTCGTGTTTTCAATCTTACATCACAAAATTGGCTATAACTCCCTTCCATATTGAGTAAATACTAATTTGAGGATACCGTTGGAAAGAGCGTTAAATTTCCTTTCGGATAAGCTACCTAACGAGTGAAAATATGTGGATTTAGTAGTGGATTCACACCAAAGTGAAAACATTGTCGAAACTTGAAAATCTTGTATTTTCTAAACTGTAGGACGGCATACAATAATTCCCTGAATGCCCGCGCACGTTACTGGAAAAGCTTGGCCCAAATCTCTCCTTTTTAACGGTATAACCAATTATTATTTTACATTACAAATTAAAGGGGAAAAGTACGTTTGTATGTTGAAAAACATGGTTTTTTTCTATGAAATCGATGGTTTTTGTGAAAAATGACCCTCTAGAAAAATTTGAGTTCGGGGCCGGTTAATACGTATTTTTTCACGCTGAATCGAATAGGAACACTTGCAGATCTCCGCAACTCTGTTAGAACAGAGTTTTACACTTTAACTCATGAATTTTTAGTTCATGTTCTGCTCAATTTTATGTGTTTTTAAAAGTAAAACTAGTTAGTTAAAGTGTTAAACTATGTTATACGATCTGTAAATGTTACCATTCGATCAGCGTAAAAAAATACGTAGAAACTGTTCCCAAACTCGAATTTTTTTAGAGGGTCGTTTTCCAAAAAACCGTTGATTTCATAGAAAATACCACGTTTTTCAACATACAAACATAGAACCAAACGACCAAAGTTAACTTACCATATTGCTAACTAAAAACATTGGAAACAAAATATAACAATAATAACGACTAATCTTTTTATAGAATACTGATTTTTTTATGTATTTGGTTTGTAGCAACACTTGTGATTTGTTTCTATTCTGTGATTTGGTTTGTGCCTATGCTCCTATCAGTAGCCGCCCCTGTCTGGGGGCCTTCTGCCATTTGTTGCAGTGCCATTTGTTGTCGTTTATGGGCGCTGTGGGGTCATCATGGAAGAGAGTAGCCTAACCGATCTGTTCAACCTAATTTATGCTGTTCTCAGTACAGAAGAAAGTACAGAAGAAGTTACGACAGGTCACGCTTATGCTAGAGATGTTAAGAGCCCACCTCCTTGCTCATCGAGCTCTGGCCTCGTTAATATTGAAGACTATTCAGTTTTCGCATTTATTTTGATCTGAAATAGAACAAGTGTTGTATGGCAGGTGGTGGTTGTGGGATCGATCAGATATTATGAATCGATTAAGAATTCAGCATATAATTAACAACGTGAATGTAAAAAGAAATTCTAACTCAGAAGTTCAACTCCCGTTCTCGTTTACTTTCCTGCCAAATTCAGTAAAAACGATCCTGAATTCACTGAGATCAACAATCGATTGTTGTGGTTTCAATGTTTTGATTTGCAAACTCTGAAGTTAGCTACGCTGCCATAAAAGGCGCCACTTCGTTTAAAAAATCATTAGGACACTTTTTTAGAAGAAAATTGAAAATAAATACATTGATAAGCTAAATAATAAATATTAAAAAATATTTTTTACACAAACAAAGAATTTTATAAATAATTACAATTAGTTTTTAAGTAGACAAATTGGACGAGTTTAGGCATAAGGTTATTCTGGCTTTGTCAGTCAGTAAGAAAATTCGTTTGGTTATTTTTTATATTGCTCTACCCTGTGACCCCCTCCGGAAACAATTTCTGGATCCGCCCCTGCACAGTAACGTGCGCGGGAATGCAGGGGATGCCGTCCTGCGGTTTAAAAAATACAAGATTTTCAAGTTTTGACAATTTTTTCACTTTGGTGTGAATTTGTGACTACCAAATCCACATATTTTCACACTTTGGGTAGGCTGTCCAAAAGGAAATTTAACGCTCTTTCCAACGGTATCATCAAATTTATATTTAATTAATATCGAAGGGAGTTATAGCCAATTTTGTGATGCAAGCTTGAAAACACGAAAAAAAATCTTAAATCATGAATCTCGAAAATAATGCCTCTAAAAAAAAAAAGTCAAGGAGGCATATATATATATATATATATATATATATATATATATATATATATATATATATATATATATATATATATATATATATATTGTAGTGGATTTATATATGTTTTACTTGGTGTAGGTAGACCAAGTGGGACATTTATATTCTGGTTATGCGGGTTAGTCCCTGAGGTATTCCTGTAAGGAATGTGAGCGAAATCGCCAAGGTCAGCTTGCTTGGCGGGAGGAACTTGAGGATAGTTCGTGTAGCAGCCGCGTGGAGCACTGGGCTCACATAGTGGGTGCTGGGTTCGATCTGTTTGGTGCTGAGCCGTTGTGTAATATTCCGGCCTAAGATTTATATCTGTAGGGGGAATATACTGGGCTTGGTTGAGGTACTGAAAAGTATCCTTTGTTTTTAGCACGTTGGGAGTGTGTTTGACACTCGGATCGGCCGGGTAGCCTTGTGTAGAATATCGTGGATATTCAGAAATCTTTGTCGAATCATGATGATTGACTTCAGAGCGGGTCTGAAAGGTATCCTCGAACTTTTGTGTGTGTGAGGCTTGGCCTAACGTTTCCTTCATGAATACGTTAGGTAAGAAGGCGATCTCTTCGCGAGAATCGAGCCTCTAGGAACAGCGGACGAGTCGAGTAGTGGGTAGGGAGCGGGCGGCGCTCCATCGATATACCCGAGTTTGTTAACTCGTTTTCAATACCTCTACGTATAGGATAGAGGGTTTGGAAGGTGGACTCGCTTGACAGAGCTTCTTTCCTTTGCTCGGATGTCAGGGTCCTACCTTGTAGTCTTGAAAAAGACTTCCTTGGACGATAAATTAGAGCGGATGAGCTGAGTAATTTATCGGCGTGCCCCAGCGGTCGGTGACGAGCTTAGTGCTACGAAACCCGGGCGACACGTCTCGGAACGTCCCAGCGGGCGTACGATCTAATGAGAATATCAATAGATGTACCGGGTGGCGTCCTGACAGAAGAACTACGTTGGGCAATGAGCAGGATAAATAATCACTGGACTCGTAGATGCCAATGCGAGATCTGTGTGGAGAGAAGGTATGCCTTGTAGAAAGCAGTAGAAAGCCGTTCTGAGATGAACTCGTGAGCAGAAGGGTCGTCAGCGTAGAGCGTGTAGAATCTTCGTACTGCAGAGTGTAGTCGTCGAGAGCGGTGAGTGGAATGAATTTCGGAGGGCTCCGAGCGGGGTAATTATAGGGAGGTGGCCTCCTCCTGCCGCCTCCTGATTGGTCCGCTTAATTTCATTAATTCAACTGTGTTATCTCATTGGCTCGCACATTGTTTTCTCAGAATCTGCGAGTATGATAGCTGAGTTGGTCCTCCGGGGGTGGCTTCCCCGCGTCCGTCGCTGCGACGGGGTCCCCGGAGGTGGCTTCCGTGCGTCCGTTGCGGAGACAAGGACCTTGAGGTGTCTTCCCTGCGTCCGTCGTTTAGACGGGGTCCTCGGGTGGCTTCCCTGCGTCCGTTGTTCAGACGGGATCCCCGGGGGTGTCTTCCCTGCGTCCGTTGCTGAGACGGGGTCCCCGGGGTGGCTGCTGGACCAGAGGTGGTTGCTTGCCGTCTCCTGGTTGGTTCGCCTATTGTCTCTCGTGCAATCATTGTTTCTGATTGGCGAGTAGGCTTGCTAGAACTGTCCTTGTTAGTTTTAGAGGACGTTTGATTGTCTGTTTGAGTTTTCTCATTCAAGGCGACTTGGTTCGAGATACTTGTCGCGTCTCTCTCGCCCAGTAAGTGTTTAGGGAGGTCGCCTTGTATGTTATTTGTTAATATTTCACTTTTGAGAGAGAATTTCGTATTTTCTCTCTGGTGAAATATTTTGTTTGACGGAGTTATAACTCGACGTCTTATAAATATTTGTGTGTCGTGTCTACCTCTTTTTGGTAGCCCTGAAAAGGGCTGTTGAAAAGAGGGGGTGGTTTTCACCACATATATATATATATATATACTTGAAGACTGAAGTGTTGAGGCTCGGGGAGCAGGTAGGCCGTATTGATGGTTATGAGAGTGCCTACCTGCAGGATCTGGTGAGGCTGTTGAGAGGCCTGAAGGCTTGGAGGACGAGGTCGCAGCCTACATACAGAGGATCTTCCCTTGGGTTGAGGAAGCGACCCTGACGGGGCATCAGGGAGCGATTCCTCCTACTTTGGTGCCTCGTGGAGGTCGCAGAGCAGCAAAACAAGCAAGAAGGCGGGTTCAAAAGTTGAGGAGGAAGCATCCGGCTCGTCTGGCTACGGAGGTACTGGAAGGAGCTGGGGATGAGCAAGTTTTGCCCCCTCTCCAGGAGTTTGTGGACTTTTGGGAGCCACTCTTGAGTGCTCCCAGCCACAACCCTGGTGAGCCAGTGGTACCCCCAGCTTCCACCAGGGATTCCTTGCGTGGCATCATAAGCACGCCGGTGCTTCATGACGAGGCACATAAGTGCCGTGTCAAGAACTCCACTTCTGCTGGACCTGATGGTGTTTCTGCCCGACGTCGGAACAAGACTCCAAAAACAGTTAAGCTGCTCATCCTCAACTTACTCCTTCTATTCGGAAGACCCCCGAAAGCGTTGACCCGCGCCCGGACAATTTTCATCCCAAAAAAAGGGTTAAGTGGGCCTGGAGGCTACCGCCCGATATCTATATCGTCTGTAGTCTTCCGCCATTTCCAAAAGATTCTGGCATCTCGCCTCCAAGCTGCTAGTGTCATGGGTGACGTCCAGAGAGCATTTCGGCCAGCAGATGGCACAGCAGAGAACCTTACAGTTCTCCAAACTGTCATTTCGCTGGCCCGTATTAAGAAACGGCAACTCCATCTTGCCGCTCCGGACGTCGCTAAGGCCTTTGACACCGTAAGCCATTTTGCCCTGACCGATTGTCTTCGTGGTGTCGGGGCACCTGCTCGTTTGATTGAGTATGTTGGTCGCCTGTACCACGAAGGCGTGACGGTCCTCGAGGCACGAGGTGAGATGTCTGGGGATGTTGTCATTGGGCGCGGGGTACGCCAGGGGGATCCTCTGTCGCCACTCCTCTTTAACCTGGTTGTGGACACGACCTTGGGTAAGCTGCCAGCTGAAATAGGGTTCGATCTCGCCCCTGGGGTGCGAGTAGGTGCACTGGCTTTTGCCGATGATGTAATCCTACTCGCCGAAACCCGTGAGGGCTTGCAGATTGCCCTCAATGCCTTTGCTGAGCAGCTAGCCAGGTGTGGTTTGGTGGTTAACCCGGATAAGTGTGGGTCAGTCTCCTTGGTCCCGTCGGGTCGCCAGCATCAGGTGAAGGTGGTGGATGAGGAGTGTTTTGTCATAGGACAGTCACCCATCCCCTCCCGATCCGTGCTGGAGGTTTGGCGGTACCTTGGAGTTGACTTCATGGGTGTGGCCACCATTGCCGCAAGCCGTGTGGACCTTGGTGGAGCACTAGCTCGTATCACCAAGGCTCCATTGAAGCCACAGCAGAAGCTGCGCCTCCTTCGCACGTACTTACTGCCAAAGCTGACCTATGGGTTAGTCTTTGGTAGGCTTACTGCGGGGAGGTTGCTAGAGTTAGATCGTGAAGTTCGCTCTGCTGTGCGCTCTTGGCTAGGCTTTCCACCTGGTGTCCCAAGTGCCTATGTCCATGCACCGGTCAAGGCCGGTGGGCTCGGTATTGTCTCTCTCTCAGCCAGCATACCATCGTTACGCCGAAAGCGCCTGCTCGCCCTTAGGGGCTCGAGCTGGGAAGTCGCCCGCACTGCTGCTGACCTTGACTTTGTCAAGCAGCAGTTGTTGTGGTGCGACCGAGCAACACCAACTGCTCCCAAACCCAGCTCAGCTGCTGAGTTCGCTGCTGCGCTACATGAGTCAGTAGATGGTAAAGAACTCCGACAGTGCTCTGAATCCCCCATTTCTTCCCAGTGGGTGGAATGGGCTTCAGAGGGCATTGGGGCCCGCGACTACCGTCATTTTCACGCCGTTTGGGTGGCCAATTTGGCCACCTTGGTGAGATGTTCGAGGAGTAGTCGCGGGACAGTAGACACCCTTTGCCGTGCCTGTCGGGGTAAAAATGAGAATCTGTATCATGTGGTGCAGCAGTGTCCTCGTACCCACGGTGGCCGCATTCTCCGACACGATGCGGTTGCCAAGCAGATAGCAGGCGCTTTGTCATCCAGCGGTTGGGCTGTTGAGAGAGAGAGAGACTATATCACATGCCGAGTGACCGGGGCAAGAAGCCAGATATCGTTGCTGTCAAGCCCGATGGGTCTGCCATAATCCTGGATGTCCAGGTTGTCAGTGGCAGCGTGGACATGGAGCAGACCTGGCGGGCTAAGAAAAGTAAGTATGATAGAAATGATCTGCGACAGGCGATATCTGAGCTAAAAGGAGTGGCACCTAATAACATCAAGGTCATGGCTGCGACCGTGTCATGGCGCGGGGTGTGGTGCGGGAAAAGCGCCACAGAGTTACTCGAGTTGGGCATCTCGGCAGGAGTACTCCGTGGTATCACCACCCGCGTCCTGAGGGGTTCTTACTTGAACTGGTGGTCATTTTATAGGGGCACTTCCTTTCATCCCATTCTTCCTCCTCGTCCTGCAACTTCCCTTATCCCTAGAGCCGGCGTCGGGTAAACCTGGGCGTCCTCCCCACTTTTTTATTTTATTTGTTTATTTTTCATTTTAATGGCGCGCCCCCTCCGTCTTTGAGGGGAAGTTTATAAAAAAAAAAAAAAAAGTGTGTGTGTGTGTGTATTTGTAAGCGCGCGCGCGCGTGTGTGTGTGTGTGTAATGAGAAATTATCTATGTGTACTTGGTTTGTTACAGGAAACAACAGAAAGTAATAATCACGGGATTCACTCAACGGCAACGAGAAGGATGGCTAATGCGTTTATTTACAAGAGACTGCTCAGAATGAAAACAAATATCACCTAGGCAAAGGGAAACATGGGAGAGAAACATTTGGTACACTGGTTCAGGAGAGGGTTGCGGCTTCACGACAACCCAAGTTTAAAACAAGGTCTCAAAAACGCTACAACTTTCAGATGCATTTTCATTCTTGACCCTTGGTTCGCAGGATCGTCAAATGTTGGCATCAATAAATGGAGGTTAGTGCAATGGAAAATATATTTTGTAAATCAAACGATAATTCTGATTTAATATTTCTGAGCATTTAAAAAAATACCATAAATGTTTTTTTGAAAACTTGGTAAAGCACACCACAGTGAATACATTTTAAATCTGGAAATATAAAATCATTACGACTTTTTGAAGCATCGAAACAAGTAGAATTTGTACACAGATCTGGAACAGGCACCCTTTTTGATTTCATTAGGTATGTTCTCTTGTGTTGTGTGATTACTAAGTAATGGTTGTATGACTAAGTATTATCATACATTCAACCATAACAAAAATATTTCAGAAATTGTTATTCATGCCATTTATCGTTAAATTTGAAGAACCCAAGGGAGTGTGATTGGCTGACTGCTTTATATACAGTGCCTTAAACCCTCGTCAGGGTTATCTGGCTTTGAATATATTATCATTCAGCACATATGGTATAGGTTCATTGGGTAATTTACATGCTCTGGTCATCAACAATACCTACTCTTACCAAATTTCAAGTACATATAGCTCCGGAATTATGGCCTGTGGCGCGGAACCGAGTGAGAGACATGTACACTCACACTTGTTTTCAAAACTCCCCTCAAAGGCGGAGGGGGCACACCATTAAATGACAACGAATACCTAAACTAATTTAAAACATATTGGCAAATAATGCAAGCATCACAGGAACGTCCCTTTGCTTGGTTTGTAAATGGTTTTGGTGAAAATAGCGAATAGCTTGTGATTTTACCGGATGTACGCCCTTCATAATACCCTTCATAGTACATCTTCATAATAACCTAACATGAAAATATTACAAGCAGAACTGCTTTTACAAATTGGATGAAACTTTCACGATAATTCGGTAATCTTCTCCTCCCTAACACTATGACATTTTAATTGACTGAGAATGGTTTATCAGAGAAACCTACTCAACAGTGACCACATCAACAGCAAGCATTAAGACGCATAAATGATGAAAATGCATCAGTGCTCCCAACCTTTGCGGGTGGTTATGACATGTCAGTTAACCAGTTCAGGGATGCAATCACCCTTAGATAAAGTCGGACACCTCTTGGTCTATCAAGTACCTGCGACGGATGTGGTGCTATTTTCAATATATCGCATGCCTTGAACTAAAGGAGGACTGGCGAATCGGGGTCATGATAGTGTGCGGTGAAGGCTTGCAATACCGGCTTGGGGAAGAGTTACCACTGAACCAGTGCTACGTGAGGCCAGTGGTGAAAATTCAGCTCTGATTGATGATATTAAGGTAGAAGGAGTCTTGGAGAGTGGGAAGCCGGCGTTCTTTGACAACCGCATTATTAAAGCCGACGCGGCCTCTCAGTACTCCCAAGACTGGCCGAGTGTGGCTCAGGCAGCAGCCAGGGAAAAATACCGAATGTACGGCCAGACGGCCGAGAACCTAAGGGGCTCATTCTCGCCTCTCATATGCTCGTGTGATGGAGTTTTGCACACAAAATACGCAGTATTCGCAAAGAAAATTGCCTACACCGGGGCCGAAAAATGGAAAAAGGCGTATTCTCATATCCTTGGCTGGGTGAGGATGATGCTTCAATTTTCCATCATACGAGCAGTTTCACTCAGGCTACGTGGAGCGCTTGAAAGAAACGAAATTACCCCATCCATCCCCCGTTCAGCTCAGTAATCTAGAATTCCCAAGGTTTGTAGCACAACTAGACTAAAATTGGGGTCAAACAAGATAAAAACCACAAAAATTGGTTGAGAATTATAGAAATATTTTTTTGGATTTATCCCCCCCCCCCTATTTCCTTCCGCCATGAAATTCAATATTTAGAGATTCGTTGCACGACTAGACTGAAATTGGCATCGAATAAAGAAACAATATCAGGAATCGATTGAGAATTGTGGCCTGGGCAGCGTCAACAATATTTGGTACTATATTTACCCTACGCCAGCCCTTGATATCAAGGAAGTTGAAGAAGGAGGAAGAGGGATGAAAGGAAGTGCCCTTATAAAACGAGCACCAGTTGAGGTAAGAGGCGCTAAGGAAGTGGGTGGTGATACCACTGAGCACCCCTGCCGAGATGCACAACTCGAGTAAATTTTAATAAAAAAGCCTGTCAGTCCATAATTCAGTTTTAGTGAATTTTCCAAGAAAAAATGAGCTATTTAGATGGTTTCGCAATTTTAAATGTGCGGGGGAAGGGGCGGAATCTCCTAAAGGGGCGGGTCTATTTCGTTGGCCAGCTCGATCGCTCCAGAATTTCAGTTTCAAATTTTCAATTTAGTGGTTAAAAAAAAGCTAAATAATAAGTTTTTTGACAATAGGGTCATAGGCGAAGTATTTTTCAGCTCTGAGTCGATTACGATCACTCCCAGATCTCTAAGATTCATAAGTGAGAAAAAAATATTTTTAGCGGATTTTTAGACCATAATTGACTAAAGTTTTGTAATTTTCGAGTAGTGCACTGATATGAGACTTCACGTTAATAAAATTAGGTAGCTTGAACACATTATACTTGGACAGCACCAAATTACAGAGAAAATATTTTTACAATGGTATAAAAAAGTCGCCTTCATTTAATTGGCAGGTCTAGCACGAAATCAACTGTTAGGTAAAGAATGTTAGATCCTCACGAGGATGGGATAGAACGACCGCATTTTGGAGCATTGGATGCATTGCGCGACTGCTGGGTTAGCGATTCTAGGTGAGTTGAAATACTGTTCATTAAACTCGATCGCTAGAGCGTGTCCTAAAATTTTCTTTGCGATCTTGTTACACGGCGGTCCCCTTAGTTTTATTCAGGACATGGTTGGCCTCAATGCTCAGAATTTACTTTTCTTTGAAAATTCGCTCTATTAGCCATGCTACATGATTAAGTATTTTTTGGTTTATTATTTCCAATAATAAGCCTATGTGATCGTATAGCCAAAAAGTTTTATAACCCCCCCTCAAACTTTGTCACTTTACGTTTCAAGGTGCGTAGAATCCAAATTTGAAATGTCCGTCCGCCGTTCACCGTCCGCCGTTCGCCGTCCGGGCCATAAAAGGCCTAAAAATTGACTTAAAAAACGCCTTCTTTCGCAAATAGACTCCATTTGGGGTCTAGTTGGTCCTAACGTTTAACCATCCCGATCGCTTTACTCGCATAGATGCGATGATGATCAAATTTCTAATATGGGGCATGAAGTTGATGTATTTTTTCACGCTGAGTCGAATTCCACCAACCCCTGCTCTCTAGGATGAACATTAAGCGAGAAAAACCGATTTTTATGGTAAAAATGCCCAATTTTGATCTAGGATCAATATTGAGCGAGAAAAAGCGATTTTTATGTTAAGAATGCCCAATTTTGATCAAATTTCTAATATGGGGCATGAAGTTGATGTATTTTTTCACGCTGAGTCGAATGCCACCAACCCCAGCTCTCTAGGATCAATATTAAGCGAGAAAAACCGATTTTTATGTTAAAATTGCCAAATTTTGATCCAGGATCAATATTAAGCGAGAAAAAGCGATTTTTATGTAAAAAATGCCCAATTTAGATCAAATTTCTAATATGGGGCATGAAGTTGATGTATTTTTTCACGCTGAGTCGAATGCCACCAACCCCTGCTCTCTAGGATCAAGCTTTGAGTGTTAGAGTGACGTGTTAAAACTCCAACCTGCTCAACGAAAACTGATATTCCACGGTTAGGATAACAATGGGCAGTAGGACTTCGTATCAGAACACTTTACGACCACAACATGCACGATAATTAATTATTAATCATTATATGCACTAATAATTATTATTCTCAAGTTAGGACAAAGTTCACTCATCTCAAAATGCACAACTTTCAAATGAATGTTGATGGAAAAATGAGTGATATGATAGTGTAAGCGTAATAGGGCGGTGAACCTCCGGTTGTGAGGTAACGAGACCTAGGGAATACCTCCAGGGTGGCGTGGATAACTTCCTACACTTGTTTTGCTTTCGAATTTCATGTTCCTTCGAGGCATGAATGTATTTTTTCTAGGTCATATTTGTGTGTTGATACCAATGCTTTGCCTACGCATATTTAATAACAAATCCTCTCGACTTTTCGTACGTACTTAGATAATGATATTATTAAGGCAATGATTATTTGAATAGATAGGAGCTCAAATCGAGAAATATAAACATACTTATATAATTATAGAAGTATAGGTTGTGGCAACTCGAAATAGGACATGCCGAGGAGTCTGGACGGGCCTTATGACGTACGCCAACTAAAACTACGATCAAACTCAATTGAGAAAATAATAAACCTTTGTGAAATAATTTGCAGCGTTTTTAAACATGTTTCTCAAAATTTCTCCCCAGGAAATTTTCTAATTGTTTGAACTGTCCAAATAAAAAAACGTTGCAACTCGAGTAACT